>CM057384.1:86677500-87877500 GCA_030015415.1 Cynopterus sphinx | reverse complement strand
CAGAGTAGGAACTTTGTTTTATATATTCTTTATTTGCTGTGCCTAAAACAGTTCTTGACTCCTAATAGGTATTCATTACACATTTTTTAAATAACTAATAAATAGTGATATTAATAGTAATAACTTTCATTTATTGAGTATTAATCATATTGAGACTGTATAAAATAGTGACTCCATTTTGCAGAGGAAGAACCTCAGAATTTAAGTAATTTTTCCAGGGTCACATATCTAGTTAACCATGTCTGATTCTAGAGTTTGGTTTCCAAACTTTAATGATATTCAGAGCCTGTAAAAAAAATGCAGATTTGTGTGTGTGTATCTGTATATGCATATGCACAATTATATTTGTTTATATTTTCCAGAGAAACAATAGAAAAATAAATCAAAAATTACTAAAGTGGTTACATTTAGCATAAGAGAGAGAACAGGGTGGAGTAGACAAGAATGGAAGCTAGACTTCTCTGTTTTAGCGTTGGAACTACCAAATGTCTCACATAATGAAAATGTAAATTAAAGAATGCAGATTTCTGGGCACCACTGCAGAATCACTCAGAATCTCTGGGAGCAGGGCTCAGGAATGTGCATTTTAAATAGGTCTCAGTGATTCTGATGTGGCTAATCAGGGGCATATGCTTTGAGAAACACTACTCTTTGTCCTATGACCTAAAGAAGGGAAGTGATCACCAGTTTATTCCCTGCAGTGGCCAGAAATGGGATTGTTTATCATATGAGGTTGGACGGGGTTGCACTGTTGGCAGAACTTCAATAGGGTAATTATGAGCAAGAGGACCCAGCCTTACTCACTTCCCAGGAGGGATTGAGTCCAGCCTTGTGGCTCAGGACTAGGCCTTCAGGAATTTTCTAGGGCTGGCTCTTATTTGTTTATGTGTGTATGACTTCTTTGTGTAGTGCTTTTCACTTTCTGATACACAGTGTTGAGTCTCAGAAGGAGCTGTCTATACCCAATGCTGTGCCTACTCTGCCGGCTTCTCATTCTTTGTTTTGCATGCATGGCTGTGTTATCTGATGACATGTCATAAAACATGGAGGCCCACCATGGGTTAGGTCCTCTGCTGGCCACCTGAGCCCCCACTGAATTCTGTAACTACATTGAACCTCTTCAGGGTTTAATGTTTTTACCTGGATGATGCACTGTTTTTCCTTACAAGCTTGAGTATTAGGAATGAGTTTGTGTGTGGTGCTTTTACTATTGAAAGATGTTAAAAAAATTTTGCATGTATGATAAATGCATTTTCCCTTAGCATCTCCAAATGAAAGCATGAAAAGGGTCAAATAAGATTTCAATTAAAATTCTAAAAATAAATGTGAACTTACCTGATTCCATTTTATGTCCAGTAGATTAGATATTTGATAAAGAACATCTTTTGGCAAATAACATTTCAGTAAAAATGGAAAATGGCCTCTCAGATGTTATGCTTATAAGTTTGACTTCATCTTTTGGTAGTGCAGCTTCATAAGGACTTAAGGCCCAGTGTGTCAGCATTGGAGATCTGTAAGGTAACTGATGGCAGATGTGGAAGGACATGTAGCGTGAGACCAGCTGAGGTCATCACAGGGGGCCCTGGAGAGGGCTGTTGGGAGGTATGTTGTAGAGGTAAAATTGATAGAACTTGCAGACCTGGGTGGAAGATGAGGCTGTTAAAAGAGATAAAGAAAAATAGGAACTGGCACAATTGAGATAGAAGGATAGGGAAGATGGTGAACATTATGTTGGCATTTTGGTTATAGATTTTTATGTATGTTGTAAGTGAATCTAAAAAATTTTTTCACTTCATTTTATTTATACCTGAAATATTGGTGAGTGGCCTAAACAATTAATTTGAATATTATTGCCAATTGCTCAGTACAGTGATATCTATAACTAGAGTTTTAAATAATATCTTTTACAAAGCAAGCATTGTGAATTGAATTCATTTTTTCCCCCTGTTCTACTCCAACATAAATCTCCATTATTCTATTAGAGCTAGTATTATTTCTGATTTCCACTTACATCATTATAGCATATAATGTTTTACTTTCTGTGTACTGCCTTTGCTTTAAAATGCAAAATAAAAGAAGATAGAATCACTATCTTTTTCTGGAAGACTAAAAGACATCAATTTGGAGAATGTTCCTGAGGTGGCTTCTGACTTGTTTTTATAAATATAACTGCTGCCTTCCAGACAACCTCTGTCCAGCACCCATTTGTTTGATATAGAATACCTTAATAAGTGCATCACAGCATGTGGTTAGGTCCTGAGCCTTCTAAAGACATCTTACTACATGTGTGACTCTGGACAAGTTACTTAGCCCAAAGGCCTTAACTTCACATCTATAAAATGGAGATTTATGAAAAAGGTCTATTTCAAAGGATAATTGTGAGGATTAGTGAAGTAACATATGATACATGCTGAGAATTTCCTGGAAGATGCTCAATAGGGTTTATCTGTTTGTACTATTATCCAATATTTTATTTTACAAAGGATCAAGGGCATTTATGAAAGGGATAACTGACTGTTATGTTCCAACATCAAAAAGCTGAAGAAGTATTCATAAGTGCTTAACTTATCTCTTAATGAGTTAATATAGTCTATCAGGGTGATAATTCAAACCATTTTGAAACCTCTTTACTTTTAGTGTAGACCAGTGTCTCCCAAAATGTGGTCCTTGAACCAACAGCATCAGCATCCCCTGGGAACCTGTTAGAAATGCAAGTTCCTAGGCCCACTTCCAGACCTACTGAATCAGAAACTGAGGGTATAGGGCCCTGCAATCTGCTTTAAGAAACCCTCAGATAATTCTGATACAAACCAAAGTTTAAGAACCATGGGCCAGACCACCTTTGTTTGTTTGTTTTTTTTTAAATAAGAGCTTTATGGAGATGTAATTTGTATATCATATATTTCACCCATTTGAAATGTACAAGTCAGTGATTTTTGGTACATTCACAGAGTAGTCAAGTGTTGCCACAGTCAATTTTAGAACATTTTATCACCCTAAAAAGAAACCCATTAGTATTCACTCCCCATTTCTTCCTAAGCCCACTAGCCCTAGGCAACCACTGATCTTTCTGTCCCTATAAATTTGCCTGTTCTGGACATTTCATATAAATAGAATCATGCAACATGTAGCCTTTTTTGTCTGGCTTCTTTTATTTCGCATAATGTTAGGTTCATCCCTGTTCCATGTTATCAGCACTTCCTTTTAATAGCTGGCTGATAGTCCTTTGTATAGATATGCCACATTTTGTTTATCCACTCATCAGTTGATGGATGTTTGGGTTGTTTCCACCTTTTGGCTGTTACAAATGATGCTACTATGAACATTTGTATGTAAGTTTTTATGGGTCATATGTTCTCATTTCTCATGTATATGTCCAGGGGTGGAATTGTTAGGTCATATGGTAATTCTATATTTAATATTTTGAGGGACTGCCAGACTGTTTTCTAAAGTTGACAGCATCCTGCCAATAATGTTTGAGGGTCACAATTTCTTTACATCTTCATTTGTTATTATCTGCTAGACCCTCTTTTGAGATCATGAATTCTTTAAATTTAACATACTATGGCACTTCTTATTTTCGCTCAAGTAAAAATTATTAAACCTTCAAAAGGTTGCTTTTTATATATTTGTAAGATTAGATACCTAGTTTCATATTTATACTATCTTTTATGATTTTATAAACTTTCATTATATTTTGGTCAGTTTTATTTTGGAATAGTGAAGCCAGGGACATTTTTTTTATTCTCTAAAATGTTTAGCCTAGTCATTATTGAATAAATACATTTAATTCTCAAATGTCTCTTGACTATAAACATTCTTTAGCTTTGTGAAACACCTGCTATCAAAAACAACTCATTTTCTTGACCCTTTGATTCTGATTACAAACCCCAGATAAAGAAATAGGGTCTTTTAAAGCTGGCTGGCCTTTTTCATAGCTCTTTTCTTTTCCAGAGGAATGGCTTCTTGTTGGAACCAAACAAGGACATCTTCTTCTGTATAGGATTCGGAAGGATGTTGGTAAGTGGCAACTTTCCAGAACTGAGAAAGACATGGCTTATAACCCATGCAAAAAAAAACAAAACAAAAAGTTTTGATAGTTGACTAGTATACAACTATGAAATTAGTGATTCCTGGACCTTTTAAAGAATGATTGTGATTGGGAGTAGTGCAATTGAAAGAAGCAGTTGGGAGTAGTGCAGTTGGATGAAGGAATCTCCAGGCTTTTTTTTCTAAACTATATTTCTCTGCTCCCATCTGGGAGGGGCAGGGGGAGGTGAAGCTGGATGTTTCTTCCCTCGTTTTTTGGAAACTCACTTCCAAAAATTAGAAATATTACTGGTAGGAATTAAAATTTTTCTGTAAATGATGTAGTGGGGAAAAAAAATTAGGAACCATTGACTTGAAAGACCTTATTAACTTATGAGGGGTAGACTAGGTGAATGAAGGCCTGGGTTTGAGTCCAGCTTTACTTCTCTTTGGCCACTTGACTGAGTTGGTCCTTTTCAATGTCATTTTTATCTTCCATTAACTCTTTTTCTCACAAATTTGTTGAGGTTGGATGCAATAAAATGCTTGAAAGAACTTTAAAAACTAAAGCTCTAATCAAATGTGACTTTGTCACTAAAAATGTAGAATAATAACTAAAAGTATGTGAAATTTATTCTGTTAACATATTCTCTATTGTGGAAAAAAGTACTTTACTCCCTTTTCCTAATTTTATTTCTGTGCTGTCTTTATGGAAAATTGGTATGTTTGGATATTGTGCCCTAGAGCCATGGAGTCTGTAGAAGTAATCTGCTGTTAATATCTGAGTAGGTTGAGCCATATGAAATCATCATTATTTGACCACATTAGAGAAAACAAAATTTTAAAGCATTCAACCTAATAAATAACTTTCTTTAGTGAACAGCTTAAAGAAGAGAGGAGATAGAACCTTCTCTTTAGAACCTGGAGCAAAGGTAACTGGAGGAGAAGAACATCTAAATAATGTAGGAAGAGAAATATTATTTTTCCCTCTACTCATTTTAGTTTCATTGGCTGGGACCTGTGAATTAGACTGACAAAAGACATAGTAAGAAGAGAAAAACAAACAGGTTTATTAACTTGTGCATCCTACATACAAAGGAGAGCACTCAGTGATGAATAACTCAAAGGATGGTTGGAACTTGGGCTTACTTCTTAATAGCGGAATAATACATTTTTAGGGAAGTGATGAAACAAAGGAAAAGGACTGAATTTCTAGAGTGGCAAATTGTGGGAAAGCAAATATATAGAGGAACTAATTGGAGATAAGTTTGTTATATAGGTTCCTCCGATGTCATCTCTGGGCTGATAAGGGTCTTGAGTTGTCTCTGGTGATTAAATTCTTCCTTCCCAATTGAGAGGGGAAGAGGCAGCTTTGTAAATTTATATTCTGCTTTTAGGCATATGGGGGAGAGCAGAGAGCTTTTCTTGTTTCTGATTCTTCTCAATTGCCTTCAGCTCAAGATAATTCTTGTGCCAAAGTAGCCTATTATGGGGTGGCATATTCTGCTACCCTTCACTGGTGCAATAGGGAAAGAGGAAGCCACCTGCTGAGGTACCATGGTGGGGTAAGAAGAGAAAACGGACAGTCAAAACAGAGGGTTTATTTCATTTCTAAGTATTTCAACTTGCCTTTAAATCGGGAGTCAACAACCTTGTTCCAAAAAGAATCAAATCATAAATATTTTAGGCTTTGCAGGTCTTTAACATCTCTGTTGTAACTACTCAACTCAGCTGCTATAGCAAAAAGGCAGCCACAGACAATATGTAAATAAATGGGTGTGGCTCTGTTCCAATAAAATTTTATTTACAGAAACATGAGGAGGCTGGGATTTAACCTGTGGGCAGTACTTTGCTGGCCCTTGCTTTAAATTTGTAGCTGTCAGAGCCAGAATAACTTGTCACCTACATAGTCAGTAATTTAAAAATTAATCTTGCTTTGGTTTCTATTCAGCATTCAACATCTGTGTTTTGACTATCTGCTATGGATATAGATATGTACAGGGCAGGAAGATAAGAGACCCTAATATTCTTTTCCCTGAATAATCAGTTCTTTGTGATATCAGATACTAAATACAACATTAAAGTGACTTGTTTAATATACTATTTCTGTGTAAGAGGTGAGGAATTAAAAACTAGACTATGAAAATAGACATTTCAACATAGTTTAGACTCCAGCTGATAATATTAGTGTTAACTTGACTTGGAACCCTGGTGGCAACTATTTCTTGCCCTTTGATCAATTTACCATGTGACCTTTGCCAAGTTAGTTAATCTTCCTGGGCCTCTATTCCCCATAAGTAACTTCAATAGCAATATTAACCTACTCTAGACGATTGGGAAATCAGACTCTGTTTAAAGACTTTACTTCTTCCTATACCCTTAGAGAACAGGTTAGTTCTGGCCCAGCTCTAGCCTGTTTATAGGCCAGAAATAGACCTGGGCCTCCGTGAATCTGCCATAGAACTAACTTGTCTCTAAATTTGAGATAGGCCATACTTGGATAGGCCTGCAACAAGACTGTCTGAGGAAAGGGAGAGGGTAATGACATGTACTGGAAAGGCTGGGATTAAGAGGACCTGGGTTCTAAGACATCTCCTTTGAGCTCAAAAATGTTTCTAGGTATCATTCCACTTATATCTTAAACATAGAGATTAAATTAGTTCACATCTAAGGTCTTAACAACTTTAAGTTTATTTCAGTGGTGCTGTCATCCCAGAGCAGTGGTTCTCAAAGTGTGGTCTGTAGACCCTAGGGAGTCCCCAAGATCCTTGTAGAGGATCCACAAGGTCAAAACTAAGCTCACAATAACACTAAAACTTTTTTCTTTTTTCCACTGACATTTATTGACATTTGCACTGATGGTATAAAAGTAATGGTAGCTAAACCTGCTGGCCTCTTAGCATAAGTTTAAGACAGTGGTCAGCAAACCTATTGGTACTAGACTGTACCAGAAGTTGCGCTGTTCTCCAGTATGTACTCACAGTGGCTTTGGTTTTTGTTTTGTTAAAGCCAGTTTCAATTAATAATGTTAATTATGAGGCAGTAAAATTTATTATCTTCTGACCTTTGAGAATACATCTTTGTAATAATCTCTATGACATAATGGGAGGTACAGATAAAGCACTCTGCTGGGTGCCAAGGCATGAAGCATAGTGGCTGTCTCAGTTTGGAAAAGTACTTTTGTTAGTGTTTGGGTTACAAGCTGAACTGGCCACTTTTTTCATGGAGTATCGTTTTTGCTTTAAAGAATGACTTAACAGATAGACTATGGTTTTTCAGATCATTTCAGTATTTGATAGTTATTTTCTCAAAAATGAGCAAAAGAAGTCTGCAAAGGACTAAAACAACTCAAAGAAAACAACTGACAGTTATTTGTTGCTAATGATAAAGTTAGAGCTTTCAAGAGAAAATTAGAGTTGTGGAGAACTTGTACCCACTTGTACCCACCCTCAAGAATTTGATGGCTTCTCAATACTTAAAGATTTTTCTGATGAGATTGAGGGGATGACAACTGGGATTTTTTTTTTTTTTAATATCCTTTAATGAAATGTATGAACATTTGGAAAATCTGCATAACTCAGGGAACCAAAATTTTCTAGTGTGTGAACTTTCTAAATCATGCATGAGTAAAAGTTCCATTCATAGTGTAAGGTAGAACAATGTACTTTAACAGAAAAGTTTATTATTAGGTTTCAGATTCCACATTGCAAGAAACTCCATTGACAGTTTTGGTATAGTAGCAAAGAAGATGGTCTGCAATTATCTGAAAAAGGTGTTAAAATATTCCTTCCTTGTCCAGCTGCATGCCCACATGAGGACAGATTTTTGTCATATATGTCAACAAAAAACAATGTATCAAAACAGATTAAATGTAGAAGCAGAAGTGAAAGTCTGGCTGCCTTTTATCAATCCAGACATCAAAAAAGTTGCAAAAATGTAAAACAGTGCATTTTTTAAAATTTGGAAAAAGTTATTTTTCATCAGAATGTTATTTATTTTATGTAATAGGTTTATTACTATTTTTTAAAATGAGTTAATAAATATTTAAAAATTTTTTTAGTTTTAATTTCTAATATGGCAAACATTGATAGATATAACTCATCAAAGTTTTGAGGTTCTCTTTTAAGATTATGAAGAGGTCCTGAGACCAGAAACTTTGAGAATCTCTGCCATAGATCATTTTGCTTGGAAAGAGAATTGTTAGAATTAATAATAAAGCTCTTTTCAAATTTAGAACTCTTTATTAAGCATGAAATGGCTGAATTATTTTTTTCTCGTGAAATGTAATGGCAGGATACAGGGCATATCTCAGAATGTCCCTAAACTTCAGGATGACTTCTTTATCCCTTCTGCTGAAGGACAAGTGGAGAAAGTAAGTCCAGCCTTGGTGGCATGGGCCCTTGTGGCTGCCTTAAAGAATCTCCACTGACTTCCGGGCAGGCAGGGGTCAGCAGTGTAAATAGTCTCTTCACGAGCTGGGAGGCAGGTTGCAAGATGTGGGCTCAGTGTACAGCCTTTACAGTTAGCCCCAAATTTGCTTTCTCTCATTAGCTGCTACCTAATTGCTCGACCTATCAGGTCCCTCAGACATGAAATTGGAATAATAATACCTTCTTGGAGGTAGTTGTGAGGTTACAGAAAACATATATAAATTTATAAATTTTGAAACCCAGATAGTGGCACCTAGTTTTATTGCTTAGTTAATGATAGCTGCTGTTAATAATTTTTCTCTTTTTGACTCTTTGGTGACTTTTGAGGCTGAATTTTTTGTCATTTCAGCAAGGCTGGCTTCACATGTTTTTATGCTGTATAACTTTCCCCCCTTTTTTGCAACAGTGCCAGCAGATGTAGCATCACCTGAAAGTGGCAGTAAGTTTAGATGCATTAAATTGCTTTAACCTCTGGGTATGGTGTTGAACGTTTGCTTTGTCCTATGATGTGAGACTTAGGGTAGCTGCTGGGATTTAGTTGGCTTGAGATCTAAGGATGCTTTGGGCTGGGTTTCTTTTCATTGCTTGGGCTCTTATATTTGACTCTTGTCAAATTGATATCTTTTTTTGTGAAACATTTACCAAGGTACTATTTTGTAGGATAACATCTTCAGACTCACAAGTACCTTGCAGCTTCCATAAACTTCTGTGGTGTGATCCTTTTCTGCTAATGCCAAGTGGAAGTGCATGAAACCCTTTGTTCTAAAATTGGACTTGAAAGCAACTTAATTATATGCAGTAAGGACAACTAGATATTTTAGATATCCAACTTTTATTAGGAATTTTTAAAAATTCACATAGAAGAGCAGTATGAAGCAGTATTTTTTTTGTTGTAGTTATTTTTATATGTATCCATGTGTTTGGAACTGTGAATGTTGACTTCTTTTCCACAGGCTGCAACAGGTTTGAAGTGACACTAGAGAAATCCAATAAGAACTTCTCCAAAAAGATTCAGCAGGTAGGAAGTGATGGCGGTGGCCACAAGAATATTTGACTTCTCTGAGACCCTGTCAAAGCTAGAACTTTGGTAACATTTATTAACTCTCTGAGTCCTCTGCTCTGTGTCCTTTCATTTATGCAGGGATCTCTGTCAATCCGTCATGTACCTGAGATCCTCTTTCACAAGCAGAAATTATGATTGCACATAAATAGGAATCAGATCCTTGTCATTGGTATAAGTTCTTTGGTTCCTTTCAGTACTTCATGAATATTTGCTAAACTTTGTCAGAAATGTTTGACTCTAATAATTTGCTGTTTTCCAGATCCATGTGGTTTCCCAGTTTAAGATTTTGGTCAGCTTGTTAGGTAAGAAGAGGGGTTACATTTGTATTTCATGTGTCAAAAAACAAAAACTATAACTTAATGCACCCTTTCATGGTTAATTTGATAGTCATTACTTAACAGTGGAACTGACATATTTCAAACCAGACATAGCAAGATACAGGTAATAAAGACCACATCAGCCCTCAGATAATTGAGTGCTGTTCTCCAAGGAGTGTCACTTCATTCATTCAGTAATGGAGCAGATACTTATTGAGCCCTTCTCTAGGCATTGGGGATATCTGGTTGAAAGAGACATGATTTCTGTCTTTGAAATTTATGTTATGATTGTGAAGACTGAAATGACAGGAAGTAATCATGACTCAGTGTGATAAGGTACAATGGAGATTTATAAAAAGTATTGTAGGAAGGACATTTTCTAGTGCATGATTAGGATTTTGACAGAAATAGAGTTGTAAGCAGAGCATTATAGACAGAGGGAACAGCTTAAGCAAAGGTCCTGAGATCTCACCAGACTTAGGATATGTGATAGAAAGTGATGGGAGGAAGGTTAAGAGACAGATCAGGGCCAGACTGTTCAGTGCCTTGTGTGAAAAGTCACAATGTCATAGAAGCCAGCCAGTGAGGCTGGCTTGACAAGCCAAGGACTAGAAATTTGCCTCACACTCTACTGCATAGGGCCCAAATGGTAGAATCGTTTTAAACTTCGTTTCTAAGTTGAGAGGAGAACATTTACAGTAACTAAATCTTCGTGACTCGAGTTAAATACGAGGCCCAAGAGAAGTTATTTTGCTTGCTTTGATAGAAAAAAAATCCTTGCTGTAGCTTTGTACAAAATCCACAGGGGACTTGCTTTCTCTTATTGGAGCCTTCTAATGTAAGTAGCTTTGAAAGCCATTTCTCATACAAATATTGCATCACAAATTTCCAGACTTGTGAAAGATAGTGTATAAGAGTACTTGAGATGTGAAAGAGCTCTTTTATTCAAGCCAGCCCAAGTCTAAAGGAACAAAATATCCAAGTTCAGAAGATTGAGTGACTTCTTAAATTTTTTGTAATGTTATTCCAGTAATAGGCCAGAATAAACCATTGTTAGTGAAACTAAAGGTACATCTTCAACCAGCATTTGCCATTTGGTTCTTCTGTTTGTTATTGTTATTATTTTTGTCTTGAAGGTGGCTATACTAGAGAATTGTAATAATTTATCATTTTATATTTTCTTCTAAACAGAAAATAATATTTATGTCCATGACTTATTGACATTTCAACAAATCACTACAGTTTCAAAGGCAAGGGGAGCATCACTGTTCACATGTGACCTCCAGGTAAGTGTAAGGAAGATGAAATTTGACTTTGTGCTTTAGAAAATACAGGGTTTCCTATCATATCATTCCTACCATTAGATGGGAAGAATAACATTGATATTTAAACTCAGCAGAGCCTCCATAGAGATTGTTTGATTTTGGATTGTTATTAGAGAACTTTTCCCCTTAGTATATGGTCTGAGGTTGAAAGATTTGCATTCCCTATATGTGTGCTAAGTGGAGCACCAGACTCCTGTGTGTCAGGAGGCAACTGACTAAGGATAAAAACACTTATCATGGACAAACTGTTAGTGGGAAATCAAACCTGTAATAGTACTATAACTATTAGACATTAAATTGACTTTTGTTCTAATCATCATTGTGGTCTTTAAAGAGTTTTTCTTATTTAATAAAGACATTTCTCCTTATTTTTGCCAGTTCATCACCCTTACAGTCTTCAAAATCTGCTTTCCTCCCAACTTTGATTGCTTTTTAGCATTTATGGTCTACATTGATACAGCATTGTTTTGTGTATAGACATAATCTTTTCCCCAACTCCTATAAAGGGTTGAAAGTGGCCACTGATAAATGCTGATCCCCGACCTAGCATGTATTGACAGCCACGAGTGAGAAACATTTAAGAAAAAAAAGAGGAAGTGGCTATGCAGGTGAAGTCCTGCCCCAGGATTTTCTTCTCTGAATTATGAATGTCCATGAGATTTGCTAGCGCAGGTGCCTTTGGCCAGAAGCCCATGGGGAGGAAGTGCTCCTCTGTCTTTTGTTTCTGGGTACAGTTTTCTCCAGCTCAGCTTGTCTGGCAGCGTAACTTCTTATTACAAGGGATTCTCAGATTAGTAGCCATTTCAAGGTAGAAAATCTCTAAAATAGATGTCATTCATTTATGAAGTCATTGTGTACATAGCCTCATTTGCTCTGGGTGTGTCTTTCCAGCACACAGAGACTGGTGAGGAGGTGTTGCGGATGTGTGTGGCTGTGAAAAAGAAGCTTCAGCTCTATTTCTGGAAGGACAGGGAATTTCATGAATTGCAGGTAAAGTCCACCGGTCCATAGGTTAGGTGAGAGCTACTGCCCACATTGACCCACAGCTTGAAAGACTTCTAGTTCAGTTGTAGTGAAGGTCAGGACCCCAGTCTTGGAATTCTCTACAGATCAGTGCTTTGTTATAAGCACATGAGTGCTTCATGCCCACTGATAAAAGTCTCCTGGTCTTCAGAGGCAGGGGTAATACAGTTCTATGACATCTATACAAATTGGTTTATTTCAAAGTGGGTTTTGTTTTTTCCAAATGCACTTTGTCCAGTACGTGTGTGAGCTACACAGTAAGTCCTTGCTTAATGTCGATAGGTTCTTTGACTTTATTTGAAATGACATACAATGAAACCACTTTTACTATAGGCTAATTGATATAAGCAAGAGTTAAATTTCTATGGTATCGCATCCATATTATTAATAAAACTATATTAAATGAAGTGACATTATTTGAGGACCTGCTGTTTTTTTTATTATGGGCAGTTTTCTAGTTTTGCATATAGAATTGATTTCAGGTGAAGATGAGGGTGATTTTGCAGAATGGGAGTGAAATAACAGGAAGGTCATGATTTTTTTTCTTTTAAGTTGAATTCTTGCTCTCTTTTTTTAGGGGGACTTTAATGTACCAGACGTTCCCAAATCCATGGCATGGTGTGAAAATTCTATCTGTGTGGGTTTCAAGAGAGACTACTACCTAATAAGGGTAAAACTTATTTTTTGCAGATATCATCAGTTTGCCTTGGAGAAGATGATTATGAGGTTACCTGGGGGAGGTGATTATGTGCTTCTAAACTACAGGTCAAGAAATTGCCTTAAGTAGTTTTTTGGCATAACAGAGAGAGAGAGAGAGAGAGAGAGAGAGAGAGAGAGAGAGAGAGAGTGTGTGTGTGTGTGTGTGTGTGTGTGTGTGTATCATATTTCTGTAAACAGGGTTTGTGTTTGTATGTTTGGTTGAGCTCTTAGCATTTTCCACAAATAAGATATCTGTGTATCTTAAGCCAGACAGAGTCATCTCTCAGTTTTCTACAGGATGAATTCTCTACATTCTATATCTAATTATTGGAACAGACAGTTAGGGCCACTTCTGTTCAGCAGCATTATCGTGGACTGCTGTCTTCAGGCTTCAGTGCTCAGGAATTATAAAACTAATTTTAGTATTAAGTATTTTTAAGACTTTGAGGTTTCTGCCTCCCAATGTCTTTATTAAAAATTATTTTCACTGTTTTTTTTTAAACTTCAATAGCCACATATGTTTATCGTAGAAAATAAGAAAATATAAAGAAAATAAAAGATGTGAATCATTCATAATCCCCAACTCAGAAATAATCACTGTTAACCTTTTGGTATATGGGATTCCATTCTATTAACAGAAATACCATGAGATACATACACGCACAGATACATACACATATTTAAAAATAATATGTATTATATATGTTATAACGTATATTTATTTATTTATAATAACCTGCTTTTTCTCTTAACCTAAGCAATAAATACCCAGGACATTGGTTTTCTTTCCTCTAGTATGCACACAATATGTAGAAAAAGGTTGATATATCATTCATTTCATAGGGTAATCTAAATTTCTTAGCTTTATACTCCGTCATAAGCCGGATTTGGCAATTATAGGCCCCTTTTTCTCATCCCCCACTGTGTTAGCTTTTCATTATTTATCTAGTTAATATATTTGTTCCATATTTATATTAGTGGAATGTCCTAATTTTATCAGCATCAGAGTTGTAAACTGGTAAAGGAGTCACTATTGTGCAGTTGACTGAAAAACAGCTAGGCATATAGGTGCTGAGAGAAGGCTATGAGGGGTGGGGACTGAGCCAAGTTGCAGTAAGGGTCTCATTCCTCTGATAACCTTGAATGCTTCCATTGCCTTCTTGGGAGTAGAGTCTTTTGAGGGTGGGATATCTTGTTCTAGGACCAGGATATTCAAAAGTTATTTATTTATAAACAATAAAATTCATACTTTTTGATCTACAGTTCTGAATTTTGACAGATGTTTATAGATCTGTAACCACCACCATAATCAAGATTCAGAATAGTTCCATCACCCCAAAAATTTCTTTCATGCTGCCCCTTTGAAGTTAACACCTTCTCCTATACTCCAAACTCTAAGTACTAAACTGTTCCTTTTCTCATAGTTTTGCTTTTGCCAGGATATCATATAAATGGAATTATATAGTATGCAGTCTTTTGAGTCTGGCTTCTTTCACTTAGCATAATGGGTTTGACATCCATCCATGTTGTTGTGTGTGTCAATATATTCTTTTTTATGGCTGAGTAGTATTCCATGGTATGAGTGTACTACAGTTTGCTCATTCATTCATCAGTTGAAAGACATATTTAGCCATTATGATAAAGCTGCTATAAACGTTTGCATATAGGTTTTTATACACTGCAAATAAGTTTTTGTTTCTCTTGGGCAGATGCCTAGTAATGAGATTGCTGGGTTATGTGATAAGTGTATATTTAACTTTATAAACAAAACAAAACGGCTGTATCATTTTGCATTCTCACTGGCATCGTATGAGAGTTCCAGTTGCTCTTCATCCTGACCAGGACTTGACATTGTTAGTTGCCAGGCTCAGTGCTTATCTCTGTGTTAGAGAAAAAGAAAATTGGTTCTATGTTGTGATGACAAAATTTGTGTTAACAAACTCTGTTATTGTTTCTTTAAGCCAAGCAAGGATCATTGGCTTCTGTAGGTTTTGTGTTTTATCAGGATTTCTTCAGGCCATATTCATACCTCTGGCCAAAGAATTCTGGGTGACTCACTTTTTGTCTTCTTGTAGGTGGATGGAAAGGGGTCTACCAAAGAGCTCTTTCCAACAGGAAAACAGCTGGAGCCCTTAGTTGCACCTCTGGCAGATGGAAAAGTGGCCGTGGGTCAGGATGATCTCACCGTGGTGCTCAATGAGGAGGGGATCTGCACACAGAAATGTGCCCTGAACTGGACAGACATACCAGTGGCCATGGGTGAGACTAACAGTAGCTGCTGTTGCCCACTTTGGGCTGGGGCCATGTGCCACATTTGTAGAATGGAATTCTATTCATAGGCTTTAGCAGACTGTGGTTTAGCGTCATCACTCTTAATTCCCCTTCTTATAAGTAGACGACTGTTTTAGGGTCATTAAAAAAGGAATATTCTGATTTTTGTAGGAAGCTGAGTTTTGCCCCAGACAGGGGAAAATGTAAACAGAATTGTACATTTTAGGAAGGGATTGTCTATGGCTATTTTTACTTCTTAGTTCCTTTTTAATGGTTTTATTGTGTCCTCTGCCAAATAATTTGTAAAAATTTCTTATTTGTTTCTATAATACATTTAACTCAATATCAAAGGGATTTTGATGTGGTTATTGCTGTTGCTGTTTTTGTAGCTGAAAGGCACAAACTGCATTTAAGTGTCAGTCTCTGGCCTACAAATTAGGCATTTCTGTCCGATACCTGCCTCAGGCTCCCATTGCTCTGCAGTATTGCCTAGAAGCATATTTCTTTTGGAAGAATGAGCATTTTAATAATAGTTATTGCAGAGAAGTAGAACATAAGGCATGCTGTCTTTAAGGACTATAGCTCTGAAGACAAAATTGCATTTTGGATAAAGATAAAACAAGGCACTGCTTAAGGTATTAAGTTGGATGAATTGAGATTCAATAGTTCAGAAAGGGGAAATTCATTGTTCATTAGTGAGGAAGAAGTTTCATTACATCAGTAAGATTAGACTTAGATCAGGCAGGGGGTTTAGGATCTGGTTGGAAGAAAAATTCCCTTTCTAGGCAGAAAGAATCATTTGAAAAATGGGTAGAAATGCAAAATACATGCTGCTTTGTGAGAAGGTGTGACAGACTGAGCTGGCTAAAACAGGTGGGCCGAATTATGGAGGAATAAGGAGGCCCATGTGAAGGTCGGAGAGGCCAGTAGATTCCTCAACGTTTTGATAAAAGCATTATGTTCTAGGGTGGTTATTCTATGGTGGTTAGGAATTAATAGACAGGAAGGAAGATAAATCATAAGGATAGTATTTTATCAGGCCCAAGGTTATGTATGTTAACAATTTGAGGGGCTGAGAGCTTCATGAGAAGCTTCATGATGTTCCAGAGCCCTTATTCTCCTTAAAGAAGGACCTTGGTAGATTAGATAAAGATGTGTGTAATATTGTTTGAAGTATGTTTCTGATTTCCCAGTGTGAGAGTTCCTGTTTAAAAACCATTTTTAGTGCCCAGTGCCTTCAGCAATATTTCTCAAAAACATTTCTATGCCTTAACATATTGGAGAGAACATTCTTCACAGGTAGGGTGAGAGAATCACCATCTGACAGGAGGAATACTAAACTTAAGATGGTGTGTATTTTAAATTTCATTCACATTTCTGCTCTCATCTTTGCTTCTTCACCCAGGCTCCAGTCATTTCGGACTTCTTCCCACTGTGCCATTGTCTGCGCTGTTGCCTTTTCCTTTCTTCTCACCCAACAGCATCTTGCCCATGTGACAAGGCTTCTTCCTTCAGTGGCACTTCCTCTATAAAGTCTTCTCTGACCTGCAGGCACATTTAATCACTTCCCCTTTGTGCTCCCAGAGCCCTTTCAGGTTTCTCTGTCATGGCATCCACACCATCCCCTCTGGATGCAGTGAGTTGTCTGTCTTTTCTACTCATGTTGGAACTCCATGAGCTCTGGGTTCATGTCTTGATATACATCAAGTAGTGCCTGCACTGTGGCCATTCATTCACTCATTCATTCATTTATTTTGGAAACACGGCCTTTTAGTAAGTGCTTGGCAAATAGATGGATCCACTGTTTTGTCAGCCAGTTATTACATGCCTGCTGCGCACCAGCAACTCTGCAAAGTTTTGAAGATAAAAAGGGATCCAGACCATTGCTATTGTTTTTGAGAAATAGTAATGAAAAGTTGAGGAGACTGAACAGATGATAAGATATGACAATCAAAGGGTTTCTATTATAGAGTATCTTTTTTTTTAAATTAGACCTTATTAAGATAAAAAGGACATAAATATTACATATTTAAACAAACTAACACTAGAGAAAATTGTACTAACTTTTAAAAATGAGGTCAGCATTAAAAGAAAATTAAAAAATTTAATACAAATCAACATGCTTTTTAATTTTTTCGTAAGATGAAAAATAACACAATAGCAACAATAGCATTCAAATTGATGGAATTATTACTTAGACCTCAGTTTTTTTCATTACTGAGTTCCCTTCTGGCTTTGAATTTTATTATTCTATTATTTAGAGTATACATTTTAAATATAAAATGAAAAACTTTTTATAAGAAAATAGATAATGAGAAAAATAAGCTCATAGCAAGTTAGCCACACTGAGAAACTGTTCTTAGAATTATACTCTATGTGACAATTATGCCATCTAGTGGTCAGTTTTTACTAATTAAAAAAATTTTTTTTAATTTTATTTTTAATATTGTAAAAACAACATAAAATCTACCATCTTAATCATTGTTAAGGTACAGTTCAGTAGTATTTACTCACATTGTTTTGCAACAGATTTTAGAAATTCTTCATCTTATAAAACTGAAACTTCATATCCATTAAACCACTCTTTTCCTTCCCCAGCCCTTGGCAACCCCCATTCTATTTGTTTCTATGAATTTGACACTCCAGATGCCTCCTGTAAGTGGTAGAAAACAGCTACCCTGAGAATGCCATCCAGCTGCCTTCTCTCTGAACCATAAAATATCAAGTGGAGTTTTACATCTTTTCCCTGTGAAAATCTTGAGTAGAAACAACATTGGCCAGAAATGTTGAACCCTTTCTTTAGCATTTTAGAGAAAACAGATGTTGCCTTCCTCTTGTGCTTCCTAAGAGAATAAAAGAGGTTATGTAACCTCGATTTCCCATTGCTAAGTTGTTAGGGGCAGCTGGCTTTGTAACTGATGAGAAAGGAGCAAGTGAAGCTTCCACCTAGTTCTTTGGGGAAAACAGTAGGAGTGGGATCAGGTCACTCTCAGCAAAGCTGTATATGCATCCTTTTTGTGCAAGAGATTTCTCTTTGCATCACTCAGGCCATCTTTTTTTCTTTTTATATCACATCTATAGGATCCTGACTTGGTATTTTACTAATGGGTTTTTTGGAGATCCCATTTAAATGCAGTTTAGAAATGGCAACTGAGCCTAAATGCAGCTTAGAAATGGCAACATAAGCCTAAAGCCTTAGACCAGAACTACAACTCAAGATGTTCTCTTTTGCACAGAGCACCAGCCTCCCTACATCATTGCAGTGTTGCCTCGATATGTGGAGATCCGAACATTTGAGCCGAGGCTTCTGGTCCAGAGCATTGAATTGCAAAGGCCTCGTTTCATTACCTCAGGAGGGTAAGGAATTTTTTCTTTAATGTGCCTGCCTTTAGAATAATGTGATATTATTCTAAAGCTTTAGAGTCACCTGTGTTGTCATAAAGCCTGTGCTCTTTTGCTGATACTCTTACTCCTGCCTCCAGATCAAACATTATTTACGTGGCCAGCAATCATTTTGTTTGGAGACTCATTCCTGTCCCCATGGCAACCCAAATCCAACAGCTTCTCCAGGACAAGCAGTTTGAATTGGCTTTGCAGCTTGCAGTAAGTCTTTTTTCTGAGATCAGGGTGTGAGTCTGCCTTCCTCATTGTTTTCCAGAGTAGGTAATTTGTCTTTAGTCCACGTTTATGTTTAGTTTGGACTGATAGAATAAGCACAGAGCTGAAAGTCAGGGGACTTAGATTCAGGGTCTGACTCTACCTTAAAGTATCTGTGTAAGAGATTTCACTTTTTCAATTGGCTTATCTATCAAATGTAGAATGAGTGCCATAATAGTAGTGCCTCATAGAATTAATAGAATAAAATAATTTAATAGATATGGTTTGGCCTTGAAAAATGAAAGACAGTGCAAACATTTATAACAATCGTAAATGTAAAATTACATTCTTGTTGAATGGAACCACTCAACATCTCTTTCAACAGTGGACTTACATCTGTATTTACATTAGCAGGCCTTCTTTTATTCTGCAACCATCTCAAATTGCTGCCTTCAACAGGGCTGTACTTTTATATTTATGACTGTCACTCTCCTCAAATGTTTGCATGGGACTTTGTTCACAGTGAAGTAGCAACCGTGCTCTGGTTCCACTGATGCTGCCATTGCCAACAGACTTCTGAACACTGACTTCCAGGGCTTGTCTTGTTATTTCGGACATCCCTGTTGGTGATTATTATCTTTTGTAAAGGGTAGATTTGATTTTAGAAGACAACCAAAAGTCATTCTTAGCTTTTCCTAGTCATTAAACCAAATGGTGGTAATTTGGTAAAAGAGAAGACATTTTAATGAAGATAATTATAGGAAACTTAATTATTAGATTATCTTGTGAATGATTTCTTAAAGGAAAGCAGTAGTCACAAATTTTGGTACATATATGTTTATAGTCACATACAATGAGTATTTTTGAAGAGCAACATTTATTTTGGATATATGAGTTCAAGATTTAAAACAAAAATGTAGTCTTAACAGTTGGCCATATTTAATATCCCATAAAATTTTTTTCTTTCCTGGGACATTTAATTTCAGCATCTTACCATTCTATTATTTTCTACTCATACACTGCCCTAATATTATTTTATTTTCATTTTAATATTACTGAATACCCATGAAACGAACTCACCATCCTACTCAAGAAAAAGGACTTGTATAACATATATGTTCCTCTTCATCCCTTCCCTCTGTCTCCCCTCCAGACATAGCCATTATTTAAAATATTGCGTTTATTGTGCCCTTAAATTTTTTATTTAATCTTTTACATATACATGTTTGCTTGAATATGTATTTAGTTTTTGAACTCATAAAAAATGATGTCATGAGGTACATAGCTTCTTTAATATCTATATTTTTATTAATAAGAAGGTCTCAGATCTTTACAGTGATAATCCTGCTGCAGGTTGTCTGTTTAATCTTTAGTAAAGAAATGGAAGTGGGTTTTGATTTTTCCTTTTTTCTAGGCTCGTACTTACTAGGTGGTCTACCTTATGATGAAAGAGGGTTGGTTGATAACATCTTAGCTCTTAAGGACCTTATCTTTTTTTTTTTTTTGGTAAGATTTATTTAACGGGAATAAACATCTCAATATGTGTCTTTCCATCCAAGAATGTAGGGTTTGTGCTGCATTTGGATCTTTTTCTATTTTTTCTATTGTTTTCCAGTTTTTTGATGCTAATTCATGGAAAAGTTATTTTGATTCCTGTAATTTTACCTTGAGCTATAGTATCATTTGCTATTTTTAAAATATTTCTAAATTGAATCTATGTTCTAGATAGATATAAATGTCATCTACACATAATCATATTATTCAATATTTATTCCTTCAGTTTCTTTTTTACTCTTACTACAGAGGAACCCATCTTTTATTTAAATAAATCAAAGAACATATATGAAACTTTCAGAAGGCAATTACATACCAGACTTCAATACTGATAAAATATAGAGCAAAATGTTAGAGAAGGGACAGTTCTCTAAGACCTAGAGAAAGTATCCTAAGGTTAAACCTTTAAAGATAAATAAAATAAGGAGCAGGAAACAGGGAGCACCAAAAGAGCCCAAGGAAGTTAAAGAAGTGAAAACGTGTGGAACAAGTATATCTAGAGCATTTGGAGCATGAGACTTGAATGTCTGGGAATAAGCTAGATAAGGAGGTGCACCAGGTTTTGAAAGCTTTTAAAGCACCAAGCAGGAAAGCTTAGACCAGATTGACTGCCTATTAATGGTCTGGCCTAGGGGGATGGCAATAGAAAAGGAGAGGAAAGGAAGAGAAATGGGAGATATTTCAAAGGAAGAAATTAAATTTGTTTTGAAGGAAGAAATTAAATTTAGTAAAGATTGGTTAAAAGAGAGATGTGGGGACAGGTTTTAAGGAAGAAACAGATGATAAATAGCTACATTTATTTAGCTTTATTGTGAACAGGGCCTTTCCCAACTGTGCCAACTGTGTTGTGTCTTATTTCTTGATTATGCTATGTTCTCTCTGTGTGTTTTAAAGCCTTGCACATGTGCTGTCTTTTCTAGGAACACACTTGCCACTTCCCCTCCCATCTGTCACCTGCCTGCCTTGCCAGCTCCAGCTAATTTTCTGTGCCTCAGTTAACATTCTTTCCTTCAAGAATCTTTCCCGGACCCACCACTCAGACTAAGTTGCATACACCTCTCATATGCTTCTGTCATCACTCATACTATGTTTTATTTTGATTTTGATTTTTTTTGTTTTAAACTGAATTCTAGACTTCATTCAGATTTTGCCAGTTTTTCCATTAATGTCCTTTTTTTCTGTTCCAGGTTCAAATCCAGAAATCACATTGCATTTAGCTGTCATATGTCCTTAATGTCCTCTGATCTGTGACAGTCTCTTAGTCTTTCCTTGCATTTCATGACCTTGACAGTTTTCAGGAGTATTGGTCAGGTATATTTTGTAGAAACCCTGTTGTGTGTAAATTGCATAAGTACTTATCAGTCTTATGTAGACTGTAAGGGTAGTCTGTGAGGACAAATACCATGTGGCTGTCTATACACGTTGGCATTTATACCTCTTGGGATATTGTTTAACACTATGCTGAATAAATACCTGTTGAGTGAGTGAGCTCTTACTTATTCTGCTCTTATTAGGAAATGAAAGATGATTCTGACAGTGAAAAGCAGCAACAGATCCATCATATCAAGAACTTATACGCCTTCAACCTCTTCTGCCAGAAGCGTTTTGATGAGTCCATGCAGGTCTTTGCAAAGCTTGGCACAGGTAACAAGTGTGTGCGGCCTTGGGATAAGGAACTGTGGAGGGAAGGGAATCTGGTAAGGACAGGGAGAAATGACATCAGACTTCTGAGAAAGGGGAAAGTTGATGCTTATCTAAATGGGTTTCATACCTAATGGGATGCTGTGGGTGGCCATGTGGTTACAAATGTATAGTCTTTACCTTAAGAATCTGATCTCATCCATAAATACAGACAGAATTCCAGTTTTCCAGGATGGTTTCCCTTGCCTTCTGAGAAGGTTAACAGAAACTCATTTAATTCAACAAATATGTATTTGATCTTTTATTTATTGAATGCTAGTCTAAACAAAAGTCTCTGACTTGAACTTAGTAGGATTAAACAGTAGGTCATTTTCGAGAGCCAATAAGGGCAGTACTGTGAAACCCTTCCTTTTCTCAGTGTCCTAAAAACTCTCGAGATACTGGCTGAGGAGCGGGCACTCTGGAGTAAGGCTGCCTGACCTTGGGCAAAGTTGCTGGGACTCTCTGAGTGTCATTATCTTATCAGTTTTTCCTTAGGAAAATTTTTTTTCTCCTGTACTTTCAGACAGTCTAATTCTGCATATGTATATGTGTCTGTGTCTTAGAACGTAGTCGTGCCATTTTGTAGTGTTGTAGTGAAATATATATGTATAAATAGTGCTTAAATTATAAGTGTATAGTTCATTGAGTATTTATGAACTTAGAGTCATTTTTTAAAAAAGTCAGTCTGGAACTTGTTTTATTTGATCCTTAAATCGCTGTGTTTCTTTCTGGGGAATTATGCCTACCTTCTGTATAGATCCCACCCATGTGATGGGCCTGTACCCTGACCTGTTGCCCACAGACTACAGGAAGCAACTGCAGTATCCTAACCCTCTGCCTGGGCTCTCCGGGGCTGAATTGGAGAAGGCTCACTTAGCTCTCATTGACTATCTGACACAGGTAGGTATGTTAGAGAGGTATATGGAAGAGTTTACCTGAGAGTTCCAGCACCTTCTTCATTATGGAAGAGAATCGAGGGCCTTCTGTAAACCACGGGTATTCCGTAAACAAACGCTATAGAAGTCTGTGTGGGCGCAGTGTCCTGCTTTTTCTCCCTGCTCAATAGTACCATTGAGCTTTTTTTTTTTTTTTTTTTTTTTTTTAACCAAATCCTGATAATGGGAAACACACTTGATTTCTGGTAAATTTATAACTAAGCTGTTCAGAAACTAAAAAGAGTAAATTTTAGTTGACAGAAAAGAAGATGTATTTTAAAACAAACTTTTTTGTAGCATACATAATTTTGGAAAAAACCTACTTTATGCAGAAAACTCGGAAAACACGGAAAAGTATAAAGCAAAAATACAAATCCTGGATAACTCTACCTACTACCCAGAGAAAAATAATTTACATTTTAGTGTTGTCCATCCAGACTTTTATATGTATTTTGGGAATTTGTTTTGCTTATTTATTTGGTTTGTTTATTACAAATGGATATCAAACTATATATCATTTTATAGCTTATTTTTTAAAAATTGATCCATATATTGAGATATTGTCAATAAATAATCTGTAACTTTTTCTTTAGGGGAAGTATTTAGATTTTAATTTTTTGTCAATTTACTATTGTGGACAGAATAGTGAAATTTTAAAGTTGACGCTAAAACTCACATCTTCATTGGAGCTTCTTAACCCCAAATTTCTTTCACAGAAAGCTATTATTTCTTTCCTGTGCACCCACTCAAAGTTAGCGAACTTAGTGCACTTTTTTCCTTTTAAGTGTTCTGTAGACCATTGTAAGGAGTGCCCCAGGTAGGCGCTGAGAAGTATTGTGAGGAAAATTGTAAGCCAGCTTTCCACTACCTGCTTCTGGATCAGGCAGGCATAGCCTTGGCATTTTCTTGACATAGGGTCCCAGGGGTACCCACCTATGGCTGGCAGCCTGCGTGGAACACACAAACTTTCTTCTTTGCACACTGCATGGCTCATGTGTCAAGTAACAAAAGTTCCTGGGGCAGAATGTCTCCCAGGTCTCAGCTTTAGGGCTCCACCCACACATTCTTCCCTGACCTCTCCACTGATGTTTGGGATGTGTGACATTACCTGTCACTGCTGTTGTGCCAGAGAGATGTTAGAGCATATGAGATGATGGGCTTTTCCATCAGACACAAAATAATACAAACTCAATGATTTCATTATATGAAGTTCTAGAATAGGTAAAAACTAATCTCTAGTGATAAAAATCAGATCACTGGGGTAAAGAGTAGGTGAGATTGTCTGGGAAGGGAATTTTCTGGGGGTGATAGAAATGTCCTGTTCCTTGATTGGGGTGGTGTTTACAAGCATGTATATATGTCAAAATGCATCTAACCATGTACCTAAAAGGGATATATTTTATTGTATGCAACTTATACCTCAGTAAAGTTAGGGTTTTTGTTTTGTTTTGTTTTGTTTTAAGAAAATAGGAGAACATGGGCTTTGGAATCAGACCCTAGTTTGAAACCTGCCTCTGCCACTTACGAGGTATCTTAACATCTACACCTTGAGTTCTTCACTTGTAAAGTGGGGCTAATACTACCTGCGTTTCTTTTAGGTTTAAAATAGGATAATATATAAAGTGCTTGGCATAGTGCCTGGGTGTAGTGAATAATTGTTATTGTATCTCTGGTAATTTGGCACTCATCTATTTTGATCCCTGAAAAAAAATTGTATGCTATCACAGGGAGTCTGTTGAAGATTAAATGAGGAAAATCTGTATCAAGGGGAGTTAGCACTGTGTATGGTTCGTTAAATATGCTCCATGGATTTCACTTGTTTAAAAACTTTTTTCAAAGAAAAAGAAAAATTTAACGTCGTTTCTTTTACTGTTTGAATTTTTATTTTAATTCTACTTCCTTCATAGAATTCGATGCTAATATTATATACATTTTGATCTTGAAAATCATTCATTGAGCACTCTGTCATATCTCTGTAACAAATGTAATTTTAATTTTCAAATTGTTTTGCAACTAAATGATTATGTTTTAAAAATGCCATCTGAGTTGAGCTGTAACAAATATTAATGCACAATTGAGAAGTATATTATAAGCATACTTAAATTTTAAAGAACCATTACATAACTTAAAAAAAACTATATGCTAATGTGAGTTCAGGGTGTGGATAGGTGTGAGCTGATTTGGAAGTGTTTGGAATTACCTGGAAGATTAGGTGATAAAGGAAGATTTAGTACTGGCCTTGGTCCCACATGTTTGGCCTTTGCAGAAACGAAGCCAATTGGTAAAGAAGCTGAATGACTCTGATCACCAGTCTAGTACCTCCCCACTCATGGAAGGCACTCCGACCATCAAGTCTAAGAAGAAGCTCTTGCAAATCATTGACACCACCCTGCTCAAATGCTACCTCCATGTGAGTTCTCTGACTACTCAGGTACCTATAATCCCCCAGTCCCTGAAACGGGAGAAGTGCCACTTTGGGGTACCTGCTCCTGGTAAGGGTGAAATTTTTGATGATGGGAATTACCTAATCATTGCCTGATACCTGTGAGTTTCTTGGAATTGAGAGGTTAAGTCAAGATATTGACCCAGAATCTTGCAGCAGGCTGGTCTTCTCTGATAAGGTTGGTGTCAGGGCTAAAAGGTACACATTATTTCCTCAAAAGAAATATCTCATTCCTCCCCTGACCCCAAAAAAACTATCAAAGCATGTCGTGTGAAATAGCATAAATGTTCTAAAAGCTGTACCTATAGTCTGAAAAAGGGTGGTTTGTCTTTTCTTGCTTGTGTTGTAGCCCTGGATTTTCAGCCTGAAGCAAGGCTTGGCTGGGTAAAGGTTGGGCTCCTCTGGAAGCAGTTTTTACTGAAATCCTTCTTCCTCTGCAGACAAACGTGGCCCTGGTGGCACCCTTGCTGCGCCTGGAGAACAATCACTGCCATATCGAAGAGAGTGAACATGTGCTGAAGAAGGCTCACAAGTACAGTGAACTGATCATCCTGTACGAGAAGAAGGGGCTCCATGAGAAAGGTGATTGGAGGCAGGGCTTTTATTGATCTGGGAGGGCTCTTGTACATTAACAGGAAACTGAGGTGTGACGAATCTCCCCTGGCGAGGAGCCTTCTGGAAAAGTCTCATGACTTTGTTCTTGGGCTTCGTGGCCAGCTCTGCAGGTGCTGGTGGACCAGTCCAAGAAAGCAAACTCCCCTCTGAAAGGCCACGAGAGGACGGTGCAGTACCTGCAACATCTGGGTAATTACAGCTTTTGAAAGGGGAGTGGAAAAGGGATTGTGTTCAAACGGACCTGCTCTCTCTCCATTTCTGATTCTGGTTGGTCAGTCCCCTCCCTCCTCTTTGTGTTTCCCATCTTTGTTCCACCATCTGGGGTAAAAGTTTCTCAGTGGTAGAACCAAGTGAGCCCCTTGGTATGTAGCTAGCCCAGTAGGGCCAAGCAGCCCTGAATGACTAGTGCTTGGATAGAGTCATCTTTACTGTAAAATAAATTCTGGGGCAACTTGGGCACCTGCCTTCCCAGTCCTATAGGCAGGGTGGGCTTCACCTGCAGACGAGTCTTAATGTTTCCTTCCAGGCACAGAAAACCTGCATTTGATTTTTTCCTACTCAGTGTGGGTGCTGAGAGACTTTCCAGAGGATGGCCTAAAGGTAGGTCACGGGAGGTCTTTGGATTTATCTGGCACCATGGTTGGTCCTGATTCTCCTTAGGACAGTGGTGGATGGAGGGGGAGGAAAGATTTGTTCAGTTTCTCTGGTGTTCGAAGGAGTAGACTGGGAAGTGTGAGACAGCCTAGTGTAGTGGAAAGAACCTTGCACAGGTTTCAGGAGACCTGTGGCCTAGTCTGTCACACGCTAGTTGACTGCAGATGCATTCTTGTACGCCCTTCCTCTCCAAAAGTCTGTCCACTTGACCCCTCCATGTGGATGCGTGTGCATTAGGCAGCACTGCAGTCAGATGGTTCTCCTGCTGGAACTCAGGTTTGTTTTAACAGATATTTACTGAAGACCTCCCAGAGGTGGAGTCTCTGCCACGAGACCGAGTGCTTGGCTTCTTAGTAGAGAATTTTAAGAGTCTGGCTATTCCTTATCTGGTAAGATATTTTTTGGTGTGAACTAAAAAGCTTCAAAACCAGGATCCAGGATCACATGGGTCAGTTATTTGGCAGTTCAGGTTGGGGTTTGTGTCACTTGGGGCTTGGTAGAAATGTAAGGTACGTGGTTATTTCACCATCCTCTGAAGAAAGAGAGCCCAGTAAGCTAAGCTGGAAATGTTACTTTTTATTGATGTCTTCTAAACCTAAGTAAAGTACAGAGGGGTAAAAGAGAAGGATGTTCAAGAAGAACATTTCAAAGCTGCGTTTGTACAGCCTAACTCAACTGTGACCACAGGACAGCCAAATTAATTTTAAGTACCAGAATGCAAATATTTAACCTTAATTACATGTGCTGCTTTGGAGGATTATGAGGTAAAATTAATAAAGGAGCTTAGATTGGAAATCAAGAATTTCTGATGTTGCTGGGTTGTATTGTGAAATTTCCCAGTGGTTTTAGAAGAGCTGTCCCTTGGTAACCTCTGCAGCTTACTTAGGGGACAGTCTAGATGAGATCTGTTGGGCCTTAAAAATGTGAGGGAGGCCGGATGACGGGGCTAGATCACAGCAGTGCGGGCACCAGGCAGACCTGTGTCTCACCTTAGGAACATGTCATTCACGTTTGGGAGGAGACGGGCTCTCGGTTCCACAACTGCCTGATCCAGCTGTACTGTGAGAAGGTGCAAGGTCTGATGAAGGAGTATCTCCTGTCCTTCCCTGCAGGTACCAGTCCTCATAGAAAGCTGCGTGACCCTGGGCTTTAGAGACGAGCAGGGACCTGAGGGTGCAGTGTGATGTCAGGAAGCAGACTTCTTTGTGGGCCCCAGGTGTGCCGGAAGTTCTTCAGAGGAGCCAGGGCAGCTAAGTCACCCAGCACATGAGACTCAGCAGCTCATGTCTGGACATCTCTGAGCGTCACCCCTGGGGGAGGGGAAAGGAACAGATCTGTCTTCAAGATAAGAAAAAGGGCTGCCTACCAAAGTGTTTTTCTGTGCAGCTTGCTTTTTTTTTTTTTTTTTTTTAAAACCTCAAGCTGATGTTTGGGGAACCATGTGTAGAGACCATAAACTAAGAGAATGCCATGTGGTGACATTGATCCCCACTCCCCCCTCATTTTTCTTGACAACCCCACATTGCTTCCCAACAATATCATGGTAAACTTGGTTTCCCTTAAAGGCAAAACTCCAGTCCCTGCTGGAGAGGAAGAGGGCGAGCTGGGAGAATATCGACAGAAGCTCCTAATGTTTTTGGAAATTTCTAGCTACTATGATCCAGGCCGGCTCATCTGTGATTTTCCTTTTGATGGTGAGTATCTGGCTTGGGTCTAGAAGCCACTTCAGCCGAAGGTAATACAGAAACTGACCTTTCCCTTTTACCATTCCCCAAACCCTCTAAGAAACCTGACCTGGAAAATACCACGTGTTTCAGGCCAGTACCCCTGTTTGTCCCCTCTGAAGACTTGACTTTTGTACCTTGACTTAGAAGAGTCTCTTGTGGGTGTGAAACCTGTTTATTGCTTCAATATATGTTTTTGGCCACATTCATTGTTTAGCAGTTTTTGTAATCTGGCATAATATGTCTGTATAAGGTCAGTGAGAGCAGAGACCAAGTGTTTGTTTACCTTAGCTGAAGTGCCCGGCACACTGCAGGTGCTGCCTATGCTCTTGGCTGTTGAGTGTTCTTGCCCAGTTCACAAGCAGTCACAAAGATGGGACTAAGTACCTCCTAGAACAGCTCCCTCCCCCATTTTTAGATTTTAGTAATTTCTCCCTGAATAAATCTCAAGTAATAAAAGTATTTCCTCCTGGTTTACATTGCTCTGATATCCATTTCTCTAGTAGCTTAGCCCCTGGCCTTGTGCTTGCATAACGGTGGTGGTGGTTACTTACAGCCCTTTTTCCTCACAGGTCTCTTAGAAGAACGTGCTCTTCTGCTGGGACGCATGGGGAAACACGAACAAGCTCTCTTCATCTATGTCCACATCCTGAAGGATACGAAGATGGCCGAGGAGTATGTTGACCCTGTCACCTCATCTCCCAAGGGGTCTTTAGGCAGGTCCCCCAGACAAATGAGAGGTGTGAGAGGCTAAGGCCACCCCCACTCTGCAGCAGGATCCAGAATCACTTTCTGTTCTCGCCCCTGATTTTGGTTATCATTAGGCTGCTGATGCAGGCAACATCGATTAGCTTTCTAGATGTGGCCCCTCTGGCCACATCTGTCTCACCACTTTCTCCCTTGCAGGTACTGCCACAAGCATTATGACCAAAACAAAGATGGCAACAAAGATGTAAGTCGTGACTGTAGCCCCAGGGAGCACATGTGCATTTTACTGTCCCTCTTAGCATTTCTCACCTGCTCTGGATTGTCCACATGTGACACTGATATAAATTGCTAAGATGAGACAGAGCCAATGTACTGATTGATTTTGCTTGTGCCTGTTGAGGGAGAGGCAGGGTGGCCATTTGTCCTGGTTTGCCTGGCATCATTCTGGCTTACATGTGTTGTCATCTGTGTAATTATAAGCAGCACCCTTTACCCCTTTACTCTCAGAGTGAGAGTCCTGACTTTTATGATAAATTATGTGGTCAGCCTATTGAGAAGGAATATCTGATGGCCCTGATAAGTTCTTACATGTGTTCTGTCTACATTGCATGTGGATTCGTCAGTATCTGGAGACATCTTTGATTGCCATGACTGGGGGTGGGAGTGCTACTGGAATCTAGGAGGAAGAGGCCAGAGTTGCTGCTAAACAAAACACAGGACAGCTCCAATGAAGAATTATCTGGCTTAAAATGTTGAGCACTGAGGTTGAGAAACCCTGTGATACTGGAACCACCCTTAGGAAAAGCAGCATCTCTTCTTGGCTTAATCCTTACCTGCCAAAATGTGTAATAAGGTCTCAGCCTTCAAAGCCAAAGGAAGTGAGGGAGCTCTTTGAGTCATTTTGCAGTGTTGGCATTTTGTCAGCAGTTAACAAAAACAAGTTATTTGGATTTTTCTCTCAGGGAAACCACAATCCTTAATTTTAATACCTTCATTTGACTGACTTTACCGAGATCTTTTTAAAAAAGTGAAAATGATGAGTTTTTTAAATGCTCTGTGACAGCCGTTACTATAGACCAACCCTCTTAGCTTTACTTGTGGCCATGCTGTAAGGTTCTGGGAGGTTGCTGCCCGTCTGATGTATGTGGCTTGTACCTGTGTGAGACAGGTGTATCTCTCCCTGCTCCGGATGTATCTGTCACCCCCCAGTGTTCACTGCCTGGGGCCAATCAAGCTGGAACCACTGGAGCCACAAGCCAACCTCCAGGCTGCCCTGCAGGTCCTCGAGCTACACCACAGCAAACTGGACACCACCAAGGTCAGTTCTTCCCGGAGAAATGTAGGGCACTGTGGGGAGCATTGAAGGAGAAGAGGGGACAGAGAAAGGATCTGGGGTTCGCCATCTCTGCGGCTTTAGCCTTTTCCTCAGTCTCACTTCTGTCCCACCTTACCCTGTTTTCATCTCCATTTCCGTCCCTAGGCCCTCAACCTTTTGCCAGCAAACACTCAGATTAATGATATACGCATCTTTCTGGAAAAAGTCTTGGAAGAAAATGCACAAAAGAAACGGTTCAATCAAGTGCTCAAGAACCTTCTCCATGCAGAGTTCCTGCGGGTATGAGCCTTGCAAACCCTAGGTTGGGCTGGTGCTTTTTAGTATGAAACAGTTACCACATGTTCCTTTAGTCAAAAGCAAAGCTCTGTCTTCCTTGAAAACATCTTAAACAACTTGGCATTTAGTTGCAAGCATTTCAATTAGAGGCATCTCTGCAGGGTGGGACCACGGGACTTCTCCCGCAATCTCTCTCCCTCCCAGGTCCAGGAAGAGCGGATTTTACACCAGCAGGTGAAGTGCATCATCACGGAGGAGAAAGTGTGCATGGTGTGTAAGAAGAAGATTGGGAACAGGTGAGTGTCCTCCACAGCTCTGCAATGTGTGTCCTGGGGTGAGTCATGCTCAGGATGTAGTCTGCACTTTAACCCGTGGAGGAAGCATGGCTATTGACTCTCCTGGGCACATTTAGTTCTCGAGGCCCTAGAGAACAGTCCACGTCATCTCTTGGGGATGGGCTTTGAGAATTTAAAGACCTGAAATGTATAGCTTGTGACTGTTGACTTCTTGCCCACAAAGCCCTTCTCTGGCAGCTAGAAATGAGGATGTAGCAGTGAGTTGTGTGTGGAAAGAAGTCTTTATTTTTTAAGGATGCACCTTTGAAAGAAGAAAAAGATCTTTTAACCTGCCGCCTCATGATTTGAGTAAAATTCTGAGCCAGGATCATACTGCTTTAAGGCATATGCTCTACTCAGTGCCCTTTCCTTCAAAAGAGAGTGTTTTGTCCTTTTTCTTACATGGCTGGAAGACTCCTTTTTTTAGAGAGACCCCTCTGTCATTTCTTAGAATTAGCCTGAAACTTGTCCTGAGGAGCATCGTCGGCTCTCAGTAAGCTGATCCTGAGCGAGACCTACATACTGCCCCATCTGCCCATGTGTTTTGCATTGATGACTTAACAAGAAATATCCCCATGCACCCAAATTACATGGACCTCATTCTCTGTTTTGTTATTGGACAAAGATGGTGGCTGTGTAAATCCAGAGACCTAGGCACAGGCTGCTCTTTGTAGTGAGGGTGGGTGCTGTTGGGCTGGCTCCCAGGTAAGGGGCCTTGTCCAGGTAGGAAGCAGCCTCTTAGAGGTAGTCCTCATTCCTGAGTTATTTGCCTTTTCCTGCAGTGCATTTGCGAGATACCCCAATGGAGTGGTCGTGCACTACTTCTGTTCCAAAGAGGTAAACCCAGCGGACACCTGAGCCCAGCACACCCAGGATTCAGCAGATGGACAGCTCGGCCTTCCCAGAGAGGGGACGGGGCACCCACCTTAGGAATCAGGGCTGTTGCCACCACCAGGTGTCTCCGCATTTGGACACTACTGGCTATCTTGCGCCCTGGAACATCTCTGAATTTCTCAGACTCGTGGTTTGGTGTCAGTGGCTTTTGAATAGAAAAAGAGATTAGTTATACTTTATATACCATTATGTTGCAGACAATTCCAGAGAATTTAATACCTGCTTGGACAGGAGGAGGTGGCGATGGGCACCGTCTCGCCTTTGCATACCAATCACTTTAATAAGGAAACTGTCAAGCTTTTGTAACCCCAGGGTTGTTTATTCAGTTTTCTATTAAAATACACACAGGACTTTACAAGGAGCCCTCGGCACAGCTGGTGGAGTTCGTGAGAAGAAAGTACTACGAGAGCTTCTCTAGCTGCAAAGGTCAAATGCTGGCTCCCTAGTTAGCGACAGTCATTTTTCTATGGTTACTGTACCCTGTGTTTCTCCCAAGGATCTCGCCACTCATCTCTTTATTTTCCTGTCTCCTTTTCTTTCTCACTATTTTCTTCTTGTATCTCTCCCCTCGCTCTCCACCTTGGCTTTGTTTCCCACTTTTCTGAAACCATGAATAAGGCAAAGCAAGAAGCAAAAGGAAGTCTTGTTTTCTGGGAACACATTGATAATTGATTGTCATGTATGTTGTAAATAGATCCTCCTTGGACTGTCCACTCTATGCCTCAAAGCCTAGGAGAGCGTCATTCTCAGCCTAAGGAAGGCCCCGTGCACCTCCCCTCTGGGCCAAGGGTGACACTAGCTCTAAGGATGGATAGCACCATACTGGGTATACGACCTCTTAGGCAGCTGCCTGCAGAGGCTACTGCTCCTGGTTCACCCACCAGCTGCCCAGGGCATTTTGGTTTAGTCTTGATAAGTGAGTGCTTTGTTTTTTTACCCAGTGTCATCCACTTACCTTACAGCTTGGCCTGGCCGTCATTCTTCAGCTTTGTTTTGCGGGGATCGGGCTGGGGTTTTGTAGGTAGGTGGATCTCTGCTACACAGGGAATGATCAGATCAGACACTGACGTGATGTCAAGCATACTTGTGAGGTATTCGGGGACAGTGAGAGTGCTGCAGGAGGCAGGAGCAGCAGCACATGGGTTTATGAAGGCCTCACTGCCAAATCCGCTGACACTGTGTGCGGGTGGGAGACCCCGCCTCCCACAGAGCACCCTAGAGGCGCATAGGAGGAGTGTGTAGCACTGCAGGTTGAAGACAGGTGGTGAGAGTGGCCCTGCAAAGGTCCTCCTGGGGGTTTTGCAGACTTGCAGTTTTATTGCCTCAGTGTCTTTAATGGTAGTGAGGGTGAATAACGGTGCCGCTGTTTTAGTGGACTGTCTTTGGCATGATGTGATCCTTTTTAAACTGCAGTGCTGTGCTGTAGACTAACTTGCTGACAGACTAGGCTTCTCTGGAAGGTCTGAAGGGACAGAAGGAGTGCCATCAGCACCTGTTCACGAAGACGGGGGATTCTGCTCAGGTTTTGGAGGCCGAGCAGTGCTTTACAAGAGCCACCATCTTAGCTGGCCATACCCACCCACTAGAAGCAGTGCTGCTCTTGGCCCAGTTTGTGCCAGCTCGAACCGAACTTCCTCTGGGAGTAGCCAGAAAATCTCTGGCTGGCCCTCCGCCGTGCAGCAGAAACACCCCACCATGCAAGCCCTGCTTCCCGGCCTGCTGTGTTTGTAGCTTCCATTTTCACCACCTGTGTGGCACATCTGTTTGAAGCAATAGAATAAAGTATGCGTGTTTTCTTCCATTCTGGAACACATAAACAGCCCCGTTTTCTTGAACTACAGTCTTCCTTCCCTAGACTATCTTTGCCCTCTGCAGCAATGTGGAGAAGGCTGGAGATGAAAGTCTGTAATGAGAACTAATGAAGATCTCTTATAATAAACATCATAAAGTAAGAAACCAAGTCTATTTGGGACTCTTTTTTCCCCCTCCTTCCTGTGGAGTTTGATGAAAACAATAAGGTAAGAATTAACAAGAGTAAGTCAATAGCGACTGTGGGGAAAAAAATCTATAACATCTGTCATGTATGTCTCGATCTGTGCAGTCCAGCACAGGTCGTGTGGCTGATGTATTGGCAGAAGAAGCACAGAACATTTCTGGCATCACAGAATTGTGATCGCTGGAACTCTGGCTAATTGCAGGGACTCGTGCCTCTTCCAGCAGCTCATGAAAACTGGGAGGGGCATGAAAGGGTTACAGATTTGGTGGGATTGACAGACCCAGGGATGGTGGAGAAGTGGAGAAGTGATGGTCCACTTTGGTCAGCTCCAAAAAAGGTCATTTGGTCATGAATCCCTCTCTCCTGCCGTCTGTGGCCATCCTGAAATTTCTCTGGAAATGAAAAACATGAGGAACTAAGAAGCATACTTTTACTGAGGTATGGGCAGGTGACTTCCAGGGGAGAGTGTGGTACAGCCCAGAAAGCACTCAGATCAGTCAGGATGTGTACACCACGCCACCTAACTGTGCCCCTCCCTCAGGCTCCTGTAGTGTGGATCCACGGGTGTTCTACATGTGCCACATTAATGCCACTAAAGGGGTTAGACTCTGACCTTTCTGAGACCCCAGCACAGGTCTTGGCTTCATGCTTCGAATTAAGTAGAAGCAGGTCCTTCCCTTGGGGTCCAGCAAAAGGGCCACCATATCCTCTTTTTTTAGGAGTTTCTGGTCTGAACTTGTCTGTAGGGTTCATTTTGAAGTTGAATCACCTCTTTTTTTGAACTTTTTCTTTTTTTTAGTCTCCACTTTGCCTTGGGGAGGAGAGTGGAGATGACTGGGTCTTAGCTGAGGAACAGAAATGTATCTCCCAACAGCTCACTGGCCCAGAGATGCTTTCTTCTGGAGACTGCCTATCTTGGCCACCCAGATGGTCATGGTCCACAGAAAAGGGGACATCACATACCATCTTCAAACTGAGGCTTATAATGGTAACAGAGGACTTTAAAGCTTTTATTTCTAGTAGCTTAAGGGCTGACAGATATGCTTTTTACCTCCCTTACCAATACCACCTAACCACATTCCTCTATACCTGGACCGTCCAAGTATTTCCACTGATCCAGGAAGAGGACTGAGGCAGAAGCCAGAGTCATGACCTGTGAATTTCTCTAGGATACAGATGGGCCCTGTGGTTCCAAGGCCTGGTGTAGGTTCTGCACACAGCAGCCTCTCAGTGTTTGGAGAACAAAAGAGGGAGGCCAGGAGAGATGAGAAACAGCTTTGAGTCCAGATGCCTGAACCAGAGATTTCTATGCTTCCGCTTCAGAGCTGTGGGGAAGGCGGAACTTTAAAGTCATTAGTTGGGCTTTTCTGATGGCTGGAGGAGACAACCTGTGAGCTGCACTTCCTAGCTGCTATTCCCTGGGCTGGCGTCAGCATCATCTAGAATAGTGGTCCCCAACCTTTTTGGAACCAGGGTCCCGTGCTCCTATGAGAATCTAACATCTGAGGATCTGAGGTGGAGCTGAGGCGGTGATGCCAGCGCTGGGGAGCAGCTGCAAAACAGATGGAGCTTTTCTCACCTGATGCTTACCTCCTACTGTGTGGCCTGGTTCCTAATAGACCACGGACCAGTATCTGTCTGTGGCCCAGGGGTGGGGACCCCTGGTCTAGAAGGTTTCTTGGAAACGAATACCTGGGTTCTACCCACCCTCACTAAATCAAATCACCTGGGGTGTGAAGCCCACATATCTATTTTCCATTAACAGCCCAGTGATAATCGGGCTGGGATTGGGTAGCAGAATGCCGTTCTTCATCCTCTTGGTGAGAGACTGAAATGTCTCCTCCCTGAGGAAATGGGGCTCCAGTCACTTCCTGGAGTATGTCAAACCCCACCTCCAGCCCCTAGGGCACACACACCCTGAGTCTTCTGAAAGCATCTAGCTCCACCCTCCCCACCCCAGTGCTACCTGTCAGACCTGAGTTAGCAGTCAGAGTAGCCAGAAGAGACTGGGAGGCTCTGGATAGCAGGCTGGGTTTCCTGCTGGCAAGTGGACTGTCCTGCCATGCTCTGGGCGTTTTGGCCTAGGTGGCTGACAGGCAAGGGGCTGTCCCTCCTGGGGGTGATGCCGCTGCGGAAGAGAGAGAAGAGGGGATCTCAGTGGAGTCACTGGCAGGTAAAGTACCTGATCTTCCCTGGGAAGTGTGTGGACTGGAGGGGCCCTAGGAGCTCAGTTCCCTGTGATGACTGAGGCCAGCTGTGGGAACAGTGGCAGGGGAAGAATTGGGTTTTGGCCTGGGATGGGACCAGTATGCTGCAGACAACCTGGTGGAGCTTAGAGAGATTGGCCAAAATCTTGGCTCTTAAAAATAATTCCCCGAAAAGGCAAGGTCATGTGACACTTGCAGCTGGTTGGGTGTTGTCCCAAATTTCCTGGGATAGTCTCACTCCTAGGAGTCTGTATGTAGTCTGCTGTTATTGCTCTTGAGTCCAACATGTAGCCTCCTAAGCAACTCGTTAGACCAACACAAGCTGAATGACTTGGTTTACTTTTACCTGCCCTCATCCCAAGCCGTCTACCTTCTTTGTCAGGGAGCTGATGGGTGGGGCTGATCTCAGCTTTCTCTTCTAATATTTAATCTCCTTAAGCACATCAGCTCTTAAGTTACAGCAGTGGCACTGTGGTCTGAGGGCAGGTGCAAGTTTGTGGAGCATGATAAGCATAATTAGTAAAAGTGGATACATGTCTTAAATACTTAGGCCGGGCACTTTATACGACTTCTCATTGAAATCTCACCACAAGCCTATGAAATGATCATCATAATCTCCATTTTATAGATGAGAAAACTGAATCATATGGAAATCAAATAACTTGCCTCAGGCTATTCCGCTAGTCCTTGGTGGAGCTTAGATTTGAAGCCAGCCTGACTGATTCTAAGGTCCAGGCTTATTACCTACGTGCTGAACTCTCAACACCTGCCCTACCAAGACATGCTAGGTCCCAGGCACAGCAACACCTGTGACCTTGGGCCAGGCTGCTTCTCCATGACAGGATGAGGGAAACCTGAACTGGCATCACTGCAGGAAGATCAGGCCCCTCATCTTCCTAGAACTGAGTCCCCAAGTTCTGTTGTTTCAGCGGGAAACCCACCCATACTATGACCTCCAGGTGAAGGTGCTGAGGGCCAGAAATATCCAGGGCACAGATCTGTGTGAGTGAACCCCCCTCCCCAATTCCATCCCTTTTCCTCTTCCCTGGGGCTTCCACAGAGCTCAGCCAGGGGCTGGCTTGTGTATGTATTTGGGTGTGTATGTATTTGGAGTTGGGCCAAGGGGCTGGTGCTGATTGTGGAGGGAGGCCTCCCCGGTGAGGGAGCCCGGGCTGCAGCCCCAGAGCTGGCAGGCAGGTGCTGGAGGGGAGCACTGTGCAGATCCTTAACTCCCATCCGAGTCTAGCAAGTGGAGCAGAGCCAGCCTGGGGAGAGCATGTGAGACCTGCTGTTGCCCGAAGTCAGTGTCTACAGTCCAGGAGCTCTTCATGCTCGACACTCACACTAGGAGGGGAGTTTGTCACCTGAATCAGGCCCTTTCTAGGGCTTATTCAATGGTCTGTGGTGCCATGTGATCTTTTCAACTAGCCACTGCAGGGTTTTCATTCAGTTAAATGGCAGGTGTAACTGGTGGGGATGGAGTCAAGGACAGGGCTTTCCTCCATTCTCCCCACCCCACTCTGCCATGCCACGAGGGCAGTGGTCCCTCCTGGCACTGCTCCTTCTGCTCCGGCCCCAGCCTCCTCCAGGAAAGCTTTTTAGCAGTAAGAGCTTGAAGCTAGGACCCCTCCCCTATCCTGCCTGCAGTGTCCAAAGCTGACTGCTATGTGCAACTGTGGCTGCCCACGGCATCCCCCAGTCGTGCCCAGACAAGGATGGTGGCCAACTGCAGTGACCCTGAGTGGAATGAGACCTTCCACTTCCAGATACATGCCTCTGTGAAGGTGAGGGCCAGCATGGGGCTGGGGTGGTAGAGGGAGAAGTGCCTCCGGAGTGCCTGCCCTGCCTCAGGCTCCCACCTCCTGCCTGCCTTGTCTCCAGAATGTCCTGGAGCTCACCCTCTGTGACAAGGACCTCCTGGGCAGCGACGAGCTCTCCCTGCTGCTGTTTGACCTGAAGAGCCTCAAGCCTGGCCAACCCCATAGACACACCTTCCTACTCAACCAACAGGTGAGCCACACCGCCTGTGCTTGCAACGAGCCAAGCTCAAGGAGAGGAGGCCCAGCTCAGGGCACTGAGGAGGGGGCTCCTGGTTAGCATGGGCCAGGTCTCCAAGACAGACCCGGCATCCTGTACCATTGATCCTACCAAGGTGTCCCTCAAATACTCTGCCCTGAAGGGAACCAACGCGTGAGCTCTTTGAGGGCAGAGTACTTTGTTTTGGTCATAGCTAAATCCTCAGCATCTAGAACACTGTCCACACACAATTTTGGAGGTGAATCTCTTCATTGAGATGCCACTACCCCTCCTGTGCCAACGAGAAGCCACACAACAGTTTCTTCCTCTAGTCCTTGGAGCTGAGCAGGGTTGGGGGTGGGGACGGTCCCTGAGGCTTTTGGAGCTCTTCGGAAACTGGTGCTCCCTTGCTCCCTTCATGTAGGATTCACAAGAGCTGCAAGTGGAGTTTGTTCTGGAGAACAGGTGAGTCCAGGTAGGGCCTGTACCCTCCCATGTACTCTGAAACTCATGGACAGCTCCCAGCTGTCGGTTACCAGGTCCTGCACTGGCCTGGCCTGAGAGGGAATGTCCTGGTCTTAACATCCATTTGTGGGTTGGCCAATACCCACCCCGACTCCCAAGCCCTGCCCTGCTCGCCAGGCTCTTACAACTGCTTTGGTCACCTTAATATAGTAACAGCCACCTCGAGGGGGCCAGATACCCCATGAACCTCTCATCCTTTGCAGCCAGGTACCTGCATCTGAAGTCATCACTAATGGTGTCCTGGTGGTAAGTAGGAAAGGCCAGTTTGGGACTGACAGCCCAGGGCTGGGGGCCAGAGAGGAGTCCGTGATTGAGCCCAGCATACCCACCTCCCTCTAAAGGACAGTCAGCTCCTCCTCAGAGTGGAGATATGCCAGGGCAGGTTTCGCACCTGAGTGGATGGCCCAGAAGCCAGCCTTCCCACCAGTTCACTGTACGTCACTCACTTGGGACCCCAGGTTCTGAGACGGCCAAAGGAGTCACTCTCATGGCACCTTACTTCCTCCCCCTTTCCCACTAGGGGCCACTTCCTCTGAGTCCTGGGAGTGGAGACTGCTACAGAAGACCTCTGCCTATAGGCACAGGCCATGGGAAGGTTGTTACCTTGACCATGCGCCAGATACCCCTTCTTTCCTTCCTCCTGGTGTGGGCCCTGTGACTATCTGTCCCCCATAGGCCTCTGCTCTCCTCAGGCTCATCCCTGTCTGAGAATCCAGGGCACCCTTGGGAGAGATGCAACAGCTCCACATCAAGAGTATGGTGAGTCTGGTCAGTGGCCTTGAGTCTTGCCTTATCTCCTAGGGGGTGGGGCGGCTGCTGACTTCAAGAAGATAGATCTAGGACAGAAAGTTCTTAATTTTCACTGCTTAAAGCTAACCAAGGATAGAACAGATTGCCCCTGGAAGTAGTGAATCTCTTGTCCCTGGAAGTATTCAAGTATAGAAGGTGTATCAGTTCAACTGCCGCTCTATAAAAAATACCTCCAAATCTCAGTGGCAGATAACAACAGGAAGCATTTATCTAGCTCACATATCTGGTGGTCTTGGCAGGAGTGCCTATCTCTGCACTGGGTGTCTCTCATGTACCTTTTGTGCCCTGTGGACTATCCTGGGCATGTTCCCAGAGCATTGGCAGAGGTGCAAGAGAACAAGTTCAAAGGAGCAAGTGCTTTTGCAAGCCTTTGGTTACACCGCAGTCACTACCATTGTGTTGATAAAACAGACCCAAGACTAACCCCATAAAGTTGGGAGGCAGGGAATTTAGCCAGCCTCTTAATGGAAAGAGCTGAAGTCGCATGGCAAAGACTGAGAATTCTAGGAGAAGTGAAGAACCAGGTCCACCAATGCGTGTGCCACAGAGGACAGCCACTCAGGAGTGGGCATCCAGATGCAGGAGCGGATCAGAGATTGAGTGACAGGCAGGGCACCCTTCAACGCTGAGAGGCTGAGAGGCCAAGCCTATAGGACAAGTCCTGCCCAGGTGACATGGAGTACTTACTGTGAGTCAGGCACTGTGCTTAGCATTGTTTACTCCTCATAACGACCCCATACAGTAAGCATGGCCACTATCTTCTTTCAATTCATGAGACTGAGGCTCAAAGAAGAAACTTGCTGAAGGTCACAGAGCCTGTAAGTAGTGGAGCCAGAACCCCGTGCAGGTCTGTGACACTCCAGGGTATTCGCTTTCTTCACCACGGATATGGTTGTTTCCGACTGTGAACAATGCATATCAACTTAGTTCATAAACCATGATTGAAGAAGTATCACTTTCCTTATTTTCTCTAATTCTCTCCCCCTAGGTCATGGCAAGTCTCCATGTCTCGTTTAGTGCCAAGGAGCATGTGTAGGGAGAGGAATTTTGTTTGGACCTCTTTGCTCCTGAGGTGTTTGGGGGCTGGTGTCCCCTCTGCCTGGGTGTCATGCGTAGCCATTTCTCTCTGGGGTCTTGCCTCCTCCCCAGAACTTGCTAGGAACAGGATGGGCCCAGCAGCTCCTGGGCCACAGACCTCTCTCTTCACCTCCTCCCAGCCTGGCTTCACCTTCTAACCTGGGCTGGCTCTCCCTTGCTTCTCTAAGCCACCTATTCTCTCTGTGCCCTCTTCATTTTATTTTGTCTGCGAACCTTCTGTGTTCTCCCAAGGCCTTAGACTTTGGAAACAAAGGCCAGAACAACTTGTGGCCTGGACACAAACCTCCCCCAAGGCGATGAGCACAGAGCTAGTTGGGGGTGCTACCATCATCATCATGATCATTATGATTATCATCACTCACACACACACACACACACACACACACACACACGCACACACACACACTTGCTCTCACCCCCTCACTTGGGCACTCACCCAGGCCCTCTGCTCCCAGGTTCTAGGCAGATTCGGTTGGCAGTGCCCGGGGCCTATGAGAAGCCACAGCTCTTGCCCCTGCATCCTCCCTTGGAGGCAGACCCCCCAGCCACTTTTACCTTCCATGTGAATCCAGTGCTGCGCTCCAAGCTGGATGTGGAGCTGGGGGAGAAGCTCATGGTCCTACAGGTAAGTGAGCCCAGAGCCTGGGAAGAGGTGGATGTTAGACTCAGTCCTGCCTGAGCAGTGCTCTGGGGCCTCAGTGCAGGCAGATTTCCTCCACTCCAGGGGGCTTCATAGTGTTTTCTTCCCTGCAGAGTGACACAAGTGCTGAGTTGGAGGCCCAGAGCAGCAAGCTGGGAGAGGGGGGCATTCTGCTCTCTTCTCTGGCCCTAGGCCAGGAGGAGCAGCGCTCGGTGGCCCTGGGGGAGGTAAGGCTCTGTCTGGGTGCCTCAGGGACCCCTGCCTGCTTTGTGACTACCAAAACAGGTCTGGGGAAGGGGTCTGAGAGGGAGGTCAAGATCAGACCAGCCAGGAATTCAACCATGGTCCACATCTGGGCCAGAGTTAGCAGAGCAGCAGGGGCTGCAGGTGGGAGGACTCTGCTCAGAGCAGGGACGGCCATTGTCTCTTTCAGGGCCAGGAGGTAACTCTGAATGTGAAGGCAGAAATGAGGTGAGGAAGGCACGCCTCAAGAGGAAGGCTCTTAGGCTGGGCTGGAAGCGTGGGGGCTCTCCTACCTACTCAGCTCATCTGGACGGTGCGGGGTGCGGTGTAGGGGGGCACGTTTATGGTTCTGGTGAAATCTTTCTGAGGGGTTGGTTCCAAAGAGTGTGGGTCTGCTCCTGTGAAAAATGGGCTTGGCCCGAGGCTCTCCTCCACTGAACAGTCACCCCCTTGCCTCCCTCCCAACCCCCGGGGCAGCTCTGGAGACCTTGACCTGCGCCTTGGTTTTGACCTCTGTGATGGAGAACAGAAGTTTCTGGACAAGAGGAAGCAGATCGTATCCAAGGCTTTGCAGCAGGTGCTGGGACTGAGCCAGGCTCCTGACAGCAGCCAGGTATGGAATGGAGGAAGCCGGACCCCAGCATAGCTGGGATTGAATCCAGCCTTTCCCTTGAGAGGACTGAGTGGCTCAGACGTGATATAAAGCCAAGAGGAAGCTTGGGGAGCAGAGGAGGAAGGGGGCAGGCCTACGTGCCTGAGTTCATGGGTACAATTGAAATAGTCAGGACCTGGTAGGTAACGAGGGCTGCGCAGTGCTCCGGGGCCTCAGTGCAGGCAGGTGAATTGGTCAGCTTGGGCGGCCAGAACAGAAAGCCAGACTGAGAGCTTAAACAAGACATTTACTGTCTCCCCTGGAGGCTGGAAGTTCAAGGTCAAGGTGCCTTCAGGGGAGGTTTCTGGTGGTGCTTCTCCTCCTGACTTGTAACTGGCCACCTTGCTGTGTCCTCACACGGCCTTTCTCTGTGCATGTGCAGGGGCTGGGGGAGAGGGCAATCACTCTCTCTTCCACTTACAAAGACTCAAGTCTTATTAGATTAGGGCCCCACCCTTATGACCTCACATAACCTATATTACCTCCTTACAGGCCCTTTCTCTAAATAGCAATAAAAAAGAATCAGGAAACTCTAGCTAGAAATAAATGACAGATTTATTCGAGGGTCTTAGAGTTTGCAAAAGAAAAGTAACTAGAAATAAATCTGGAAATGTTCTGCGGAACAAATAAAAATCCTTTTCTTTTACGATGTAACTGAATCACAAGAGAATGGAGCCCTGCATTCTTAGCTATTTGATTGGTCTTTTATGATGAATTAACTAGTATCAATAATTATGATAATGGATTTCAGGTGGTTTTCATGTGGGGCGTCAGGAAGTCTGGTCACAGACGTTTTCTGTGAGGTCTTATGCTTAACTGGAGTCCATTCACTGATGTGCACTGTGCTGATGATAAGCTGTACAGTGTCTAACACAGAGTTACAGGAAAGTCTAGAAGTTTACATTTATTGTTTTTCCTCAACTTCATGTTCTGTTAGTAATTTAGTGTAAGGCTGAGAAGAAACCCCATTAATTTTTCCCTAACTTTACTCTTTCCTCACTAGTGGTATTGGGGCTTTGACATATGAATGGGCTTGGCGGCAGGAGGGTCACAATTCTGTTCATAACAGTAGAAAAAGGGTTTGGAAGTGGCGGGTCCATGGGATCCTCTGGGGAGGAGGTAGGAGGGAAGGCAGTTCTGAGGTTGAGACCTATGGTACATCAGAGACAAATTTGTGGCTTTCTCTTGGCTGCAGGTGTACTCAGGAGATGGAGCCTGTGCCCAGTAGTGACAAGCTGAGCAAGCCTAGATAGTTTATTCGGGTACTGCTTACTCTGTGCCAGTCTCCACTCTGTCGGTGGAGGGTAAAGAGGGCACAGATCCTGCCTATTGGAAGCTCTGTCTCTTCCAGGACTCTGAAGGGACAGTGTCCTTGATGGACAGTGGCCAGGGAGCATTTTTTTTTTTCAAGACAGGAGAAGAAAGGAGGACAGGAAAAAGAACCAAAAAAATCTGGGTGAAATAAGTAAAATCTTCAATGGAAAAGCTGAGCAACGCAAAGCTTCTAATCTGATCCCATCTCTGGTCCTTAAGATGTCTGGGCACCTCTCAGGCTGCTCCTTGGTGTTTGTCATTTTAGCTCAGTCGTTCTCAACTGGGGGTAATTTAACCCCCCCTGGGGACATTTGTCAATGTCTAGATTCGTATTTTGTTGTCACAACTGAGGGAGGGGAAAAGAGATGCTACTGGCATCTGCTGGGTAGAGGCCAGGAATGCTGCTAAACAACCTACAACACAGGACAGCTCCTCATAACAAGAATTTATCTAGTCTAAAATTATCAGTGTTGCCAAGATTGAGAAACCCTACTTTAGCTGTTTTGGGTGAATCCAGTATAGCTCGGAGGTACCTCCTTTCCTGGTATAATGATTAGGAGCCATCTCTGGAGATGTGCTTCGGATTGCCAGCCCATCGCTTACTAACCGTATGACCGCAGGCACAATATCTAACCTTCCTGTGCCTCAGTTCCCTCATCTGTAAAATGGGATTCTCATGGGGCTGCTATGAGGATTCATGGGGGTAATACATATAAGGCTCTTAGATCAATGTCTGACATTATAAGCGATAACATATAAATGGCAGTGGTGGTAAATGGTATGATGATTATTACTGTGCCCAGGTACCTGTGGTGGCTGTGCTGGGTTCAGGAGGTGGAACCCGTGCCATGTCTTCCCTGTACGGCAGCCTGGCAGGGCTGCAGGAGCTTGGCGTCTTGGACACTGTGACCTACTTGAAAGGGGTCTCTGGGTCCACCTGGTGAGTGAGGTGGGGGCAGGGCACAGAGTAAAGGAGAGCCCTGAAGGGGCAAGGGTGTTACCTGGTGATCTGGTGGGGGCGGAGTGGGGAGGACTCTGCCTCCAAGAGGATTAGGGGGGACAGGAAGGGACCGGGTTCCCAGGGACCCCTTGAATAGGTAGGTGGCGTGGGTAGTGGATACAAGTGATGGGGGAGGAGGGTCATTCATAGACATTTGCATCCCTCTCCCTTTGTTGTGCTCCCTTGCCCCTAACTGCCCCAATTCTCTCCATGTCCAGGTGCATCTCCACACTCTACAAGGACCCAGCCTGGTCCCAGGTGGCTTTGCAGGGCCCCACTGAGCATGCTCGGGCCCGGGTCTGCAGCAGTAAGATGGGGGCAGTATCCGCAGACCGTCTACAATACTATGCCCAGGAACTGGGGAACCTGGAAAGCAGCGGTCACAGCGTCTCCCTCATCGACCTCTGGGGCCTCCTCATTGAATATTTCCTGTACCAGGAGGTAAGAGCAGAGCAGGTAACAAACAAACATGGCTCCACCCCTGCCCCACCAGCGCTTAGTTCTGCCTTAGCCGTTATGCTAAGATCTGAGATTTGCAAAGCTACCCTTTTGGTCTGAGCAACCTGGGGTCTGACACCCCTTCCTCTTTCCTCCTAAACCCCTGGGGTGGGAGAGGCTGGACTGAAGTTCTCAGGGCTGCCTGCATATTGGAATCACCTGTGCAGCTTTTCAAACCACCCCATGCCTGGGCCCCACTTCCAGAGATACTGTTTTGGTTGTGGGTTGAGCGCTAATACAGGTGTGTTTTGATCCAAGTGATTCCAGCCTCTGGCTGAGGCAGAGCACCATTCCTGCCTATTGGCCAAGCGGCCATGACTCATGGCACCTGGTGGCTGTTCCTAAAACAAGCAGGCCTGGCATGAACCAGGGGCAAGGGCATGTTCCCAATGCCCCTGGAATTGCACAAAACCCAAAGTGGCCTCATCTCTGCTGCAGACTGAAGCCTGTCTGGCCCTAGAACACTGGTCTTGACAACCAGTCTTGTGAGAGTGCCGGCCTCAGCGTAGGGATGGGAAAAGGGAACTCCCGCAAGGCCAAGCATCTTCTCTTCTTTCCTGCGCAGGAAAACCCTGTCAAGCTGTCTGACCAGCAGGAGGCAATCAGCCAGGGCCAGAACCCTTATCCCATCTATGCCAGCATCAACGTCCGTACCAACATCAGTGGGGAAGACTTTGCAGGTTTTTGAGTGTGTGGGCCTAGAAAGAAGGTGGAGGCAATGGTTGGTGGAGGGCATAAGAGGCCAGGCTATCAAGGTATGGATGGGAGCCTTGGCGCCCAGTGGGGTTGCTGCCTCCTGCTCTTGGCAGAGCAAAGATTCCTCCTCAGGCACAAGGGCCAGAGGGAACCCTGGGGTCCTAGTGGGAAGCCCCTGATGATATTTTCTTTACTCTGGGCCCTCAGAGTGGTGCGAGTTCACCCCACACGAGATCGGCTTCCCCAAGTATGGGGCTTATGTTCCCACCAAGCTCTTTGGCTCAGAGTTCTTCATGGGGCGACTGCTGAAGCGCTGGCCAGAACCCCGAATTTGCTACCTGCAGGGTGAGTGTAGGCTGGAGGGCTGGGGACAGGACACGCAGCAGGCCAGGCCCTGATATGCGGGAAGGAGTTGTGAGGGCCCTGGCCTTGCCTGTCTCCTTAGGTGTGTGGGGCAGTGCCTTTGCAGCCAGCCTGGATGAGATTTTCATGAAGACCGCCGGCTTCAGCCTCAACTTCCTGGACTTGCAGCGAGGCCATGTAAACATTACAGGTGAGGTGACAGACACTGATCCCCACATCCACGCTTCTTTCCAGCAATAGGGTCCTGGCAGAGGCATGGAGAATGAGGAAGGGGAAGGGGCAGGGGGGAGGATTTGGCTGTCCATTGGGTTCAGACACGTTGAAGAAATGACTTCTCTGCAGAGGCAGTGCGGGTGAGGGCCTGAGGGAGGGCCCACGGCAGAAAACCCAGTGGGAGCAGTGAGTGCTCTGTATCAGGCTACATCTTTGAAATCTCTGCTTGGGCTCCAATTAGGCCAACTCAGCCCAGGACCACTGGTTGTCTGATTGATACTTTGCCACACACCTCAGGGCTCCTCTTCAGCCTGCTCCTAAGGGCCTATGAACACCTCTGCTGCAAGATATACCTTTCCTACTTTTCTTCCCTGGATAACTTTTGACCGGCTCTTAACATTAGCTGAGACATCATTTTGTCTGGGAGCCTCTGTTTCACTCCATCCTTCCAGGCTGATTGAGGGTGTAACTACAGACAGCCCTGTAAGACTGTAGGTCACTTTGGTCATTGTCCTTACCTCAGGGTGTTGTTACCATTCATCCTCTCTTTATGTGACTCTCTTCTAAGTAGGTTTGAGTGCTGAGGGCCTGGGCCAGGCCCCAGTTACTTTGCACTCCTGGTGCCTAACACAGTGCCCAGCAGGTAGCAATTGCTCAGTAGGTGTTTAATGGATGAAATTCCGATTGGAAATTATACATACAAATTTAAGCGTGGGTCATATTATTATTTAATAAATGAAATGTCATAGGCAACTTTCAAAGCATGGGGAACATGAGAGAAAAAGTCATTAAAAAGAGGTTCTGAGAAGCAATGGTCAGAGGCCTGGGAGGCCAGTCGGGGAGGAGAAAGGATGTAGGGAGAAGATGGAGGGGGCTCCCTGGACAAAGGAGGGTACCACTGCTCACTGTGTTTCACTGTCCCACCCCTACTAGATGACTGCCAGAAGCTCCAGTTGCATGACCCCACCAGGCTGCGAACAAAGCTCTTCACTCCGCAGGGGCCCTTCTCTCAGGCTGTGCTGGACATATTCACATCCCGCTTTACCGCTGCGGAGAACTTCAACTTCACCCAAGGCCTCTGCCTGCACAAGGACTATGTGGCTGGCAGGGAGTTCATGGCCTGGAAAGGTAGGTGCTGCTCTGGGTGGGGGCCTCCTGCTGTGTGCCTCTGGCTCACTGGCGCCAGCACTGCCTTTTGACCTGGGGGTTGAGGTGCAGGCTCCTGCTACACAAAGGCTAATGCGTGGGATGACTGTGCTGAGCTGGAGGCTGGGGTGGGAGGCCCCAGAGTGGCTGTCAGAGAGGAGAAGAAGTAGAGATGGCTAGTGAGAGAAGCATTCCACATGCAAAAAGAGGGTTGCTAAGAAGAGCAAACATTTGTCCCCATGCAGACGCACACCCGGACGCCTTCCCCAATGAGCTCACTCCCATGAGGGACTGCCTGTACCTGGTGGATGGGGGCTTTGCTCTCAACTCCCCATTCCCATTGAGCCTGCTGCCACAGAGAGCGGTGGACCTTATTGTGTCCTTTGACTACTCCCTGGATGCCCCTTTTGAGGTAAAGGGTGGGGGCTCTCTACTGAGGTGACTTGACTGGCTGTTTGAGGATGACCCTCCACGGAGGGCCTGGGTACTAATCTGTGGGGGGTGCACACTGTGAACGGCATTGGTCTCATCAGCTGGAGGAGAGGATTGCTGAGGCTACGGGAGGGAATGGGAGTCGGGAGAAGAGGCCAAAGAGGATCTTCAAGCTTCTTCTGTCCCGGTGAAGAGAAGACCCCTGTTCTGGACCCTGCCTATTCCTGATAGCATTTCTGGCCCCAGTCAGGGCCTTGGTCTAGGTCTGCTGTCCCTCTATTGTTATTGTGATAACAACAGAGGTGTCAGGGTCCCCTTGGGAAGTCTCTCCCAGTGGCTCCCTCAAACCCTGTGGGGCTGTGGGCAGGCTCCACCATTCGGATGTGAGTTCTGGTTGTGCCGTTGGGCCAGCTCTTCCTTCTTAGCCGCCTCCTCCTCCACCTGGGTCCAATTAAAGCCTGGGATTAGATGATGGATAACGCCTTTTCCAACGTGACCTTCTGCAATCATTTGACATCAACCTTGTGAAATTAAAATCAGCCTCCTGATTTCAAGAGGAAGCAGAGAAGGGTTGGAGGAGAGAAGCAGCAGGCAGTTACGGGGAGGAACCACAGTGGGAATGCTGGTGATCATGGTTATTCCGCACAACCACCCCACCAGGGAGTTATCCTCATTTTTATTTTATAAATGAAGAAACTGCCTCAGAAAGGCAATGTTACCTGCCTGAAAGAGTAGGAGGAGGCAGAACTGTCCCCGAAGCCTGGGTCTGTGAGAGTCCAGGTGGGAGTCCTGCAGGGTCAGAAGCCCACCTCCCTGCCCAGGTCTTACAGATGACAGAGAAGTACTGCCAGGACCGAGGCATCCCCTTTCCCAGGGTCGAGGTGCTCCCTGAGGACCTGAAGGATCCCCGTGAGTGCTACCTGTTTGACAGGGCTGAGGACCCTCGCTCACCCATCGTGCTGCACTTCCCCCTCGTCAACCGTACCTTCCGCACGCACATGGCCCCAGGTGAGGGGAAGCCCTGAGTCTGGGTCTGGCCCACAGAGCCCTGGGGTGGTTGGGGTTCTGTTCTAAGAGCGAAAACCCTGGACAAGGTAGCAAAGCCTGCCTCCTGGAGGCCTGGAGCTGGCCAATGCTGCCCTCTGCTTCCCGGGCCTGAGCATTGGCACTGGCCCAGCTCTTCCTCTTGGGCAAGAGAGCAGAGACGTTTGCCCAGGCAGGACCTACAAAGAACCAGCCAGATGGCCGAGGGCAAGGGGGGCACCTGGGCTGGCAGCTCCTAGCCACAGAGTACCCTGGCCCAGTCTCTCCTCCAATTCCCCCCACAGGTGTGGAGCGACAAACAGCCGAGGAGAAGGCCCGTGGAGACTTTGCCACCAATGGGCCAGACACGCCCTATGGCATGACAAACTTCACCTATGAGCCCGAGGAGTTCGATCGGCTGGTGGCCCTGAGTCGATACAATGTTCTGAACAACGCGGAGACCGTAAGGCGTGCCCTCCAGCTGGCTCTGGACCGGCGACAGGCTGGAGGCTGACCCAGGCTGGAGTCGGAGGACTGTGACACAGAGAGCAACTGTGGGGCTCCAGACCAGGGCTCGGTGGAGGGAGGAGTGGACTCTGCAGGGCTCTGCTTCCCACCTTGCTGGAACCTGCCTTGAGGTTCCTCAGGGCCTGGAAATCTCCCGTTGCACTGCAGCTTGGACTTGGAGCAGGGCCCTTTGTGTGTGTGTTCCTAGGAGAAGATTGGGCAGCATGTCTCTCCAGGGGTTCTTGGGAAGTGGGACCAAAGCGAACAGGGCTCATTTTTCACTGGAGTGTGTAGAGGAGGAGATCAGGAAATGGTCCAGCTCCAGGGCCCATGGCCCACACAGAAGGACCTCAGAACCTCATCAGAATGGGAGCTGTGAGAGTAGGTTACTCTCCTTAAACTGAGACCAAAGACACATCCACCCAATTCCCAATTGTGTAAGTGGCCCAATCCCTGACACCTTCCCTCAACCAACCCCTGCCTGTCTCCGGGTCCCGGATGCAGTGTAAGTACTATCAAGAATAAAGGGGGACCTCATGCGTTGCCAGTCTGAGTCACTGACTCCATTGTCCTTCCTGCTAATTCTCATTCACCTTTTGGCCTCCTTCCACCCCTTCTCACTCCTCACCACTCCTTTCTGCTCAGCCTTCTGAAGGCTGTGAGATGACGGCTTGTCATGACCCATTCTGTCTGGACTCCAGCTGGGGTGCACATTGTCTCCCTGCTAGTTACACTTCGCTCTTTAAAGTTGGGCCCCATTCTCTTGTCACGTGTACGGCTGCACCTCATGCAAGTAGTCTCACCATTCCAGCAGCTAAATGGGCATGTCTAACGAATGCATTTGTCTCTTAGGTGGCAGAGTGAATGTGCACCTGCATGCGTGTCCCTGTTCCTAGTGAGGGTGGGGCAGTGAGCACGTGTCTGTTGGCTGAGGATGGGCAATAGTAGAGGGAGCCTGGCTAGGAACTCAGAAGCCTGGGTTCCTGCTTCTTCCACAGATGCATCCAACGATCTGGGCAATCTGTCTCTCTTTCACCCAGTTTCTCATCTCTCCTCACCCACCTAGGATCCTCCAAATAGCTGGAGCCTCTCCAGACTGGGTAGATTTAAGGTCTGTGGAGAGATCACTTTGACCAGGCCCTCTCCCTCTGCCTCTGCAGCCTCATTCCCCTTACCCCTGTTCCACCCAGTACTTAAGCCACCAGGGGCCCCCTTCGTTGGCTTGGCTACCATCCTCGTTTGAACACTTATTTCTATTGCCCCCTCCACCAGGAGTTCTCTCTTTGGCTGCATCCCTGCTCCGCTCTCTCGTCTCTGACAAACAAGTGTGTTCTCCAGGACCAGTCATCATTTCTTTTTCAATCAGGGACACCTGTGTCAGGAAGCCTCCCCCATCCTAATCCTGGGGAGAAGACCCTAGTTCTGGCTTTCAGCTGGGAGGAAGGTAGCAAGATCCCAGCCTGTGACCCTGGCCTGGCTTGGCTTATGATCCCCAGACCTCCAGCTGGACATGAATGGGGAAGTCTGAGGAAGCTGAGCCTCAAAAGGGCCAGTGCTTTTGACTGGCATGGGGTGGGGGACACTTGGTTTTCTCCTACCTGCTCACAATCACTGCCCATTGTAGACAACCACTACCCCTGCCTCTTTGCTCAGGAGCAAGAGGTTTCTTTTGGGGCAGCTCCAGGCTGGTGCCTGAGTTTCTGCTATGGACACTGTCATTACCACTGTTGTGTGTACCATCGTCAAAAGCTTATTAGGACCTCCATAAGGTTCATAACTTTGAACTTTGTAGAGTTCTTAGAACTTGGAACTCAGAGTTCACAGAGTTCTTAGAACCTTCATAGAGCTCAAAACTCAGAATCTTCAGTCAGTTTCATTTAATGCTTCATACAGCTTCAGGCTGTCTCTGGCCCCTGGAAAGTAAGCCCCTCAGGTGTAAAAATTTTTGTTTTGTTCTGCTATATTCCCAATGCTTAGAGCAGTAGTTGGCACATAGTAGATGCTCAGTAAATATTTGACAAATGAGTGGGCTCCTACATTATAAAGAGATGGATCATAACCTGCCAACCATGAAAAGGTATATATTACTACCCTAATGGTTCTTAGCCTATTTGGACCTTTTTGAAAAGCTGATGAAATCCATGGACATTCTTCCAAGGATAATGCACATATATATGAGCAGTTTTGTACAACAAAGTCTCTGCTTCACTAGGGGGGTGGGGGCCAGTGTTTGCCCTCCCAGACCAGCAAGTTTCATGAAGAAAGCAGGCACATGGGTTTGTGCAGAGCTGGTAGGTACCTTCATTCTTGCAGAAGTATAAGAGATGCCAGATTGGTTCAGATTAGGTTTGAAAAGACATAATGAGACAAAGGTGGGAGGGCAGGAAAGGGGAGGCTGGTCCAGAGCTCTAGCAAAAAATTGGTCAGTAGGTACAAGGGTGACTTCAGTCAGAGAATGAGGAAACATAACCAGGGTTAAGTATGGGACCCAAGCAAAGTGAGGAATTGGGCGTTGATATCAGAGTGGTGGTCTCCACCTTGGCCACTCACTGGAATCACTGGTGGAGCTTAAGCAATACAGGTGCCTGGACCGTTCTCCTCTCATCTACTGCAGGCCATATTCTTCATCCCACCCAGGCCCACTCAGGCCTCTGGACTTGGCCTGTATCCTAACCAACTATCCATCCCTTTATCCCTGTTTCACCTCGTTCAGGCTGGTACCACCTAAAGCTCCCTTTCCTGCTTTCTGATTCAGTTTTTTTTTCCACTTTCCCCCCTCTACTGGTTTGCAAATTATAAGAATTTCTGAAATTCTTATGGTTCCTATTGTTGATTTTATTGAAGTCTAAGTTACAAACAATAAAATGCACTCATTCTAAGTGTACAGTGAGGGTACAAGATTAGGTGTACAGTTCAATGAATTTTGACAAATTTATATACACATATTACCATCATCACAATCAGAATATGGAGATTTTCATTATTTCCCCCAAATTCTCATGTTGCATCTCAATCAGTCTTCCACCCCTGGTCCCAGTGACCACTGATCTGCTTTCTGTCATTATGGGCTAGATGTGTCCTTTCCAGAGTTTCATATAAATGGGATTATATAGTATGTACTCTTTTGTGTCTGGCTTCTTTTACTTAACATGATGTTTTTGAGATTCATCCACGTTGTGTGTTTTCAGCAGTTTGTTCCTTTTTATCGCTGAGTAGGAATTCTATGGATATACTACAGTTTGTTTATCCATTCACCTGCTGATGAAAGTCTGAGTTATTTCCAGTTTGGGGCTCTCATTAAGCTTCTTCATACTTATACTTTGTTTTTAAAAATCCCTTTCAAAAAATCAGTCAAGTATCCCTTTTCTCTCCCCAAACAAAAAGACAAGAGCTTTAGCATATTTTAACATATTTCCTGCCCCAAACCTTCCCTGCTTCCCACCCATCCAACTTTCTATTAACAACCTTGGGGCTCTTTCTAAATTTTATTTCCAGTGCATTAAAAACTTCAAACTAGGAATATTTATTTCAGCTTTATAATATATTTTACTGATTTACTTGCTCATCAATTCTTTTAACTCCTTTTCTTTGTTTATTTTTTTTCTGTTGGATTTCAATGTTGACTAGTTCTTTAATGGAAGGTCTATAAGTAGTAAAATTTCTTAGTCATTATATATCTGGAATTGTCTTTTCTTGCCCTAACTTATGAACAATAGTCTGGATGAATATACAGTTCTTGGTTCAAACTTACATTTACTCAGACTTAGTGTCTTCTTGCATTTATATTGCTGATGGGCAATCTAATATCAGTTGAATTCTCATTACCCTTTAGGTCATTTGTCTTTAACTTTTAGGGCTTTCACTTTGTCTCTGATTTTCAAAAGTTTCACTGTGATTATTCTAAAGTGTGAGCTTAAAAAGTATCAGTGAGCTCTTTCAGTTTCTGGATTCATGTCTTTTTGAAGCTCTAAGAAATTATTAATCAACTTTAATAGTTCTCATTCTCTTTCTGGAATTCAATTAAACGTATTTAGAAATAGATGAGTTGATTTCCTATATTCCTTTATACTTCCTGTCTTTTCATTTGTGCTGTGTTCTGGGACATGGTCTTTGCATGATGTTCCAGCTCATGAATATAATCTTTACTAGTGTCCAGTCTGCCTCTCTATCATTACTGTGGATTTTTGTTTGATTATCACATTTTCCAGTTTAAGTTCTCTAGTAGGGTCTTCCAAAATTGCCTATTTCCATTGCATGGATATGCTTCACTTCTTTAACTCAGATGGTGTTAATATGTGCATTTTAAGGCAGTTCCCTGACTGTTTTGTGAACTATTTCCTTGGGGTAGGTTGCTCCTCCTTCATGAACTTTGCCTTCTTTATGAATTCGGTAATTCTTGGTTATAATTTTATCTCTAAGAGGATTCTTTCTGTATCTGCTCTGGGCTGTGATGGCTCCTGGTCGTGTCATTGGCCATGCAAAGGCAAGGGTGGCCATTAGGTGGCGGTGTGGGACTTGGAGAAGGGGCTGAAGTAATGTAGTTACAGTGGTTGTCGGAGCCTACAAGCCATGTGGCAGGTGACAGAACAGCAATGGTACAGATGGCACCTTGCTGATTGGCAGCCAGTGTGCTGCTGAGGCTCCAATTTCCTCCTTATTTAGTGTAACCAGAGTCTTTGGTCCTTAAAGAGCTCCCTTTCTTGTTTTGAAGCATGGGCTATGAATTTATTAATCGGTGCTTATATTTTTTCCATCATTAATCTCATGGTTTGGTGTTGGGGGTAAGTCAATATTACAGTTTTAAGATGGAAGAAGACAGGCTAAGATCCCTTCTCAACATTACTGATGCATAAAATTTTCTTCTATCAACAAAATCTGAGTTTTTTGATCACCGCTGTATTTTTTAGTCTCCAAATGCACCATCAATCTGAACTGGTGTATGCTCTTCCCTGGACCAGCTGAATCTGATACAGTCAAAGGTAGGAGCCTCTTGTTCTGGGAGCTGCCTGCCTCAAGTTCTCAGAGGCTGCTTACAGGGTGTTGTGAGGGTGAAATGAGACAAAACGTATGACATGCAGAGCACAGTGCCTGGTACACTGCTCGTCCTTAATACATGCACGTTCCTCTTTTAAACAGGTGCTGATTGCTCTGATCTGCCAAAAAGAAGTGACCTCTCAGTCGGTCCTGAATGATTCAGTCCTCACTGATACCTGCGCCCCACCAGGTATATTCAGAGCAGCCTGACTCTGAACCGGGCTTGTTTCTGCCACACTAAGGGACACAGGGACAAGTGACGCTGGCCAGAGGGACCAACCCTCAGGTCCCAACCCTGCCCTAGGCTAGGGTAGGACCTGGTCTTCTGGGACATTTCACAGGACTCTCTCCTTGTCTTTACTCCATGAATCTGCCTCATCTTCCTCCCTCCTCCTGGCCTGGGAGGAGGTGTTCTACCTTGTATGTCCCTATGTGCACATGCAAGTGCTTTTCCTTTCTTTTATTAGCCGTATCAGAGGTTCCTGGTGGTACTGGCTGGCCTCTATTTATACATTTTCGGTGAGGAAAATGCCCTTGGCCTGGGAGATCCTTATAGTTCCCTGCCTTGCCAAGAGGGGCAGATCCAAGGTCCCATCCTCATGTGATTGCTACTGTCACTACTCAGGGAGGAAATATCTTTGTCCAGAGCTGACCTTGGAGTGGAGCTGGAGTTAGGGCTGAAGCCAGGGCAGCAGGGACCGGCAGGGTGAGCTGGTAGCCAAGGGTAGGGCTTCTAGGTACTGGCTACTGTTTCTAATATTCCCAAATGGGAGACATTGAGCTCCTCATCCCCCGAAGTGGCTGGAAGGGCCTGGGTGTTTGGGGCCCTCAGTTATTCTCTTACAGTTCTCTGCAGACTTGTCCAATATTCTCGTGTGCCAAATCAGTCGTACCACTATGTAGCAGTACCATCCATGAGAAGAGTGAAGAAGTACGGGCCTAAGGCACCAGCCAGCCTTTCTCAGCCTTAACATTTTAAAATTACCTGCTGGGGCCTATAGCTGAGGACACAGTCTTCACACAAGTTTCATTCCCTGCCCCCACCAGGCTATCAAGCGGCTCTCAGATGCATCTGCAGAGTTTCATGCTTAGGAGGGTTGCATTTTGACCCTAGGCCCAGATGCCTCCTGAAAAACACATGTGTGCATGTGCGAGTGGGCTAGCTTTATTAAATATTAAATCATGATAAAGCCTTTATAATTAAAATTTTTGCTCTTGGAACATAAATAAATCAATGAAATATAAATTATAGAAATAGATGGAAATATATAGAGAAATTTAGTATATAATAAAGGCAATATGTCAAGTCACTGGAGAATAGATGACAGACTTTTAAATAAGGCTGTTGAGACAACCAGATAGTTATTTGGTGAAAGATAAAATCGAGTCCATATACCATGTATCAGGTACTATAAAAACTCTAGGTGGACCAGAGATCTAGCTGTACAAAATGAAGCCAAACAAGTACTAAAAACATAGATATGGGGAGTTTCTAACTATGATTTGAAATACAGGTACAATATATGAAAAGATAGATAAGTTTAATTAAATTAAAAAATGTAAAAACCTCTTATGTGGCAAGACCACCACCAGCAAAGTCAAAAGGTAAATAACAAACTTGGAGAAATTTTTGCAATTTATGTTCACCTTCCCAATATGTAAAGAATGCTCAAAATTCAAAAACAAGGAAAAACCAAAGACCTGATAGAAAAATAGGCAAAGTAGATGAAATGGCAGCACACAGAAAAGAAGGTATAATTTCCGTAGATATTATATGTAATTAATGCATGTTATATTAACATATTATTGTACCTTATTATATATGACTATATTGTTTTATTAATACCTTCTAGTTTCCACGCCTGGAATTTGTGGACTGAAAATGAGCCCAGATCCTCAGAAGGAAGGACTGTACAACATGACAGAATTCTATGAATCTGAAATTGAGGGGCCTGGTCTGGAGATATAAATTTAGAAACCACCAGTTAATAAATGGCACTTAAAGACAAGAGACTGGAAGAAATCATTAAGAGAGTGAAAAGAGATGAAGAAAAAAAGATGAAGACAAAGAAGAACTGAGTCATGGGGCCTTGAGAGGTCAGAAAGGTGGGAAGAAGCAGCAAAGATGACTGAGGAGAGGTAGAAGAAATACCAGTTTAGTGTGGTGCCCAGGAAGCCAGGGGAAGAAAGCATTTCAAGGAGGAGACCATCACCAACTGGATCGCATGATGCTGAGTGGTCAAGTAAGAACGGAGGACTTGTTATTGGATTAGCGATGTGGGTCCTTGATGAGCAGCTTAGTGGAATGCTAGGAGAGAAACCTGATTGGTTCAAGAGAGAAAGGGAGGAGAGAAATTGGTAACAATATGGATGAGTCTTTTGAGAAGCTAAGCTATAAAGAACAAAGAAATGGGGGAGTAGCTAAAGGGATGTGGTATGTGAGGAACAAGAGAGTTTTTGTTCTGAGAATGAATTACTACATATTTAGTCACCGATGGGTATGGTCCAAGAGAAGAAGAAAGAAAAATAGATAATGCAGGAGAGAGAGAATAAAAAATTTTTGGACCAATGTCCTTGAGTTAGGGAGGGGCAATGGGGTCTGGTATACAAGTAGATGGGTTGGCCTTAGAAAGGAGATGGGTGATTGACCTCTAGTTACAGAAGGAAAGGCTGGAGACACAGCATGAATAGAGATGGTTGGTGGTGAGAGCTTGGGGAAGTTCTTTTCTATCTGTTTCTATTTCTCAGAAAAATAGGAATCAAGGTCATCAGCTGAGAATTGGGAGGGAGTTTTGGAGGTTTTTGGAGAGAGGAGGAGGTATGACTGAGATATTTGAGTGAGAGAAGGAATGGAATAGGGACACACGGTAGGTCTGCTGGGCAGTACAAGGACCCACTCGAGGCTCGCAGTCATGGGGTTAAAGTGAGACATTCAGCTGTGTGGGTGCAGCTGCCAAATGGCCTAGGAGTTGTCTTCTACCAGGGTTATGTGTTGCCAAGTGAAAATAATGAAGCAAGAGATAGGCAAGTGGGTTGAGAGTGGGGGTCAATGAATGATTGTAAAAATGGACCATAGAACTGATGGTTGTTCTTCTTATTCCTGGGAAAGGGAGGTAAACAGCAATGGTCCCTTTGGAGTTTCAGGTAGGGCCCAGACCCCAGGTATTTCCAGTTCCACATATGAAAGCCAGTCTGCGCCCAAATGGGATGCCTTGTCTTACCAGCCAAGTGGGGGGTCCCTGCAGCCTGCTCCTAAACTCCTTCTCTGTACCCTGAGGCAGGCGCCAGGGCGGCCAAGTATACATTTTGACTTCTCACACTTTTCCTACTTGATGTCCAAAGAGAAATACCACTTGTTGTACCCATGTGACAAGAGCACCATGCTGCAGATTTCAAGGCCACAATGATACACTGGAGGTTAGGGGCAGAGGAAGCCTCCAAAGACCCTAAGGCCACCCTCTATTCCTCCAAGGTCTACAGGTTTAACCCAGTCCATATTGGGCACAGCCATGACCCTCTCTGGACTAGAGTATCCTGGCTCTCCTGGACCTGGGCCACCTCTGCAGCTGGTCTCAGTGCCCAGGGGGGCTGTATCTCATCTGAAGTTCTCCCTCACATCCATGGCTGGTTTGAAAGGAACCAGGAGTAAACTTTTCCCCAGACCTGTGGGGAATACTGATCCAACTAATCAATATTCACAGTAATAATTCTCATGCCTGAGCAGAGTGGATTTGAAGTGCAGGCCCAAGGGGTCAGACCAGGAAGTGGGGACAACAAGAGTCAGGGATTGTCTGACCTGAAAGATGACTCCAGCACAGAAAGGAATATATGAGGCACGAGGCATGAGTGCACTCACTTCCCACGTCCTCTTCAAGGTTCGCGTCACCCCATGTGCTATACAGGAGGAATCTGGGACAGACCTTCCTCTCGTGACCTCTCTCAGCTCTCCCTCCAAGAAAACCTGGCATTAGAGATGGGGCCTGTGTGTTTGGGTCCTCCGAGAAGAATGATTATTTGTGCGAAAGATAGATTGAAACACCTGTGAATGAAAAAGGGGAGGAAGACAAAAAGCAGGGAGAGCCTTCAGAGCACAGGGCTGTTTGGGCACCACTGAAAGGAGGGGGTCAAGGAAGGAGGATCAGGAAGACAAATCTCAGCTTAGCTGCTGGGGAATCCTGGAGTCAAAGTCGCCTAGTAGAGGTGTCCCACATCCACAGGAATGGGCTGGCCCTGGTACCACACCAGGTTAGTCATTAGCTCAGAGCAGCCCAAGAAAGTGTGGCCTTGGAGTGAACACAGAGGTGGTTGCAGACAGTGGCCTCTGGGGCTGTCAGTCACCTGTGCCCTCTGTAGCAGGTCCTCCTGAGGGAGGGCTGAACATTCTCATGGTTGCCGCTGGGTCCTCAGTGTTTCCCCTTTTCTCTGTCTCTTCTGCATTTGTTTTGGGTTTTGTCTGCCTCCCCTATTTTTATCATAAACTCTTGTTTTTAGTAATAATCATATAATTACATATCTTCTAGTGAATGCTGCTTTTGTGCTATACATTTTCTTTTATCCTCACAATTCTGGGAGGACAATAGTAGTAGTATTCTCATTTATAGATGTAGAAACTGAATCTCAGAGAAATGTTAAGTTACTTACCAAGAACACTTAGGTCAAAGCCACGTCTTGAACTTGGCGTTTTGTTTTGTTTTGTTTTAAATTCTAATACCCAAGCAATTAACCACCGTGCCACCCTAAATCTTTGAACACTTACTTTTTAGCATATCTTGTTTGGGGAATAGGTGTGGAGAACATTATGAGGGGCCCAAGTCAAAAAAAAAAAAAAAAAGACTTTGCACCTGGGGAACTTTCAATAAAGCCAGACACAGGGCTGAAGTGAGTGCCCCAGAGTGGAGATGGGCTAAGCCTCAAGAATGAAGTCTGTCTATTGCATACTGACCCAACTGGCTGGGGTTACACCCAGGCCTCCAGGCCCATGAGGGCCCTGTCAACCCCACCCTTTCTTGGGTGAGGACTTGGGCAGCTGTCAGGCCCCCACCCGCAGGCTCCCCTCAGCATTGCACAAGGTACTTCTTGCAGCTTGTAGGCCCCTCCTGAGTCTAGAGCCAGCTAATGAAACTCTTGCTCAGGCCCCACAGCAGCAAGGTCCAGCAGGCTATTAGTCACCAATAGGAGCCATTTCTGTCCTATCTGTAGCACAGTTGAGCAAGCATTTGGGCATTTGAGGCCAGCAACAAGATCAAGGTTTGGGGATGGGGCACCAGGGCTTAGCCTGTGGAACAGTCAAGAGTCATTCAAAAGTTTTTACAGAGAGACACTTATTGCTCAGAGCAAAGCTGGTTGCTGGCGGTGTGGACTCCCTGGTGATGACTGCATGTGCGAAGTGACAGAGAGGAAGAAAGGGTGGGTGCATCCTGCATAAGAAGATTTCTTGAAGGAGGGGCTTAATTTGGTCATGAAGGACAGTCAGAGGATAGGAAAGAGGCCATCAGGGTAAGGACGGAGCAGAGCAAAGGGTAGGGAAGAGGGTGGTCCCTGAGGAGACATGAGAAGGAGTTCCCCTGTGGCTGTCAGGGAGTGGGAAGAACCGCTTGGCCATGCTAGGGAGGGCCAGACAACGAGGACCCTGCAAGTCAGCAGCAGGGTTTGGATTCAATAAGACTGGCAATTCGGCACTCTTGTAGGTTCTTGACTGAGGGTGCATGTGTGTGATAAAGATGGAAAATAAAGGAAGAGTTACAGATATAAAGAGAATGGAGACAAAGAAACCTCTTTAAAGGTCCTGGAAAGGATGAGTGAGAAATAAGAGCTTAAGAATGGGGGTGGAGGGGAGAGTGGAGAAGAGAACATGACTCGGAGTCTTTTCAGAGTAAGAACAATACAGGAAGAATAATACACACCAGATAGAGTCTAATGGAGGAAAATGAAAGATTCTCCTCAAGGTTGGCCTGACACTAAAAGAGTGATGGTGTCAAAGAGAGAACTGCGGTACCTGGAAGTTACAGGGAAGTTACAGATGTCAATTTGTCTCCTCTTGGCTCCAAATGCCCCCCTTGGTAAATACACCCTTTGATAAATGATGGGATTTCTTTAAGCCTCTCTCCTGTAGGGTGGGCACTGGAGGGACATGGCAGGAGGGCTGGGGATTGAGTTGGGTGTGAGAACACCTGGTAGAGCCTGCCCAGGCTACAGGCCCAGATAAGGTCCTTTATGACCCTCCAGCCTCAGCCTGATGATGACCTTTCCACCAATCAGAACCTCTGAGTACACAGAGGACTCCTGTCCCCACTGGTGCCCAGCTCCTACCTCACACCCAGGTCCCCAGCTGCTGAACACTTGTTCCCTCACCTGCACTGCTAAGAGTGCTCTGAAGGGCTCCTGCCCCACCTCACCTGGTACCTGGCCTCCCACACCATCAGTTGCTGATGCCTGCCCGCTCCCCCATTTAAACTCCAGAGTGATGGCGATTTCTTGCCCAGCAAATCCAGACCAGCTCTGGCCTGGCCAAACCAGCAAACTTCTCTGCCCTATGAGGGTTGAACTCACCTTCTCCAAAAGAGTCTGAACCCTTCTCAAGATTGTCTTTCCTTGGACAGTCTCCCCCAGTGCTAGGGTACCATATAAAGGTTTCTTCTATCTTATAGTCACTCTTTTCCCATAACTAATAATTCTTTATATTATATTAACCTTCCCCTGTTTGAGCTACCCTTTTTTAAAGTAAATTTATTTATTTAAGTTAGTTTCAAATATACAGTACGTTGGTTGGGCATCTATATTATTCATAAAATGATCCCCCCAATTGCTCCCTCCTTCCCCTGGCACTCCACTTAGTCATTATAGTTTTCTTTTTTTTTTTTTTAATGTCTTTGCCTGGTTTTGGGACCTAGGTAATGGTGGCTTCATAAAAGGAGTTAGGGAGCCTTCCCTCTTCTTGAATTTTTTGGAATAGTTTGAGAAGAATAGGTGATAATTTTTCTTTAAATGTTTGGTAAAATTCGCCTATGCAGCCATCTGGTCCAGGACTTGTTTTTTGGGAGGTTTTTTATTACTGATTCTATTTCATTGGTGGTAATCAGCCGGTTCATATTTTCTGTTTCTTCTTGACTCAGTCCTAGGAGATTGTATGTTATATGAATGTGACTCTCTTCCAGATTGTCCAATTTGTTGGCATATAATTGCTAGTAGTATTTTTTTATGATCCATTGAATTTCTGTGGAGTCAGTGGTTATTTCTTCTCTTTCATTTCTGATTTTATTTATTTGAGTCCTCTCTCTTTTTTCCTTGATGAGTCTGGCTAAGGGTCTGTCAATTTTGTTTATCCTTTCAAAGAACCAGCTCTTGGTTTCATTAATCTTTTGTATTGTTTTTCTAGACTTTATTTCATTTATTTCCTCTCTAATCTTTATTTTTCCTTCCCCCTATTTGCTTTGGGCTTTGTTTGCTGTTATTTTTCTAGTTCTTTTAATTGTAAGGTTAGATTGGTTTTCTTTCTTTTCTTCCTTTCTTCCTTTCCTTCCTTCCTTCCTTCCTTCCTTCCTTTTCTCTCTCTCTCTCTCTCTCTCTCTCTCTCTCTTTCTTTCTTTCTTTCTTTCTTTCTTTTTTTTTCTTTTTTGAGGCAACCTTTGGTTGACCTCACAGATGGCAAGGGTCTTGTCAGCTTACAATACCTTATTTATTTATTTTTTACACCTACAGCACATGGTCTTCCTAGGTGGTCTCCCATCCAAGTACGAACCAGGCCTGACGCTGCTTAGCTTTTGAGATCAGATGGGATCGGGTTTGTTCAGGGTAGCATGGCCATAGACTAAGGTTAGGTTGTTTATTTGAGCTTTTTATTATTTCTTGAGGTGGGCCTGTATTGCTATGAATTTTCCTCTTAGGACTGCTTTACTGTGTGCCATAAATTTTGAGTAGTTGTGTTTTCATTTTCATTTGTCTCTAGGTATCTTTTGATTTCTCCCTTGATCTCATTAATAACCCATTCATTGTTTAGTAGCATGCTATTTAACCTCCATATGTTTGTGTATTTTTCAATTTTTTTGTAGTTGATATTTAGTTTCATACCATTGTGATCAGAGAAGATGGTTGATATGATTTCAGTCTTCTTAAATTTATTGAGACTTGATTTGTGTCCTAACATGTAGTCTGTCCTTGAAAATATTCCATGTACACTTGTGGAGAATGCATATTTTGCTGCTTTAGGGTAAAATGCTCTGGAAATATTAAGTCCATTTGTTATAGTGTATCTTTTAGGCCCATTATTTTCTTGTGGGTTATTTGCCTGGAAGATCTGTCCATTCATGTCAATAGTGTGTTAAAGTCTCCTGCTATGAGTATATTACTATTAATTTCTCCTTTTATATCAGTAAATAATTGCTTTATGTGTGTAGGTGCTCCTATGTTGAGTGTGTATATGTTTACTAGGGTTATGTCCTTTTGATTTATTGATCCCTTTATTATTATGGAATGCCCTTTTTTATCTCTCATTATAGCCTTGTTTTAAAGTCTATTTTATCTGATATAAGTATTGCTACCTCGGCTTTTTAAAAAATTTCCATTTGTGCAAAATATCTTTTTCCATACCTTTATTTTCAGTCTGTGAGTGTCATTTGATCTGAACTGGGTCTCTTGTAGACAGCATATGCATGGGTCTTGTTTTCTTATCCATTTGGCTACCCTATATCTTTTGATTGGAGCATTTAATTCATTTATATTTAAAATGATTACTGATAGGTACTTTGTTACTGCCATTTTATTATTCATGTTTGCTATTTCTATTTTCTTTTTTACCCCTTCTCTTTTTACGGAAGACCCTTTAACATTCCTTGTAATGCTGGCTTGTTGGTGATGAATTCCTTAAACTTTTTCTGTCTGGTAAGCTGTTTATCTCACCTTCCATTTTAATTGAAAGTCTTGCTGGGTAGAGTATTCGTGGTTGTAGATTCTCGTTTTTCATAACTTTGAATATTCCTTGCCATTCCCTTCTGGCTTGCAAAGTTTCCATTGAAAAGTCAGCAGACATTCTTATGGGGGTAACCTTGTAAGTAACCAGCTTCCTTTCTCTTGCTGCTTTGAAGATTCTCTCTTTGTCTTTGACCTTTGGCATTTTCATTATGATGTGTCTTGGTGTAGGTCTGTTTGAATTCCTCTTGTTTGGAACCCTTTGTGCTTCCTGAACTTGTATGTTTAATTCTTTTGCCAGGCTGGGGAAGTTTTCTGTCATTATTTCTTCAAATAGAGTTTCAATCTCTTGCGTTCTCTCTTCTTCTTCAGGTACTCCTGTGATTCGGATATTTTTATGCTTCATGTTGTCCCAGAGGTCTCTTAAACAATCCTCACTTTTTAAAATTATTTTTTCTTTTCATTATTCTGATTGGGTATATTCAGGTACCTTATCTTCCAATTCACTGATTTGATCTTTTGCTTTGTCCAGTCTACTACTGAATCCTTCTAGTGTAGTCTTCATTTTATTTATTGTATTTCTCCTTTCTGTCTGGTTCTTTTTTTTATAATTTCTATGTCCTTTTCGATGCTCACTATCTCTCTTTTGAGGTTCTCATTGTGTTCAGCCATTCTCCCCATAAGTTCATTAAGCATTTTTTTAACAGTCATTCTGAACTCTGTCTCTGATAGATTGCTTGCCTCCATTTCATCTAGCTTATTTTCTGGAGTTTTCTCTTGTTATTTCATTTGTGGCATGTTTCTTTGTTTTCTCATTTTATTAGCCTTTCTATGTTCATTTCTATGTGTCAGAAATATTTGTTTCATCTCTCAGCCTTGGCCAGATGGCCTAATGTGGAAGGTGTCCTGTGTGGCCCATGGAGCACTCTCCCTGATCCTTTGTGCCAGGAGCTCTGGACGTGACCTTTGCTTGGGTTGTGTGTGACCTGCTGTTGCCAAACCTTTATTGTTAGTAGATCTGTGAGTGGGATTAATGTTCAGGCTAATTGTGGAAACTGGCTGCATACTCAAGATAAGAGTTGTTGTGTGAGGGCTGACCATACTAGTGGGATTTTCCCTAGCAGACTCATGTACTTGTTGCAACCACCCTTTGTGCATATCACTACTAGAACTAGTCAGGAGTTGCTTCGTTGTGGTCTGATGCCAGCCTCCTGGTGGTTTTGTAGTCCCTTGGGAGGGGCTCCCCCATAGGCCAAGGTCAGCTGCTGCTTTTGATTGCTCAGAGCTACCCCGTGAGAGCTACAAAGCGATCCACTGACGGTTGTTGCCTATGCTGAGCTGGCTTCAATATGGCTCCTTTATATTATCAGATGTAGGTGTTATAATCAGCTGGACTTCAGGTGATCCTCCACATTGATTATTTTATAATTTGTTTGTAATTTCAATGCAGTCCTGGGAGGAGACGAGCCCTGCTTTGACCTAGTCCACCATCTTCCTCTGAACTCCTGATCTACTCTTGATTGGACCCAGACTGCTATGCTTTCCCTTTCTGGTTAATCAGAATTTCGCTTTTTTGATTAAAAGAGAAAGGGTTTATAAGATATCACGAGAACCTTTCATTTTGTTCACAAAGTGCCTTTGTGAAGAAATGCATAAATTACTCCCTGTGGAAAAGCAAATACAAAAAAATTCCCTCTGTGGGCTATATAAATTTAGATGAAGCTTGTCAAGTTTCATTGAAAACTGTTCTGGAATTTCATTTGGAATGGCATTAAATGTAGAGATTATTTTTGGAGAGAACTGGCATCTTTAGATAAGGAGTTTTCCTAGGAATATGGCACAATTTTACATTTTTTAGGTCTTTGTTAATGTTTAATTTTCTTTATCCATAGTGACTTTCATGTTAAAGTCTCTTTTATCTATACACTAGTTTTCTTAAAATCAATGTTTCACTAATGTACCCTTTTCCAGTCTCTTACTTTCAACTTTTTTGTTTCCTTATATTTTCAGTGTACCTTTGAAAACAGTGATAGGTGGTTTTTAAGAAACTCTAGACTGACAGTCTTTCTCCCTATTTAAAATGTTTTATTATGATAACCTTTAATCATACAAAAAGGTAAATCTATGTTTTTAAATTGATGGATATAGTTCATTAACAATTTATTATGATTATTGAAATATTTGGATTCATTACTCTGCTTTTCTTCTTTTTTATTCTTTCCCCCTCTCTATTATATTGGGATTTATATGCTCTATTTCTATTATTTTTGTAAGTACCCCTAAATTTTAACCTGTTTACTTAAAGGAACAAAGTTTAAAGTTAACCAACTTTTTTACTCTCAGAACAATACCAGGTCCTCAGAGTGCTTTAGCTCCAGTCAGTTTTTCCATTTCACTTGTTATTGTTCTGTTCTACTTTTTTCTTTTTTATTGCCAGTATTAGTCATCATCATTATTATTTGTATAGTCAATATTTTGGTTTTTATCTCATGTTTACTATTTCTCCATCAATACTATAATTTCATCCTTTATTCTTAGTTCTATTTCCTTCTTCACGTAGTAAATCTTTAGAAGTGTTGGTGTGGGTTGTTGTTGTCGATCTGACAAGTTCTTCATTTAATACTCAGTCTTAAAGGAAAGTTTGGCAAAGTTATAGCCTCATTTGGCAGTTTTTTTCTCTCAGCATTTTGAACATATTTTACTTTCTTCTGGCTCTTTTACTGATGTTGAGAAGTTTGCTCCAGCCTAATTGTCAATCCTTTGTAGGCAACTTGCTCTCCCTCCTGAGAACTTTGAATATTTTTATCTTTGGTGTTCTGCAGTTGCACTGCAATATGTCCAGGCTGAATGCTTTATTTCTTCTCCAGATATGTTGTGATTCCTGAATAACAGCTTATAATATTAATAGGTAGTATTATTGAGTGTTGGCTATGCTCCAGCCATTATTCAAAATACTTTAAAATGTTAACTCACTTCATAGTCACAACAATACAGTTATTACCCTCATATTATAGATGACAGAAGTATCTTGTCCAAGTTCCATTCACCATGGTGAATATTGAAGGTAGGATTGGAACCCGGACTTCTCTCAGGGCTTCCCATGGGCTTCATGGACTATATGACTTGCTTTTCTGCTTCAGCCAGTTGGAATTTGGTTTCTGGTACTTGCAACTGAAAAAATTATGACTAATCTATTGGGCAACTTGGTGGCTGTTGCTGCTACCTACTGAAGTAAGAAACTCAGGAGAGGAAAGTTTCCCTTTTGGAAGAAGTAAGTACAGGAACCAGCTGGATGTCCTCCTGGAGATCAGGAAGACTCAGAACCATCCCTGGAATTTGTTATTGCTGTACCTCTAAATTTCTCCTGCCCCAGTGCCTCCTCCTGGAACTGAAAATCTGATGCAAACTAACTGCTTTCTGAGCTGTGATTTGTAGTCATGGGCCCTGAAGCCCTGGGGAGTGGCAATAAATTGTGATAATAAGTTGTGTTGTAAGTGGTTTATTATTAATGACTAAGTGTCCACATTTTCAAATAATTTTTTTATTTTTATTAAAGTTATCCATGTACTTAGATTTATAAAGCTTATGATGAAAAATGTTAATTCCCTGCCCCAACCCCACCTGCTGAGCAGGAACCACTTTTAGCACTTTTAGTTGTTTTTTTAGTATTGACCTCCATGTTTCTAAGCAACATGCTTATACTATTGTTTTTGATTTTTATTGAATTCCTATTATGGAAGATGAGGGGTTAATTCTTTTATTCTATCCTCCCTCACCTCCCCAATATTGTTATATATTTTTGGTCCAATTTATTATTTACATTATCATGATCATGTAGTATATGATTGTAGTTCTTTTATTCTTAACTTTTAGTTTTCCTTGGAGTTAACATTTGCTTTACTTTTCATCTGCTAAGTTCTGTGTTGCTATAACTAATTTGTCCTCAAACTCTCCACCAGAAGTATGTCTCCTCTCAATATGTCAGGTAATCATCAGTTTTATTATTTTCTCCTGGTTGATCTTCTCCTTCTTTTGATACTTCCTTGACATCCCAATTTGGACTGGTTGCCCTGTAGGCAATGTGCTGGAATTTCCCTTCCACATCCTTCTGGATATTTCCTTTGACTTGCTTTTATCTTCAATCCTCAATTTCCTGCATCCTCTTTCTTCTTCTTTCTTGGTTTATCCTCTCATTTCGGTGGAACATAACCTTTAGTACCTTACTTCTCAAAGTGTAGTCTATGGACCAGCAGCCTTGGCATCAGCTGAGAACTTGTTAGAAATAATGAATCTCAGACCCCACCTCAGACCTACTGAATCAGAATCTGCATTTTAATAAGTGCCCCCCAAGTGATCTACATGCACTTTAAGGTGTAGAAATAATTCAAGTTCTTGCATTTTTTTTATCTACCTGCATTCTACTCTCACTTTTGATCCAGTCTGGGAATAAAATTCTAATTGGAAGTCATTTTCTATTCAACTTTTCAAGACATTTGCCCATTGTCTTCTAAATTTCAGTATTGCTGTTAGGTTCAATTCTATTATGACTTCTAATCTTTGTGTGTGGATTTTTTGTGTTTCTTCCAGATACCTTTATTTCCAGGTTTCTGAAATTTCTTGATAATGTGCTTTGGTTAGAGTCTTTTTGTTGTTGTTGTGATTGCTCTGTGTACTCAGTGAACACTTTTAATTTGGAGGTTCTTCTGGTTCTGCAATCTTTTCTTGTATTATTTATTTAATAATTTATCTAATTGTTTTCTCTACTATCTGTCCCTGGTACTCTCAAAATTTTTTTATCTTTAAATATTTTACTTCTATTTCTTTGTATTGGTTATGGTTTTAGGGAGATTTTTCTCAACTTTATTGACTAATTCTTCTGCTAATTTTGTTTATTTTTGCTACCATATTTTTAATGTACAAACATTCTTTGACTTCTTTAATGTTTCATTTTGTGACATCCCATTGTTTCTTACAAAGATGCATCATCTTTTTTTTTTTTTTTATCTCAACAAAGATATTCATTACGGTTTTTAAAAAAAGTTTCTTCCTGCTTCCTACATTGTCTCTGTTTGTTCTGAGTCTCTTATTTAGTTTTTATGTTCGGTCATCAATAGATGACTTAGTGGATTTCTGCAAATGTTTGGTGATCGCCGGCTGTTTGTTCACATTTAAGAGTGAAGCACTAAAGTGATCTCTGGAAGCCCTGTACATAGTCTGACCTGGTTGAGTCAGGACCTCACTGTAAGATGATCAGGCAGGAACCTAGAACTGTGTAGTACAACCCTTACCTGTTAGTATTGGTGGGTTTTGTGGGGGTTTTTGTTTTGTTTTTTTGTTTTGTTTTGTTTTGGTTGCTGTTCTTTTGTCAGCCAATTCTGCTGGAAGGAAATCTCTGTTCTTTTGCCTGGTGGTGGTGACAATGGCAATTGCGAGAGTGAGGGGAGAGGTGTGAGGCTGGCTGCCAGCATTCTTAGGGATGAGTTGGGAAAGAAGTCTGGAGGTGGTGACTAACATTTCAGTAGGTGGAATCCCCCTCAATCTGCCTGTTCACTGCTGTGCCTGCTGTCCTTGAGTTTATTGTCCTTGAGTCTTCCTCCACTCCAGAGAGTAAATTTTTAATCTTTTGTTGGGGATGGGCAGGTGATCTGTGTAGCTAGGATTCTTCTGCCAGCTTCCAACCACTCCTCCTATTTTTAGGTTCATCTGCACTTTTATTTTTAGGGGTACTTGAACTTTTCTAGAGTTTTGAACCGTCTATCAGTTTACTTTTTATTTAGCTCTCTACCCCACCCTCTACTGCAGACTCATTAGTCATACTTAAATATTTTTAATTGAGTATAACTTATACAGGAAAGCACAAGGTCATAAATATACAGCTGGATAAATATTTACACAAATGTACATCTGGAGTAACCATCACCTCAAACAAGATATAGAACATTTTCATCACACTTGAAGATTGCTTTGTGCTTCCTCCCCCAAAATAGCCCCAACCAAAGGTAATCACACTTTAACTTCCATCAGTAGATTAATTTTGTCTGTTCCAGATTCAGGAATATATTGAATCATGCAGTGTGTACTCTTCTGTGCCTGGCATCTTTCATTCAATGTTATATTTGTATAGTACTTTGTTTTCAGTTGCTGGTCTTGGTTTCTGGTTTCTGGTACACAGTCCTTTCATCTCCTTTTTGCTCTCAGCCACTCCTGTCCCTCCTCCCAACTCAGCACCTTCTCTGCTCAGCCTCTGGAAGACTGTAGGGGTAATGAACCCATACTGGCACGGCTCCCACTAATGGGTGCGCAGTTTCCTCCCTTATTAGCTACAACCAGCTCTTTGTACTTGAGCCAGGTATACAGCTGCCACCCCATGCAAACTTGGGCTCATTCTTCCAGAAGCTAAAGTGTGTATGTGTGAAAGAGAATGTATATGTCTGTGTGTGAGAGGACATGGTCCGAATTCCTGGCTCTTTCACAGATGCATCTTTTGATCTGAGCAAGTCTGTTTCTCTTCCCAATTCCTATTCCTGCAAGCCACTTTGATCCACCAAATATTGAAACTTCTCCAGGGTCAGCAGATTTTTAGGTGAGTAAAAAACACTCATTCTGACCCAGAAGTCTCATTCTTTCCCACTCCATCTCCCCTCCCTCAGCTCTGAGCCCCCATAGTCAGGCTGCTGCATGACCTATGTACCTGTTCCCAGTCCTCTTTGACCCCCCATTTATATAACATTAACATTAAATATATTACATATGATTAGCATATAATATAAATAGAAATAAAGTACTTTAAATAGCAAATTAAGCACTATATTAAAAGCTGAATATTTAATAGTGAAAATTGAAAGATGATATTATTAGATTTTTTTTAAGTATATCTTAAGAAACTAACTATGTCAAATATATTATCTTGGAGTCAAGGTACTAGAAAGGCTCTTTCTGAATCTATACAAATCAGGGGATGGTAAAAGAACTAGTTGGAAACTAATATCAAACTTTCAAACTCTAATGTTCTTTTGGGTCCTTTTTCAAATAAGGCTACCCCTTGTTTGATACTTTTGAGGACATCTTACTGAAACACGTTTCATATATTTTTGTAGAGACTGTAATCTTTTAATAACCAGCTATGTTTTTTGTTTCAAAGAAAGCATTTACTGATTGTCTTGGGTTTTAGTTGCATTGTGTATAAACAGACTGTTCTGTTCATAGTTATCGTCATTGATGTGAGCATTTCCATGTTTATATTCCAGGTGTTCGGTAAATCTCTCACTAGAGTGTACATAATTCTTGCAATAGAAGCTTTGCCTTGTTGGTTACAATTTTCTTCCTTTTTCTTAAAGATTAAGGCAGTATAGATAAATGCTTTCTTAGAATGTACCTTAGTTTGATTCCAAATGCTATTGCAATGCCTGACTAGGAAGAACTGTGTTCAAGTATTTTCAGCATACTGGAACAATGGGACCTTTGCACTGGCCTCAAGATGTAAAGACCGATTTCATATTCTGCTTCTGTATTTTAAATGCCAAAAGAAAGGCTTGTAGAAAGGCTGACTCTGCCACCTCTGTCACAGAGCCCTCTTGCCTAGATGTATTCAGAGGGGTAGCTCCTGATGGAGTTGGTTCCCTGTGTTCTGCCTAAGCCTTCTGGGGATGGACACAGGTATACCCCAAGCCACTCCTGAATGCCAGGAAACAGATCATCCCCTTGGGGTTGTTAGTTATGCAGTATTTATAAGAAAGCTATCTCATTTCAGATGAATCAGTGCTGAGTAGAGAGAAAAGGACAAATTTATGTGAACTCCTGGCAACAGAGCAGGCAAGGTGCCTGAAACTCTGGACGTGAGGTCCAGATGGTGTTTTCCTATGAAATCTGGTGGTATGGGAGGAGGTCGCCACTGGAGTTCAGAGAAAAAAATATTCTATCAAGATCAACTAATCCACGGAACTTAACATCATTAGAGGACCTCATTTGTGCTTAAAATAGGTTAGTTTTGGTTTGTGTTTTGAAAATGATAAAAAGCCTTAATCCTTTTTAAAAATTATGAGCTAGAATAAAAAAGTTATAAACATAATAAATTTTAAATGCTCACTCGCATTTCCAATGTGTGGAAGGTTTATGGGAGACTAATCAGAGAAAGAAAGACCGATAGAACAGAGTAGGGGGCAGGGAGAGATCCCCTCTGCCCCAAAAGATGAATAAGGCCAGATGAGGGGTGGCAGAGGCATCTTGAGGGAGATTGGTCCAAGTACATCAGTAGTTCTTGAGACTTGCTCCTATTTCTTACCCTGAAACTCATGTACCTGCTACCACTGACCTTTAAAGTTAAATAGCTGAATGTTTGTTTACAGCTCTTCCATGGCTCTTTACCTTGAAATTCCAGAGGTTCTATTCTGGGTCAAACACCTGCCCCAGCACTCCAGGGCCTGCAGTCCTAGGTTCTAGGACTGATGTGCTCCAGCAGCTGAGAGACATGGAGTGGAGGCAGATCGTACCCTGGTCGAAAGCTTCCTGAGGTGGTGATCAGGCCTGTTTTTACTCACTTGGCTCTCTGTCTGGGACATGGTAGGCATTCAATAAATATTTGTTAAATGAATGAGTGGATTGGCTGGTTGGTATCCCACCCCTTGCTTAGGGAGAGGCCCATCCAATAGCCCTAGAATGAGGAAAGGGGCTGGTGTTCCTTTCCTGTTTGGTACTGAGCAGTCATGGACAGGAAATGGTCCCTTTTCTCTTGTCAGCTGAGTGAATAACCACTTCCTTGTGAGGCAAGTGCACAGATCTGCCTGTGACTTGACACAGTAATTAGCGATGAACTCTGAAGCACGGGTCATCCCTACCTCACACAATACGTCTTGCTGCCTGTCCTGCCACCTGCTTCAGGGCTTTTGCTTAGAATTAGCTAGGCCTCTTTCTGTCACCTCTTCCACCCCTGTCAAGTGCCTCCTCTCCTCTATGACACTGTCATCAAGTACTATTTTAGTAGAAGGTAAAGGGAAGGATATGACTGAACCCTTCCTTCCCAGAGTTAATGTAAATGGGGAAGGGCTGAGACCCACAAGCAAAACCCAGAACTAGATTTACTCTTTTAGGCAAGACTTGATCTAGGGACTCCCTCATGCTCCTTCTTGCCTGCACTTCCCCTGGGGAGGCAGGGTATCACAGGTGGCTCTTAAGAGCACGGCCTCTGGGCCAGATTCCCAGGCTGACCCGAGGGCAGTTTCTCAATCAACTTCTGCCTCAGTTTTCTCATTTGTAAAGTGAGGATAATATGGTACCTGCCTCCGAGTGTTTGGGGAATCAATAAATGTTTTATATATAAAGTGCTTTGAACAGTGTGACACACAGGCTAGATCCATGTTTTATTCAGCCTGAAGTTTATACAAGTTGATACAAAATTAAATAAGCAAGTGAATATTTATTTTAGTGCAATAAAAGAAATCACATACAAACATAAATTTTAAAAGGCTGACAAATGCCAAACGTCATTAAATTTTTTTTTTAAACATAGTACTTGTATTAATTAACCTCTATATCTTTTCCCTTACTGTTTGGTTACATATTCCTTGATTACCACTATACTCAACGCCACTTTTATAATACCATTTTCTTTAGAGCAAATAGAAAGTAATTTTCTCTCTAGCCTGGTGGATTGCAATTTTTAAAAAATTACTGATAGTTAATAATAGTTAATTATTGATAGTTTCTGCTTCACAATTCTTCATTGGCAATGCTCTAAAACCTTAAACTTTAGGATTGTTAGCAAATCTGGGAAAACTTCTGATTTAGTTACTATGACTATGTAGCAGGTCACCCAAACTTAATTGCATAACACAGCAACCATTTTATTAGAATCGTATATTCTGTGAGTCAGAAATTCAGAAAGGGCACAGGCTGGAGGTGGCTCCACAGCGGGGCTGGAATCATCCGGAGGCTCATTCATCCTCACGCTGGGACCTAGGCTGGGACGATTTGGAGACGAGAGTTGCTGACTCTGGCACCAACTTATGGTCTCTCCATCTGGGTGGGCTTCTGCACACCACAGAGGCCTCAGGGGACTTGGACATCTCATGTGGTGGCTCTCAATGGAAAAAATTGCATGGCCTTTTATGACCGAAACTCAAAGTCAAGTGGTGTCAAATTCCTCACATCCTATTAGTTTAAAAGAATCTCCCTCCAGTCCACCAGATCCAAGAGGAGGGGAATTTGCTTCCACCTCTTAATGAAGGAGTGGTGCTGTTCCAGAAGAACATGAAGGACAAAAGATGTTGTTACAAACATCTTTAGAAAAATAAAATCCGCCACAATTTCTCTTCTATTTGAGCTATTATAGGTGTTCTACTTGTTGTATAGGAATATGATAACTTCTATTTCTTGATTCCCATCAAGGGCAAAAGGCATTCAAGACATAATCAAAAACATCGCTTTCGGGAAAGAACTTCTGTTTTGATCAGGTGACAATTGAAACTAAATCTTCCACTTACGATTTTATGTCTGATTGTTTTTCTTCCTCTGACCTATTCTTCTCATGTAATACAACTTCTGGCCCTGTGTATCCCTGCGTCACAATGCCAGATGAGTTGTCACAGTAGGTGGTAGCGGTATTTTTAACAACTACCCCTACACCAGAATAATGGCTAACAGGAACTTCATTATATATGAGACTGACCACAAAATGTAACTATGTCCCACTAAACAGAAATTAAATGCAGGACTAACTCAACTTCTCCTTAGTCAGATTCTAAAAATATCCACAGTCACATAAACACTAACAGAATGGGAAGACGATAGTCTTAACCAGTTATAGTTAAAATAGCTTACTTTTGCTTCCAGATTCCCTCTGCTTCTCTTCCACCTACTGGCCCCGATCTTCGTCTCTCTTGGCGCACCTCTCCTGTCCCAAATCCCTAATCACAGTCTTGCTGCTAAGGCAAGACTGGAGCCAACAACTTGGCTTCCCTGCTCTTGGCCCCTCCCCCTTTCTATCTTGGGTTTCCACCGAGGAAAATCCTAAGTCTTAGCATATAAGTCTTGAAACGGCTGTTGGAGGGTCCTATTTCCCCTCAGCGGAGCCTTCTTACAGACCCTCCACTCTCTAATAAAGTAGTCTCTAGCCACACGTGGCTACTACATTACACTTGAAATGTAGCTAATTTGAATTAAGATATGGTGTAAGTGTAAACACACGGTGGTTTTTGAAGACTTAGTGTGAAAAAAAGTGAAACATTTTAGTAATTTAATATATTGATTACATGTTGAATTGATAATACCTTGGATTAATGCATCAAATAAAATACACTATTAAAGTACTTCTACCTATATCTTTTTGCTTTCAAAATGTATCTACTAGAAAATTTAGTGTGACACATGTGGCTCACACGACATTTCCATTGGACAGTGCTGCTCTAGACCCTTCTCCAGAAGCATTCACAGGCATTCATGCCCACCTAATTTTGATTATAATTTCAGAAACTGATGGGATTATCCTAAATCCCATCCATAGGCCCTAGCCCCAAATTAAGACTCTCTGAGTCAAGAATTTCACAGTGTTTACCAGGCTTGGCACCTACCGCACCATTACTGCACAGATGGGGAAACTGGGCACCAAGCTGCTCTCTTAATTCAACCAGCTGAGCCCTGGGACCTCTAGGGCATGGGGCTGCCTGACCCTCCCATACTGGTGTGGAAGGCCACCATTGGATGTCACCTCATGGAGGGTGATGCTGCAGCTCTACCTCTCTACCCTCTGCCCCATTGTTTCCAGATGAGGCCCACATCAGTTCAAAGGAACTGCAAAATCACTCTCCAGGGGGATGTATTTTCTCAGGACTCTTGTGGCCCTGAGTTGGCTCTGGGACTGCCCAGACTATGGAGGCCGCCAAACATTCCATAGTGGGTGGCTCCAGGCTAGGCCGGACCCAGTCTGGGGAGGGGGCACAGGCTTCCAGTGCAGAGGGCATCATCCCTGGTTCTGCCTCTCACTAGCTGGAGACTGTATTTCTTCATCTATGACAAATTTTGCAAGAAGTTCTATGTAGTTTTTTACAGTTACATTTATTTTTTCGTTAGATTTTATATCTGGTTCATGTAAATTAGAAATATTTTCCATTCAATTATTTCTCACTTATTCATACCACTATTCATTTTTTAGTTGATTCTGTAATAATACATATTGACCCATCTTTACTAATTTAATATTAAGTTTTATTTGCCTTGAAAAACAAATCATTATTGTTCAATTACATAGTGAGTTGACAATAATCCTGAATTCATGTCATTTCAGAACATTTACTATTGCTGTGCACATTAAACAGTTTACACAGGTGATTTCACCAAGTTTTTTTTTTCTGCAATAGTCATTATCTAAGAGTTTCCTAATTTGTCTCTTTTTATATTATTATCAAGTTTGTCATTTGGGTCTAATGGAAGTCCTTCAAACTCCTAGGACCAGCTAACTGGAAGGGGTGAGGGAAAGGCTGAGGGTGATGGATCTAGAACCAGAGTCCAGAGTCCCATGCAGCTCTCCAAAGTCTGCTCAGGGCCTCCACTATGACTCACAGGCTTGCTGCGTCCAGCAAGTGGTAAATCCTGCCATGTCCAGCCCAGCTCTGGAAAATATACCTGAGTGGGAACGATGGGAGATGAAGAAAAGAAAGAAGACAGAAAGCTGGGATCAGGAGGTCCACTGTCCACTGACAGCAGACAGTGGCATAGCTTTATTTTTGCAAGCATAAGCAGTTTCCCTTAGGCATAACAACACTGTTTCTTCTACTTTTCCCAAGCCACATCTTATCATGACCTTCAGCTCATTTGCCTGCCTGTGGCTACATTAGTACTTTTTTCTTTTTTTCTCAGAAGGAGTTTGTGGAGGTGAGGTAACCCTGGGTTGCCCTCACAGACTGTAAGGACCTTGTCAGCTTACAAACCGCTCTTCACATCCCCTTCTTTCCTTTTAGTTTGAAGCCGCAATGAATGCAGACCAATTTGAGACTGTGCTAATTGTCGTTGGATGATTTGGCAGCTGACTGAATATATACAACAAAGAATGAGCAGCAATAGCACAATACCTAAAAGATACCAGGCAGCATTGTCCTATAATAGCATGTTTTAAAATCTATTGACTGTCATCAGAGGGCCATTATATTTGGCACAGTCTTGGTGGGAACTAGTTCTGTAGTTTCCCATGGCTACTCATCCCTTATCAGAGATCCCCCTACATACATAGCAGAAAGTGATATTCAGGGAGTGAGCTGCCCCTTTAGCCAACCTTCCTTTGTTCTGCAGGTGTCCTCCTGGCCTGGCCCCAGGGCCGATCAGCACACTGTAGTCTCGGAATGCCTCAATTTTCCTGCCTCCTCTCTACATTGTTTCCCTTCAGAGATTTTATTCCCTTATTCTTAACGGGATATTGAGGGAGGAAGGTCTGTCTTCCGTAACTTTTTCAAAGGTGAGAAAGTGCTGTAGTTCCTGCCTACTGGGAATAAAAATCTCTGAAAGCTTATTCTAAGGATCCCGGAGGCAGGCAACAGCCGTTTCAAGACGTATATGCTAAGACTTAGGATTTTCCTCGGTGGAAACTCAAGATAGAAAGGGGGAGGTCATTCCAGCATGTAAAAGTGGTAGGAAGCCTTGCAACCTAGAAGACATAAACTTAGCAAAAAGATAGAAAAGACAAGTGAAAGTTAATAGCAGAGGTAATTGACAATGAAGTTACTTTTTCAAAGCAGTTTGTTAATTCAAGGGACACAAAAACTCCCCAATTCCCTGGGACATGTGGATTTACCAGTTTCTGGAAGAAGAGCTTAAGATGTTCCATGGGTTCACGAGAACTGGATGTACTTTCCAGTTTATTTTCTGGAGGAACCTGTGAGGACACAGAAATTACTTTGATTAAGCATGGAATCCTTGTTTTCTACCCAGAAAACTTTTCTGTGACATCAGTAGCAGACTAACAGTCTAAGAAATGTTAAAACACAACTTTAATTTTGTATTACTTTACTTTTGACATTTAAATTTCCAATCTTGTTTAGTTCACTTACATAAAATTTCCTCTCAGGATTTCTCTTCACAAACTTTCTACTACTTTCCTTATTTTTTTCAGTTTGCCTCTTCTCACTTATTTAGAAATAACTAACTTTAAGACAAATACCTTTCCTTTAATTTCTTTCAGAATAAATCTCTATACTTTAAACCTTATTACCAAAAACATACGTTTTCCTTTCCATCATAATTAGAATTCTTAATTGAACCACCTTATTACATATATCACAGACAGATATAGATCAGAGGTCATGCACATATTCATATATCCCTTCATCAGTATTTGTAACTTCTCTGGGGGTGACTACTCAACTGGTTAAAGTACATTCCTGACTGTCCTCTCCTCCCCAAGCCTGCTGATTTCTGAGAGTCTCCCTCTCTGTTTCTTGTTCATACTCACAAGGCAATGATGGCAGAGGAGCAGAAGGAGGTGGAGGAGCGTGAGGTCCTCATACCTCTCCAAGCTCCTTTGCAATGCAGCAACCAACTCATTACTGTCTCCTCCCAGGAGTCTCTGAACTTCCCAGGTAGAATTAAGACTAAGAAGAGCATAAAAATAGGGATCTTATCGGGCCCTTCAGAGGTACAGCACTCTCAGAGTTGATTCCCAGTCTTTTCCCAGGACTGACTATTTACAGTCCCCTCCTCTGGGAACCAGGAACAAGTTTCTTGCACAAAATGTAAAAATTGCTGAATCTGATGAGTGCACATACTACATCCTCTAGTACTAAGCATTTAAGCATTTGTACAAAAGTTTGCCAGTCTTTTGACTCTTGCTGTCCCATATTTTCCTCCTGACTATATTTTCTCCCTCCTCCTTATTACTTTCTGCGTATGCTTTTCCCGAGGGAGTCTCCTCACCTTACCTTAGTTACATGTATTCCCGTACTTAGGTCCCTGTGTGGGCGCCACCCGCCTTGACCAGCAAATGGTAAATTTTGCCACATCCAGCACGGCTCTGGAAAATATACTGGAGTGGAAACGGTGGGAGAGGTAGAAAAGAAAGAAGACAGAAAGCTGGGATTAGGAGGCCCACTGTCCCCTGATGGTGGAGCAGTGGCGCAGTTTTATTTTTGCAAGCTGCTTTTATACAAGAACATACTACTTGGCATAAGCCATTTCCCTTAGGCATAACAACACTGTTTCTTCTACTTTTCCCAAGCCATATCTTATCATGACCTTCAGCTCCTTTGCCTGCCTGAGGCTACATTTGTACTTTTTTTTTTTTTCCTCAGAAGGAGTTTGCAGGGGCGAAGTAACCCTTGGCTGCCCTCGCAAACTATAAGGACCTTGTCAGCTTACAGTCCACTCTCCACACAGGCTTCTGGCTGCATGGAGCTGTCAAGGAGGCCTGGCCTCTTGTCTGTCCCCAGAGGTGCAGCCCTGCTCCCCTAGAAGTTGGTCTGGCTCAGGCTGGGGCTGTGCTGCAGGGGTTTCCTCAGCTCTGTCCCCACCTTGCCCTAGACCCACTGCTTCAGGGGAGCAGCTTCCTGCCGCTGCTCCTGGGACTTGTCTCCCCTCCTCCCTGAATTTGCAGTCTTGATACTCCACATCTGGAAGTGGTGCTCCACCTGCCAGTTTTGGAGCCCTGCCAGAGGTTTCTAGAGATGCTGGTTGACTCAGCCTCTTAGGGAAGAGAGAATGTTCTGAGCTAAGGGAGTGACCTGAGGGTGGAGCTCCAACCTGTTTATAGGATCATGGCTCCTCAGAGATTGACACATTCCCAGTCAGTCTCATACCATTGGAATAGCCATTGCCGGCCAGTCAGGGAGCTGGCATCTCAGCCGGAGCTGGGCCTGGAGCAGAGCTGAAAGAGTTGACATGGAGAGACTGACCTCTAGGGGACCACCTGGCCATCCTCATCAGGTAATAGTGTCATCGAGCCCATGGGTATCTCTCAAGGGCGGGGCCTGGGGTGCATCCCAAGAAGCTTGACACAGGTGAAACCAAGGTGACTCTGTTCTCTGAACAGAACCTGGGTTCCAGACTGGGGTATTTGCCTAGGTAGAGGCTGAGGGTGGGAGGCAGAGGGTGAGAGAGTCTGTGCTTGGGGATAGGGAGTGGGTGGAGTAGATGATCAGCATTGGTAAAAACAAGGGTCCAGGAGACCAGAGCCTCCCCTCTCCACCATGAATGACCAGCCCACAGTCCCCTTTATAGCCCCTTCCTCTCGCATTAAAGGAACACAGTGGCTGTGTTCACAGAAGGAGTTCTACCAGGCCTGCAGCCTACCACTGCAGGCAGTGAACTTTCTGGAACTGGCTGGAGCCCAGGGACCACCATGTGTGTCTCAGCAGCTCTGCCAACCCAAATCCCCATCTACCGTCAATTATTTACTGAGCCCAAAAGCCATGAGGCTGCAACCAGGCCAAGGAAGCCTACAAACTGCTTACCTCACCTCTGCCATGTGCTTTTCCACAGCCCAGATTTTTCATTCTCTGCCAAGGACCAAGGCCAGAGAGAATGTCTCCTCAGGTCTCCCCTGGTGCCCCTAACAGTGGCCACGAAAAGGCAAAGTGTGCCAAGCTCACCATTCTGAGGCATAACCTCATTTGCACCTTACCAGGCTTCTGGAGCTTTGGCCCTGAGACCCAGGCCCGAGTTGGGTCCAGACAAACTGCTCCAGACCAGTGCTCCTGGACTCTCCTGAGCCAGGCCAGGCACCAGGGTAACCTGAGGAAATAGAGAGAGAATTCTCCATTGCCAATAATACCTGCTGCCCCAGTCTGTGTCAGCCTGAGGTCTGGAGGACCCTCTGCAAGGCAGACATCGGTGGAAATGCCCTGATGGGGATCTGTGAGGAACCTGAAACTGTAAGAGTAGGACAGCCCTTGATCCATCCGCTCCTTTGTCAGGAGCCTGAGCTCCAGAATCCAGCTATGGAGGTTTCTGAACCTTTCATTCTCATCTCCCTAGAGAAGCCTGGGCATCCTTCTCCTCCCACCCTCTGCCTGCTTCTACACTTTGCCCAGCTCAGGGGCAAAACTAAAGCCCAAGGTTTAGTAACTCTGAGAGCCCAAGCCTGCCCTCCCACCTGGGAAGCACCTCGCCTCCTGCTGATGTTCCTACAGCTAGCTGAGTCCCTGAGAATGGGCCCTTGACACCGAGCCTTCATGTCAGCTCCTGGGGCAAGGAAGCTTTCGCAGTGGCCTTGCCCAGGCTCTTTCCTGCTCCAATAGAAAACCGGAGCCTGCTCTGGCAGCAGGAACTTGGCCGGCAGGACAAGCCAGGCTTAGAGGACTTGCTCTGGGACGTGTCTGCTGTGCTCAGCCTGACTCAGGAGGTACAGGGCCCAAGGCTGTGCCACAGCTTCTACTCCTCTCTCTAACCTCCTCACTGCCACACCATTGTCACTCAGTGCCAGCAGGGGGAAAGGTGGCCTGCTCGTTTTTCTCTTTCTACTAAAGACCCTGTGGTCACAGATACTCTGGACACTGGTCTGGGGACTCCAGCCCCTTCAAGTTCCCTTGGGCCACATCCGCCATGATCCTTTCTATGGGGAGGAGGATGGAATAGTTCCTAGGGTCCCTGCACAGGGGAGAGACAGTGGCTGGGTCTCTCCCAGGATCCTATAGGAAGCTGGCCTGGGGTCCCTGCTGGAGGAGCTCTCCTTGAGTGTTCAGGGCTAATCATCAATTGAGGCAGTATTTCAGGTGGGATGATCTTTCAACAGGGAAGATAAAGTCCCAATGAAGAGAATCCTATTAGTTCATATGTTGGTTTAATAATCGTATTTGGCTAAAATGAATCTATGAAATTCTAGTGTCTAGATATCCATAGGGCAGTGGGGAAAAGTTGCATGCATTTACAAAAAAGCAAAGTCCCGGGAAGGTAGCATAGCACAGGGGTTGTGAACTATGGCCTTGAAGACTTGGGTTTGAATCCTAAAAAGGTCACTGACTAACTCTGAGACTTAGGGCAAGGTAGCATGTCTGAGCCTCAAGTCCCTCATCTGTAAAATGAGAGGAAATGAGAGCACTATCTCATGAGGTTGTTGGGGGGATAAATCAAGTTCCTATATGTAACATGCTTAGTACAGTGCCTCGAACATAAAGAGCACTTAATAAACAGTAATAAGAGCAATTACTAGAAGCTGCTTGCCTTTTTTGCTAAACATTCTAACAGTATTAACACATTTAGCCTCAGAACATTGTGTGCAGTCGATAGTATTATTAATCCCACTACATGTGAGGAGACAGAGGCACCCAGAAGTTTAGCGACTTGTCTAGGGTCACAAGGCAAGTGAGCGGAGGACCAGGGTTTGGACCCAGACAACCTGGCTGATAGCCTGCCCGTAACCGCTCTGGTCTACCGCCCCAGTGACTGTCAGTTGTTGTAATTATTCTCAGAGCCCACCTCTGGGTGCTCTGTGTCAGCGATAGTCTTAGAAGTGAAGAGAATCGGGGTTTCACCCTAGGAAAAATATCCTGCCAGGGGTTGCAGGGCTTTCTGAGGTTGAGAGGCTCTCCATGACTGGAGGGAGAAATGGGCCATGACACTCAAATTGGGCAATGTGACTGGTTCACAAGTGAGCAATTGAGGGCACTTCTTAGTAGCCCCAAGAGGCTTTACAGCAGCTTCGAGGCAGTCGAGGCAGCCGCACAGAAGATGGGAGGAGTCTGCACAGCCTCTGCCCTCCTCCTGTCTTCGAGTGAGTCTAGAAGTACAACTACCACCCCCAGCAGGGTCCCAAGACCCTAGCCAGCACCTTCTCTGTGGCAAGTGGTGATGGAACATGAGTGCAGGCAGTAAATGGAGCCAGGGGTCTAAAAATTCCGTAAATCCCTGCCAATGACAACCTCTGGTTTAAGGCATATAGAGTTGGAGTGTTGCTGGTGTCACTGGAGTTCATTCTGAAGAAGGGAGAGAAACAATTCTGTCTCAGTGGGAGGATTACATGTGCTCTGCCACAAAGCTGACAGGAGTGACAAGGACACAGGAGAGGGGTGGAGACACAGGAGAGGGGTGATGCGGCGGCCTTGGGGAGAAGAGTTAGGGTGGGAGCACAAGTCCTGAGTGGCTTTGCTGGGGCCCATTGTCCTGTAGGTCTCTCTGTGGTGAGTGGAGAGCCGCGTTCCGTGGACACTGGGCCAGAGCCTAGCAGGCAGCACCTGTGAAGGGCAGAAATCTGTTCCTGGCGGGAGGAGAGACTTGCTGATTACAAGCACTGAAGGGGGACAGGCTGTGGAAAGTTGCAAGGCAGGAAGCAGCTTTGGTTCCCTCACCACACTGTCTCCCAACCGCGCTATGACAAATGTCTGCCTCACAGGCACGATGCTGCCTCGGCCACAGATCATAGGGGCTTATTATAAGAAACTTGTGCAGGGTGCCCAGAAAAGCTATACGGCCAGGCCTCAGGAAAACAGAAACCCAGGGGCCCCCTGGATTCTGCCAGAGACCTCAGCAAGTCAGGGGCAGGGGTTGGGGATACTCCCCTAGTGCCCCGTCCTCAGCAGGACTTGGCCATGCCCTACCTGCCCTCTGCTTTCCCCCTGCTACCTTCTCCTGCTCATCTTCTCTGTCCCTCCCAGCTTCTTCCCACTCAGTTTCTTCTTCTTCCTCATTGAGATTGTACATAGACTGACATGACCGCACCAGCATCCTAATACACAGTGAGCTTCCACCCACTTCACAGTAACAACTCAATGCTCCTGGAGTTTCTTAATTTCCACCCAAGAGCAGGTGAATACCTGTGGCTATCACACCTCTGGGCTCCCCAAGGCTCAGCCTCCCTGGAGTCATGTGTCTACTTCCTGTCTAGGGGACTGGGGGGCACCCTAGGCAGCAGGATCACATGCTTTACCAAGGTGCTGTCCTCTCTGGAAGCTCTGGGGGTGGCTGACCCCAAACTGACATGTCTAGTGTGGTGGCCATCCCTTGGTACTCAGTTCCCTAATTTCTCCACTTCTCTATTCAATGGTGTCCCTGAAGAGAGGCGAGTCCCATAAATTCCACTCCCCAGGTAGTCTGCCGTTCCCTGACTGCTCTAGCCCAGGACCACAGCCCCAAAGACAGTGATAGTGAAAGGCTGTTTGGTTCCAGAACACCTGGCAGCATCACCAAGCATCTGAAGAGAAACCTGGACACAGATTGGTGGGGTTCATGGATGAGCAGGGGGGACTTGTTCATCTGCTATTTCTCTCCAGGGGGTGGCCTCTGCTTGCTGGCGGCTCACTGTGAGGGTCCTGGAGGCTCGGGGCCTGGGCTGGGCTGACATGTGTGAGTAACTGTCTCCCGGGTTCCACGGCTGCAGGGGTAAGGCCCAGATATGTGCCTCAGGGCTGGGCTGGGCTGAGCAGCCCCCTGTAGTTGTGGGACTGGGTGGGGGTGGGGGGTAGTGCAGGAGGAGGGGGGACGGTTGGTAGGAACCTAGCAAGGCTCGTGGACAAGGGTGTGAGGAATTCTCTCTCACCATGGTTCTCTGGATGTTGGCAGTGAGCGAGGCAGACCCTTACGTGGTCCTACAGCTGTCAACTGTACCTGGAATGAAGTTTAAGACCAAAACTGTTACCAACTCCAGTCATCCTGTATGGAATGAGACCTTCAGTTTCCCAATCCAGAGTCAGGTCAAGGTAAAGATCAGACCACCCACCTGAGGACAGGCTGTACCCTGCATAGGAAGGGTTCTTGGGGGCGGAGCACACCTTTCTCCAGGGCTTTGTCAGAGAAACTGGGATGGGGTGTCTTTGTGCCCCAGTTTGGATTTGCCATGTGTGAGAGAATGTGTGAACTCACCAGCTGCCTGTGGGCCGGACCTCCAGCAAGGGGCTGGTCTTCTCTATGCCCAATTATAAAATAGAAACAGTAAGAATCCCCTCCTGGTCTGGGTTGTGGTGAGGTTAAATGAGATAATGCACTCCCAGGGCAGTGCCTGGTGCCTATGGCGCCTTAGGGAACCAGCAAATCAGGGGTGTGTGTGCGGGGCGGGGGGTGGGGGGCAGAATTCTTGAAAATAATTTTATTTTTTATAAAAACAAAAATTAGCAGGGCAGGAATTAGGAAATTTGCTGGGCTTCCTTTAACTGCTTTTAAGTTTTATCATTATTTTTATTTTGAAGTACAAAGCATGGAGGCATAATAATCTTTTCTGGCTCTGACCATTAAGCAAGGGTTCAACAGGCGTGGGCTACAGCTGTGAGTAAATAATGTGCTAAGTTGTTGTTCTTGGGTCCCTAGAATGTTCTGGAGCTGAGCGTCTATGATGAGGACTCAGTCACGGAGGACGACGTCTGCTTCCAGTTTCTCTATGACATCTCAGAAGTCCTGCCTGGCAAACTTCTCCGGAAGACCTTCTCCCTGCATCCCCAGGTGTGTGGAGAGTCACTGTGGGGATCCAGGCCGAGGAAGTTGCAGTTTCTCCCCTCCGTTGGGATGCTGCTGGGCTGGATTCATTCACAGGGAGAGGCAAACCCCTCCCAGAGACATTTACATTCTAATAGGAACGGAGAAGGCTTAATCAGACTGTAACAGACTGAACCATTCCATGGTGGACTCTTACTGTGTGTGGGGGGGGAGGGGGGACGGGCAGGGTTGGGTGGTGGAGAACTTCCTAACGTGCCTCAAAACACAGCTCAGTGTAACTAATCCTTTCAGCATTTTGGCTCCATCACTCCTGCTCACTGACCTGATTTCCCATGTGCCCAAGGCCTGCTTTATGAAGGTCTCTGTGCTCTTTCTCCAGCAGGTGGAGGCTGGGGGTGGGAGAAGACACAATTGTGGGGTCAGATCGCCCTCAAAAGGAAGATGAAATAGGCTCTGGGCATCCTCAAGCCTCCTTAGGCTTGCCCTTCTTGTCACCTCCCTCAGTCTCGCCAGAGACCTGTTCTCTGCACTTACTAGCTGTGGCAACTTGGGCTGGTAGCCCATCTGTCCCTAAGCCTCAATTTCCTCATCTGTGAAATGGGAAGGCTTGGAAGATCTCCCTTAGAGACTTGAGATGATGAGACAATAAATGTAAAAGAATGGTGTCAACTCTGAAGACGTATATAAATGTTGACAACTTGCTCATCTTCTTTGACTCCAGAGACAGGAGGAACTGGATGTGGAGTTCCTGATGGAGAAAACGTGAGTAATATCCCACAGCCCAGGGAGTGTCTCAGGACCCAGGCTTTATTTAGGAAAATGTCAGTGACCTAGATCTTCCCGCTGATCTGTCCAGCTGAGATTCCCTCTCTTACCTGCCCCCTCCTGCCAGTCTGGGTGGTGGGAATCCTCGTGGAGAAACAAGGAGAGGGAGGTCAACGTTTTCTCTGCCCTCCTCTCTTTCTTCACCTTTCACTCTTGAGAAGCATCTCCCTGCACCCTGAACAGTATTGGGGACGTTGAGAACACTTGGCTTCACCTAGGGGGGCCCCACATGGGTGAAGCCTCGGCTCTGGGCGGGGCAGGTGAGCACAGGGAGCTTTTGCCTTTGCGAGGCCAGACTCTGGATGGTTTGATTTTTTCAGGTCAGACCGCCCAGAAAACCTCATCACCAACAACGTCCTTGTGGTAACCATTACCTTCCCCAGGCTCGGGAGGGGGAGCTGAGGCATGGGCCCCAGAATGGACACTGCAGTGGGGATAGGGCAGGGCAACTGCGCCAAGTGTGGGCTGGAACAGACAGGGCAAAGACAGGGCCTTGTGGTAAAACCACTCTGGACTCTCAGCTAGGTGGTCACCTGGGGCTAAGGTCAGGGGCTGGGGGTTTGGAGGGGTCTGGGGCTAAAGAGAACATGGAGAGAGGGGAGGTTGAGGCACTGCTGAGAGGAGGTTTTAGCCCAAGGCTCTTTGGTTGAGGGAGCATTGGGGGAACTGGAGGTGCTTTCTGATGTGTTTGTTTAGTCACCTGTGATGCACTAATAGTTCTCAGCCCTTGAAGAGGAAGTCCTGATGAGAAGTCACCCAGGCCAGGCCAACTCAGGCTGTCAATATCCAGGTGACTGAGGCTCAGATCAAAGGGAATTTCCAGGCTGGTGTGCAGGGGCTTTGGGATGGGGTCAGGGGATCAGTCAGCTCTTTCTTGACATAGTGGAGCATCCTGGTCACCTCTCCTAAAGCACAGCAAGCTCCCAAGCTGCAGTAGACTGGAATGGGCACAAGGTGGTGAAAACTGCTAAAAACTTTCTATCAAAGTGTGGTCTCTAACCAGAAGCTGGGCCCAGCGGGCCTAGAGTGAGGTAAAGCTCCTAGAACCCCTAATTGAACTAGGCACCACCTTAGGGTCCTACATATGCCTATTTGATGGGCTAGTATTATTTGGCTTTTTTTTTTTTTTTAGTATTAGTTTTTCAAATACATTCATACCTTGTTTTACTGCACTTTGCTCTACTGCACTTCACTGGTGCTGCATTTTTTACAAATTGGAGGCAAGACCTTCCACCAGCAAAAAGGTTACAACTCCCTTTATCGCGAGACTCACTTTATTGTGGTGGCCTGAAACTGAACCCGCAATATCTCCAAGGCATGCCTGTACACATTGAAATAGCCATACCTGGGGCTGCTGCCTCTCCTCCAAGGCAACGGATATCAGTGGTACGTCGGTGCACTCGGCAGTTCTACTGGAAGAGGGTTAGAAGCAGGAGTTCAGTGGGCTGCAGGCATCAGCCGGCATACATCACAGAGCAAACGCAGCAGGCTCATTTGGCAAATCAGTTAAGGAGAGGACAAGCAAGAGATACTTTGGTTGCTAAAATTTTAAAGGTTTCTCTGATCTATTACATCATCCTGTAGACCAGTGGTTTACATCAGGGGGTCCCCAACCCCCGGGGCTGAGCACCGGTACCAGTACATGACGTGGCCTGTTAGGAATGGGCCACACAGCAAGAGGTGAGCGGTGGATGAGCAAGCCAAGCTTCATCTGTATTTGCAGCCGCTCCCCAGCACTAGCATCACCACCTCAACTCCAACTCAGATCATCAGGCATTAGATTCTCATAGGAGCACCGGTCCCTGGTGCCAAAAAGGTTGGGGACCACTGGGTTGTATAAGTTGCAGTAGAATGCATCCTCCAGGTTGAGGCTGTAGAGAGAGAAGAAAGAACTGTGCCTGAGAGCTGGGGGGAGGGGGGGACGCTTCAGAGAGTCCAGAAGTTTGGTGAATCTAGGAGGGCTTGGGTGTGGGTAGAGATGGGACTCTCTTGGCTATTCCAGGACACCTGGCTTAGCAATTATAGCAGATCAGAGGTGGGGTGAGGGATTTCTTCTTCCAGTCCCACTCTGGACCCTAATTTTGTTCTCTATGTGGTGGATTTGGGAAAGTGGGGCTCGCTGGGAGAAGCTGAAGGGACTTCAGTTTACCCAGCAGAGCCCCCGGCCCATGATATGGTCTGCCCCAGGCGCGGGAGCTGTCATGCCTAGATGTCCGTCTGGAGAGCACAGGGAGCCCAGCCGTGGTAGCAAGTGGGACCGGCTCAGAACCAGGTCTGGCCTTTGCCTGGAAAGTGGGGGTAGATGGGGGTGGCTGGGAAGCCTACCAAGAGGTGAACAGCAGGGCAGAGCTTGCCTCTTCCTTCTTGCCCACACAGCACAAGGGCCATAGGTCTCTTCTGGGCAGGTGGGTCCCCCTGACCTGGGGGAGAGCATGTCACAGGGTTGGGGGGAGCCTGGCAGGCTATGGAAGGCCCTTTCCAGAATCCTGTTTGCCACTTAGGCCTTGACCATGTCCTGGAAGTACTTCAGTTTCTCAGGTCCTTCCTGTGACTCTTGTTCCCCTCATGCCCACTCTCTCCTTAGATCAAGACAAGCTGGAGCTGGAGTTGGAGCTGGTGCTAAAGGGGTCATATGAGGACACACAGACTTCTGCTCTGAGCACAGCCTCTGCCTTCCGCTTTCACTACATGGAGGCTCAAGAGACAGAGCTGAGTGGGCATCTGAGGGTGAGTCTTGGCTCTGGAGTTCTCCCACCAGCCTCAGCCTGGGGCCAGCTCCAGCTGCTGCTGAAGGCCCCGCCCTGGCCTTCCCCCTGCCAAGGCCAGGTTCCCGTGGCCTTGTCAGCCTCCCCCAGTTAGACACCATGCCCTTGGCAGACAGAGAGGATCATCAGGGCCTGGGGTGGGCACAAGGGCCTGCGACACCATGTCTATCTTTGTCTGAATCCTTCAGTGGCTCCTCCAGTGATGCTCTTAGAATAAAATCCACATCTGTGCCCACAGGCCCTGCACAGCCTGGACCCTGCCCACCTTTGCTGCCTCATTTTGGTCCAGGCCCTGCCTTGTGATGCTCCAGTTATACTTGTCTCTTCTTGCTTTTTCAGCATGCCAAGTGCTTTCCCTGCCCTTCTCTGGCTCCTTCCAAGACTTCCTCCTTGTCTTCCTCCTCCTGTTAAAGATCTTAGCCCAATGGCATCTCTTCAGAGGGATTCCCTTGAACCCCCATCTTAAATGACCCCATACACCCACCTCTGGGTATTCTATCTCATTACACTGCTTATTTCCTTTATAACACTTACTAACATCAGTTCATTACCTGTTTCTTTATAAATTCTTTATAAATTCATACACACAATTTGGTTAGAATAATAAATAAATATTAGCTATTATTTTTGTAATTATTAGTATTACAATTTTAATCATTTGAATATTGAGATTATTTTTGTATTATCAGGGAGGTACTGTGTCTGTCTGGATCATTGTTTAGATAGTAAAGATTTGTTGAATGGATGAATAAATGAATGTTTCTCTCCAGAGCTCCAAAACCAATGACTGGAACTCAGATAGTTCAGCTGGGCACCTCACTGTGCCCCTGAGGTCCTTGGACGTGGGGAAGGAGATGACCATTGATGTTCCTGCTATGAATGTGAGTGGCCTCAACTGGATAAGAAGCACCAGTGAAAAAAAGGTTGGAGAGCCTGAGGTTCCCAGGAGATGTCCACATTCTCCTCATCCTGAGTGAAGTCTCTTGCTTTGATTTCAGGCCCCAGGAGTGAGGCTACAGCTCAAGGCTGAGGGCTGGTAAGGGACATTCATACCTGTGGAGGACAGTGAAGGGTAGTCATGGGGCAAGAGAATGCTGTGGAAAAAGTGGTCCTTGAGGTTGGGAGCAAGTAGGTTATTTGGCAGCTATTGTGGGCTTGACCAGCCAGTAGCTGAGCTCGGCAGGTGTCCCTTGACCCTTGGATCCTCCACCACCCCAGCCAGAAGGAGATGGCTGTTCGCCTGGGCTTTGATCTGTGTGCGGAGGAGCAGGCCTTTCTGAGCAAGAGGAAGCAGGTGGTGGCCAAAGCCCTGAAGCAGGCCCTGCAGCTGGATGGAGACCTTCAGGAGGATGAGGTTTGGGGGATACAAGGAGATTTGGGTGTGGATACCCTGGACTGGCCTTAAGGGAGTACCTGATTCCTTCACCCTCTCCAGATACTCCAGTCTGCAGAGAATGGGGAGTGAGCATGTTGGGGTGGGGGTAGATATGGGGCATAGGTAAGCTCTGGGGTTCTCGCTCCCTTTGGATCTCTGTCCAGGTCTGAGAGCTGTCACTTCCAGGCCCTGACCATGAGGTCCCTTCTCTGGAGGCAGGAGGCAGCTCTATCCTGGTCCTTGTGAAGCCAGCCTGTGTCTTTATGCTGTCCAGGTCCCCGTCGTGGGCATCATGGCCACAGGGGGAGGTGCCCGGGCCATGACTTCTCTCTATGGCCATCTGTTGGCCCTGAAAAAGCTGGGACTACTGGACTGTGTGACCTATTTCAGTGGCATCTCAGGAGCTACATGGTGAGGGCCCTGGGGACTGGACAAGCAGAAGCGAGTAGAGTGGACACTAGAGGGACCCTCTACATGGGGAAGCCAAGAGGGCATGAGCACTATGGTCTGTCTGATGGGTGCCAGTGGCTTTCTCGAAAGGGAGTGAGGCATTACAGAATGTCCACTCCACGCTACTGAAGAGGCAGCTGAGTTGGAAGGAGCTGGGTTTGAGTCTCCACAACACCACTTTCTGACTGGGTGACCTTGACCAATTTATTTATTCTGATTCTCAGCTGACTGATCTCCAAAATGAGGGTAATAATAACACATCCTCCATTGGACTGGAGTGGGACAGGCCAGGTAAAACACTTAACGTGTCTGAAATATGCCAGGAAGTCAAAATTGGTAGCTCTTTTTTCTTTGTTATGACCTCATTTAATCCTCACAGTACTCTCTAGGGTAGTTTCTATTATTGTCCCTATTGTATAGATGAGGAAATTGAGGTCAAGAGATTTTACCTATAGACAACATTGTCTCCCTACACTCCACCCTGCCTATCATGAGGTAAGACTTTTCACTGTTGGAGATTCATTCTCTCGAGTCTTATTGAAATGTGACTTTAAAAGAGTAAAAGAGGAGTAAACATGGGAGTTTAGGCGACAGTTGTTAGCAAGCAGCCTCAAAGGGGCTTCAGGACAGACCTGTGAAGATGAGAGCAGGGTCCAGAGCTGTGCTGCACAATACAGTAGCTACTAGTCACATGTGGTTATTGGCCACTTGAAATGTGGCTAGTCCAAATTTAGATGTTTTATAAAAATATAAAGTACACAGTGGATTTTGAAGAGTTTAAAAAATATATAAACTATGTTAATTTTTATATTGATTATTTGTTGAAATAATGATTTGGGGATATATTAAATATATTGTTAACTTAGTTTTTACTGATCTTTTTACATTTTTAAGTATGGTGATGAGGAAATTTTAAATTATATATGTGGCTCACACAATATTTATGTTGGATAGTGCTCACCTAGGAGAGAAAGCCCTGAGACACTCACCGGACAGGCAGGGGGCTTTGGTGGGAGAACCCGCACCCTGGGAGAAGTTGAGGGTGGGGATGAGGAGTCTCAGCCACCCACACTGAGCCTCCCAGCCCACTGTATTGTCCCTTTGTTCTCCCAGGACAATGGCCCAACTATATGCAGACCCTGAGTGGTCACAGAGGGACCTCGAGAGACCCATCCAATATGCCCGGGAACACCTCATCAAGAGCAAGCTGGAGACCTTCTCCCCAGAGCGTCTGGCAAGCTACCGCAGGGAGCTGGAACTGCGGGCGGAGCAGGGCCACCCCGCGACCTTCGTGGACCTGTGGGCTCTGGTGCTAGAGTCCATGCTGCACAGTCAGGTACGGAGCCTGCGCCTGCGGGGTGGAGCGTGAGTGCCAGAGCGGAGCTGGGTGGCCTCGCAGCTGGCACAAGTAGCATTTCCTTCAGGGTCGAAGAGCCTGGATGTGGGAACCACTGTGTTTAAGTGCTGCCTGAGTTCGGGATGCTGCCTTTTTTGAGTCAGGCCATTCTTCAATTAATTGCCATGAAACTGAAGTTTCTGGGTCTCCCAAGACCTAGGGACAAGTCAGTGACAAAGTCAGTTAAGCAAACAAAGCTTTTGCACTAAATCAGTGAGATTTCTCAAACAGCTTTGTTAAAAATGTATACTGCACTATGAAATATATTCTGTGTCTCCATTTTCATGGTCATGTTAAAAGCACGGGCTCTGGAGCCAGATTCTCTGGGTTCTCATCCTGTGCCTCTTACTAGCTGTGTGTCTTTAGGCAGATCACTTAACTTCTCTGTGCCTATCAGTTTTCTCATCTGTACAATGGGAATGAGAATGATACTTACCTCATGGAATTGTTGTGAACACTCAATGGCACCTTGGCATACAGTAAGCATTAGTGTTAGCTATATTTCTTTACTATTATCCTAATATCATTAAGACAAAATTTAGCATGTAAGCTTTTTAGGGAAAGCTTAGTAAGTTAACTGCTGAATCTTTCATTAACTGATACAATTTTAAGATAAGTGACTTTTTTCACACTATTGTTTTATCACATATAATTATCTGAACAAAGTTTAAGTCATTTGAAGCAACTAAAACTCAGAAAGTCTCTTAAACATGCATAATATAAAGTAAACTATCAAATCTGTTAGTGGAAATATATTTGAGGAAATAATTTATAGTGGAAATAAATTAGAGAAAACATTCTTATCTTTCTTATCTTTGGGTATCAGGAGTTTGAGCAAGAAAGAATATGATGTAAACAAACTAACCAAAATAAATTTGCTTTGAATTTTTTTTTTATTTTATTTTTACTGGTAAGCACAATGCTACTTGGAAATTATCAACCATTCTTATTTTTATATATTTGTTTAAAAATACTTAGCATAAAAATCATAATATTTATTATTATGATAATCTTTAGACCTAAGAAAATGCATAGAGCATAAAGAATAATGTTAAAAATATTTATGATCTCATCATCCAGCCTAAGAAATGAGATGTTCCAGAAAGAGTTAAAGCCCCCAGTGGATCCCTCCCCAGTCCCATTTCCCTCCCACTGCCGTAAGAGACTCCGCGTAGATAGCGAACTTTCCCTGAATTTAGGTTTATGATCACATCCATATTTTACATACCTTTGTTATGTGCTTTGTTATATATATGTATGCTTTTATTAAAAAAAACATATTCTTAAGAAAAATACAGTATTTATGCAAATGGTTTTATACAATTCATTTCCTTGTGCACATGTGTTAGAGATTCTCTACCCCTTGAAGATGTCACCCAACAGTGGCATTGTAAGGATGTTGGGTTTGTACACCTTCAACTTACCTGTCTATTGCCAGTCATTCTCCAAAAGGGTTTTATCAATTCACACTCCCACCACCAGTGTATCATAATTCCTTTTCTCTATATGCTCTTCAGACTTCTAAATTTTTGTTTATTTTATCTGTGTAAAATACAATTTTAGTGTAATTTTCTTTTTCCTTGATTTTTAGGAAGACTGATTATACTTTCAAGTATATTTGTCATTGGGACTTCCTCTTCCATGGATTACCTACTCGAATCCTTTTCTATTTTTTTATTTAATTCATCTTTTTATATTATTTTGTAGGAGTTCTTTATATATTCTGGCTTAACAATTTTAATAGATTTTGATGCATAATTTTAATATAATCCAATGCATTATTTTCTTCCTTCATGACATATGGTTTTAAGGTCTTAAAAAAATCCTTCCTTTGTCTTAACATATAAAATATCTTTCTATGTATTCTTATAGAAGTTTTAAAATTTGCTTTTCACAGTTAGACTTTTAATCTTTCCAGAGTTTATCTTCAGGTATTATATAATTAGGAATCCAGTTTTATTTTTTCTACGTGGATAGCCAACTTTCTCAACATCACTCACTGATTTTTTTCCCTTCACTGTGTTGATACTTCTGTCATGTGTCAGCTTTGATATATTCATGGGCCTCTTCCTGAACTCTCGTTTTCATTCTGATGGGGCTGAATGTGCTGGTATAGTGGCCTACCTGTCCCTATGCCAGTATCGCACTGGCATGGCTACTCTACCTTTGTAATAAGCCTGGTATTTGGCAGGGAAAATTTATCCCCATCTGCTACCTTGGTTCTTCTTACAATGATCTTGGCTGCTTTGGGCCCTTTGTTTTTCTGTATGTATAATGGAATCAGCTAGTCAAGTTTTATGGTAAATGTTGTTAGGATTTTCACTGAAATGGCACATCTAAAACCAACATAATTACTTGAAATATTTTTATTTTATTTGTATATCCTAAGTATTCTTTGGATCTGTGGTTTAAGTTTATGTTCAGTTTTGAGGGTGTTATATGAGTTATTAACTAACTTTTCTGCTGGTGGCAGTAACTATTTACTGTAGATTGGGAGAAGGTTGTCTTAACAATTCACTTTGCGAGGTGCTTTCTAGGAAATGCAGTTTGATCCTAGGCTATAAAGAAGACTTTAATTACCATTTTATCTCCCAGTAATGACTTACTGCATGATTTTATGTACAAGGTTTATAGTCATTTTTTAAAAATGTAAACTTAATTAGTTCTTTTCTGTTTACAAGAATAAAAATTATAGTGGTATTATTGAACAATATAGTCTAAAAAATGAGCACCCATGAGGTTTTAAAATATTTGTTCCAGTAGGAAAACCTCTCAAATATTATTTCTTTTTTCATAGTTATCATGCTATATCTCTTAAAGCTAATATTAACTATATGCTTTTAAAAATAATTCTTTATTCAAACAAATTTAGTGTTGATTTCAAATTTAAGTCTTTAAATAAAAGTAAGTATCTCTGTACTATGCTAACCTACAGTACCAAAAGTCATTTTAAAATGCCAGAAAATATAATTCCATAACATTCACAATTTCGTTGATATAAAGTATTCTTAGAAAAAATATTATACCTTAAACTTTACCCTGAACAACTTTATTAGTTCACATACTTCTATAATGTTGCTTTGATTTCTGTAAAAATCCGCTTGTAGAATATAGCAGTTAAAATCAGTGTTCCTCAAACTATCTCTTTGAAACTTTTTTCTTTAATCTTTTGCGGGCAAACACTGAACTGCTTAGAAGCTGCTCGCCATTCCTCAAGGAGAAACTCGTAGTTTTTCTCCTGTCTTTTCCTGAGTTGTTTTTCTTCGACTCTGGACAAAATCTTTTGTACATCCTTTAGTCCCACCCTGTACAGTGCCCAGACCATGTCAACGTGTTGCCAACACAGTGTGGGACCCTTGGGTCATCAGAGTGGTGGTCTGCAGGGCTGGGGATTCTCATTTGGAAACTGAGGGGCTTCAGCCCCAGAGGCTTGCGTGCTAACAAAGGAAAAGGAATCCAATTTCAGTCAATGGAAGGTCTGCTGATCCTTTTCTAAACCTTTCCCCAGGGCAGAAATTGGGCCTCTGTTGTAAAAGAACACATATCTCCTCATCATACATTCATACCCAGGCAAACAAGATTCCTGACTAAAAATGATTTAGAGAAGGGAAATTGCTGGTAATAATCAAGCCCCCTCCCTTCTCAACACAAATACACATTCACACTACAGGACTGACTTGCAGATATGACAGACAAATCATCAGTGCCTGCGGTCGATCCATATTGGGGAATTTTCCTGGGGATTTCTTATTGGGTGTCACTGAAGAAATGGGGGAGAAGATGACTGTGGTTGACACATCTGTGCTCTCATTGAGTGTCAGACCGAGAGCTGACAGGGCAGAGGTAGTACACCACTGTGCTGAGTCTTTGCTGTGGGTGGAGGGAAACTCTTGGCAGGATAGGCTGTGCTAGAATCCTGGGACACACACTTGGCTAATCCTTAGACTCACCTGAGAATATTTTAAAAAGGCAAATTCCCAGATGCCGTCTGCTGATTCTCAGAAGAGATGCAGTAATCGTGTGCAGTTACACACTCTCTAAGCAAATTTGAGGCTGAAAGCGGATATGGCAGAGGGGAATCCCCTAGGTCTAGCTGCTGAGGGAGATGTCTTTCAGCTCAGAGAGCCTAAGAGGGATAGTGTGTTCACGGAACATGTATTGCTCTGTCAGAAACCGACTGAGACCTTCTCAGGGGGCTCCATTAACCTTGTTGATGCTTGAAATGAACCCTGTTTGCATCTCTGGTCTGGGATAGAACAAGATCTATCTGTGCCCCTAGAATTCAGTGAGGTTCTGTGGAAACTCCCCCAAAAGCAAGCCACAGTCCTTGCCATCAAAAACAGAGCTGAGAGTGTTAGTGAAGAGAGAATTAGAAACAGAAGACAGAATAAACAAAGGCATACGACTTCATGTTGTGCAAAACAGGAAAGAAGGGGCTGCTGAGGGGGAGGCAGGGATGTCAGAGAAGCATTTGGGAGAGGCTGAAACTTGAACTGCATTAAGTTGAACCTAGAAAGGGCAGCCCATCCTCTGCCAGTTTATGATGTCTACTGAAAAAGGGATTCTTGTGTCCTTTCTAGAAAGCAGTACATGTGCGTATGAGCATGGGTGTGCGTGTGTGCTTTTGTGACTGTGTTTCAGAGTCCACATCCAATCCACCCTTCAACCCATGAAGATGGGGCGCTGACACCACAGGATGCAGGGATGGGGTGTCACTGTCAGCATCGCAGTCTTTGTGAACGGCACTCTGTGGAGATTTGTAGTGCACAACCTTCATAGCCCCACGTGGCAAATCCACATATGGGGCTGGTTAGAACATCGGGGGCAGGGATGGAAACTGCATGTGTACACACACCCATGCCACCCAGATCACGATCGGGGAGCTACTGGCCCACCCCCAGCCTGTGCCCCTTCCCCACCCCTGTCCTGGTAGAGTTGCTGCCTCCAGGATACTCTCAGCTTCACTTAGGCCCTCATGCCCTCTCCACAGGTGATGGATCAGAAGCTTTCAGGACAGAGAGCAGCACTGGAGCAGGGCCAGAATCCTCTGCCCCTCTACTTGAGCCTCAATGTCAAAGAGAACAATCTGAAGACTTTCGACTTCAAGGGTATAGTCCTCAGTCCTCTGCACTCTACCCTCTAATACACACATGCACACACCCACGCATGCACACACTTACACCTCTGCACCTTGCAGGTCTCCAGAGAATTCAAATGGGAAGCTCCTGCACAGATGGCCCAGATTGCTGAAAGAGTGGCTATTCTCGTGGGCTGATATGCCAGACAGTGGAGGCTCACTGTCCTGGATGTGGGCTGGGGGCAGGAGGGTAGGGGAAGGGGGCTGGAAGACTGGGAGAATGTGATCAAGGAGCTGGGTGAGTGGCAGCCCAGCCAGGAGCCAGCCAGGCAGCAGGGAGGCTGAGGCCTACAGAGGTTTAGGGGCAGTATCTTTTGTTTTTGTCAGAGCTGAGGTTCCGCCTGCTCACCCTTCTCTCATTCCTTCCTCTCCCTCCTGCCCCTTAGAGTGGGTTGAGTTCTCCCCTTATGAGGTTGGGTTCCTGAAGTATGGAGCCTTTGTCCCTTCTGAGCTCTTCGGCTCCGAGTTCTTCATGGGGCGGCTGATGAGGAGGATCCCAGAGTCCCGGATCTGCTTTCTAGAAGGTGAGAGGTGGTGACTCTGAAGCCCTGGCCAGTCCCCAGGCCAGGCGTCTCTGATGACATGACTCCTGTACTCAAGTCTGGCAGAAGCCCCCAGTGAGGGTGGAAGTTAGGCTCTGGGGAAGAATCATGACAGAGGTAGCCTGTTCCCCTTAGTTTCTACCTGGACCCAGGGGTGGGGCCACCAGCTTCCAGGCAGTGGAAGCCAGGGCCCTGAGGCCTGAGGGTTTGGCCTTCAGGTATCTGGAGCAACATTTTCTCCCTGAACTTGCTGGAAGCCTGGTATGACCTCACCAGCTCTGATGACGCCCTGAAGCAACACATCAAGGACAAGATCAGGAACCTAGGTAAGAAAGGGAGGCAGCAAGGTGAGCCTGAGATGAGGCCGCTTCCTCTTCATATGCTGGGGGGGGAGGGCGGCTGTTAGGGGGAGGCAAGGCAAAACATTTCCAGGCCCCTTACTGGACCAATGTCTGTTTCTCTGGGCCCAGAGAAACCCCCTGCCTCCTCCAAGACTTCCTCATGGCTGGAGGCCTTGTGGCTGCAGCCCAGAACAGCACTGGCCCAGGCATTTAAGGGCTTCCTGACAAACAGGCCACTCTACCAGCACAGCTCCAACTTCCTCCAAGGCCTCCAGCTGCACCAGGACTACTGTGACCAGAAAGATTTCTCTACCTGGGCAGGTAAGGGCCACTGCCCTATGTCCCCGGGTAACAAGGTTGGGCGCCTGGGAGGAGATGGACTATGGCTGAGACTGGCAGAGGCCTTGGAGGGCATGGCATCCACTTCTGAGGTATGGCATAAGGAAGGTCCTGGGTAGGCCTGTCATGTGTATTCAGGGAGTGACACCAGAGGGGTGAGAAGGGGGTATGAAGTTAAATGCAGTACGAAGGGGAAGGGGATGGGGTGAGTGGGTGATCAATGGTGGAGTGGCTGCCTCCAACTATCTCTGTCTCTCCCATCAGACAGCCAGCTAGACTCCATCCCTGGCCAGCTGACCCCGCAGGAGTCCCATCTCTGCCTGGTGGATGCCGGCCACTTTCTCAACACCAGCTGTCCCTCCATGCTCCGGCCAGGCCGCAGGCTGGACCTCATACTCTCCTTCGACTACTCCCAGAAGCCTTTTGAGGTACCTCTGATCGCATCATGAGAACCCCAGAATTTCTGCTCAACCAGACCGAGTTCCAGGGATAAAAAGCAGGGCCACCGGGCCATGGGCCCTAAGGGAAGGGAGAGGTGACAGGCTACCAGTGAACAGGAAGGAAGTCTGCCATGCCCAACCCAAGAGGAACAGCTGGTCAGTGCAGGGAATGGACCTAGCCTGTCCACATCCATCCCACTAGGGCCTCCCTACAGATTCTGGGGGACGTGGGGTGGAAGGCTGTGATAAAGAACTAGGTCCCCTACTGAAGCTCTCTAGGCTCTGGGACTTGAATAACCCAGCAATAGCAATCATAAATGGGGCAGAGTGCCAGGTCTGTACCCCACCTATAGATTTTAACCAAATAGCATTGCAGGCCACTGGCATCCTTTACCTCTTTTGAGCTTAACTGGGCCATGAACAGAAACCAGGTTGTCTTGACACTGAGCAGTCAGTTGAGTTAGAGCCATCCTAGCATTTCCTAGACCACTGACCTGAGATGGCCAGGAAGTAGCTGGCTGGGTCTGGGTCCCTCTTCACCTCCAGGTGCTGCAGCAGACCAAGCTGTACTGCCAGGGCCTGGGACTGCCTTTCCCCCACTTGGACCCCAGCCTGCAAGAACAGCCCAAGGAGTGCCACCTCTTCTCAGATCCCACCCGCCCGGATGCCCCTGTCCTACTGCACTTCCCACTGGTCAACGTCTCCTTCAAGGACCACTCAGCACCCGGTGAGGCAGCCTCTCCCTTCTTAACAGCCTAGCAGCCAGGCCCCTCAGACACACTGCTTTAGGCCCTCCCCGGTGCCCCTGTGGCCAGCAGACAGGGAGAAAGCGAGTCTTAAGGCTGGTTCCCCCAGTTTGAGACACACAGCAGTGCCCATGTTCAGGCAGAGGCCCTCTGTTTGCAAGTCACTGTGTGGCTGTTCTCTTTGTCATGACCCCAGGCTCCGCTGGCCCCTACCCCTAGCTACACCTGGGCCCCTCTGCTCTTCTGTTTTGTGGGATGGAGTGAGAGAATCCCTGCATCCAGAGACTTCCTGCATTGTCTCCCTCTGCAGCCATCTCCACCACTGCTCAGGCACTAAGCTGTTGGAGGACTTCATATAGGCTGTCCAGGGTAGACAGCCAGGAAGGCGAGGCCCCTGTTCCCACTTTCTCAAAGTCCCCTAAACCTACCTAGGATTTCAGTTGGCCTCTATTATCTTACCCCAACCCAGAAAGCCAGCAGTCCTTTCTCAGGGAGCTGGGATTCTATCCGGGACCCCTGAAATCTAAAGCCTTATCACATTCCTTTTAATCCTTACCTTTCACCAACTGGTCAGACTTTTCTCTCCTTTTGGTGGGAAAATAAGAAAAGAAATTTCTGCCTTTGTGCATTATTCCTTTCTAGTTCCTGCCACAATCCCAAACCTTCCAGCTCTACTTGCAGCACACTCAGCCCACATCATGGAATTCTCTTTCTCTCAGCAAAGACTGGTTTATTGCAAAGCAAAAGTCCTTTGGTTTTTCAGTCTCTTGTTGCCATATGAGTTTTGATAATTCATTCACTAACCTAATTGACTTTGTTCTGGCTTTTTCACTTTACCCTTGATGGTAATATAGAGGTTGCCTGAATAGTAGAGGAATTATAATCCTACAAGGGAATGGGGGAGCAGCAAACCCTTCATATCTCTAATTAGTATCCTATTTTCCACACATTTTTGGATAAAGGACACAGAGGCTGGGAGAGAAGCGAGGAGCCCCTTTAGTTGGGAGCAGCCCACCCCTGAGCCCACCTGCGAGGCTTAGTTTTAGCTGTGGAGGCCTCTGGGTCTTGCTAACTCTCTCCCACTCCTGGGCAGGTGTCCAGCGCAGCCCTGCAGAGCTTCCAGACGGCCAGGTAGATCTGGATCCAGCCACCTCACCCTATTCCCTGTTCAGTACGACCTACGAGGAGGAAGACTTTGATCGCCTGCTGAGACTCAGTGATTACAATGTCCAGAATAGCCAGGGCACCATCCTGCAGGCCTTGAGAATGGCTCTGAAGCGCCGGGCCCTGGAGGCCAGGCTTCTAGGGGCACAAACTTGAGGCAGCTGCACAGTTTCACACTCCCGTCAGCATTGTATGAGGGCCCAGTTCCTCTACACTTTGGCCACGCTTGTTATGGCCTATCTTTTTTATTGCAACCATCCTAGTGGATATGGAGTGGTATCTCCTATGTATTTCCCTAATGACTAATGATGTTAAGAATCTTTTCACATACTTATTGGCCTTCTGTGTATCTTTAGAAACATGTTTATTCAGATCTTTTGCCCATTTTATGGCCCAGCACTCTTCTGCTGAGCTACTCTGCTATCTTCTTTTGCCCGTTTTAATTAGATTATTTGTCTTTTTATTGTTCAGTTGTAAGAGTTCTTAATATATTCTACATACAAACTCCTAATTCAAAATATGATTTGCAGAGTTTTTCTCCAAATCTGTGTGTTGTCTTTTACTTCGTTGATGATATCCTTTGAAGTACAGTTTTTTTTTATTTTAATGATGCCCGGTTTATCTGCTTTTTTTTTGGTGCTTGTGCTTTTTTGTCATATTTAAGAAAACATTGCCTAATACAAGGTCATGAAGATTTATCCCCATGTTTTCTTCTAATAATGTTTTAGCTCTTATATCTATGTCTTTGATCCATCGAGTTAACTTTTGTGTATGTTGTGAAGTAGAGTTGACTTCCTTCTTTTGAGGTGGATATTTAGTTATTCTAACATCATTTGTTGAAAATTCTGTTCTTTCCCCCATTTAATTATATTAACACCTCGTTGAAAATCAATTAGCTGTAAATGTGAGGGTTTATTTCCATGCTCTGGTTCTATTTCATTGATCTATTTGTCCATCCTTATGCTGATAGCACACTGTCTTGATTACTACAGCTTTATATTAAGTATTGAATTCAACAAATATCAGTCTTCCAACTTTGTTCTTCCTTTTCAAGATTGAATTTTCATATGGAATTAGGATTAGCTTGCCAATTTGTGCAAAGGAGACAGCTAAGATTTTGGTGGGGATTGAATTAAATGTGTAGATGAATTTGGAGGGTATCTTAACAATCATAAGTCTTCTAATTCATGAGCATGTGATGTCTTTCCATTGATTTAGGTCTTCTTTAATTTTTTTCAACAATATTTTGTAGTTTTCAGTGTACAACTCTTAAGCTTCTTTGATCAAATTTATTCCTAAGTATTTTATTTCTTCTGATGCTATTTTAATTTGAGTTATTTTCTTAATTTTATGTTTGGATCGTTCATTACTATTATAAATAAATACAATTGATTTCTGTGGATTGATCTTGCACCCTGTAATCTCGCTGAAGTTATTTTTATCTCTCATAGTTTTTTTGACTACTCAGAATGTTCTACATATAAGATCATGTCACTACAAATAGAAATGGTTTTATTTCATCCTTTCTGACCTGAATGCTTTTTATTTCTTTTTTCTTGCTCTTACTAGAACCTCTAGTATAATGCTGAGTAGAAGTGACAAGAGCAGACATCCTTATCTTGTGCCTAATATTGAAAGAAAAGCATTTACACTGGAACCATTAAGTATAACATTAGCTGTGGTTTCTCTTAGATGCTTTTAGCAGGTTAAGGAAGTTTCCTTCTAGTCCTAGTTTGTTGAGTGTTTTTGCCATGAAAAGTATGTTATTTTGTCAAATGCTTTTTTGTATGTCTCTGGACATAATTATGTAGTTTTTTTTCTTTATTCTACTAATGTGCTATATTGCGATAATTGATTTTGAATGCACTCCTGGGATAAATCCCAGTTGGTCATGAGATATAATTCTTTTTATGTGTTGCTGCCACACTCATTTAAGACCTCCCACATTCAAATAGACATACACACACCTCACAACTATAGCTTCCCTAGCTCCAGGTAAGTGTCATATAGTGACAAACTCTGGCTCTGGGATTGACCTCATCTGATGACCTCTCCTCAGAACCCTCTTCCCTCTGCCTCTTATGTGCTTGGCTTTATTTTAATCCTGCAATTTCTCCATTTTATCACAAACTCTTATTTTTCAAGGATGTTGATGATGGTATCTACTTGTTTGCATAGGAAAAAGTACTCTTGTGTTTCTCTTTTACTACTCAAAACGCATCTGACACTTCTGGTCACCAAACAAGTGGGTTGTTCTCCTACACCAAGCAATTTTTTGTTATACCAGCTGGATGTCCTCTAATTCAATTTAATTCTGATACCACACACCTGGAGTTAGCATAAGATTCCATGAGATCAGGGAGCAGTCTTAAAAGACTGCTTCCACTTCAGGTGCCAATCGCAAGTCCCAGGTTGTCATCTATTCTTCTGACTAACTGGCTATAAATTGGGGTTCCCACAACCCCCTCCTTGGGTTTAATAATTTGCTAGAATGGCTTAGAAAACTCAAAAACTGACATTTATGAGTTTATTAAAGGATATGATAAAGAATACAGGTGAACAGTTAGATGAAGAGGTACATAGGGGGAGATCTGGAAGGGTCCCAAGTGGAGGAGCTTCTGTCCCATGGAGTTGGGGTATGTCACCCTCCTGATATGGATGTGTTCACGAACCTGGAAGCTCCATGAACCGCGCAATACTGAGATTTTTATGGAGACTTTATCACATATGCATGATTCATTATTAACTTCATTTCCAGCTCTTCTTTCTCCTCCAGAGAATGGGGAATGGGGCTGAAAGTTCCAAGCTTCTAATTATGGTTTGGTCTTTCTGGTGACCAGTCCCCAACCAGAAGCCCACCAAGAGTCATCTCATTAGAACAAAACATAGTCCTATCAACCAAGAAATTCCACAGAGCTCGGTGTCATATGCTCCTATTATGCAGAAAATTGCAAAGGCCTTAGTATCTCTGTGTCAGGAACTGTGATTAAAGAGTAAATATCAAAAGAAATGATCTCCTCGCACCCCTATTTACAAGAGCTTTAGGAGCTCTGTGTCAAGAACCAGAAACAGAGACAAATATAAATATTTCTTGTTATTTTACCTGACTTGTGTTTTATTTTATGCCAGGCATGTTATATTCTTTCCCTTAATTCTCACAGCTGCCTGAATGTTCAATAAAATTATTATCCTCATTTTATCAATGATGAAACTCAAGGCCAAATGTGTGACAAGCCCTCAGCCAACATTATACTTAATAGTGAAAAACTACAAATTTTCCCTCTAAGATCAAGAACAAGGCAAGACTGTCCACTATTGGCACTTTTATTCAATATAACAACGGAGGTCCTAGCAAGTGCAATCAGACAAGAGAAAAATATAAAAGGCATTCAAATAGAAAACAAAGAAGTCAAACTGTCACTATCTGCGGATGACATGATTCTCTATATAGAAAACCCTAAAGACTCCACAAGAACACTACTAGAAACAATAAGCAAATACAGTAAAGTCTCTGGATACAAAAATCAACATTCAAAAATCCATAGCATTCTTATACTCTCATAACAAAGTGTCAGAAAAAGAAGTGGAAAAAAATAATTCCTTTTGTAATCACAACAGCAACAACAAAAAATACCTAGAAATAAATTTAACGAAAAATGTGAAGGCCCTATATAATGAAAACTATAAGATCCTATTAAAAGGATTTGAAGAAGATACAAAGAAATGGAAAGATATTCTGTAATCTTAGATTGGAAGAATTAACATAGTTAAAATGACCATATTACCTAAAGCATTATACAGATTTAATTCAATCACCATCAAAATTCCATCAGCATTTTTTAAAAAAATAGAACAAAAATCATCAGATTTGTGTGGAAGCACAAAAGACCCAGAATTGCCAAAGCCATCCTGAGAAAAAAGAATGAGGCTGGAGGCATCACTCTATCTGACTTTAAATTATACTGCAAAGCAACAGTAATCAAAATGGCTTAGTATTGGCAGAAAAACAGACACATGGACAAGTGGAATAGAACTGAGAGTCAAAAAGTAAACCCATATTTATATGGGCAAATAGTTTTCAACAAAAACTCCAAAAACATACAGTGGATAAAAGAAAGCCTCTTCAATAAGTGGCGCTAGGAAAACTGGAAAGCCACCTGCAAAAGAAGGAAACTATAGACTGTTGTCTAACACCACACACCACACCAAAATTAACTCAAAATGGATTAAGGACTTGAATACAAGACCCGAAACAATAAAATACATAGAAGAAAACATAGAAACGAAACTTAGGGATCTTGGACTTAAAGATAATTTTATGAATTTGAATTCAAAGGCAAGGGAAGGAAGAGCAAAAATAAATAAATGGGACTACATCAAACTAAAAAGCTTCTGCTCGGCAAAAGAAATCGTCAACAAGGTAAAGAGAGAACTATCCGAATAGGAAAATATATTGGCAAGCAACACCTCCAATAAGGGCCTAATGTCCAAAATATACAAAGAACTTGTATGACTCAACAACAACAACAACGAAAACAAAAACAATCCAATCAAAAATGCTCAGATGAAAATTAAGATACCCAGTCATAGAATTGCCATCGTTTTCTGATAGCATCCAACCTGGAGCAACACTTCACTTCCTTGAACATTTCATAAATCACTTCATACAAGCCCAAATCCAAAGATAAACCACTTCCACTCCTCATGTGTGTCTCTTTCTTTGGCTACTTTCAATTTGTATCCTTTCACTATTAAACAAACAAACAAACAATCCTGTAATCATAAATATAGAGCTTTCCTGAATTCTGTGAGCTGTTCTAGCAAATGATCAAACCTGAGGGTGGTCTTGCGGATCCCTGGACTTTTGACTGGTGTCTGGCATGAGGGCCATCTGTGGGACTGTTCTCTCAGATGGCACAGTCTGGTAAGCTCCCTTACAAGTGGGTCTCAAGTCCTAGGCAGATCTGGCAGTCTAGAAAACTGTGTCCTCTACCTTGCCGTTTAATGGACTCAAGGCACCTATGTTCTGAAGAATGAGAGAGAGTACAAGTAGAAGAAAAAACTCATTCGACTTGGGGAACTTTCAATGAAGCCAAAGAGAGAGTTGATGAGTTCCATACAGCCCTAGAGTGGACTGGGCTGAGGCCTAAGGCTGTACCTTAGTGCATCGATGTGCAGATATGCGTGCGTGCGAGTCTCTCTCTCTCTCAATCTCTCTATCTATCTATCTATCTATCTATCTATCTATCTATCTATCTATCTATCTCCCCCCCCCATCCCCTGACTGGCTTCTGTTACTCCAGCCCCGTGACTACTGAAGGGCCAGGAGGTCCCGTCAGCCCCACCCTGATCTGGGTGAGGGCTGTGACTCCAGCAGCTGTCAGGCCTGTGCGGATTGCACAAGGCTCTTCCGGGAGCCTGTGGTCCCCTTCTGGGCCGGGCTCAGAGCCAGGGGCGGAGGCAGGAAGGCCCTACAGGCTGTTTCATCACAGGTCCTGGGACTGGGCTGGCCCTTTGCCTAACACAGGTGGTGGCAGTGGGAATGGCAAGTGAAGGGTGAACTGACAGATCTTTCTTTTTTCTGTTGGATTTAGTGCAACAATGCAAGAATTATTTAGAAATTTTATTTAACAATAGATAGGCCAAACGAAACTAGTTACATAAAAGTAATTGCTGAATGAAATTCAACATAAACTGAGGATTTATATAAAGCTCTTTAAAAAACTAGAAGGGCATTTACTTAACCTGATGTAGGGTATCTGTGATGGTTAACTTTATGTGTCAACTTGGCTGGGCCACAGTGCCCAGATACTTGGTCAAACAGCATATTTTGGATGTTTCTGTAAAGGTGTTTTTTGGATGAGATCAACATTTAAATTAGTGGACTTGGATCACTGGTTCGAGTATAAATTACGATCTGGATTGTAACACTTGGCAGTAGTGCCTGGTGCGAAGACCTGGCAATTAACTTCTTCTGAGTCACGGTTGCAGTTAAGGCAGCTGCCAACAGGGGGATGTGTTGCTACGTGACAGTTACCAGGAAAAAGGTGGCGCGGAGTGGTGGGCCCCACCTGCGCAGAGCATACTCTTCACTCTGTAAACCTTTCCACAAAACATACTTTAAAACTTACGTTTCAATTAGTAACCAGCATTTACATATAATTATGTATATTCAAAAGAAGACATAATTCAGAACAAAATCAAAGACGAACTTCTAGGTAAAGCCTCTCATTGAACTGGTATCACAGGATGCAGTTACGAAAATGAACGCTATGTCTACACACAACAATGTGGATGGATTTCATAATGTTGAGTGTGAGAAGCCAGGCATATTGAGTGATTGCATTTATATAAGTTCCAAATTAATAAAATGAATTAAGATATAGAAATCAGGAGTGTTTACATTTGGGAGTCAGGCAAGTAGTGATTGGAAGAAAGTGTGAGGAGGTTTCTAGGATACTAGTAATTCTGTTGTTTCATGACCAGTGTGCTGGTTCCTTAAGTACGTTCAGTAGTGAAAATGCCTTGAACTGCACACTTATGATTCATGCACTTTTCTGTATGTACATCAAGATTCAATTAAGAGTTTATTTTAAAATTCTGGGGGTACCAGCATCTGCATAGTGAACTGTAATAACCTTCAATTTGTGCCCACCTTTCCATCACTCTTCTGTCAACAACCCGTGCCCAGTGGCCTCAAGTGAGAGAGTGTGCCCAGGACTAGCCTATCACAGTATGTCATATCCTTGGCACTGGGGATTGGCCCAGGAGCAGACACCGAACTCAAGCAAACTGATCAGAGTCCTTTCCTAGAACTCTTTTGTAAAAACAGGAACAAACAAAAACAAATAAACAAAACACCAAAATTCTTCCTCGATATGGGGTTTAAGATCTCCGAATGTGGAAGGAGACAATCTACATTAGGAGAGAACGAGGTCAGGGTGAAGAGAAGCAGAGCGCAGAGCAAGAGGAGATGGGAGACCCAAAAAAAGAGGCCAGTTGCTTCAGCTCCCAGGTTCTATCCTTCCCTTCCTCAGCTTCCCAGAATCTTCATTTCTCAATTGTGTGAGTTAATCCAGGGTCTTTACAGGCTAAATGAAGCAACACTTTGCTGTTTATGAAAGAGCCCTCATCAACCCATTGAGCACCTGGGTGGATGGCAGGGCCACTTACTGAAGGCGGCAACAGGAAGAGGAGGAGCATTCCCTTCTGGAGAAAGTGTGCGCATCATTAAGTCTGTCTCATTCATGAAGGGGCCATGTGCTCTCCAGATGTAGGAAGTTTTCACAATTACTCTCCTAGTCGGGGGTTCAAACTGAGGTTATGTTCTTTTTCATTATCAATCTAATTGACTTTGAGCTCCCAACCAGTCAACTTTGTATATGTCTTTCCTTTCAGGGTCTCTCCCATCAGTGACAACCACACATTCTGAAGGGCTGCTTGTGTAGTCCAAAGGGGTGGGTCCTGGACATTAAAATCCCGAGGAGAGGAAACTGAACAACCTCCCTTCAACTAAGCTGACTTTTCAGCTATTTTTGTGTTCATTGCCACATGGTGTCATTGTTGAAGCACAGGCAAAATCCTGGATCCAGGTAACTGCCCCCTGCTCTTGTCCTGCAGCACTGATGATGACATACAGATGCTCACCCTGCTCTGAGGTTGTCGTTGCCCACTGCTAAACCACCTGGGTGGGCTGACCATGGGCCCCACCAGCATCTGCTGCCTGGTTTGCCTGTCACCCCAGGTCTGAGAATGAAGCTGATGGTTTTGCAGAGCCCACACTTACAAACTTCAATTCCCTGGAGCAGGTGATTTTTGGCTTGCCCAGTAGTATTTGGGCTTAGGCTCACCCTGGGTTCCTCAGCTCGTGATGTCTGCACCAGCCCACAACCACTTTCCCCAAGGCCTGGAGCCAGGGTAGCAGTGTCTAAAAGGGTTTCTACTCTGCAGCTTCAGCCACACACTGACCCTGAGCTACTTTCCTTTCCCTATTTCTGCATTTGGGCCCCTGGAATAAGGAAAATTTTAACTGGAGCCAAACCCTGTCCCATTTCCTGCTTTGTGATGAACTCCTAAGTGTGTGTGGGAGGGGATGGGTGTGGGGGAGTGACGCTAAGTGCACCGCCCTTACAGCTGGTTCTCGAAGGAAAGTTAGGAAAATAGCCACACTCCCCTTCATGAAGTAAGAAAAAAAAGACTATGCATATGGCATTATATTATATTAAATTATCTCAATATAATAATAACTCTATGTATGTTGTTATATTGAGATAATTTAAGAAGTTGCAACAGATATAATTTTATGTGAATCTGTTCTGAGAGTAAGCTGGGTTATTGAAGCTACACTTTCTGTAAAGGGGAATTGAGCAGAACAGGCACTAACATTGATCACAGTCTAGTATTTTCCAGGTGTGGATTCTCATACTTCTATGAGGCTGGCATCATTTTATTATGCCTCTTTTACAATTGAAGAAATCAAGGCTCAGAAAGGTTGGGTAACTTGCCAGTAGTATGCTCTGGAGCTGTGGGAATGGCCCCACAAACCCACACCAGCTCCCTAATGGCCTCGCTCCACCCAGTCTGGAATCAGGATGGGGGAGAAGCACCAAGCCTTTCTGTCTTCCCTGATGTCACCAGTCCTTTTTTTCCATGGACCAGTAAGAAGATATTCTAATTGATTATTACCTCCTTGTATCCATGGCTGAAGATAAATCAGCTCCTTTTGATAGAAACCCATCCCCCTTTTTTGAGCAGATGAATTTAGCTTTTTGTTGCTTAAAAAATCACTTCATCTTCCTTCTCTAAGGCAAGACATTTTAGGTACTTTCTCCCAAGAGCTGAAGCACAAACTGGAATTGAGAAGCAAACATGGACTGCTGGTGGATGGGGCTGAAGCTTCCAGATGTGGGGTTGGAGAAGAGAGAACTGTCTGTAAACGTTCTCTGTCTCCTCCCTCACTCCTCCAAGTTTCCCCCTATCCCCCCAAACCCCTACTATGCCTGTCCATCCTATCACCACCATTCCTGCCTTGGAGCAGCCCTGGAATCAGGACTATGGTAAAGGGAAGTGGTCCTAAGCAATGGTGTCTTCGAGGGCAGAAAGAAAGGAGTCAGGGTAAGGAAGCCCTGGGTCCTCCCTCTCTCACCCACACCCAGTGCACGCAAAAGGTTGCTCTCTCTGCTAACTCTTCAATGAGCCGCGGCCTCTACTCTTCATGCTGGACCCTCAGCTTCACCACTACCCTCTAGTACCAGATTAGCCCCTGACCAAAGATCTGACTGACTGGCGGCCTAGAATCAGCACCCATTCTGGGTCTCGCCTGCGTGAGTGGGCATAGCAGTCATGAAGAGCCATAGCAGCCTTTTGCAGGGGCCCTCTAAGATGCTATGGGCAAGGCAGAGGGTTCTGAACGGTGGTGCGTAGGCTTCCTTTCGCCTTGACTAAGCCTGAAAATTATTTACCAAAACAACCTTAAAACTACCTCATTGTAATGTCTATATTTGTTTTTTAATTATAATCATGATAAGATTTTGAGAAATGAAAACATCTAAGTACAATTACTAATCCTTCAGCGATCACCTGTCTTACTTAGTCTAATCCAGGTTTCCCCTTGGCATTTTGAAAATTTACCTAGAACTAAGAGGTTTTTTTGGTCATACAAATGGCTTTCTCTTGGACTGTAAGGAATCTTGGCTTCAAATGCCCTTGTAGGTTAGAGTATCTCTATCCACAAATTTTTTTTCTTCCAACCTCAAACTCCCTCAATTGTAGCAAAATGAAAAATAAAACATGATAGTCATATCTGGCATCTGCACACTTACTCCATGAATAGTTGCCTTTTTCCGCAGTCATTTGCTGGCACTAGATTCTAATAAAGATTTCCAGAAATGAGGCCTCTAAGAAATGGAAACCACAAATGAACCTGATTTGCAATCTGCTAAAGGCCAGGGAGGTAAGAGATCTGACTATACTATGCAGGTCTCTTCCAAACTTCTTCTTATGTGTAAAGCCACCCTGAGTGCTTTAAATAATATTTCCTCCTTTTATTATTATTATTACTGTCATTCAAGCTTCTCCCGCACCACCACCCCCTATCCGCCCTCCTCTTCTCTCCTGCCCCCAAATAGCACTGTAGGAGATGGAAAATCTTCTATTCATTTTAGGTTCTCCATCTGGGATAATGTAAATTAGACTGACAAAAGGCAGATTAACAAGGGAAAAACTAACAAATTTATTAACACATGTATGGAGCATGTAACACATTGGGACATTCAGTGATAAGTAACTCCTTTGAGTTAGTGGTTAGGACTTGGCCTTATATAGAATATTAGCAAAGGGACAATACATTTTTAGAGAAGTGACAAGACAAAAAAAAAAAAAAGAAGAACACTGAGTCTCTAGGGCAACAAATTATAAGAGGGCAAACACGTGGAGGAACTAATGAAGGACACAAGCCAGTTAGGAAAAATTGGCATGTGGTTTCCTCTGGCACTTCTCTGAGCTGATGAGCGTTCAGAGCTGTCCCTGATGACTACCTGTTGTCCCTCCACATAGAGAGGGGAGAAAGGACAACTTCGTATATCGATGCCTTGCTTTTAGACAAATGAGGGGCCTGCTTCTTCTCAATTACTTTCAGTTTGAAATACTCCTTACGCCAAAATGGAATATGGAGAAGGCGGGAATTCTGTTGTCCTTCAGCACAAACAGAAAAATGATGCTTTATACACATCTCCCACTTAAACACATGCCTCTGGTCACCTGACTGTGGGCCTGGCTGCTTAGGCCAGATATAGTCACTGGAAAACCACAGCCTCAGGAAAGAGAGTCCTGAAATGGAGGGTGGCAGGGTGTCCCCAACTAGAGAGGATGCTGCATCACTGAACCAACATAGGGAGACAGACGGAAGGTACATGTATATTTTAAAGCAGTTGTAATCAGAACACAAAGAGGGTTTTTCATTTTTAGTTTTGTATTTTTGTCTGTAACATGAAGCGATGATGTGTCAAATGACAAAAGTAAAACAATTTAGTAACAAGTTTAATGTCCTTTATTCAAGGGGAAGCAATGCACGGACTGGGGGAATACAGTGCCTCACAAGCAATGGAGCACTCTTTCCCAGGAATTTGGGGCAAGAGTGAATTTTATTGAGCTTTAGAAGAGAAAATGTGAAACAGTGTGATTGACTAGGAGGTGGGGGATTTCCTTACACTGCCCGCAGGTCTTGTTTTCTAGGACAAGATAAACTAGCTGAAGCTGAGTTGGAGGATTGTGATTGTTGCATGTTAGATGTTCTTAATAGGTGTTTCCAGTAAGTATAGGCTGACTTGCGATTAGATTTGTGACTTGAGGCAGGCCACTGCAGTGGCTTCTATTTTGGAGTCCTAATAGACAAATTAATTTCATCAAATGCATTCTCTTTCAGCTGCCGGACACACACCAATTAAATTTTCTTCTGGCCCGTGGCCCGCACCATCGGCCCTAAACGTGAGGCCAGGGCCTTATTTTCATGGCTCAAAAGAGAGATCTGGGAATGCCAGCTGAAAGCCAGGCGAGTGGCTTTATCTTTCCAGGAAAATGAGCCTCCCTCAGGGGCCTGGATGCCTCAGCCACTCTACCTCCAGCCTTCACTCCCCTACTCCTCCCCACTAACATATTGAGTTTCACAACTTTAAAAATAGCTCCTGAGCAGTGAGGAGCTATCTCTGAGCCTGGATCCCAGCCCGGAAATGCAGACCTCCCTTGACCAAGAGCTGCCCTACATGCGTGTAATTCTAGCTCTCTACTTACTTTTCATGCAGCACAAGAAAGTTCTCTCCATCAAAGTAAGCCCGGGTTGTTTAAAATATTCACAGAGATGTGGAACTCCTTTAGTTAAGCCCGAACTTCCCTCACCGCCTTAATAATTCATCAGGATATTTATCTTCAGAGGGAATCTGATGGCATTGCTTTTGCTTTTTTGCAAAACTCTCTTGAAATTTCCCGAGAATGTCTGGGCGCTTCGATGCTAAGAAGCAGTCTCAGCTCCACACAACCTGTTTGGAGTCCCAGAGAGATGGATGTGGCTGGGATGATGCTCCAGGCCCCAGAAGGCCATGCTGGCCAGGGAGCTGATGTGTTTGTCCCACAGAGCCTACAAGGGGATGGAGAAGATAGCAGGTCAGGAAGAAGTGTCAGTGAGTTTGAGCACAAACAGGACCTGGAAGCTCCCAATCACCTACTTCTCCTTCCCACGGCCCCGTGGGGCACTCAGGTATGTCTGCGTTCCTGGGCAGAGGTCTTCTGGCCCTTTAAATTTTACCCCCACTTTCCTGACTGAATAAGCTCACCTGCACTGCTGCAAAGTTAAGAGGTTGTGTTTTGTTAGTTCCTTTCTTTCTCGGAGGAGTTCCTTCACTCCCACCCTCATTACCTACCTGTCCTTACCTGCCTCTGTGCCCAAAAGAACTGTTAACTAGAACAATCAACAACATTTTACTGAAGGTGTTCTATGTGCCTGACACTCGGCCAGGAAAGGATTAGTATCTCCATTTGATGAAGAAACTGAGACTCAGAGGGGTTAAGGTCACACAGCTTGTTGAGGAGAGATCTGAGGTGGAGGATATTTCTAATACTATGGTACTGAGGAGTGGATGAGATCCTACATGTGAAGGACCTAGCAGAATGCCTGACACATAATAGATGCTCGAATTGTGCAATCTAGCATCACTATGGTAGGGTGCAACTCAGAGAGAGTTGGAGGGAATGTACTGATTTGGTTTTTCTCGTGGACCCCACCTATTGGTGAAGAGAAAACCTTAAATAAGTCTCATCTGGTAAATTTAGTGAGCTACACAAATTGAATAGTGTCTTTGGGTAATCCTATCAGCCGATCCAGACCTGCCTCCCCGAGCTTCTCCTCCGGATGGTGTGTGAGTTTTCTGCAGGCTTCTGGCAGATGGGGAGGAGACAATGTTCTTGTGCCCCTTGGGTTGCTGTGGTCTCGGTATCCGTGCCAGGCTAAGCTCTGCAGGGGCCTAGCCTTGTTTCCTTCTGTGGGCCTGAGCCTCCCTCACAGGGAGCGCTGGTCTTGGTTCCTCTGCCTTCTATGGACTTCTCTGTCTCTGCCTCTTCTTCACCCTGTGTCTGGAGTCTGGTGTGGTGGGTCCATGCTGGGCCTCAAGCATGGAGTCCACTCGCCTGGCTGCAGTAAGTCCCACCTCACAGTCGTGACTATCAACCCAGTTTCTGTAGCACAAGGTAACTGAGGGCTGCTGGAGGATGACACCGCCCCTTGACCTGAAAGATCTCCCCACGGAGGCACCAGGGCCCCTGCCCGTGACTCCTCTCAGAGTCACAAATGAGGAGTGATCCAGAGTCCCGCCCCAGTGCTCACCTGTGCCCTACCTGCCCCCGGCCCTCCCTGCAGTCCTCCTGCCCCAAGAACAGGGTTTCCTCTGCTTCCTCCCCCTGACTCTACCTCTTGTCCAGAAGACTCAGTGGTCCAATAGGCCAGGCCTGTTCTGCAGGGGGCAATGGACCCGGCTCTTGCTCTGCTATAGAGGTCAGGGGTCTGCCACTTCAGAGGCATCCTGACTCATACTTAGAGGTGGCTGGCCAAAGTTATGAGAGCCATGAAAACACAATGCTTCGATATTCGTAAGAGTGTTGTCCTCGTTAGAGTGGTTGAGAGCATGGGTCGTGGAAGTGGACTTTCTCCGTCATTTGCCAGCCCTGAGACCTCAGAGCACCAGTTCCTTCAGCTCTTTAGACTCAAGTTTCTTCACCTATGGGGGAAAAAATGTGCAGAGCAAATAAAGTAACAGTGTTGATCATTGTTGCAGTTGTTGTTATGACAGATTATTTCTTCCCTTCTGTCCCGTCATCACCATGCTTGACATGGTACAGAAATGAGGCTGTGCCCACAGCACCTTGTCTTGTTCCAGTTGCTTGAGGAAACAGCGGAAAGGCCACATGGCTGGGACAGAGGCAAGCACACAAAGATACTGTATTTAATTTTTACATTTTTGTATATATACATAATATATAAATATAAATATATATGTAAATAAAAATACACACACACGTAATTTCAAAAACTGGAAACATAAAAGAAAAACCCACCATAATCCCATCAACTTGACACAGTAACTATTCCCTTGTGGTCTTTCTTTTTCTTAGATAGTGTTGTTATAGTTGTGCTTATAATATTTAGACCAGGTTTTTTTCTTAACCTAAAATTATAGTCCTGAATATTTTCTAGGTTGATATTTAAACTTCATAATTGTCACTTTAACAACTGAATAAATATTCCATTATGTGCCTGTATTGTAATGTATTAAGATTTACAGTGAAATGTCAGAGCTTTTGTAGGTGCTTTACTTTTGCAAATTTCCTTGGACTTTCTCAGAAACTGGTCAATTGTTCATTCTCTACGGGTTTTATGAAATATCTGGACAAGATAAGAATTACAGTCAGCTTTGCAAGAGGGGGATGTAAAGTCAGGAAGAGCCTGTGTGGGGAGCATGTATGGTTGGGGAAGATGTGTGCACATTCAGTGACAGAGGAGTCCTTCATTATTTACATGGAAAATTTGGAGGGAACCAAAAGGCCCCAACAATCTTCAAATAGCTCTTTATCCGCCCTCCACTCTTGTCCTTGAGAGGTTTCCCTCCAGGACCGCCCTATGGATTATACCTTTGGTCTTTCTAGAGCCCTTTTAGAGGCTGATATTACTGGATAGCATATTGTCATCCCGCGACACCTCAGCAAAAATCATTTTCTCAGATTAGCTGTGACTCACTTCTTGGAGTTATCATTTCCTGCACTGTATTCTTAGGTAACTCTTCCTGTGGCTTGTTACATATTTTTCAAGAAGAGCAGGAACCACATCCAATGTTCATTCACTAAACAAATATTTATTGAGCTTCCACTGTGTACTTAGTGTGGTTCTAGGTGTGAGAGATAGAGCACCAAGCAGGTCAGACAAGACCCAGTTCATTTTAATGGGGGAGACAGATAATAAATAAATATATCAAAAGCTATCAAAACATATGATAAAAAAAATATATGATAGAGACTGGCAGCAGGAAGGAGACATCAGATAAGATCTGAACAATGAGAATATTGATGGAAAAGTGTTCCAGAGAGTGCAAATCCTAATCGCAAAGCCCCTGAGGTGGGTACAAGGTTGGTCTGGTCTAGAAACAGATAAAAAAACTAGTGTGTCTGGAGGGCAGAAAGCATGGGAAGAGAGGAAGAAGTCAGTGATATAAAATGAGGTCAAACCTTCACTGATCCAGGGCTGCAGAAAGCAGCTCTGGTATTGATCTTTAAAAAAGGTTTTTAATGCATTTTTTCAATTACATGCAATTGACATACAATGTTATGTTACATACAATATTATTAGTTTCAGGTATTACTCTGTTCTTGTTCTGAAACAGTGGTGAGCCATCGGAGAGCTTTAATGTCAGGGTGGACTTTATCTTCTTTGTGTTTTACACAGATAACTCTGGCTGATCTGCAGAGAATGGATTACCTGGGAGACAAGACGGGAAACAAGGAGGGTTTTGCTTTAATTTAGGAGGAAGTGGTGGTGGCTTGATAGTAATGGACAGTAGGAGTGAACAGAGTCAGGATTTTTCTGGAGGCAGAACTCAGAGGACTTGCTGATAGATTGAATATGGAATAAAAAATCAAAAATACATCCTAGGTTTTTGCCTTAATAATTTGGAGGACCCCTTTACTCTGCTGGGGAGCACCAAAGTAGAGATGGATTGGTTTAGAGGGGACCAGAAGTCTTGGACATGTTTCGTTTGATGTGACTGTTAAACATACAAGTGGAGATGTCAGGTGGACAGTTGAAAATACAAGGCTGGAAATCAGGAGATAATTGATTTGAATACATTAAGCAGAATATAGATGGTTTTTAAAGCTATGGAGCTGGGTAAGATCTCCAAAGGATGAGGTGAAGAGGCAGAAGAGAAGAGATGCAGTCTATGCCCTTCTGCTCATCACCTTCTAGATGTCTGCCAGAGGCAGAAGAGTCATGAAAGGAGACTGAGAAGGAAGAGCCAATGAGGTTTGTAGAAACCAAGGAGAAGGTGGTATTCTGGGAAGCAAGAGGCTTTTTCTATAAATGCCCTATACCATCATCAGAGCAGGCCGTCAGTAAATATCTTCAGGAAGTGCAAGCTTTGTGGCTGCTTATTCATGTCTTTGCAGCCTCTGGCACAAACCTGAAACGTCGAGTGGCAGGTGGCTGCCTGGCTGGCCAGCTATGGGTCTAAGAGCCCGTACAGCTTCCCATTATCTCTGACATCAAAGCTGATACCTCTGCCTGGCTCCAGAGGCCTGGCGTAATCAGGCCCCACCTTAGCTCCTTCTTAATCCTGTTGCACACCCTGTGGCCCAGTGTCCACCCTTCCTTCTTTTTCAAGACTCATCCTACTCAGTGCCACCTACATGGTATGAGGCAAGCTCATTTCCACCTGGTCACCTGGATTCTGCCGCTTCCCTCCTAGAATGCTCTCTCTTCCATCCTCCTACTGCCTTTCCTAACCTGGCCCACATTTCAGGCCCAACTCGAGGCTCAGTTCTCCAGTCTCTCCCCATCCACTCTCCACTTTGGTACTTGATAGATGTCTCTTCAGGACCACCCTGTGGATTACACCTTTTCCCTACCAGGTTATTAAAGCCCATTGAACATCCCCCACCCTGCCCTTCATATCTAATCCAGCATCATACCTTGTAGGTCCTACCCCAAAATACTTCTTGAATCCCCATCCATTCTCTCCATTTCTGCATCTCACCGTTGCCCAAGTCACCATTTGTTTCCCCTCTGAACCACTGTAACTCATCTTCTCACCTCCAGTCTTGTCCTATCCAGTCCTTCACAGCACCCAGAGTGATCTAATTCACATTACTTCTCTGTTTAATACCCACCAGTGGCATTTGATACCTTAAGATAAAATATCAAATCTTTACCCTGGCTTTCAAGGCCTAATGTGATACAGCTAACTGTCTACCTCCCCAGACATAGTCACCTCATTCCTCCTTACTCATGATGCCCCAGACACACGTGTTCAGTTCCTAAACACAACAGCTTTACTACCTCTCAATGCCTTGCACATGCTGTGCCCTCTGACTGAAGGCTCTTCCCTGAAGCCCATGTGACTATAACTCTAACCTTCCTTTACGTTTAGCTTAAAGGCTGCCTCTTCCAAGAGATCATCCCTGATTCCCCCCCGGATCTAAATCAAGTAACTTCTGTTAGTGTCTTTTATAGTAACTGGCTCTTTTTCTCGAAAAGACATAATTAATTATCATAAATTACTTTTTATTTGTTCATTGCCTATCAGCTCTACTTCACTGGGAGCTCCACAAGCCCATATATCACCTCTATTTTGATACTCAGAACATGAAACATAGTGGCTAATAATTAGTAAGTGCTCAAAAGTCGTCATCAGCGAATGAAACTTCCCCTGACTTCTCTAACTCATACTACCTTTAGATTCACTTATAGTTAGTTCTTCCCAATTTATGTGTCCTGTAGCAAAAATAATAAAAACAGCTATAGCTACAATTTATTAAGATTTGTTACATGCCAGACTCAGCACACCTATCACATATATATAATCTCTAATCTTTACAACAATCCCACAAAATAGGTAGTACTAATCTCATTTTACGGGTTAAGTAAATGAGTTTCAGAGATTCATTTGTAATTGCCTAATGCTACCCAGCTAGTAAGCACCACAGCCAAGGTATGAATTCAGGTCTCTGACTCCAAAACTCTTTCCTTTCTTCTATATTTTCTACATGGGTATTATCTCTAACTAGGTTGTAAATCTGTGTTGTAGTAAGCATTTTGTCTTTTATAGGTTTATTGTATATTCCTCCTCGGTTTGTGGTTTGGTTAACTTCCTTTCTTTCTGTCTCTTTTGGTATCTTCTACCTCTACAATGCATGTGGTTCCTCACTACTTTCCCTTTGTGAGCATATGTCATTGGGCAGATAAGAACCATGCAGGATAAAAGCTTCCATGTTTCTGGAAAAGATACCCTGTAAGGTGAGCTTCAAGGCTGGGTCTAAGAAAGGTACCCACCAAACCTGACTTATGGGGGCCCAAAGATCCATCTTCCCCAAGTATCTCTTTCACCAGGCCAGGTGGGCCCTGCCCTGACCCTCTTCTCCTTACCTAGTGAAAATTCTACGCTTGGAGTCACTTATACATGAGGCAACAAAAGGTTCACCTAACCTTCAGAAGGCCTCTACCATAGGTGCTTCAAGCTTGGGATTAGCAAACTGTTCCATGGATCCGGGGCACGGCTGGATAGAGTAACAAAATCTCAAAGATAAAACAGATAGATTATCTGGATTCTAGAACAGTCTCCTGCCCAGGACTCTCCTCTGTGCCTTCTAGGCAAGTACCTCTTATATAATTTCAGCAATGGAAACTTATTACCCCCTAAATAACCAAGTTCTTTCTTACACTATGGTCAATCCTTCTATCCACACAGGCCCCATTTCTACTTTCAGGTGTGATACAATATCAGTCTAATCATTTTCTATGCTTGACAGCTCTTTTCATACACAAAGTAGGCTCCCATATCTGGCTGTTTCAAGGCCCTGCTGTCCTGGGCTCTGGTATCTGCTTCAGTCAAGTTTTTAAAGAACCATGGCTTAGCCCTCTTCCTTGTTCCATCTGGATGTTTCAGGTCGGGGGTGAAGGGAAGGAGGACCTAGGTGGTGGTCAGTGGACCAGCTGCTTGGTGAGAGAAGGGCAGGGCCTCCCAGCAGTTGAGGAAAATGCTTCCCCTGGGGAGGACATGCCTGACCGTATCTTTGCTCAGCGCTTTCTGCTACTCTCAGTGTTTCCTGCTATTCCTGAGCAGGAGAGAATATACTTGTATACTTCTTACAGAGTTGATATATATATATCAACTCTGTATATATATATGTAGCATGATGGCCTGGCACAGCATAGGCATGAAATACATGTTTGTTTACTTTCCTTGCCTCTTTATTTAGTTAACATATAATTGTATCTATTTATTTAGCATATAATAATTTTTCTTTTTAAAAATTGGTTTTCTGACTATAAAGAACATGTAATGTCTGTTCAATATAGACATTAAATTTTTTAATTGAATAAAGAAAATAAATTCCAATAATCTCATCATCTAGACATAATTTCCTGAACACTTAATAAATTACAATTCGGTTATTTTCTAGGCACATATAGATAGAAATCAGTTTTGCTTATATACACACACATATTTACACAGGCAAAATTGAGTTCATATTGTAAAACTTGTCCTTTCTACTTAATAGCAAATAGTAATCATTTTCCTCTGCCATTAACATGTCATCTAGGTTGTTTCCAATGCTATGAGTATTACCCAAAACCCTAGAAAACATGTCATTAATATCCAAATTACAGTGATTCATCTCTCCTCCTTGCCAAACTGGCAGAGAATTCAATATTTCCCCAAGAGTTTCCTCTAAGTAGACCAGAGATCTCCCAAAGCTATTGCGCTTGATCACGAGGCAGCTCCCCCATCACTTGTCTGCTGAGTCAGACTTCTCTACAAAAGCAATTCTTCTGATTCGCCCAGGCTAAGGAATGTGCCTGCCCTGTCAGGAGAGTCTCCCAACAAAGACCTTGTTACTGCCTATGATATGGCTCTCTCAAGCCATACACACAGGGGGCCAGTTCCCCCAAAATACACCAGAGATGGCAAGAAAAGTAAGTACAAAGGTGTTCCAGCATTGTCCTTGTTCCTTAGTTTCCAGGAACCTAAGACCTAGTACTGAGTCCAAGACACTGGCTCAACCTTTCTTCACCCTTATGGAGCATTTCCTCTCTGGGTCTCTCATTGTCTTTTCTGTCCATTTGACCTTAGTGGGTCTTTTGAGGATCTCTTTGTTTACCACATACATTTCAATAACTTGAATTCCCAATGGGAAGGAGTCAGATTCCAACCTCTTTTTCTCTCCAAGAGGCTTCTCTGCTTCTACGTAAATTTATAGATTCTTAAGGGACCATGCTATCTAGTTTTATTTAGCAATGTCCAAGGCCCAAATGCCATGGATATATATTAGAGAGGAAAATGACTTCTAAGCCATAGCCCTTGTTAAGCTAAATAAAGAAACAACAAAAATTTAAAAGTGGTTATAGAAATAATGCTAAATCTAACATCTTTGAGGATTTATGCAAGAGTTTACATACAATAAATTCCTAGAATTATTTTGTGTAATAATAGAGATTACCAAATTGCCCTCCAGAAAGTTTGTGCCAATTTATATCTTATCAGCAGTCTTGCTGACTCTTCCCCGTACCTTGGCCAACACTGAGTCTTATCAATTTTTCAGCCTTGCCAATTTGATCAATGAAAGATGACATCTCTGTTGTTTTAATTTACATTCTTATTATTAGTGATAATCTTTTATATGCTTAATGCATATTCCAATGATTCCAAACTTCATTGAACATTAGAATCACCAGGGGAGCTTTTAACAATCCCAGAGCTCAAGTCACACACCACATCATTTATATCAGAATGTCTGGGAGCCGGGCATCAACATTTGTTTAAAAATCTCTAAGTGATTCCAATGTTTAGCAAAGTTGGGGAACCGCTAAAATGGTAGTAATGTACATTACTAACATAAATCGTCTGTTTGTACCTTTTGTCAATTTTTCTATTGAATCATTGGCTTTTTACTATTTATTTGAAAGAGCTTTTTGTTTATTGGAAAATTAGCCCTTCATTATAAATTTGGCAAATATTTTTACAAATTAGTTTTTTACTATTGTTTATAGCTGTTTTGACATAGAGAAATTTGATATGTATATAGTCAGAATTATCCATTTGTTTTCCTTCCTGCATCACAGCTTTGTCTTATTTCCTCACTAATGATAAAACAATAACAAGTTAGGTTATATTTACATCTGGAATTTATTTTAATATAAAAAGTGAGGTATGGATATTTATTTTTTCTCCAAATGGTAAAATGTTTATTTTTCCAGAAAATGATTAATTTTTCAATATAATATTAAATACTCCATCTTTCTCCTATTAATTTATAATGCCATCATTTTCACGTGTAGATTTTAAATTTATTTCCCCCCAGAGTTATTTATTGCTATTCGGTATGAGATCTTGTTTTCTCTTACAATAGAAAAATTTATGAACTTTGCTTATTTATTTTCATAGTCATCCTTATTATATCTTAAATTTAAATAGATATGTTCTCTTTTTGTTCTCTTTATAGCGCATAAAATTAAATCATAGGAATTTGCCATTATTTATTAATATATCTACCAATGTTGAGCATTTGGGTGATTTTCAATTTTTAACCATCAAAATTTTAGGTGCAATTAACGTTTTTAAGAATGTAGCACTTTTTCCCCCCTTGGGGGTTTGAGTTTCTATGTGTAAAATTATTTGGACATATCGTTTTGTACTTTTTGATAACTACTGCTGTATATTGATAACTATTGATGGTGGTTGGATTTGACTGTGATAAAAGGAGCATAGAGGTCTAAATCAGGGGAGCTGATGACGAGCCCCAAGAATATGGGTTGGAGAAAGTATAAGATCTTGAAAAGATGCCCAAGATTATTAACAATCAGGGAAATGCATATCAAAACCACAATAAGAAGTCATTTCATACCCACTGGATTAGCAAAACTCAAAAAATCAGACAGTACCCCTTGATATGCCCCAGTAGGAACTCTCTTACATGATGAAAGTATAAGTCAGTAAAAACTACTTTGGGGAACAATTTAGTAATATCAAGTAAAACAGGTAATAATATAGCTTATAACCTAACAATTTATACTTCTTGGGGGTATATACACTAAAGAAACATGACATGTACAAGAAAGCTCACAGTGACATTGTTTGTACTATTCTTCATCAGCTCCAAGGTGCGTTCACGAATGTACTGCCAGTTAAAGTATTGCACATCATCATTTTTAATAAGTATCCCTTAATCTCTAAGTGATTCCAATGTTTAGCAAAGCAGGGAATTTACAATGGGGAAAAAAATGCGTGCCTTAGAATTGATGAAATATGGTAATCGCAAAATTTAGAAACAGTTTAAATGTCCATCACATAAAAGTTGATAAATTGTAATAAGTTCACAGTTATGAAAATGAATGACCCAGACCTATACTTACCAATATAGGTGAATCATATAAACAATATCTAGTGGAAAAAAATGTTTACTGCAGAATATTTATTCTTTATATGATATGGCTTAAAGTTAAAACAGGCAAAATAATATCAACTAGAGCTTAGAAATACATACCTATTGCAGAAAAGAGTAAAGAAATGCATGGAAATGATAACAATGAATCCAGGTTACAGATTATTGCTAGGAAGGGAAAGGGGAAGTGACTAGGTGAGGGGTGCACAGGGGATTTCAACTCTGTTACCATTATTTATTTTTTAAGCTGGGTAATGGATTTATGGATGCTAGTTTCATTATTTTCTATACATTTTGTATGTCATAAATATGGCTTAATACTTTTTAAAAAGGAGAAATTCAAACTAGAAACTAAACAGGGAAGGTATTCTTTTCTGAGACTATGTTTTATTTGGGCAGGAAAGCAAACTCTTGGCCCTCCCATATGCCCCCAACTCTCTTTTCTCTCCCCATCTTCTCCCTGCTGGATACCTTTGGGTTAAGAGGTCATCCTAAAGGTCAAGCGTTGAGCTCATTTGTGAATAGTTATCCTGGCTTGGATTTCCTTTTGGTCTTTATGCCCCCTGCTTCTTCCTTTGCTTTATCTCCTGGGCCCCATCCTGTCTGCTATTTCCTTCCCTCAGCTCACTGGGAGAGTAGGCTTTCTCTCTCCACCCCTAGCCTGGGGGCAAGAGGGAGCCTCCCCTCTCCCAATGCTCAATAGGAACACTAACTAATGCTCTTGCTCCATCCCAGTTTATCAGGTGTTGAAATGAAATGATTCAGCCAATTGTTGGTCCTCCTATAACTAAGGGAGGCTTTACCGATGCTGGGGATGTCACAAAAGCAGGAAGATATGTGAGTGGGAGGTAAATGCATCACAGGGTTGACTTCCAGAGTCAGGGATGGAAGAGGAAGCCCAGCAGATCCAGGGGACAGATTGGGGCAGATGAGAGAGAGGACTCTCTATTTTCCTCAAAAGAGGCCCCTGACGGCATAAGCACAGATATGCGCCTTCTACAATAGATGTATCCTGGTTTCCCTAATCTAAAGTCATAAGAAACTCAGTTCAGGAGATAGGTGAGAACAAACAAACCCTGGGTGATCCTCCCCTCCCCTCTTCTTGCTGGAGAGCCCCGAGTGGAGACCTGCCACAGAAGTGGTGACCAGGTTTATTAGTCAGAACTCCTTCAGCCACAAATGGCAGAGTAGCTAAAACTGAATTTAAATAAGTTTAAGGGAGGGAAAAGTGCCTTTATTGTCTCAATTAACTGGAAATTCCAAGTGGTATGTGGTTTCAGGCATCAACTGGATCTAGTGGTCCAGACAATGTCTTCAGAACTTTCTTTTTCCTCCCCATCTCTCAACTTTGCTTTTTTCTATGTCAGTTTCATTTCTTAGGCTGAGTGTTTCTACATGGTGACAAAGATGACCACCAGTACCTCAACCTCCCTCTTTCTCTCTCCGCCCCCCTACACACACACACACACACACACACACACACACACACACACACACACACACTTCTAGATTGAACTGATCCTGAACCAATCACTGGCTCTAAAGGATAGAAATGCTGATTGGCCAGACTGGTCAGAGGAAGATTCCAGTGACTAACAGCCATAAAATCCCAAAGGAAAAGAGAGTTATCAGAAGAAAAGAGAAGGGGTGTGAGGAGGTCATTATGTCCACTGTACCACAATTCCACACACAGACTCAACTACCCCTTCACCTCAGAATTGGCCTGAGCACTTGGAATTGTCCCATATAGGCTCAGAAAATATTTTGCCTCAAATAATTATAAATTATAAATAATAATACGTATAAATAATTATAATCCCAGGTCTGGCATACCAGGTATGTCTCTACTTCAAAAACCAATTTTTCTAGGGAAGTTAGGAATAGGGTAGCCAGTCATTCTAGTCTGCCTAAGAATCTCTGGATTTAGCACTGAAAATCACTTGTCCTATACAAACCATGTCTGTTGTTCACCCTCAAATGAGTCTTTGGTTATTGTTTGCAGAAAATAGGAGCTGAGGGCTCCTAGCCAGGAGCAACAAGAGGTCAGGTCTATACTCTTGGAGCCCAGAATCCTTCCCTCTAAATAGGAGCTGAGGGCTCCTAGCCAGGAGTAACAAGAGGTCAGGTCTATAATCTTGGAGCCCAGAAGCCTTCCCTCTGAAGATCTGCATCACCAGAAAGAGGACAAGAACTCCCACTCCCACCCACCACACCCCTATAAACAAATGTGTATTGAAGAAGGAGAAGGTGTGTAGCCAGCTCCCACACATGGGGGACACATAGGACCTGAGCCCAGCCCCCTCCAGGGCCCACTCTGGACAGCTGGAGGACCTAGCATGAGGCAGCTTTCCCAGAATACTGGAAGTAGGCAGGAAGGAGGCTCCAGGCAGTGGCTTCTGCCCCTCCCCGCTCCCCAAAGACTGGAGGCCCCCATCTACCAGCTTGGGTCACCTGCATCTTCAGTCTCATCTAGATTACAGCAACCTAACTGCAGAGTCCACCCCACCACCCTGCCACCCCAGGATGCCCTTTGTCACAGTATGTCCTCCTGACATCTCTGCTCTCCAGGTCCTGGTGCTGGATCCCACCCACCACCAATCATACAGAACCTGTAAGGAGGCTGAGCAGTCAGCCAGGTGGGGAGGGGCCTCCCAGAAGTCACCACTGTGTCAGAGCCAGCTCAGCTACTTTTCATTTCCTTGGTACAAAATTTTTTAGCTCAAATCCAGATCATTACCTTAAGATCAACCAAGTATCACTAAAAAATCCTCAGAGTATCTTGCCTGGACCAGTTAGAGGCTGACACAGATCCTGAGTCTAGCAAGGCAAGTGAGATGGAGGTTTGTGGGGACAGTTTGGAAATGGATCTTTAGGGTCATGTTTCAAGCTCCCTGGGTCTGATGACACTAACCAGTTTGGTGTAACATTAATCCTCCCAAATGTCTGCACAAGAGAGAGCACATATGCATTCCCCAAGGGGGGTGGTGTACATACACACCACACACACCCTCTCTTACACCAAGCACACACACATAGCACACACACATATACACGCTCACATAATATACACACAAAACACACACATACACACAAAACAAGCCCATATATACAATGTGGGGGAGGAGGGTAAGAGGGGGTGTCCACACCTGGATCCTGCTGTAAGCTCTGTTTACGTGCACAGCTCATACCTCCTCATCAGATCCCCCATCCTCCTCACCAAATATCAGCCTATTTTAGTCCCTTTTAGCTCTTTTCTGACCATATCCTTAGCTGTTTCTCCTTTCTGTCCTCAAGCACACTGCTTTTACAGTTTGGCATTTGTCATATCTTATACAGAAGGACCTTGAGAATTTTCCATTTATTTTCACTCTGAACTTATGCCTAAGCATGGCACAGCCTCTATGGGCAGCGGGCAGGGCAGACCCCAACAGGCAGCAACATGAAGGGACTCTGAGGCCACCTGGATCAATAGTCTCTCTGTGGCTGCGTCAGACTCACCCGACATGTTGAAAGGTGAGATGTCAGGCCCCACTTGTGGGATTCTCTACTGACTTAGTCCAACTTCTCATTTTATAGAAGAGGAAAGTGAGGCCCAGAGAGGAGGAGCCATTTGTTTTATGTCACATGGCAGAGCTGGAACTGGTGACCCCAGCTCCTGGCTTCCTATCCAATGCTCTGCCCACCACACCACAGTGCCTTCCTGAATATCAATGGTTGTTGACCTTGAACCCAATAGGCCAGGGCATTCCTCAACTCTGCTGGTTCCTGTCAAAGCCAGGACTTGGTATGAAGGCATCTCCTCCTGATCATGGACCATCCCAAACCAACATTACCCTGTCACCATCTTCTGCCCTGTGAGATGGTGAGGAGGGACTCTCGAAAGTGACTGCAGAAATTTGGCTCAGGAGCTTGAATCAGATGAAACTAGTGGAGTAATATGTTCCTCTGTTAGAACTTGTCTGTTATAACCAAATTTAGTCAAAAGACAGAGCACCAGTGAATGGAGTAGCCTAGAACCATCTGATACAGTTCTTAAAACAATATCACCAGAACAAACCTGGCCCTGTCAAATTACTCCAGAGCTGATCTTGCTAGAACCTCTCCTGCCTTCTCCCTATGGAGTCTGGGAGTCGCCTCAGGTACCCTGGCTGAGGAGCTGTCAGGAGACCTAGCGGAGTCTGGTGGGGGTGCTTCATCAGCCAGCCTTGGACCAAGAAAGTTGAGGGCCTCATTACCACTACCCCTCTGTGGGAGAAGCCAGGAACTCGGTCTCCCACCGCCATCTGCCCTCTGGTTTCCCTCAAGCTCAGTGGGAGAGGCTTGTGGGATGGGAAGGCAAAAGAAAAACCAAGAGGAGAAAGAGTAGGATGAGGAAGAGAAGAAAATGAGAGAAAGGAGGAAGAGTAGAGAAGTGCCGAGGGTAGAAGGCTCTGTCCAGGGGAGCTGGAATTGTCATATGAGCCAGATATGACCTCACTCTCAGCTCTGAGTCTTGACTTTGTAAAAATCAATCCAAACTAGCCATTCTACTCGTAGATATTTACCCAAAAGAAATGAAAACTTACATTTACTTGATAACCTATGTGTGAATGTTCGTAGCAAATTTATTCATAATTGCTAAAGATTGAAACAGCTTTATCCTTAAGCCAAGGAATGGATAAACCAACTAACATTTTTACAATGGGATTAAAAAGAACATCCTTAATAAAACATGAATAAAACTCAAAAACTTTATGTTAAACAAAAGATGTTAGGCACAAAAGACAACATGATGATTCTATTTACATGAAGTTCTAGAAAAGACACTTCTATAGCAACAGAAAGCAGATCAGTGGTTCACTGAGGCCCAGGAGAAAGGGGGAAGGATTGATTATAAAGGGCTATGAGGCAACTTTGGGGGGTGATGGAAATAGCTATGCCTTAATTGTGGTGGTTACAAATTGTATATATTTGTCAAAACTCATCGATACAATAACTTTATTGTATCAAATTATTCCCTAGTAAAGTTGATTTTTAAAAATCAAAAAATAAAAATAAAAGTCAATTAATCAAATGATCAGTTTACCAAAAGTGCAATCATTGTACTGAGCTGTCTGCTAACACCCCTTTATGTGATGTCTCCAGCAATTCAGCAATCCCAGCTGAACAATTCACTGTAGTCTCACACAGGCCCACCATTTCTCGCAGGGCCACTGCTCTCTTAACTTCTGGGACCCCTTGGGCAGCCTTGGGGAGTTTACCTGACTCTGCCCAATCCTCTTCCCTCTACTCTCTGGTCTGCAAAGGGCATCACTGTGAGGCTGCATCTCCCAGAGGAAGCAGGACATGTGTGCTCTCTGATCTGGGGTCCCAAGTCTCTGACTATAAACTTCTTACTGTTGGATGGTAGAGGGAGGCACAAAATAGGATAAATATTTTTCCATACATATTATTTTTAGGAAAACTGAGACCTAGAGAAATTGCAAAGCCAAGCTTTAACTTCTGTTTCTCTTTGTATTTTGGAAATGTCCCCCTCCCGCAGGGTAACAGAGGTCAGGGGCCAGTTGGAAGGAAGAAAGAACTATAAGGATTGCAGGAGCAAAAACAGAAGTCAAAACTGTATAAGGTTTTTTTTTTTTCACATTTTATTTATTTATTTTTTTAACTCCTGGGTAAATCTTTGATCCTCAGGAAGGGATATTTTCTAAACAGAGTGTTCCTTACTTGCAAGATGTCTGTTCAGGATCAGTTTCTCCAAAATCGGAGTCCAGCGCTGAGCATCTTGTGAGTGTTCAGTGAATATTCTCCACCAAGGTAATGTCAGCTATTGCCATTTAGCGCTGTCATCTGTTGCTGGTACTCGGTGCCATGTGGAATCCATGGCCAGGTGACTCCAGCTCAACTTGGCCTCTGCCAAAATCCAGCCTCTCTTACCACAAGAGGCTTTTCTGCCCCTATAAAACAGCTGGGGAGAAAGTCAACATCTGCCTGCGTAGACTTAGCAGGGCCCAAACACAGATGGACAGGACTCTGCTCTGGTCTGGCCAAGCAGAGCAGAGGCAAAATGAAAAAATGAATGGCACCTGCAATCCTACCTCCTACCATCTCCCTCTGACACAGGCCTTGCTCTAGATTCCTCCTTCTTCTCCTCCACAAAGATGTTGATTTATCTTGCAGAGCTCCATCCCTTGGGCCCAGGATGACAGCTAGAGAATCTAAGGCAGAGTCTGCATGGCACTGGGAGCCCTGAGAGACTGCAGGTCATTTGGATAGGATGAGACCCCAGCAGTCAGTCATTCCTTACAGCCGAAGAGGGAGAGGCATTTGTCGGGAACTTTTGCAGGCCAGTGCTTGCCCCAAGGAACCACAGGGGGCTGGTGAAGGAGGCACACCTCTCTTCCGGCTCACTCAAATAACACAGAGCTGATTGTCACCTGTTCTACCTGTAGGAGTAGAAATTGATCTCTTTCTCAAACACTCTTTGCTCAAAAACCTTCCATGAGTCACCACTGCTAACAAAAGAATGAAATTCTTCCGCCTGATATCTGGGAGTTTCTTTAATCTTTCTGAGTCTTCATTTCTTTGCTCATGCTGTCTCATCTGACAAAAGTGCCCTTTCTTGCTTTTTTGTTCATCAGATCTCTAGCCTTCCTTTAAGGCCAAGTTCAAGTTCTTTCCACTTAAGGCAGCCTCTTCTGACCTTCCAAGCCCTGGGTGGCCATGCTCTCTGAGCAGCATATTTCCACACCTCTCCTCATATGTGACATGATAATTTTGAGACCATTTGCATGACCTTCCTGTCTCTCCCAGTGTAGGCTGTGAGTTCCTTAAGGATGATGTCTTTGTGTTTCTGATCTTACTATACTGTGCATCACACACACCCCTTATAGTGAACCCATCACTGATTAAGTTTTGGCTATGAGCTAAGACCTTTAATCTCATTTAGCCTTTACAACCACTCTATGAGGTAGGAACAATTATGATTCCTATTTTACAGATGGAGAAACTCAGGCATAGAGGGATATATTTACCCAAGTTCGTGCAGCTAATATGTAGCAGAATCAGGGTTCAAATGCAGGTTTATGAAACTTAAAAGTCTAGACTCTTAAGCAACTATGTGATGTTTAATGTCATCCTCACAGAGGCGACCAGGGACAGAACAATTCAGTGTACAAAAGGCTCCAGGCAGTCTTGCTATGCAAGAGAGTCAGGGGCTAGAAAATAAAACCTATTGTCTAGTTGAAACTACAGTCAACACGTTTGAACTGTGGACATAGTTACTTTGAAAATGCAAAGCACTGAGCTGACGTTAACATCTTGTTATGAAGATAAAAAAATGACAGAAAATATTTGTGAGCTAGATCCATAGATAACATTAAGAATATAAATATTACTTACATTGTGATGCAGGTCCTTTCTTGTCATCTTTGTATTTTTTTCCCTATCTTGTCATCATGAAGTAGAGTCATGTCTAGTTTGTTGGCCAGAGTTCTGAAACATCTTAACACATTAACTTCAATGGTTGATTTGTATCTCCCATCACTTGGAGAGCGATGTTTTATGTTGTAAAACTATTTACGCATTGAATGTTAGTTTTAGGAAATTTAACTTTGTTAATCAAGAAACGTAGGAGTATAAAGAAGCTTTTTAAAAACTAATCAAAAACAGATTCACAAATATAGTGGACAATTTGGTGACAGACAGAGAGGAGGGAGGGTTGGGGGGCTGGAAGAATGGGGTGAAGGGTTAAAGAAGTACTAATTAGTAGTTGATAGATGATCACAGGGATGGAGAGCACTGCATAGGGAATGCAGTTAGCAGTAATATGATGACTAGGTGGATGGAGGTCCAGGGGAGAGAGGGAATGAGTGGGGGGTTGTTTTATGAACTACATAGATGTCTAGCCAATATACTATATACTTGAAACTAATTAAAATAAATTAATTAATTTTTTAAAAAACATAATGGAGAATCCCAATTTGGGGGGACAGTTAACAAATCCTGAGAGGCTGTGTATGGTGGTTAAAGGCAGACATTCTGGAGTCAGACTGACTTTCATGCCCACCCTCTCACTTACCCTGGTGACTCTGAGCAAGTTACTTAACCTCTCCATGTCTCAATTCTTCTTTAAAATGAGAATAATAGTATCTACTTCACAGGTGAGATAAAACATGTAGAATAGTCCCTATCATTTTGTAAGCTTTCTATAGATGTTAGCCATTTCATTCCTTTGACATCTATGAAATATTCCAGTGTATGAATGCTCCATAACTAATCTAACCATTTCTTTGCTGATGGGCATTAGGTATTTCCAGTTGATGAACAAGACAACCAATGTCCCTGCCTTGAAAAGTATTGTGGTCTAGAGTTTGTGGTAGAAAGAGACAAAAAAATTAAAGAGCAAGATAATTTAAGATATTATACATTAAATTGAGTTAAATTAATAGCAGCAATATGGAAGCATGTAGGTGAACAAAAGGCACACACAAAAAGTGGTCAGGGAAGGGCTGCTAGAGAAAATGACATTTGAGCAGAGCCATGGTGGATGAAAAAGAGCCAGCTATGCATGGTGGAAGGTCAAGGACTTTAGGCAAGGGAACAGCAAGTGCAAAATCCCTGAGGTGGGAAAGAATTTGGCATGTTCAAGGCAGAGAGGGCCACTGTAGCTGAATCTTGCATGTGTCGGAAGGAGTTTGATAGATGTGAGGAGCCAGACTACATAGGACCATTCAGAGCCTGGCAAAAAAAATAAAGGCAACCAGAAACTGTAGGAGAGTTTTAGTCAGGGCAGTCACATACCTAGTTTATGTTTTAGGAGCTCACTTATATTCTCCTGTAGAGAATGGCTTATAGGACGGCAAATGTTGAAGCAGAGTTTCCATCAACCAGTTCAGTTAATACAGTAATTGAGATGAGTGAAGATAATGGCCTGGACGACAGCAGTGGCAGTGAAGCTGGGGAAAAGCTATACGGAAAAAATTTCATCTGAAGGCAAGAGGTGAGGACATAGCCCCTTATCGTCCTTGGTCCCAGTGAGGCCCTGTACTTGCCTTCCTGATTTGGTAATTTTCTATATCCACATATTCTTTCCCATTCTCTCCTTGAAGAAAGGCAACCATTATACAACTTTCTCCATGTTTTCCAATTTCATAGCTGTAGTGAAATCTCATTGTCAATTTAATTTCCCTGATTATCAATGATTTGGAGCATCTTCTCAAAAGCTTGTTAGCTTTTTGAGTTTCTCTTCCTATAAACTGCAGATTTAAATGTTTGTCTATTTGTAGGTTGGCATAGCCATCTTTTCCTGTGGTACATGTAAGATTTCTTTGTATATGTCAGATATTACTCCTTTGGTGATCTGCAAATGCATTGTGAATATCTTCTGTCATTCTGTCAACTATCAAATTATTAACTTTATCTGCGTGTTCTTAGTTGACAAAAATCCTGATTCTTATGTAAGCAGATTTAGAATTTTTATCCTTATGGTTCACAGTTTCAAAACGTTGTCTAAGAAATTCTTCTTGCCCCCAGATGACAAATAGATTCTTCTACGTTGTCTTCTACCAGTTTATAGCTTTCCATTTCACATGCTGATTGATCATTTATAACCCATCTTTTTAAATGGGGTTAAGTGTGGATGCCATTTTATTTTACTCTATACAGAGAATAACTCATGCCCGTGTTATCTATTAAACAGTTTGTTCTTTTCCTATTGATCTGTGGTACTAATTTTATCATATATTAAATATCAGGTCCTGTCTTGATCCCTCTATGTTGTTCCATTCGTCCTGTTCTTGCACCAACAACCTGCTGTTGGTTTCATCGCAGCTTTGAAGTTGATCTTAGTATCTGGTAGGGCAAGACTCTCCTATTTACTATTATTTTTTAAGGGTGATTTTATTAACCATGAATATTTATTAACAGGAGGAAATTTAGGATATATTTTGGAGGTGGAACTGTGCTTATGACATCTCTTACTTTATTGAAGTTTTACACTATATGTTCAAACCTAGCAATATTTTCCCTATTGGCTTCTAGGTTTTATACTCTGCTTAGGAAGATCCTCCTCATCCCAATGATATCTAAATATTCTGTAATATCTTATTTTAAATCTTCTATAGTGTTATTTTAATAGATATTTAGTATGTGGAATTTATTTTTTTATAGTTATGAAATTGGGATCTAACTTTATTTCATTCTAATGGTAAGCTAGTTTGTCCAGTAATAAATAGTCCATCCTTTCCCCCACTGATCTGAAATATTTTCTTTAACACAGGCTAAAATTCTATATATATATAAGACTATAGTTTAGGCTCTCCTTGGATTATGAAAGTTTTTAAAATCCAGAATGTGTTGGCAAGAATGAAAAAGCATTAGATGCCTTGGAGCAGGAGAATGACAGGTTGAATGAGATGGTTACAAAGTTTACTGGTCAGCTAAGTGTGTGTGGGATGAATCTGGGAGAGGCAGAGAGGGCTGAGGGGGAGATGCTGCTGACAGAGAGGGTGGGAAGGAAGGAACAGGAACCTGAGGCATGTTGAAAGAGGAAAGGTGAACAATTCAAGTTTGCTGGATTCACAAGGGAGGGATGTGTCAGCTGAGAGGAATGTACTTTTCAATGCTGGTTTACCTGAAACCAAGAGGCTGTGTGCAAGAGGCAGGTCCTGGTCACCCCATCTTTGGGAGCCAGTTAACAAGTCCCCAGGCACAGCTAGAAGTAGAGGCCTCGGATTTCTTGCTCCTTAGGGAGGATAGAGTACTGGGTGAAAACTTTGTGCAGAGACAGCTTCAGAATTTCCACATGAAGGAATTCTGGGGGAAGGGAGAGAGGGCCCTTGACTTAGAGCATCAGGTGTCTACCAGGACCAGGGTTTTAGCTTAAATTGTATGTTTATTTGGAGACGCCCTCACTCTGTTGTGTGGATGCTGCCTCTCTGCCCAGCACTCCTTACCTTCTCAGTCCACTTCCCACCGTCCCCACACAGGAGTCCTCTGCCGCACCTAGAGTCCACACTGGACAATTTACCACTTAATTCAGCCCCTCTTCCTTCTCACTAGTTCATAAATTCTCCGTGCTTTCTTCTAAAATCTGCTCTGAGCCTTCAGCACCCAGCTGGGCACCCAGTAGGCACTCAGAGGGTACTTGCTTAGGTAGATTGTTCATTCAATTTGCACCAGCTCCCACCTGAGTCAGAGGCTATGGCGAGGGTGTGGAAGAAGACCTTTCACCCACCTCCCATTAGCCTCCTATTCAGCTTGATTTCATTCAACTACAGCAAGGTTCTGCTCTTGAAGAGTTTATGCACAGTGAGCAAACTCAAGGATCAGAGAGCTAGATTTTCTGTGCACTGCCTAGGATGGATGGAATGGGGTGGGGTGGGGGCATTTTGTGGCTGGGCTCCTTCAGTAAGAAGAGGATTAAGTCCTAAGCTTTGAATAATGCCCTAGAGTTTGGGGCTTGCCCTAGGCCTATTTCATGGGGAAGGAAAGGGGAGTGGAGGGAATGAAGAGACAGGTGGGGTCCTCAGGGAGAAGGTCTCCTGGACCTCACCATACCCCTCCACCACCCTGTCACTTTCTGACTACTGCAATGCTGTGGGTTGAGTTGACCACAACATTTCAATTGGCATTGTCTTTTTAAAGTTCAGCTCTGGTCATGTTGCTCTCCTGCTCAAAAACCATCGATGGTTCCCCATTGCCTAGAGAATAAGTCTGAATTTAGAGCACGGCCTTTGAGGGTCACAACTATTGGGCCCTAATGTATCTTTTCATATTTGTTTCTTCACAAAGCTCCCCTTCTCTCTGTCCAGCTTCCACCAACAACTGTGTCCCACTCTCCACCCCCACCGCATTCCCTTCCATACAACTCACTATGCTGACATCAAATTCCTTGCATACATGTATGTATCCTGCTTTCTGGCCCCCTAGTCTTGCTCATGCTGTTCCTTCCTTCTATCCTGCCTTTTTCATTTCTCATTAGCTACTGATATCTTATCCATCCTCCAAGTCCCAATACAGATGCCATCTCCTCCATGAAGTCTTTTCAGCCACTCTTCCCCTTCCTAGCTAACATCCACTTTCATCTTCTGTGCTCCCTAGTCAGTTATTAGCTCTGTAAATCAGAGATGTTTACAAATGTGAAGGATTTATATTGACACTAGGATACCCGGTTACCACAGGAGACTCGCACCTCTCAGCCTCTGAGAAATTGCAAGTATTTGGCTCCCACATGGACTGTCAGCAACTTCAAGGATGAAATTTTCCCTTGTAGCATGTATGCTATAGATGTTCGCTAGATGTGTAAGCTAAATTGAGGGGTGTGGGTGCTGAATTTGTGTTCTTGGCAGTGGGGTAAATGGCAGCGGCAGGGAAAGATGTAAGCTTGTGGGATCCAAGTTAAGGCTCAGTTCCCCCACTGGAGGGCCTGGCCAGCAGAGGAGAACAGAATGGAGGACATCCTCTACCTAGCACAGGAAGAGGTCCCACGAATATCAAGGGCCAGGTTTCATCCCTGTGCTTGGGCCCAGTCCGCTCTGTGTTCAGATCTCACCCTAAGTTTCATAAAAGCACTTTAATCTGAGGCCAGAAAAGCCGGTTATAAGGCCCCAGGCAATCGCTCAGGCAGGAAACTCCTACTATACCTTGCTGGGCAGCCAAGCGAAGCCACTCACCAGGCCCCCTAGTGAGCCAGCTTCCAAGTCGGAGATAGGGATCAGCGGGGTGGGACGGGAGCATCTTCTAAGCTGTCCTGAGACCAGGCTTTGGCTGGCCACACCCTCCCTCCACCTGGCCTCCCAGGAGGGAGGGCTAGGGGCACTTGTCCTTGATCGACTCTCATTACCAAAGATTTAGGCATTATTTTTTGTCTTCACCTTCTAATCTTGGGAGTTCTGGCTATGGTCCCTGCCTCTCATGAGATTCCTGTCCGCATCTCCTAGGGCTCTGAGCCATGGGACCATGTGGAGTTAAAAGGGTGGGCACCACCCCCCAGAGGGGCATCTCTGAGTCAGGACCTTGATAAGCTGAACAGTGTGGGCTTATTCTAAAGTTGTGAGGGTCCAGCACCCTTTTCTTGCCACCCCCTGTTCCCATAAATAGCCTAGATATTCTGAGCTTCTAGGGGTAACAGATCACTGACCCAAGGGCCAGAGCCTCTGGTGGTTCCTGCATTTCCAAGATCTGAAGACCTGAGGGTCCCTCGATATTAAGAAGCCTAGGCCTGGGTTCCCTATCTGCTTACCCTTCTTAACCCCTCCCTGGGCAATCCCAGCTAGTGACAAGAGGTATCCAGAGGGCGGAGCTCTGAGTCACAGTATAAATTCCCAGGCTCGCCACCCAGCTGGAGAGCTGCCGTGATGTTCCAGAAGCAGATACCCGCTTGGGTCTCTCACTACCTGCCAGATGCATGCCAAGCGGGAGATGACAGACCCTCAGCTATCTGCGCCTTCGAGGTGAGGGTGCAGTGCTAGATGAATGGGGCCAGGAACTGAGGGCAGGAGACAGGCTCAGGGAGGCTAGGGGCATTGTGGACTCCAAAACACGGAGCACCTCCACTGGGGCAGCCCCTACCTAGCACCTGGGGATGTGTTCTGGCCCAGTGGGGGTGGGGCTTCAGGGCGGATGGCCCAGCTATGGCTCCTCACGGGCTTGACAAGATGCCATGGAGTGGCTCAGGGCCATCGTGGGACCAGGACAGCAGCAAGGTAGACATTACTCAGCTCTGCTAGGGGTGGGTCCACATTTGGCTTGTCCTAACAGTGAGCAGCCTCTTACCTTATGGCCATCCTAAACTGCTATACTGTGTGAGTGTGGAGTGGGGTGTCTGGTGAGGATCAGTGACAGTGCCAACCTGTCACTATCAGCCAAGAAGTCTTCCACCTGGGTTTGTGGTCAGGACTTCTAGGTTTGTCCAACTCCTCTCAGCCTGGTGGGAAGACCCCAGGTTCATGGTCAGATTGCCAGGGCTCTGAACCTGCTCTACCTCGGCTTTTCTATCTTATTTCACTCTTCTAACTTGCTGTAGGTGTGCTACAGCAAGGACTGACAGCAGCAACTTGTTCCTCATTACCTCCCCCCACCTCAGCCCATGCAAAGTCACTGAATGAGATGAGTGATGCTCTGAAAGTCTCTTGTCCCTTTAGGGTGGGAGATGGAAACCCTGCTCAGTCTCTAAGGAGCCCAGGAGAGGAGCTCCATGCCGCATGGTGCTGGTGCCCTGCTGCCCTGGCCAGGATAGACATGGCCTTCAGAGGCGTGCCCACATTTCCTCCACAGCCTTTGGGGACACTTCAGTTAACAGCTAAATACCCCTCAGAAGCCCAGAGGTGTGAGTCTCCTGTGGTAACAGGGGTATCCTAGGATGCTCATTATAAATCCTTCACACTGTAAACGTCTGTGGTTTACAGAGCTAATAACGGACTAAAAAGCACAGAAGATGAAAAATGGATGTTAGCTGGAAAGGGAAAGAGTGGATCTGAGAAGTCTTTGTGGAGGAGGTGATTAACACTTGCTCCTCCTCCCTCTCCAGTTTTACCGAGCCTCCAGGAACCTGGGCTGGAGAGACCTCCAAAGAAGGGACAGAACCTACCTCAAAGTGGGGAGTGAAGCAACTGAAAACTGTTCCTGTACCTCTCAGGTCCTAGGCGACCCATGACTCTGAGCTGGGACTTTTTGCCCTGACCCCTCACCTAGACTGGGTGATAAAAAGGAAAACAGCCATAGTGGCTCCTCAAAGGTGACCCCCTGTTCGGGATGTTGTTCACATTAGCTGGGAAATGTTCTGGGGTCCCACAAAGTCCCCACCCCAAAGGTCTTCTTTTAGGAAAGGCCTGTGCATCCTGGAAGCTATCACCAGGCTGGTCTGATCTCTTACGCAGGTGTTGCAAGGAACTGTGGGATCCACCCAGCTCTCTGGGAAGGAGGAGGTAGCATCACCAGCCTGTCCTGCCCTGAGAAGCCCTGGGGAGGGGAGTTCCCACAGGCTCCCTGGGAACTGTTTTCCCTGCTCCAGCACCCCAGACCTTATGGGCTGGTTTGGTTAGGGTATGTTTGACCCAGGGATGGGCATCAGACCCACCACTTCTGAAACATCATTGTCAGACCCTCCTCCCTACACCCACCCTCACCTGAGAGCCTGACCCTGAGTGACTATCTGTAACTAAATGTTCCTCTAATTTGTAGCGATAGCTAAATTCTTAGAATTTAGGGATAGTCATGAATTGAGAGCTGAGGGTTTTACTCCTGCCTCTGCTATGAACTAGTCTACGCTTGACCTGGAGCAAGCTTTTAGCTGATTTGGTTAATTCACAGTGAAGGTCAGCCTCTGTGATGGTTGAAATGCATCCCAGAAAACTACTTTCCAGCTGTCTTCCTTACACAGCTGCACTTGTTAAACTGTTTAAATGCACTCCTGTACTGTTTGCCAAAGAGTCCCCGCCTGGAGCTCCAGCACTCTGAGTGCTCCCTGGTCCTCACCCCAGGACCCTCCAATGTCCCCACGAACTGCAGGGTTCCTGCCTGTTCCTGCCCCAGGACTACAGCCCAGCTGGCGTGGTGCCTGATCATGTCTGGTTTTAGATATTTCAACTTTCCCCCTAATACCCAGCCAGGGCATCTCGTGCTAAGGTTGGATTTGTCCAAGCTTAGCACAGCATAAGCTACCTCATAAACTTAGGTTCCCTAATTTTACTGGTTTCTGGTTCCCAGTTCCATCTGCAGAGTCACAGACACTGTACTTTATCCTTTTGCATCTTTCTGTGTACCAATTACCTCTGGGGCCATGATCGTTTGCTTATCTCTAGCACCACTTCAATTGAGTATATTATATCAGGAGCAAAGTATACTATTTGTTTTAAGCCAAGAAGGTTATTTTACAGATCTGGTTCCTGGAACCATCAGGACCCAAGACCCGAGTCACATGTCCTTGCTGCCTTTCTCCCAGCTTGGCCCTCTGGGCTCTCTCTCAAACCCACTAGTCTCTTCCTCCCTCCTGGGAGGTGTAACAGGACTTTGTAGAGGGATTTGAAACTGGGTCTCTCCTGCAAATGCCCAGGCTAGACGATGTGATCCGAGGCTCAAGGTAGACCACAAGGAGCCCTCTGATGTGCTCTGGCCGTTTAAAAAAGAGAGAGGTCATGGAATGTGTCCGTAAAATACTGTAACCGGAAAGACGACCAGAGTTTGGGGGTTATTTGGGGGCTTTGGGAAAATTCAGGGTAAAAAGGATCTGTCAGGAAAATAGATTCTAAGAGGCAAAAGACCAGTGAAGAGCAGATGGGGGCAAGTAGCACCCGTCTTCATGTTTGTCGAGGGCCACTTTCAAGTGAGGTGACAATGCTGGCGTGGTTATGAACATGGTGGGCTCAAGAATTAGAATTGTGTTCCTCTGATTCTAGTGGAGTGCCTGAAGTCAAAGGACTTAGGCTTAGATTCTCCATATGTAAAGTGAGGCTAATAATAACTGCTTCATGGGATTTTTTAAGGTTTGAGCAAGATATGTTGTGGAGATTATATACAACACTTAGCATATGGCAAACACTCAGCACACCACTCAGCTGCTGTGGTTATTGTTGCTGAGTTAGAGTAGAAAGAAATGGTCAACATTATTGGAAGGTATTAGGGTTAGATGACAGCAGAGAGCATTTTCTAGAAGGCAGGGAGACCTCAAGTGAGGTCCTATGAGAAGCTGTGAAGGCTCATTCACTTCCGGTAAAGACACAAAAGAGCTGGCAGGGCCAAGGGTAACCCCTACTGGAGGCAAGAGGAGGGCCTCGATGGCCAAGAGGACCATGGACCCGGGTTCAGAGCACTTTAACACTATGAAATGTCCCTGAGGACCAGCCCCTGCCTAGCTGAGGCCTTGGGTGGCTCCCACTTAGAGCCCTCTAGCTGGCCTCTGAGAAAGTGGGCCAGTGGGAACAGGCTTTGCCAGAACTGCTCTCCTGGGTGAAAGCCGACTCCTCCTTCCTCACAAGATCAGCTCAGGACACCACTCTGCCCAGGCAGGGACTGAGAAGTGAGGAGCCTACTGGACCCAGAAGAAGTCTGGCCAAAGGTCACGGCCATATTTCCAGAACCAGAAGAAGAGTATGTGGCCTTTGGCCCAAGTTACAAAGCTCAAAAAAGAATCTTGTTAGAGTAAGTTATTGGCCATGAAGATGTTCAAAGTTAATTTCATAAAAGGAATCCTTAGACTACATATGACTGTCAGTTTTGCTTTTGAGGCAGTTATTAGGGAGAAAGAAAGAAGAAAAATTGACTTAACAGATTTATCTCAGGGACCAAGTAACAGCCTTTCAGTCATTATCCTATTGTTGCTGGTTAAAATTAAGCCCCAGAAGAGGTTGGAAGGACAGACATCAAAATGATAACAGTTCTTATAGCAAGTAAAAAATATCATAACTGTGTGTGGTGATGGATGTTAACTAAAGTTACTGTCGTGATCATATTGCAATATATAGATATAAATATATATGCAAATCATGTTAGACACCTAAAGCTAGTATAATGTTACATGTCACTTATATCTCAATAAAAAACATAGCATCACCTCCATTATAAACGTCTTATGAAGATTAGAAACCAAGGAAAATATCTGACAAACATTAAGTGTTCAATAGATGCTAGCTATTACAAATATCATCTTTGACAATGGCCAAGGCAGATGAACTATCTGTGGACAGTCTAGGTAGAAATAAAAATAATAATATTGAAAAAAATTATAATAGTGACCATCTGAGCGATAAGATTATGGGAACTCTTTTTTCTTCATCCCTTTATAGTTTTCCTCAAGCCTCAATATTATTTTAAATAGAGAAAAACTATATCCTCTTAAAAAGGTATAAAGTGATTTTAGCAACACAGAGTGGACAGTATGGAGTGTTAAGTTTCTAGTTCGGAGGCCTCTCTAAATATAGTCACGACCTGGTGGGTTGGAGGAGTCCTACCATGGGCCTAAGCCGGAGTGGACTGGAAAACGACAGTCATCTAAGCCTGGGTAAAACTCTCAGGGAAAGGGCGTCACATCCTGAGATTCAAACAGGAAAACACAAACAGATCAGGCCTGAAGCTGTCCCTCTTTCAGGGTATGCTGCCTCAGAGTGGGATGAGGACAAAGCCCCTCACTTCAGTGCCTGAGGTCCCCTGGGAACCAGAGAGTCCTCCAGGTCCCAGATAAGTGAATTGACTTTAGAGAAGCCTTCTTGAATCCAGAGAATGGAATCCTGTGGCTAGCTTAAGTTGCTCTCTCCCTCAAGGCCACCACTCATTGCCACCATTGCCTGAATAGTGAGTCCACTGCCTCTCAATCCACAGGAGGGGCTATCTCCATGCCACCTGCTAACAGTGAGGGTCATCAGGATGAAAAATGTGCGGCAGGCTGATAGGGGTGAGTATCTTCCTCTCACTTCCTTCCTTCTCCTTTGCCTGTAGGGCCTGATTGGAGCAATGGTCGTGGTATGTGTGAGGGTGTGTGTGTGTTCTATACTCAGATTGTAATTCTGACTTTGGGTTTTATATCAATTTTCCAGGCCCCTCCCACTAGCTGAACCTTGGCAGTACTAGCTCCTTTGTTCTGCCTGCATCCAAGAGCACTGTTCACTACATTCCTCCTCCCCTTCCTAGTGTCCATTTCCAGGAGTGCTAGCTTCTCCCACACTGGATGCCCCTTGCTTCTGCATGAGTTTATAGGGACTATTCAGGGTAAAGGAGAAGGAGAGGCCTTTAGGCGTCATGGAGCTACCTGTCAGCCTACTGCTAGTACTCCTTCTTAGGATATAGATCCCATATGCAGTTCTATGGTCCAGGTCAGAAACCCCATAGCACCCAGTTCTTCAGTTCAGCCCCATGATGTGGTTTGACTCACCAGAACTGTTTGTACAGTGTTTTCTTGCAGCCTGAACTTTACCTTCATCCCAGTCCCTACAGCATTCCTAGGCCATGGAGCCCAGGGAAGTCTCTGGCTTCAGGAAGAAGTGATGGCACCTGGGTGGGCGGGATACTCTCCCCACACTTGTCTTTGTAATGGCATTTCAAGAGATCAGGAGAACCAAAAGCTCCTCCCTATGCTGCCCTCATCTTCCCCCATCCAAAGAAGAAACTTGACCTCAAGGAGGAGAAAGCTTAGTGTCAAGTCCCCACTGTGAGGGGGTATCCCCACTCAGAAATGGCCCAAGGGCCACCAGGGTTCCCCAAACCTCTGTTATATTCTCACTGCGCTGGGATTCAACTCAGAGGGGTAGAGTATGCACAGAGCCATGACTATTCCATAACTATTTGGGGCATAGAAGATGGCATTCTGATCTCGTGACAGCATTTAGACCCAGAAAAGGATACTGAAAACTGGGAGTAGCTAAGGAAGGCTGCACTGGGGCCTGAGGTCTGAGAGAGCTAGAATGTGAGTATCCAGAGGCTCAGGAGCCAAATCTGGGGAGGGAGTGTCCTGAAAGAGAAAGAGAAACACATTCTCAGACCACCTGCTGGGGCCAGGTTAGGGCCAGATGGCCAAATACCATTTGATCCTCCTGAAAACTTGGGGGTAGTGCTGTGAGGCCCATTTTTTACTTGAGAGTTAATGAAAGCAGTGTTTGATCCTAGGCCTGGAGAGCTGGGGATTAGGGGGACAAGCCAGGAGAAGGAGGCTGGGTTCAGGAGTGGAAAGCAGGGAAGCCAGGCAGAGCAGAGATCAGAATCTAAGTGATTAGGCACATGAGTTTTTCAGAAAGGGATTGCATGACTTCCATAGGGCTCCTATGCAGACTCCTAAGCATAGGTGGGGAGAGGCTGAGAAATTCTCTGAGAAGCTGTTCCTGGAATGAGTGTGACAGGAATGAGTATGACAGGGATGAGTGTAGAAAGTGGAGGAGGGAGGGCCTAGGAGCCCCAGGGAAAGCAAAGGGAGCAGGGAGGAATAAGACTGAGTCCCCTGGAGGGTAGGTATCCAAAACCTGTGTCAGCATAAGCTGTTCCAGCCAGCATCCAGCTTGGGCCCGGCTCTGCCAAGAGGCTTGCAGAGGGCCAAGAATTTCTCCTTGGGCTTCTCAGGGCCTTCCAGTCCACTAGTGAGTGATCTGAGGAGTCTGGAAGTGTCACATGGGCCTGGGGCCTGGCTTCCTCTTTCACTCTTCTTGCCCATGGCATGGTGGGTCACTCAGACATGTGACCCAGTGCCCCTCAGGGATAGTCACAACTTTCACACGCCCACTGCTACACCCACCTGCCTCAATTCCTCTTGAGGTGTGGCTGTCCCAGCCCTGCAGGTCACCCCAGGTGCATATCTCACAGCATGCCTATACCGGTGCTCAGACATCCCCCTTGTCTTCCACCTGCCACATTCATCACGAGAGGTAGGGGCCTGGGGAGCATACAGCCAGAGAAATGGACTGCAGTTGGGTCCATCCTCCTCTTTCCCTTCTCCACATGCCCCTCTGCACATAGGCTGCTTTTTGGGTGTACTTGGTCCCCTCTGAATACCCCTTGTTGTTTATGTTTTTTCATTTCCCCTAAGGAACAGAGTTGGGGGGCATGCATGGTGTCTAGGGGTGCCAGACCCATCATATTATGTCTGGACTCCACAGTTTGAGAAGTTTGAGACTATCCTGATGCCTTCCAGGTCATGGTTTACCCTCGCTGCCCCAGAGTGGTCTCTCCTAGCTCGGATCATAAACACACTGCTCTCTGGTTCAGCTTCTAATATGTGTCTGAGTTTCCAAGAGTTCAAAGAGCCTGAAAGGGATGAGAGTCAGGGATGACCCCCTCAGGGAACATGCCCTTCAGACCTGGGTCAGGACTGGGAGGGAGTCCTCCAGAAACCTCCCAGCTGTCAACCATTTTCATTCCTCTTAGGAAAATAAATTTAAATGCAAACCAGCATCTCAAGGGGTATGAGGCAGGTATCTCCAGAGGTGTTAGAGAAATAGTGTTCTCAACATCTGTAGAGATCATTGAGTCATCTTCACTACCCACATTCTAGGAAAGGAGATGTATCATTCAGATGACCAAGCCCTCTGTCACTCCATGAAGAATAAGGATTAGAATGTGTCTATGCCTAGGAAATCCCCTGCAGTCTCTGAAATTCGCAGGATTGTGTCACTGTTGCTTAACCTTCTTGCACTACCCTTACAGTCAGCTGAGGACGCCATCTGGGCTCAGCCGGATTTCCTCCTTTGTTCCTCCCTCCCACAATTACCTCGTCTTTGGGCTGAACTCTCTTTCTTTCCAACTTATGGAGGAAGAGGAGAGAATGGCTCTCTGCAAAATGACTCAAAAACAAATCAGCACTTTAAGTGTGGGTGTCTGATTAACCCTGTCCCTTCTGGGAGGATTTTTATCTTAATGACAGGTTTAAGCTTTAGGCCAAAAATACTGAGATTTTATTTAATTGGTTTAATGAGAGAATTCTAGGAATGGACTGATGATAGGAAAAGGATTTTAGAGGGAAAGGGGAATTTACAGGGTTTATTATACCATGTTAAGCAGTTGGGTATGGAGTTGGTGGAGGTTCCTAGTGTGCAAGAGGTGGGCACAGGGACATTACAGGCCCAAGAAGAGGGGCTGGTGGCCAGGAAAAGCCATGGGAAGCATCCAGGAGGAATTGATGAGTCCCCAGGGAGTTTTGCCATGGGCACAGCAATTAGACATGCCAACTTACTTATCTGTAGCTGCAGGACTCAGCCCAGAATTTCTGGAGGTACTGATGTAGCCCAGCAGCAGGAAGTTGAGTTTCTCCATTCATTCATTTATACAACAAATATCAAGTGAGTGCTAATACATGGTCTCCCAGGCCTTCCAGTGCTCAGGATGCAAAGAAGACAGATGCACCGACAAGTCGTTGCAGTGCAGTGTAGACAGTGCTCTAACTAGGGGAAGGGCGGAGGGTTGTAGGCTAAGAGGGGCACCTGGTTCAGACTTGGGGGCCCAAAGAAAGCTTCCAGAGAAAGTTGCTTCTGAAATCTGAAGGGGCAAGCCAAGAGAAGGGTGGGGTGAAAGTGGAAGAGAAGGGTGTTCTAGGTAGAAGGAGTGGCAAGACAGCATGGCACCTTCTGAGACCCACAAGTATTGGTTTGGCTAGAGTCTTGAATGTGAGTGTCAGCACGTGTGTGTGTGTGTGTGTGTGTGTGTGTGTGTGTGTGTGTGTGTTTGTGTGCAAGTACGTGTGTGTATTTGGGGGCTGGGGTATAGGGAGGATAGAAAAATAAGGGCAAGACTGGGGAAGCTGGCAAAGCAGCCACACTGAGTGGTTGGGACTTCATCCTGAGGGTAAATGAGAGCCATTAGAGGATCTTAAACTGGGGAGTGACATGGTTAGAACTATAGAGATCCCTCTGGTTTATCTTGAGAGAAAAGATTAGGGTAGGGCAAAAAGGAAAACAGGATGCCTAGTGGGGAAGGGGCAGCAGATATGAGGGTCACCTGCACCAAGGTAGTGGCAGTGCAAATAAGGAGACATGGATGGGCGAGAGGGGTCAAAGAAGTTAAATCCACTCAATGTGAGTGAGAGTCAAGGATGATACTTAGTATCTGGCCTGGCCACCTGAGTAGATGAGGAGGAGCTGATGGGGATGGAAGAGACGGTGAAGATGATGAGGTCATTATTTACTTTTGATTTGGGGAGGTTTTGGTCATTCTTTATATCTGGATCAAATGATGATTATGATATTTAAAGGACATTTTATTCAATGGGAGGAGGGCTGTGAATTCCAATTCACTGAATGGTGAGCCCTCAAAGGTTAACCAGATGTTGGGGATAAAATCAGAAGCTAAAAATTTTTGTGATACAATCCATGCTGATTAACTCTGATCAAGTCCTCAGCATAGTGACATTGTAGGAATAAGTCAGTTCGAGGGTGCACCTCTCGTTATTAATAGCAGTTGTGAACTAGTTTGGGTCAGTCCAACCAGTATAGAACTCCAATCCACACACCAGCCTTACTACCTAGAGGACTCTCTGATGCTGGAAATTATTGACTTTTCTCATTTTCTATGTATCTGTTGTGTGCCCTGGGAGTTAACTCAGCAGATTGCCGGGAGGGTGACAAGGGCAGTCATGACACGTCTTCCTTCCACCTCCCCAGTAGAATGGAGTGAGGGAGCCAGGCTGGGAGGCTATTTTTCACCCTATGCCTTCTGGTGCTCCAACCGGAGACCTGGGATGCCTACTTCCATTTGGGAGGGCCTGTTGGGATCACAGCCTTTGTCCCTTCTTCAGAGCACATTCGGCATCAGCACACTTGGGTTGTTCATTTCAAATAAAAATAAATAAATAAGTATGTGGTTTCAGATGTGTGAGATGGGTCACACACCCCATGCTGGGAGACAAGTGTAGGTATGAAAGCCCAGCAGGTGCAGTTAAAACATTTAGTTGTATGTAGATGGTAGTCCTGGCACCTGTACCTGCTAGATAGCTTGTTCCTCCAAAGCCCTTTCCCTCTGTGGTCCTCTGGGATGACTCACAGCAGACTGTGTCCCTTCTAATCCTTGCTTCTCATCCAAGGGAAGAGCTGGACCCTATTTTGGTTTTCTTGATGCCTTGGGCTAATGCAAGTGGTAAACTGGACCCTTTGGGGCTGGTCCGCCAGATCTTTCCCTGGCAAATGAAAACTGTGCATCCATACCTTGTCTGAAATCAATAGGTATTTTCTCGGAGAACCAGGGTGCTTATGATAAGGGCTAGAGGCCATCTGTGTCTATGAGAACAGTCAGTGAGACCTCGGTTCCTCTCTGGGAAACCCCTGGCCTGCGGTCTATGACCTGCTCAGGGTTTCAGACAGAAGTATCTGGAGAGTCAGATCCATGAGTCAAGAGGGGATCTGAAGCTGAGACAATGCCTTGCTCTGGAGGTGACTTGCCTGGAGTTACCTTCTGACTCCAACTCTCTCCTCTCTGGACCTGGGTTGGGACCCCACTCTTCCCTCCCACTCTTGTTTTCATTGGACAGTGAGCCAAACAGACTGCTATGTGAGCCTCTGGCTGCCTACCGCCTCTCATGAGAGGCTGAGGACTAGGACCATTTCCAACTGCCCAAACCCAGAATGGAATGAAAGCTTCAATTTCCAGATCCAGAGGCAAGTGAAGGTGAGATGTGGAAGATTGTACCTGCCTGCTCTGCCTACATTTCTAGTTCCCTCCTTGCCTGCTTTTCCTTCGCTTTGCTTATGTGTCCTTCTTATGTCCATTTGTCTTTCTTTTTACCTACTACTTGTGATCCTATCCACCCGTCTTCCCATTCATCCACTCCTTCCTTCAGTCTGTCTCGTGTTTGTCCCTCTCCAAGTCCACGAATCCCTCTACCTTCTTTCCTGTCTCTCTTGTCCTTCTACCTACCTAATTGTTTCTAGAACAGGGTATCTCTTCTCCCCAAAAAGAGTGTGTTTTCACTACCTTCCAGTACATACTCCAAACCTGAGAATACACAAAAGAGTCATTCTATTCACGAGGTCCAAGGCCAGTCTAATTCCATCCAGAGGGCTTTCTCTATCTTAAATTCTTTTTAGATTGCTTTGTTATTTCTTATTCCTCGGGTGTGTGTTCTTTTGTTTGTTAATTTGTTGTTTTGTGGTGTTGGTCTTCTTCAGATAGATGGTGACTCCAAGTTGAGTTCACATCTCCTGTGAGAGAATTCTCCCTTGAGCATCTTGTGTTGTGACAGCCTCAGCAGAGTGCTCCTTAAGACAAACTTGACCTCATTATGCAGACATCAACCAGTCTTGGGACACCTGTGGCCTGACAGCTCTATCCAGCTTACTGCTTTCATAATTAAATGATGCTTATCCATTTCTGGTTCATGATGAGTCCTTATTATAGTTATTGTTTTTAAAAGATCTTTTCTATCATGTATACAATTCTGGCAAGAGCAGGGATTTCAGTGTGGGCTCAGTCTGCCATCTTGAAATCAGAATTTGGGCTTTCTTTGTCAAAATATCTAAGGGGCTTCTGGGTTGGTTCTGGGACATATCTGGAATTCTAGTAATTTCAAGGTCAACAGCTCTTATTCAGAATCACCTCCATCCACAAAATAGGTACCAAAGCAGGAAACCCAGCCCCCACCCACTTCTTTCAGGATCCTTAGAACGAGAGGCCTCAGAGGTTAATCCATGTCACCTGAGACCACTGGCCTCAAAGTTCAGCCAGTTGACAGGGTAGCTGTTCAGCTCTTGACACACTCCATCGGGGCTGATGAGCCAAAGGATAAAGTTCTAACACCTTATGCCATTCCCGTAAAGTACCAGAATGCTATAATCTTTGCCACGTAACTCTCCTGGAGTGCTAAGATGTTAGCTTGCCTGATCTGTGTTTTTTAACATCACAGGGGCTATCTTCAGCTCCTGAGGCCCGGGTACTGAACACATTCCATATCCTGGCTGGAGTCTTGCTTGCTCTGCCCTTCTACCCTTCCCCCAGGTAAAATGAAATCCCTCACATTGCACAGGCCCCTACCAAGCTTGCAAAATTCTCCAGTAGGAGAGTCAGAGCAGAGGGGCTGGAAGGCTTCAGAGAGTTGGAAAGAACAAAGTAGACACTTTCCTTTCTTAATTCACTTCCCTACGAATGTCTCTCACACCTGAGCAGGGATCTTTGTGTTGGTCCCTGTCCCTCAGACCTACCACCTTGCTAGGACTAGGGTCAGGCCCCTTCTCCTGGGAATGGGTCAATGGGTCAATGAGACCATGGTAACCAGACTTCCACCCTGCCTTCTCCCCTAGAATGTGCTAGAGCTTAGCGTCTGCGATGAAGACACAATGACACCAGATGACCATCTTTTGACAGTTCTCTATGACCTAGCCAAGCTCTGCTGCCGGAAGAAAACCCATGTGAAGTTCCCACTTAACCCAGAGGTAGGTGCAGCTGCCCAGGCCCTCAGCCTTCTGCCTCATGAGGAGCAGCTGGTCATTCCCATGATGCCTTCCCATGAGCTCCTCTCTGCATAATAAGCAAGTCAGGGAAAGATAGTGCTGCTGATTCAAATCCCAGCACTATCACTTACTAGCAGTGTGAACTTGTGAAAATTTAATTCCTCTGAGTTGTTTTTTCATCTATACAATGATGATAATAGTACCTACCACACACAAACTTGTTGTGAGACCTAAATCGGAAAATGTAATTAAGGCACCTAACACTATTCATGGTACAAAACCAAGATGCAGTAAATTTGGTCCCCTTTCCTCCTTTCCTTCCCCTAGCATCCTGCTGTTATGATGGCCCCAGAGGACAGATGACAGATGAGAGTAAAGGAGGGCAAATCTGCAAATCAGAGAAAGTCAAAGCTGGAAAGGACCAGGATGTTATAGATTCAATCATTCAACAAATAGTCGAAAGTCTACTATGGGCCAGACACTGACATCAGGGGACAGCATCCCTGCCCTCACCTGGCTTATATTTCAGCAGGGAAATTAAGGTCCAGTGAGTTCTGACTTGCCTGAAGTTACACAGCAAGAGGTAGGAAAGAATAGGTGAGGGAAGGGGCCCCTACCCTTCTGAGTTTCTGGGAGCATTATCTCAGCTCTCCCTTGCCCCCAGCACTGAGCCCCTTGGGAAGGTAGGAGAGCAATGGCAAGTAGAGCCATGGGTGTAGATGAAAGGAAAATGTTCTAGGGCTGGTGGTTAACTCCCTTGAGTGGTCAGTGATTTTCCTGATGTCCAAGACTTGGGGACAGATGGAGGCAGAGGGACAACGAGAGCCAAGAGCAGCTGCCCCCACTCCATGTCAGCAGGACAGCTTTGTGGGAAGGATGGGGCAGGTCTATAGAGGCTCCTGGGACAGCTTACAGCTCACAGCTGCCCTCCCTTCCTCTCCCTGCAGGGCATGGAGGAGCTGGAAGTAGAGTTCCTGCTGGAGGAGAGGTGAGTAGGCCCCAGCTCTCGGGGGCTCCTCCAGGATCCTGAACCCCAAGTAGCATTTCAGAGCCTGGTCTGCCTTTTTGCTGTCTTCCCTTCTTCTACTCTCTCTCTCTTTCCCTCCGCCCCGCCCCCCTTTTCTATTTCTATCAGGACTCACCTCAGACTCCTCACTGTCCATCAGAATCACTGGGAACTTCTAAATACTGAAGGTGCCTGGGCCCCACCCATAGTCATCCTGTTCTACCAACATCAGTATTGCTTTAAAGATCTCCTACTCCGACCAAAATCAGAGTATTAGAATACTCAATTCCCCTGCATCCCTGAGAGTGGCCTCTGGGAAGAATTCCTGCCACCTTAGTAACAGTGGCTTGTTGAAGCCAGGCAGAGAAAAAGGTCAAGACCAAGGAGTCTTCTCCTTGACCGGGAACTATTAAAACAAACTCCCCCAAACCCTGGCCTAGAGTGGAGGCTTCCCTCTCTCCCTGTCTGCAGCCCACTCTGGAACCAAGTCAGGGAGGCTCCAACCCAACCCAAGGAGTGGTGAGGGGGCCAGCAGAGTCCCTACGCTAAAGGACAAGCCTGCCCCAGGATGGCAGTGTACCTTGTGTTGGGGCAGCTGGCTGCCCCCCTCTTTGTAACCCTGGCAGAGCAAAGCCCCCTAAACTTATAATCAGCTAGGGTTGGGGAGGATGAAAGGAATGAGCTACAAGAGAGCTTATCACATTCCACTCAGAGAATCCTCTGCCTAGGCCCTCTTGGAACTGCAGCAGGACCTCAGAATAATGTCATTTTGTTCAACGTCATTTCATCATATGTTAATGAGATGCCATGGAAATGTAACTCTTGTTTGTATCAATTAGCCTGTGCCAAAGTTTGTTTCATTACACATAGTTTCACTGCAATTTCAAGATCCTGTCAACGACATTAAGTGAGGAACTGCTGTATTGCAGGTGCCTCATTTTCTATCAACAGCTGATTGACAGTTTGCAATCACCTTTGTTCCACACTGAAGGAAATCTGGGCTCTCTCCTCTAGGTCTTGATTTGACAAGAATTTTTTTTTTGGTGGGGGATGGGGAGCGGGGGGATCCTTGGCCGAATTAGAAAGTGACTTGCAAAATGAAATATATCGAAACTGGTAATCAGAGTTGATCTGGAGACCCAGTCATCTTGGGCTGATGTGGACTGCTAAGTGCAACCTTAGTGATTTATATTCTGGCTCTATAACACCAAGACATTTCCTATTCACAAGGTGCTCCCTGCCTGGGTCAGAACTGTTCATTAAATGCATAAATAAAGCACAGAACGGCAAAGGGGTCCCTTTCGCTACCAGCACTACTCATATCTGCTCTAGGTGGGGGTCTGGGTTTTCCTTGCAACCTCATAACTCTACACATTTTCCTTTAGTTGGACATAAAGGGCAGTTATTCTTTAAGGGAAAAAAAGGGGAACTCTTTTTCTACTCCTTCTGACATGTGAACCTACTTTTTCCCCTGGACATTCTGTTTAAAATGTATGTCAGTTTTCTCTTTGACAATCTACAAATGTGAGTTTCCTTAAGCCAATATTTTTTATGAGGACCAAAGAAGGCCCTGCTATCTCACTATTAGCCCTATTTAGGCTTCCTATCTCCTGTGTGAAAAATCAGTCAAGAATGATATAACTGACCAGGAGCTCTCATTTTGTTTTTCAGTCCCTCTCCACCTGAGACCCTCATCACCAATGGCGTGCTGGTGGTAATTGTCCTTCCTTGTTCCTGTAGCTCCACGTGTGGCAACTGCTGTCAGGGGAACAGCCTGTGGGAGAGGCCACTAGGAATCAAACCAACAGAAGCTAACCAAAGGGGATGCAGGCAGGGCTGGGTCAGCAGCTGGGCTCCTGCCCTTGGGGAGGAGGTAGCTGAGACATCAGTTATTCTGGCCCAGCATCCCATAACCCACAACGATGACCCCTTCTCTTGAGAACTCCCCAGTAAGAACACCCACTGGGAGGCAGCCTTCTCCCTGAATCAATCTTGGTCTTATTTTCTCTCAACCCCAATCTCTCCACAAGCACAAGTTCAATAATTCAGGGGTTGGTATAGCCATTTCAGTTAGATGCATCTAAAACCCCAGGATTCAAGATCTTTCCTCCCAAAATCTGATAGTGATAGTTTGTGGTGGAGGAATTTGACCCATCTCTGCTTCTTTAGAAGGCTTTTCCATGAAGTTATTCGCTTTCAAAGCCCAGCGAGGTAGGTTCCCTCAGGTTCCACCCCCAACCTACAGCTGAGAACGTGACCCCTAGTAAGTGATGAGTGTACATCCTAGATTTTTCAGGAGAGCTTCATTTTCAAATATCTGATCTCCAAACGAAATGACAGGCCTTGATTGGGTTCTGAAAATGTGATTGGCACACTCAGGCATTCCCAGGCAGAACAATGCTGAAGGTAGCCTCTAGTTCTTCATCTCTTCTCTTAGGCCTGGCAGAGAGGAGAATGGCTTGTACTCAGAATGACCTTTCTTTCTTGGTTGCAGGCTCGACAAGTCTCCTCCCTAGAGGTTCATGCAGAATCCAGAAGGCGGAGGAAGAGAGGGAAAAGTGAGTCCTTTGACTACTTCTGCCTGCTGCTGGGGGAAAGGGGGCAGTGCTGCTTCCCAACTCTGCCAGCACCAGAGTTGGCTGCTCTAGGGCTGCCCTGGGCTCAGTCTGGTAACCAAGAGTTTGGCTGAGATGCCTCAGGATCACCTCACCCTCAGGCATCATGAACCCCTGTCTCCCAGTCCACAGCCCCTCCATAAGAGGTGTGCTCTTTCAGACACCCACATGGCCCTTGGAGCTTCTCAGACCTGACAAGCACCCTGGGTCAGGGGTCAGTGGCACAGTGCTGCCCATACTGGTCCATGCTGCACCCCTGCCACACCAGGGGTTTCCTAGATCTGGTGCAGTGGTCAGCACTGGGATGGACAGGCACCAACAATGCCCAGGTCGCCTCTAGCTACACCCCTTCCTCTAGCCAGATTATAATTCATAGAGTCCTAACATTTGGTAGCTGGCAGAGACCTAAGAGATCCACAAACATGAGACTATCCCACTCATTGCTCCACCCACCCCACCCGCTGAGGACTTCCAGCCCTGTCCCAAGGGAGGGGAGCAGCATGACCCCACAGACATGAGGGAAAGAAGAAGGAAGAGGCTACTACCTCCAAACTGGCAGTATGGTGAGGGCTGCTTTCGGTGCAGTAGGAGATGACTTTGGAGCACTTCCTGGAGAAGCAGACCCTAGGAGGACTAGTCCAGAGGACTCAGCATCTCAGGGGCCTTTCTGGGGACCTCATTTGTCAGTATCACACACAAGCCTTGTTAAAATGCAGATTCCTGGGCCAGCCCTTCCATACTAAATGAGATCTGGGGCAGTGCTCCAGGTGATTCTAAACCCCTCTCCTGGGCACCACCAGCTATGCTTTTTGCTGGGCCAAAATGGGCTGAGGAGAGTGAGAGTCCTTCTGACAATCTCAGCCCTCTTATCTCCTCTTCCAGAGAAACACCTTCTGGTGACAGTTACAGAGTCATTCGAGCACACACAGCACATCTCCCAGCACCTGGAGCCCAGCTGCCAAAAACCTGCCTGCTTTCACTACCCCAAGTACTTCCAGTCCCAGATGCATGTGGACCTGCCCAGGAGCCGATGGAGCTGTGGGGTACAAAGCGGCATCAGGGGGTGAACTAGGGGACTGGGGCAGGTGGGCTGCCAAAGGAGCCCCTTACCCCCACTCACAGAATCACCTATCCTTCCAGCTTTGCTGCTGTGGTGTGCACAAGAAGAGCAGCCATGTCTGCCAGCCCCTCGATTGCCTCTCGGACAACCAGACGGTGACCCTGCCTGTGGTGAGGGCCTAGGTCTGGGACAGGGCCCCCCGAGCAGCTTAGCCTGGAGCTCCTGTGGCAGGGAGATGGGGAGAGCCTGGGGAGGGGGAAGTTTTGGAGGAAGGTGACTCCTGGGGTCTCTCAGGCAGGATAGAGGAGTCTTGTGTGTAGGGGATACTGAGCTGCAGTGTGGAGCCAGGGGGTGTAGAGGCCAAGTTAAGGATGTTGGGGAGGGCCAAGTCCAGAAGAGGGAGTGGTGTTGGAGCACTTGTGTGTGAGAACGTGTGTATGCATGCCTGTGTGCGTGTGAACATGTGCGTGTGTAGACACGTGTGTGCTGAGTCAAGTCAGGAGGTAAAGAGAGTGGTGAGTCTGTACTTCTTGGGTTGGGATCACTTGGCTCTGAATTGTCATCTCTGACAAGCTTTTCACCTTTTGCATCCCAGGGAGAGAACTGTGAATTACACGTGAAGTCTACACCCTGGTAAAGTACCCTCTCTGCCTGTCCCTCTGATTTATTCATTCTATGTGGTCTGAAGTGTTATCTCCGTGTGGTTTTGATTTGCATTTCCCTAATGGCTAATGTCTTTGAGCATCTTTACATGGGCCTATTAGCCATTTGGATATCTTCTTTGGAGAAATGTCTACTGAATCCTTTGCCCATTTTCAAAATGGGTTACCCCTATTTTAAGTTGTGAGAGTTCTTTGTATATTCTGAATAAAACACCCTTGTCAAATATATGATTGGCAAATATTTCTTTTATTCTGGGGGTTGTCACAGTCTTGATGGTGCCTTTTGAAGCACAGACATCTTAAATTTCAGTGAACTCTAATTTATTTTTTTCTCATGTCACTTAAGCTTTTGGTGTCATATTTAAGAAACTATTGCCTAATCTAAAGTCATGAAGCTTTGTTCCCATGTTTTCTTCTAAAAGTTTTATGGATTTAGTCCTCACATTTAGGTCTATGATTGATTTTGAGTTAATTTTTATATACAGTATAAAATAGGGGTCCAACTTCATTCTTTTGCAAATGGATATCCGGTTGTCCCAGCATTATTTGTTGAAAAGATTATTCTTTCTCCATTGAAGGTCTTGGCACCCTTGTCAAAAATTGAGTGACCGTAATTCCCATATACAATTTGATTAGCTCTCTACCCTTGAACAAGTTATTTAACCTCCTCTCTAAGTCTCAGCTTTTCTCATCTGTAAATTGGAGCAAGACCACAAATATTGACCATCATTCGTTGCTTTGAAGATCCAGTGAGATAGATGCCACATGTGACGAACTCACTGATCTCTTTGGCAAGTGGAATGCTCAGCAGTTACCAACTATTGTTGTTATTGTTGTTCTAGTATCCATTCCTTGTTGAGGTCAAGGAGTTATTTCCTCACCACTGTGTCTACAAGCCTGTGCTAGACATGGAGGAAATGTTATGGAATTGCTCCTAGGCCCTGCAATTAAGGAGGTGTGAACTTGTTAGTGATCCACTAAGACTCAGGTCAGACATTGTCAAGGTCCATTTGTCTGGAGTCAATGAGGAGCTGGGCATTGGAGGATACAGAGGGAGGAAGCTTCCAGTGAAGGTGAGGACCTGTGCAAATTAAGTCTTCCTGGGCTCTGAGAACCGATGCACCCTTTTAGGAAGTAGCAGGGGGTGAGGTTGGACAGATCATGTAGGATCTTGTATGCCAGGCCAGCAGCCTGTACTTGTTCAAGGTGTGGATGTGAAGGTAAGCACTGGTTATACTGCAGCAGCTCCTGCCCTACCTGCCCTGCAGACCTGAGGGGTGACATGATGAGATCAGGGATATGAAGGGTTTTTGTCAACTGCACAAACACATGGAATGATTATTCTTTTGAGAGCAGGAAGAGCCTAAGGAAGAATGTGAGCTCCATTAGAATGGGATTGTGTTTGTTCAGAGATAAAGAGTCCTTACTATAGAGTTTTGTTCAGAGAAATTTGCCAAAAGGATCTCAAGGCCCCTTGTCACCCATGTCTAGCCTCAGTCTATAGAAGATGCATGAAGGAAGGCTTTCTGGATTTTCTGGACCTTGCTGAGGAGGCAGAGGGCTCAGTGAATTCCTAATTTTGTTTAATCTTGGCTTATAATGCACCAGCTAAGGCCTTGGGACCTGACTTCTACCTCTTTAAGTCCTCGAGACAATGCTGAGAGTTAAGCACAATTAGCCACATTTTACAGATGAGAAAGTAGAGACCCTACAGCCACATCTTCTTCATGGAGGTGAAATCTACAGGCCCGCTCAGCCAAGGTTCTCTGTGCTCACAGCCCTGAGACACTGGACGTGCGACTGGGCCACAGCCTGTGCCCGGAGGAGCTGGAGTTTCTGCAGAAGCGAAAGGTGGTGGTGGCTGAAGCACTGAAGCAGGTGTTGCAGCTGGAGGAGGACCTGCAGATGGACGAGGTGGGTAAGCAGCAGTAACCTGGGCTCAGGGCCTGCTCTAAACTAAACTTGTCTTTCTGACACTGCATCCTGCTAGCTGCCCCCCAGCCCTTCCTTCTCCAGGGCAGCCTCAGTGCTGCCTTCGTGGTTGCTCTTAGTGCTAAGGTTCCAAGTAAGGGCTGTGTTGGATGTGATTCACTTATGTGTTCACAGGAGCAGAGAGAGCAGAGAGAATGGAAGGTGCACTAACAGATACTTAGGTGACAGAAGGGCCTCCTCTCTCCACCCAGGAAATATGTAAGGTTCCACCACTTCCCACAACCCACACCTCCACCCAAAAGGCACTAGGACCCTCATTCTTCAATTCTCCCTTCCCTCAAGTATGCACACATACACACACTCCCCAGAAAGAATAGCAGATAGAAGCTGGAAAGAAGCAGCTTCCACTAGCAAGGCCAACTTCTTCCCACAGAGTAGACAGTGGTCCCTTTGTTGGAGCCCTCTGTCACCTCCCTGGCATGGACTGAGGACCACACTCCCCCAGGCAGCAGGTCAGCCCTCCCAGTACCTTCTGAGGCCAACTATAGGTGTAGAAAAAGATCTCATGAAGGGCTGTTCTGGGCTTTGGCCTACAGAAGGATCTTACAGTCCCCACTCAAATGAAAACAGTGAGTCTTGGCAAAGAACCCCCTCCTCTCATCTTTAGAGAAACACACCAAGGGCATCTTAAATCTATGTCAACCCAGAGGTGACAACCTTGCTCCTTTCTACATCAAAAATTCACTTCTTCCTGCTCTTACACATATATATGGCACATATTGGGCACATACAATGCACCAGGCCTGGTGCCTTCGCATTGAACCCTCTACAGTAGATATCAATTTGCAACCATTAAAGAATCACACATTTGCTAGGTTTTTGAGCAAGCCAACCAGCTCCCTAGACCCCTGTCTCATCATGTCTTAACCGAGGGCTAGGTTCGCCGTGCTAACTCTTTCAGCCATGACTTTCTGATTTACAAAGTCTGTGTAAGGCTGCAGAGCCCTTTATTGATGCTAACTATTGAGCTTGGAGCTAAGGTCTAATTCTAGACCTACCAGGTGGACCGCCATTCTGTGAAAGGCAATTTTTAGGTCACTCAGTGCCTCACTCTCTGCTGTGTGGCTAGCTATCCTTTCTCTACGGTTTCCTTTTAGCTCCTATCTGGCACTCCAAGCCTTCTCCTACCCAGCAGTGCCCCAACAGTCTGTCTCCCTGTGCCCCCAGGTACCGCTCATAGCCATCATGTCTACTGGGGGTGGAACAAGATCCATGACTGCCATGTATGGGCACCTGCTGGGTCTGCAGAAGCTGAACCTCCTGAATTGCGCCAGCTACATCACTGGCCTGTCAGGAGCCACCTGGTAAGGAGCTGGGGGACATTGTCTGGTGGAGCCCAAAGCAAACAGCAAATGGTCTGTCCTCAGATTAGTGAAGCTCTCCCCCACCCCAAGTTAGATGAGCTCATGAAGCCTGGGCAGCACTACCAATTACAGCTCTGTGACCTTGGGCATACAACTCAACTTCTCTGAGTCTCAGGTTCTGTATCTGTAAAGTGAGCATAATAATAGCACTGACCTCATGTGGTTATTGGAGAGGCTCTCCCTGTTGGGTACACAAGGGACACCATACATGTCATACACATTGGTCATTCCTGCTGTTATTATTTCCATGGGGCTGTGCAGGGACCCAGGAGCAGGGTGCCCAGCTATGAGCAAACTCCTGGTGCCACTGACCCCATCCTGCTGGGGAGACATAGCTGCCCTCTCCCAGAATCTGCCAACCTTGAGTTTAAATGTTGGCTCCATCACTCCATGGCCTAGCACTTACTTTGAGCCAAGTCCTAGTCTAACCACTTCAGATTACATTAAGTCATGTAATCCTCACAATAACCCTGTGAGGAAGGTACAACTATTATAACTCTCTCGTTTTTACAAATAGGGAAACTGAGGCAAAGAATGGTTAAGTAACTTGCTCCAAATCATATAACTAGTGAGTAATCGAGTCTGGTTTTGAGCCCAGGAAGATCTGAATCCAGAATCTTCCATCTTGAGCAGTATGCTGTACCTGGTACATAGCAGGCAATCAAGAAATGGTAGCAATTGAGACTATGAGTAATACTGTCCCCCTCCCCTTTCCTCCAGGCTTCTCTCCTGGCAGGTTGAGGTTTCCTAGTAGCTGCCCATCTTCCCTCTTGCCAGGGTCCAGGGTTGATGGAACCAGGCCTGGCTCAGCTCTACCAGCCACACCTGTCTCTCTCATTCCAGGACCATGGCTACTTTGTACCGTGACCCTGACTGGTCCTCCAAAAACCTGGAGTCTGCCATTCTCGAGGCCCGGAGGCACGTGGTCAAGGACAAGATGCCCGCCTTATACCCAGACCAGCTCTCCAGATACAAGGAGGAGCTCCGGCAGCGCAGCCAGGAAGGCTACAAGGTCAACTTTACAGACTTCTGGGGCCTGCTGATTGAGGCCTGTCTGGGGGACGAGGTAGGTGCCCAGCTTCTCGTGGGCTTCACCCTGCTCTGACTGATGACCAGCTCTCTTTCTTCATCAGAGTATCTGGGCTTATATCAGGAAGGAGTTAGGTGAGAACTGCAGATGCATCTTTAAGTTGTAAAAGGAGTGAGGTGCCCAGATGAGAATGATGTTGGAGGTGGCTTAGGTGCAGTCCCTCAGAGAGGCAGCATGCCCTCTGAGAGCCATACCAAGACACTTTTGAGAGAAAATGGGAGGGAGCAAGAAAAAGGGTTAAGAGTCACCAGACTGCAATGCAAGTCTGACCCCTTGTGGAGGAGAAAGGAAAGAACGGCTGGGTGGAAGAATCCTAGACGGCTGTGTGGTCTAAACCAGAGGTCCCCAACCTTTTTGGCACCAGGGACCCGTGCTCCTATAAGAATCTAATGCCTGATGATCTGAGGTGGAGCTGAGGTGGTGCTGCTAGTGCTGGAGAGCAGCTGCAAATACAGAAGAAGCCTCGCTGGCTCAGCCGCTGCTCACCTCCTTCTGTGCGGCCTGATTCCTAACAGGCCATGAACCCAGTAGCAGTCCATGGCCCAGGTGTTGGGGATCCCTGATCTAGAAGGTTTAGCAAGGCCTTTGAGAGTCCTCCAGCCAAACTGGCCATCAGAGGAGTCCGATGCCCCCAAGAATGGGCCTGCCTCAGAATCCCTGTCCTACTTAGTCATGGGCCGGGAGCACCAATGGGAAGCCTGGCCCCAACACAAACTCAGCATGGATTTCAGAGCACAGCAGCTATGGCCCTTAGTCAATGGTGCCCTGTAGTTGGAGGTCTACAGGGTTCGTTCTCGTGGTCACCACACAGAGGATGGTCTCAGTAAGGTTCTTCCCTGCTCTGAGAACTAGTGATCTGAGCAATATATGCCCAAGAAGAAAAGGAGTCTGTGTTGAGAGCTGTGTGGGACATGGTGGAGGAGTGGGATTCCTACGGGAGGCTACAATCCTGGGCATTAGGGTGAGCTCAGCTAACACCCAGACCCGTGGGGCCGTGCAGCCCCCAGGGAGGGCCAACATCGGCTGTCACCTCATCCTAAAGCAATGCTTCCTACCTAACTTCAATCCAGACCCGTGGCTGTCTGCCTCACTCCCAAAGATGTCTGAAGAGTTCTGGTTTTAAATCAGAATTTTCCAGAAGAAAGAGGGATGGCAATTATTTTCTAGTTGGTCCCCTCTTCCAGAAAACCCAGACAATTTGAATAACCAAGGATGGCGCAAACCACATCTTCAACATTCATTCATTTCCTTATTCAATCTTCCAATAAATTAAGTACCTCCTGTATGTCGAGGGGATTCAGACATGAGGTGCTCACAGCTTTTGATGGATCCCACTCTACCCTTCCCCCACTGATAACCCTCTATGGTAAAGCAGGGCAGGCAGAGACTGAGGATGTTGGCTTTTGGAGTTGGGTAAGATGGGGTTTAAATTCTGGCCCTGTTCTGTGCTATTCCTTAAATGGAAATTATATCAGTAAATGGTAGTTCATATTTCTAACAAGAGTTCGTGCCCCATGTGATAAGGAAGAAAGCACTAAAGTTTTCAACATCAGAAGTCTGTGTGTTGCCCCCAGGGTTTGATGTGGGGAGGAATTAGGGTCCCCAAGAAGTCTAGGACTAATATTAAGAGGCCTCTGCTCTTCCACTCTGGCTAAATGTAGGAGCTCCTTTCCCTCCAGCCCCTTTGGCAATGGTGTGAGCTGGGAATGGCTCTTCCATGAGTCTGCAGCTTCCTCCGCTTCCAAGACCATCAGCTCCATGGTGTTCAGATCTCTGGGCCTAGTTACGACAGGCACCCTGGTTGCCTTTCAAGGGAGGCCCAAGAGTCCTTCTGCCCACACAAGTTTTATGACCCTAACAAGCTCAAGTAACCATGGATGGTCACCCAGGAGGCAACTGTTTGGCCTGGGATCAGAGCCTGGGCCTCTGGGACCTCAACTGGCCTTGTCTACACTAGCTGATTCACTTTCGGGGCAGGGGCGAGTGTGACCTGTGACTAGCTGATTTGCAAGATTCTCTGATTACACACATATACAGCACAGTGTTCTGGGAACTTAGAGAACCCCTGGCTGACATGTGGTACCCAGTACCCATGTTTCTAAACCTGAGAGAAAGAGAGAGAGAGAGAGAGAGAGAGAGAGAGAGAGAGAGAGAGAGAGAGAGAGAGGCTTTTTTTTTTTCACATCCCAAACATATTTTATGCAACATGCAAAGTAGATATGAGAAATGGAGATGCTCTTTTTTGATGGCCTCTCCCATCCCTACCTTGCCATTTTGTGGTCCATGAGACACAATGAGAAGAATCCTGGGACTCTGAAGGACAGCCCTAAACTGTGGATCCAGTCCTACCCCATCCATGTATCTGGGGTGGTGAATGGTCCAAGGACAAGTGTACTTTCTACATTTTAAGAGCAGATTTGACTGGTAACAGCCCGAGCCTACACAGCAGCCTGGTAGGCTCAGGAGCTATGAAATTGGCTGCACGGTGTCCAGACTGTGACCTTATTCTGTGCTACCCAGGAGTCTTCTTATCTGCTTCTTCTCAACCATTTTTTTTTCCCACAGAGAAATGAATGCAAACTGTCAGAGCAGCGCGCTGCTTTGAGCCAGGGCCAGAACCCCCTGCCCATCTACCTCACCATCAATGTCAAGGATGATGTAAGCAACCAGGATTTCAGAGGTAACACTGGTGGCTGGGAATTTACCAGAAGGTCCCTTTCCAGCAGGCAAAATCACCCAGCACCCCAGCATACACACACACCCCACCACACCTTTGCCAGTCTCTGCATCAAAAGGCAGTCCTGACAGCTGAAGAAACCTACTTTGCTACCCACTTCTTCCCAGTCTCCTGGTTGGTGTAGAAAGGAGGATGGGAAGAAGATGGGAAACGAGGGAAGGGGACAGGGTCTCCTAGCTTCTCTGGGTGGTGGTTTGGTGAGACAGGGAGATAAAAATCATGGAGGAAAAGGATCCTAGATAGTTCTTAAGCTGCCCAGACAAAGAAACTCTAGAGACCAGCCCTGCTTTGGGGTCAGCATTGGTCCCATTTATCGGGTTATGAGGACCAAATAAGCCCAGCAGGTTACAAACCTGCATTTTGCTGAACCAGCAGATGCTGGCCCCCTGGCATCCCCATGTGTCCTGTGGGGTATCCGGTGACCTCGCTGTCTTTGTCTCCCCAAAACTCTTGAGCCAATTCAGAAGATGAGAGAGGAGAGCAGGGCTGTCCCAGCCTGAGACTGACACCCTGTCCTGTTGCTTCCTGTGCAGAGTGGTGTGAGTTTTCTCCCTATGAGGTAGGCATGCAGAAGTATGGGGCCTTTGTCCCCACCGAGCTCTTCGGCTCTGAGTTCTTCATGGGGCGGCTGATGAAGAGGATCCCAGAGTCTCGGATGTGCTACATGCTTGGTAGGCAACTTCTGGCTGGGGGAGGCCCCTGGGCACTCTGCCTCATGCTGGGCAAGGCCTTGCTTTTGAATTAGAGAATGACAGGGAGGCATGCTCTATTCCCCCAGGAATTGTCTTAGATGAGACTGGGAATGGCAGGCTGAGATGGAAGCTTCTGGAACTCCCACCCCTTCTGGCTCTAGGCAGCACCATGCCTACTTCCAGGGGCCAACCTACCCCTTGGGATACAAGGGGCCAGAACAGGACCACAGAGTGAAGGCAGAGTTGCTGGTAAAGCTTCCTACCCTATGCCCCTCCAGAGCAGGGAGCCTTGAGTGCAGGGGCCTCTCTGTGATATCCAGTGGTTCAGTTCTCCCCTTCAAAGTCCGAAGTGCATCTGCCAAAGGGCAACCTCAAAAAACAGACCGAATCAGTTGTGCTTTATTTAAACGAGTTGCCTGCATCCCCCTCTCTTCCATTTATCCCAATCCAACCCATTCCAGAAGGTCCAACACAAAACCTATATCTTCCATGAAGCCAGACTAGAAGCCCCCAGCCCATGGTGGCCAATCCTTCCTCTAAATACCTGTGCTATTAGACATGTGGTTCAGAGCTCCACAGTCAAGACACTTAGGCCTGAACTCTGACTTCTCATTTATTAGCTGTGTGGAGTTGGACAATTTACCTAACCTCTCTGAGCCAGTTTTCTTATCTGTAAATTAGGCTTGAGTAAAACCTACCTTATATAGGATCCAAATGCGTGAAAGTATGTGAAAGATTTCATATGAATATTATTAATGCATTGCGTTTTAAAATCATGATAATAAGAGGTAGCATTATGTTTATTAAGTGCTTGCATGTGCCAGGCACTGTTCTAAACTAGTGTGTTAACTGATACAAAAGTCGGCATCTGGAGCTGAACTTGAAGCCGTCACCTGTCAGCATTAAGTCACTGCTGGGGCTGTGCCTCATATACCTTCACACCCTGTCACAGCCTTAAGAGGAGGATGGAGAAGAGCTGAGGGCTGGGGATCATCAGTCATCTGGGTTGAGCAGCACCATGGGCAGAGGGAAATCAAAGCCTGTCCCACAGCCTACAGGCCTGACCTGGAGAGAGACTCAAGGCCAAGTCAGAACCAGTCAGTGTGTGGGTGGGTCTGGGGCCTCTTGGACAGAACTGCTCACGGCTGGCCCTGCTCCCTAGGATTGTGGAGCAGCATCTTTTCCGTGAACTTGCTTGATGTTTGGAATTTTTGCAGCACCTCAGAGGAGTTTTTCCATAGGTGGACGAGAGAGAGGGTGCAAGATATCGGTGAGTGACCCACTGGCTTCCCTTCTTGGTTGGGTGAAAGAAGGAAAAAGTGGAGAGACATGGACCACAAACTGAGGACTAGTCCACCTTCCATGTGTTTCAACATCATCTCTGTGGCTACAAACATGGCAAGGCAGCTAGGGCTGGAGAGTCTTCCCTGCCTTGGAGAGGAGGGTGATGGTTGGCGAAGACACCCACTCCAAAAACCCTCAGGGTCAGCTCAAAGGTGGCTGGGGGAGAGAGTCCACTGTGTAGTAAGCTTGGCACAGCTGCGAGGAGCCTAGGAGAGTTGAAGAGAGTAGAAATTTATGAGCATAGTTAAAGGTCACTCATCTGACTGTCTTCTCTGGGACTCCTCCTTACCTATCACCTCCCCACACCCACCACCCCTGTTCTGTGTCTCTCACTTGGGTATTCCAGCTCCAGGGTCTTGAGAGCCAGGCAAGGAAGGTGCGAATGGCACTTACAGTGGCTCACTCCAAGGTGCTAGGCCACCATGCAGGGCTCTACCTGGGCAATCTACCCCAACTCTTGTGACCTGCTCTCTATCCCTATCTCCCCTGCAGAAGATGAGCCTCTCCTTCCTGAAATTCCCAAATGTGATGCCAATGTCCTGGACACTTCAGTGGTGGTCCCAGCGTCATGGCTGTCCAATACCTTCCGCCAAGTCCTCACCCATCGGTCCTTTGTGTCCGAGTTCCACAACTTCCTGCTGGGGTTGCAGCTGCACACTGACTACCTCCAGAATGGCCAGTTCTCCATGTGGAAAGGTACCCCGACCTGGCTGCTGCTTAAGGCCTGCCTCTGTTTAGAGGCAGGAGAAGATCTTAAGGCTGCCACAGCAACAGGATAAGAAAACTTCTCTGATCACGTTCATGGGGTCAAGGGGCAGAGTACCCCCCACAGAGTATTCCTGCATGGAGTCCTGAACAGTGGATGGAGTGGTGTACATATTTAATTAAATGAACCTGTACAACTCTAAACAGAATCTCCATAAGTAGAAGTCAGCCCATTTCATAAATAGAAAACTATGGGTCCTGACTTTCTGCAGTTGTGCTTTTGAGGCACCTTTTCATGTGAATGGTGCCTCCTGGAGTTGGGCAGGGATGGCCCAGCTCAAGAACCCCCAAGTGGGAAGTAGCAGAGACAGGCCTTAGACTGTAGTCTTTGCAGCCTCCTTCCCACCTTGTTAAGGCTCTAAGGTTACTGTCAACCTTCTTTGGTGTTTTACTTGGCCACAGTCTACAAATGGCTTCGTGGGCTTGGCCTAATGATTTTCATCCTCCGTCTAGGTCAAAAAGGGCAACTGGCCCTGGGTGCCAAGTTTGCACCAATTTATAGGATAATAGTTGTACACCCCTGCTAACCCACAAGCTCTGTGGTTGAATTATAGTTGGTTTTCTGGGCATATTTCATAAAAGATTTGCTAAAACCTCAGTCCACCCAGAGTGGCACTCACTCACCTGGGTGTCCTGGCCAGAAGTTCAGGGATTGAGGCCCAGGCTGAGGCGAAGGAGCTCAGGGAAAGGCACTTCATCCCTACCAAGTACCTCTAACTATCTGCTGAGACTAGGGTGCAGAAGTGTGTTGATAACCAGAAGCCTTGGATTTCAGACACTGTTCTTGACGGCTTCCCGAACCAGCTGACAGAGTCCGTGAACCACTTGTGTCTTCTGGATACAGCATTCTTTGTCAACTCCAGCTACCCACCCCTCCTCAGGCCTGAGAGAAAAGCTGACCTCATCATTCATCTCAATTATTGTGCGGGGTCCCAGACAAAGGCAAGTGTGGCGAAGAAAGCCCCCCACACACACACACACACTGAGCAGAAGCAGTGTCTCTTCTGAAACAGGTCACTGAATGAGCTTCTAGAACTAGAAAATGGGAGAACATGTGCTCCCTACAGGCTCTAAGACATAGCTTGAGAGAAACCCAGGCTGCTATGCATGACGTGAGGGGAGCCATCCAAATCTCAGGGGGCAACCAGCTGGCCCTCATGCAGTGGGGCCGGGGTTTGTGTAGACTCACTGAGTTAATTCCAATTCTTGCAACTGAGCATTTGTCATATTTAGCAATTCTTCAGCTACAATAAAAAAAAAAAAAAACATTTTTTGTAACGAGGCAACTCTTGGTTGACCTCATAGATTGCAAAGACCTTGTCATTTTACAATCCCTTATTTTTTATTTTTTATGCCTACATACCTGGTCTTCCCAGGTGGTCTCCCATCTAAATACTAACCAGTCCTGACCCTACTTAACTTCCAAGATCAGACAGAATAGGGCTTGTTCAGGGTGGCTTGGCTTAGACCAAAAAAAGAAGTTTAAAAAAATAATCTTAATGAATCCCAATCAATTCCAAGGTTTTATATCACTTCAAGAGCTTATAATGTTCTAGTTTAAAAATAATCACACTGTCTTCCACTCTCAGGGAATATGACCCTTAATTATACTCAAGAATCAAGACCAGAGGTTTTTTATTTTTATTGATTTACTTTTATTGATTTATTTTTGGTCTTCTTTAATCCAATCCCATTCTGAAGCCAGAAAAGGGCAGTGTAGACAGATAAGGATGACAACGGTGATAATGACCTAAGTTTGTAAAAGAGTGACAATGCTCTCTCCTATGCGCAATCTCACTTGATCCTTATACCAGCTCTTTGGGGTAGATGGCACACTTACTATCATTCCCATGTTGTAGCTGAGGCACCTGAGGCGTGGAGAGTGTAAGAGGCTTCCTTAAGATCACGCAGCCAGTGAGCACAGAACAGAGGGCATTCTGAGCTTGCTCTTTCTGTTACATCACATGTATAAAGATGCCCTTTCATAGTCCCTTTCAGCCCTGTGGCACTTTTTCAGTTCCAAAGCCCACATGTGTCCTACAGGAGACTGCCAGCCATGGCTGTACATGGCTCAGCTCCAGTCACCCTCAGGCTGCCATCCACATCTACCCAGGTTTGTATTTAGGTGAAGCACCAATGAAAGGGTTTTTGTCCATTTTACTTGGAGAAGGAGCTTCCACTTAGACACACACCAACCTGCTGTCTCAGGCCCTTTGCCCTGACCTGGCTTTGTTCTGAAAATAACACAAAGAGGCCAAGTAGTTGGAGATCTGAGTAGTCGCCTGGGGAAATCAGGAAGCTGGATCTAAAAACTCTCTGTTTCTTATTCTCCCCGACCTCTCCTCTCAAACATGTCCCCCTATGATATTCTAGCCTATGAAACAAACCTGCGAGTACTGCACCGAGCAGAACATCCCCTTCCCCAAATATGACCTGCAAGAGGAGGGGAATAATAATCTCAAGGAATGCTACCTGATGGAAAACTCCCAGGAACCTGATGCCCCCATCGTGCTTTTCTTCCCACTCATCAACGACACCTTCCAAAAGTACAAGGCTCCAGGTAAGCCACCTCCAAGCTCAGTTCCCACCAACCTCTGGCCTTGGACTGAGAGTTCCTGTCTTTAAACTTATGCCATCTTCCAATAGCACTAATGGGAAGTCTGGCTTAGCTCCAGTCTGAGCCAACCTTGGCTTTGGCAAGAAAAAAAAGATCCCTACCCCCACACACCCTCATGAACTAGTAGCGTCAAACTCTACTTTGTCAGTCATTCAACATTTATTGACATCCAACTATGCGCCTGGCACTGTGTTGGTGCTAGGGCAGCCCTAAGATGGGCAAGCTGTGCTTTGCCCTAGGAGCTTTAAGGTGTGCATATGTGTGCACATATGTGAGTGTGCATGAGTGTACACATCTTCATGCAGGTGTGTGTGCCCGTGCATGCAAGGCTGTGCTGCAGGGAGAGATAGGATGCAAGTCATTATAACCTAATATAATGAAAGTCTATAGTGAGTCCTTCTGCTGCCTCCAGGTGTGGAACGAAGCCCTGAGGAGATGGAGAAGGGCCAGGTTAACATTTATGGCCCCAAAACTCCCTATGCCACCAAGGAGCTGACGTACACGGAAGCCGCCTTTGACAAAATGGTGAAGCTCTGTGAGTACAACATCCTGAATAACAAGGACCAGCTCCTTCAGGCCTTGCGAAAGGCAGTGGAGAAGAAGAAATTCCTGAAGAGCCAGTGTCCCTGCTAAGTCCTGGGAAGCCACAACGCTCCTGTGTCTGCTTCTACCATCTGAGCGGGGAACCCAACAGAGCTGACCTGCCTGCATAGCCCACTCTGCACTCTGGCAAGGGGTGCAGGCAGGCTGGCCTGGACTTTCTATCAAAAAGTAAAAATTTCACATAGTTGAGAGAGACAGAGAAAAAGAGAGAGATACATGAAAATAACAAGGCATGTATTGGGATTTTAAAGCTGCTGATATTGTTTTATACCTTTAGGGGAAAGAGCCCAATGGCCATGGGCTTCCACACATGCCTAGAGTGTGGAGAATAAAATGGCCTGAGGAAGAGGCTGGTTCCCCACAAACCTCAGACTTAGAGCTGGAGCTCAGAGCCCTCTCCTTTCTATTTCTCTCTGCCTCCTGTTGTGGGGGGCCTAGGGGAAGACACAAGAGGACCTGAGAAGCACTCAGAGTTCACTTTTTGAAATTTAAGACAATTATGTTCTCATAATTTTTGTAGACAGTTCTATTTTGTGGTTTTTACTTTTATGAATCAGGATATGAATAGGGATCATGATGCCAGAAGATCTAGATGGAGCACTAGAGACATCCTGATCTCTTCAGCAACAAAGCCAAATAGGTGACAGGATTTCAGCGACCCATCTCCAGCTACTCAGAGCCCTAGGACTGATGATCCCCATGATTCCTACCAGGCAGCCCTGTCTTAGCATCCAGTTCCAATGAAATGCCAGGCAAAGCCCAAATCTGCAGCCCAGGTTCATGGAACAAGGATCTGGAACGCAGCTCAGGAATGTCTGGTCTGGTAAATGGTCAGGCATTAGGTGAGAGTGATGCTGCCCAGTGCCACCCATTCTAAGAGACCAACATTTGTTGACACACCTGCTCCAGGAGCTCTTCTCAGTTCTCTGTCATCCTCCCCTCTGTTTTCCAGATGGGATTATTTATTTCTAAATGGGATTCCTCTTATTTATCAAACAATTTATGTAAACAATCATGGCCAGCACTTCCCAGCTCTTGGAAATTTCCCTTTAGAGCATGAAACTAGGAAAGATCTACCTGGAAAGGATCTGGTTAGCCCTGAGAATAAAACCCAAACTTGGAGGTGGTTTCAAGATGGTTTTCACTGAGAAAGCCCTGGAACACGGAGAAGCCCAATCAAAGTATCCGGGTCTCTCGTCAGTCTGGGAACTTAATTAAAAAATGTGTAACCTGAGTCACTGAGATGCCCAGGCCTGTGGAAGGTATGACCAGAAAGGCATGTGGTCCGCATGAAGCCCAGCAGACCTGGAAAACACGCCATTCTTTCTATGTCACCACGTTCCGTAAGCAGTCCTTTGGTCGTTAGAAGACAAGTGGTGACAAGTACTAAAAGTTTCGAAAAATCGGCCTCCAATTTATGTTCTTGCTACTCAAAGTGTGCTGGGGAACTAGTTAAAAATGCAGAATCTCAGGCCCTACCCCAGCCACACTTAATAATAATTTTCATTTTAGAGAGATGCCCACCCAGATGCTCACCCCCAGGTGATGCCTGTGCATATGAAAGTTAGAAAGGTGTAGATTTATGCCATACTTTCCCTTATGCCTGGAAAGCGTCCTTTCCCTGAGCCAATGATAACTCAGCTCCTGGACCTGCAAAACTGGTCCCCACCTAGATGATGCTAACCTGGGACACTACCCTTCCCTTCCACCAGGGCAGCCAACTGCCTCTACTTTGACATCTTTTCCTTCTATCTGCAACAAACAGATTCTCCTTGTCAGAGTGAGCCATGCGGCAAGACCTGTTTATTGTAAAGTGAATGCAGTCCTGTCCTAGATTCATCCAAATATGTAGAATGAAGTTTCTGAAACCATTGTATTATTTGAGCAAGGAATAAAATGGCCATGTAGGTAAATACTGTTGACTCATTTGCTGTTATTATCTGATGCTGTGAAAATTGCAAAATTTCGGCCCTCATCCATGCCTGGTCCCTGCCAGAGATTGTGAGAAGGCCATTTCCATCCCATTCCTCCTCTCCTTGACCACTTCCTTTCCTCCCGCAGGGGTTCCCACCTTCTTGTGGTGGGGTGCTCCTCTGTTTTTATGAAGCCACACCAGCACCCAGTGGAGCACCAACTCTTGCTGACCCATGCTGTTTGAGCTCCTGTTGGTTTTTGGGAAGTGCTGGTGTAGAAGAAGGAAGGGCAGCCAGCATCAGCTGAGCACCTACTTGGTACATGGAAGCCAGGGGCAGTAAACAGTCTCTGCTTTCCAGGAACTTATATTTAGGTTGGGGATAAAAATATGGAAAGATTTGTATTTGGATCTGAGAAGTTAAATAGTGACTTAGATTCTAAAACAATGCTGGCGGTGTCACAGAGCAGGAAAGCACAAGGGTTAAGGCCAAAATGTCATCAGCTCTGAGAGGGGCAAGGACACAGCATCAGGAAGTCTCCCCTTAGGTTCCCTACTCTCTGCCTGTAACATGATTAAATAGCAAGGGTTCCTCTCTCCCCCTGTATCCCTGCTCCTTATCTCCCCTTTCCTCCTCAGGAAAGTAGCCAGCACACCACACTGCTGCACAAGCCAGTCACCCTGTCCCACAGTAGATGTGTTCTGCTCCTACATTCCCATGAAAACACTTCTCACCAAGGCCACCAATGTCCACCCAGTTGCCAGATACACAGAATCAAAAGGCACTAGCTCTTTACAGGCCTTATCTTACTTGATTGTTCTCAGCATTTGGCACTGCAAACCTCTCCCTCCTTCCTGAAACCCTCCCTTCCCATGACTTCCTTGCCAACAGCAGTTCAATTCACTTCTGCTTGCAAATATTTATTGCCTTCCAACTACATGCCAGTTACTGGGCATTGGGACAATAACAAGAATTAACAATTGACCCCACATTTCAAGGAGCTTCCTTCTGGTCCTACGTAGGAGGCCTACATGAAAACAGACCCTTGCAATACAAAGAGAAAATTCCATAGTAGCTGTGGACAGAAGGAGCACACATCAGGGGCTGCCAACCCAGCTCTAGAGGGAAGGAGCCAGGTTTGCTGGATGCTTTCTGTCCTGGATTTCTTCCCACTTTCAAGCCCCTCTCCTGCCTCACCTCTCTCGTTCTCCTTTAGCTGCTGGTATTCCTTGAGGTTCTCTCCTTAGGTCTCCCCTCTTCTCAATCTATACTCTCGTAAGCAATCTCACCTACACCTAGGACTTCAAGTACAGCTTCTATTTTGAAAACTCTCAAACCTTTAGCTCTAGCCAAACTGAATTCCTGTTTCTGATTTGTGTATTTAAATTCTATACCAGTTAGCAGTACTTCTGCTACATAATCAAAAGAACTAAAATTCAAGTGGCTTAAATAAGATAGAAGTTAATTTCTATTATCAGAAAATCAGGCTCCTTTCAGCTGTCCTCAAGGTTTGCCTTCTGGTCCATTATGGCTCCTGGAGCTCTCCCCATCATATCCATATTCCAGGCAGCAGGGAGGATAAAGGGATCTGAGCTTCTGCTGACTATGAAGACACCAAGCCAGTCCTGGTCTGCCTAGCTCTGGACTTCTTTTCTCTGAAAGAAAACTAAACTTTTATCTTAAAATAATGAGAATTATCAGCTATTCCATTTATCTGTTGCTGCACAACAACCCCCCCACAATATAATGACATAAAATAACCACCATTTGATTATGCCCACAGATTCTGTGGGTCAGGAATTTGAAAAGGGCACATCAAGGACAATTTTTATCTGCTCCATGTGTGGAGCTTCAGCTCAAATGACTTGAAGTGCTGGAGAGGACTCAGATGGCTGGGGTCTGAGACAGCTGGGGCTGAAAGATCCACTTCTGAGGTGGCTCCTTCATTCACATATCTGGTGCCTGGGCTGGAAAGACTGGGGAGGACAGAGGACAGGCTCAGTTTGATTGACTATTTGTCAGAGCACTTTTATGTGGCCTCCCCATCACCGTGGTCTCAAGATAGTCAGCCTTCTTAAATAGCAGCTCAGGGCTCCAAGAGTGAGTGTTACATAGTGGCAGCTGTATGGCGTAATGTATGACCCAGCCTCAGGAGTCACATAGCAGCACTTCTGCTGTACTCTATTGGCAGAGGCATTCACAAGCTAGCCTAAATTTAAGCAGAGAAGATAAAGATCCCATCTCTTGATAGGAGGTGTGTCAAAAAAAGGGGGAGGGGGTCAAGTTTTAAATCCCAGACTGCAATAATTGAATTCTTAAAGTTGACCTTGCTCCTCTTCTACTAAGCAAATATCACATTTTGGGTTCTGTTACCGCAGACTACATTTCTAGTAACAAAGTCATTGTTAATTAGGAATTAGTTTCATCTCTAACAAAGAGCTGATGAATAGTGGCTTAAATGCATTCATATAAAAGAAGTTCACAGGGAGGTAGTCCAAGGCTGGCATGGCAGTTCATGATTCATCAGGGATCCTGCTCCTTCCAGCTCTCTGATTTACTATCCTTTGTGTAGTCCTTAACCTCATGATCCAATATGAACCCTGTGGCTCCAGCCGTAACATCCAGGTCCCAGACTATGAGGGGAGAGAAAGATTAAACTCTCTTCTCTTTAAAAGAGACTTCCTGGAAGTCTTACACATCTTCAGGTAACATATCAGAAACCACACCTTGGTCTCATTATCACACTTAACTGTAGGGAGACTGAAAATTTTTGTTTTTACCGGGTTGGCAATGTGCCCAATTAAAAATAAGAGCTCTATTACTAAAGAAGAACCATTTATAGGCAATAGGCAGTCTTGTTCCAAGTACCTACCAGACATTTCCCCCTACATGTCCTACAAGCTACACCTCTGAGTGGCAGTAGTGACCTGGGTAAGTGGCCACAGAGAACAGAGAGGTGTGTCTGAGAGTGAAGGGGTCTCTTCCAGGGCCAAAGTACCTCCTCTAATCTCCTCATCATGTGTCTCCCAGGTCTCTATCTGCTTCAGAATTTGAAGTTATCGGAGTAAGACGCTGGACACAAACTAGAGCAAACCTTGTGACCATTTTCCTACAGAGAGGAAGAGGGGGGAAATTCTTCCACGAGAATTACAATTAAAATTCTCATAGCAAAGAAAAATCGTGAGTCTTGTTATCAAGGTATTTCTTTTAAGAAGTATGCAATACAACAAATTTCTGGGCAGCAATAGCACTCCTTATAGAACGGTCTGTAACAGGACTTAACCTGAAAAAAAAAATTGAGTTTAAAAATTTTAAAAAGTGACAGAAATTGGAATTGTTTAGTTTGAAGAAAGAAAACCAAGAGTATCACAACTTGCAAGTGGATGCAAGACAACTATCCTGGGGAGTATTGGCGACTCTCCCACTCCACTGAGGACAGAACAAGAACAATAATAAGAAAGCTGACATCGCAGCTGTAAGAAGACTAAGGAAGAAAAGGCATAGTGGTATATTCTCTGGGCCACGTTCTTTCAGGGCTTCTTCTTCTTCTTCTTCTTCTTTTTAAGGATTAAGGGTAATACCTTTTTTTTTCATCCTTAAAATTTGTTTTCTGATTATTGTGTAAAATTCAAAATATGCAAAAGCACATAAAAAAGGAAACTAAGATGACTTATCATTCCAAGACTCAGAGGTCATTACTATTTGGGGGTTTATCCTTTCCATATTTTTACTAGATACTTTATTTCTTTTTTACAAAAGTACAAAATCCTATATATTCATTGCTTTAAAGGTGATTAAAAAAATACCTAACATAAAATTTACCATCTTAACCACTTTACATGTACAGTCCAGTCATGTTAACTATATTCACATTGTTGTGCAACAGATCTTCAGAATTTTTTCGTTTTGCAAAATTGAAACTTTATACCCACTGAACAGTTCCCCATTTCCTCTTCCTCCCAGGCCTTGGCAACCACCATTTTACTGTTTTTATGGATTTGACTACTTTAGATACTACATATAAGTGGAATCACACACTGTTTGTCTTTTTGTGACTGGCTGATTTCACTTAGCGCAATACTCTCAAGGTTCATCTAGATTGTAGCATGTAACAGGATTTCCTTACTTCTTAAGGCTAAATAATATTTCATTGCATGATACATTTTGTTTATCCATTCACCCATCAGTGGATGCTTGGGTTGATTTCACCTCTTGACTATTATGGATAGTGTTGCTATGAATATGGATATATGATTTCTCTTACTCTACTTTCAACTCTTTTCAGTATACACACAGAAGTGGGATTGGTGAATCATATGATAGTTCTAATTTTAATTTTTTGAGGAACTGCCATTCTATTTTACACAGCAATTGCAAATATTCACTATTCAACTTATTTGGGTAAATACTAAGGAGTACAATTTCTGAATCATATGGTAAGAGTATTTTTTATGGGTTTGTTTTTTATGTGTTTTAAAAAATATAGAAGCTTTCACTTTTTTGTTGACAAAATCTATCAACCTTTTCTTTCATAATTTTTGCCTTTGGTTTTGTTTAGAAAGGCTTTACCCTTCTAAAATTTTCTTAAAAATTTTATATCTTCTAGTAGTTTCATTTTAGTTTTACATTTAAATCTTTGTTTTATTTTGACATGAGGCCAATATGTAATTTCATTTTCCTTTGGCTTTCTTTTCACTACCATAATTATGAGTAAGTTTCTCTAAATATTTGATCTACACAACTCCAAAGGAGTTCCCATTTTATAAACAAGGAAACTGAGGCAGAAAACTCATTGCACTTAAGGACACCAGGTAGTCATTAATTTACATAATCAGGATTCAAACCCAGGTTTTTTCATGTCAGTTCCTGTTCTCTCTCAGGACAACCTGGGTACTCAAAGTATGGTGCATGGACAAGTAGCTTTGGCAACACCTGGGCACTTGTTAGAAATGGGGAGTTTGGGGTCTCACTCCATACCCATTGAATCAGAATCTACATTTCCATCAAGGTTTAGAAGTACTGTTGTGTGTATTTCCCAAGATTTAGGGTACAACAGACTCATCTGGGGCACTTGTTAAGCTCCATCACTCCTAAATATTTTAACTCAATAGGTCTGGAGTGATGATCACAAATCTGCATTTTAACAAGATCTCGCGTGATTCTTATGCAATTGGTCCATCTATCACACTTGAGAAATACTCTAAACAACTGAGAAATACTCGAAAACTGGTTAAAACGCCAAAAGTGATGGCTGATTATTTCTTTTACTCTCAATTTAAGTGTTTTTAACCTGAAAAAAAGAGACAGCCGGGAGGTAACATAAACTCTTTTACATGTCAATGTGCGGGAATTGGGTTATAATCAATGAGGATGATGACTGAATTTTCAATTTCACAGAAAATCAATTAAAACTACGGGCAAAAGACCTCCGAGCTAGCCCCAGTTTAGTGGGGGCAGCGTGGATAAGAGATATAGGTACCCAGCAGATTGGCGTCTACTCCCCCGGCTTCGAATGCTGTCATTTACGTCGGTGAGTCAAGGTCCCTTCACCTGTAAAACGAGGGTAATAATGACCTGCCAGGTAGAAGAAACCTGTCTGTCAACTTTCCGGACTTTTGTCTCGGGTACTGACGTCCATTGGGCTGGGACAAGTGAACGTCCCAAGGAACGCAGCAGCCTCCGGGGACTGGGTTTGTGCCAACGCGGACCGCCGGAAGCCGACGCCACCTGGCCGGAGGTGGGGCCCGGGCGCCCGACCAGACCCCTCGGAGGCCGCTCTGCGTCACCCGCCCGCCCCAGTCCCCCAGACCGACTCCGTCGTCAGTAATTCATAACAGCCTCCTCTCCATTGGCTGACGTCTCCGCCCGCTCTGGCGGCCGACCAATGAGGAGGGACTTAAGAGAGCGCTTCTGAATAGTGAACGAGCCCTCGTGACGTAGCGGCCGAGGATTGGCTGCGACGGCGCGAGGCGGGGCCAGCTCGGTCGGCCGCGAGCGCCTCCGGGGCAGGTCGGGGCCAGCCGGGAGGGTCGCGGCCGGAGCGGGTGGCCGTGCGGAGCGGGCGCTGGGCGGGCAGGCGCGGGGCGCCGAGCGGCGGCGGCATGTTCAGCTGGATGGGGAAGCAGGCCGGCGGGCGCGAGCGCGCGGGCGGCGCGGACGCCGTGCAGACCGTGACGGGGGGCCTGCGCGCGCTCTACCTGCGCAAGGTGCTGCCGCTGGAGGAGGCGTACCGCTTCCACGAGTTTCACTCGCCGGCGCTGGAGGACGCCGACTTCGAGAACAAGCCCATGATCCTGCTGGTGGGCCAGTACAGCACGGGCAAGACCACCTTCATCAGGTAACACCCCCGCCGCCCATCCTCACCCCCACCTAGTGGAGGGAGTCCTCCCCACGTGCGCTCGCGCCCTCGCTAGCCTCCCGCCGCCCTCGGGCTTCCTGCAGCGCCCACTTCCCCTTTTGCGGACCCCCCTCGCCACTGCTCCCCCTCCAGCAGCGGCTTGGCTTCGGGTTCCGGATACCCGCGGGGTGCCCGCAGCCCTGCCCCAGGGCGTAGCCACCCGAGCAGGGACTGGCTCCACCGCACGCGGGCAGGAGGGTCCCCCGAGCCCCTGCTCTGCGGACTCCTAGGCCTCCTTCCGTGCTCGTTAAAGGCGCTGCTCCGGCCGGCTGTGTCCTGTCACCGTGGCCTGGGGACCCGGGAAAGGGAAGGCGGGCAAGGCTATAATAAGCATCTTCTTGATGCGCGAGTGAGGCCTAGGGCTAGAAATGGGGTCAGAGGTGTGGGTTATCGGAATTGGCTGTTGAGTCATAGTTGGAGAGTTAAGCCTCTAGCACCGTGCCCAGTTTATAATTATTTATCGAATGAATGAATAAATGGCAATCGTAGAGGGTATTGCCTATGTCCCCTTCCCTTGAGGTCCTTACATGCCACCTCCCACCACAGTGTTCTCGGAGTGGGTAGAGGGGCCGCTTTCTCTCGGCTGTTGCACTGCCTCGCCTTTATCCTGCCATAGGAAGTTAATTGTGCGTAGCAGCCCGCACCCAGTGAAACTAAGGGGGAGTGTCATATTACTATTCGTTAGTTTCCATTTCTTGGGTTGGTCATTCCTTCCTCGCTCACCCTTGACAACTGAAAATATTTGTCATGCTCGCTGTGTCTCCAGAAGCAAACAATTACTGTGCATGCCCTAAGGTTCAAAGCCTATAGCTTCCCAGGAAGTGACTTTTGATAAAAAATAATTGACATTGAAACAGATATTCAAAGAAGCTAGTTTACTTCCAAAGCATTTGCTGGCAAATTAAGGCTTTCCATTCTTTGGGTAGGAAACTTGCCTTCCTGGGTTAAGGCCTGTGTCAGTTGAAACAAAGTGACTGGCTATTTAAGGTTTTGGTCCAGGATTTTGGAAATTGTAACAGTCTCTTTATCATTGATGTTCAACAGGTGTTCAGAAAGCTACATCTATATTTGGATTTGTGCCATTTCTATTAAGTAGCGACCTCTTTTCTCCACTCTAGTGACCTGAATAGTTCCTACAAATAAAGGAGTTGTCACTACAGGATATATGTTCAATCCAGGCCTCCAGATATTCTGTGAATGAATTCAGCAAAGCAAATACACTATATTGAAATGTACAGTCCTAGACAGTAGATCGAATGTGAAGGAAGAATGAAGAAAATAATTTTAAAATTGCTTTTTTGGTGCTTATTAATATGCTGAACATAGTATTAAATGTGTCACCCCAGAGACTCAAAATGAACCATAGAAATATTACAGTAAACTGGTACCTCCGTTTAGATGTAAAGATGGCAGACAATGCATTTGAGGTCCTCAGTAATAGTTTTTAAGTATGTGGGATAATGAAGTGTTATGACCAAGTGATACAAAGTAAACCTTTTAAAATATATAGATGAAGGATAAAAAGGTAATACTGTTATAATAATCTCAGACACTCATGGTGGTATGTTTACATGTCTTTGCCACAGGGACTTTATTGTGCCCTATGTGATTAGGGGGGCCCAGTTGATGCTTTACCATCCTGGATGTGATGTGGCATTCTCTCTGCTCCCACATCCTGGATAATAAGCAAGCCTAAGGCAGGAGAACACAATTCACAGGAACATGATTTGATCTTTTTTTAAATTTACTATTTCATTATATTATTTCTCACTCTTCTCTGCTTCATCATTTGGGGGTAGTTTTGTAGAATAACTAAGAATAGTTTTAAGGATTTTGAGATCCAACTCCTGGAGACTCCATCCAAACGGACCTCTGCCAGAGTGAAGGAGGGATTACCATTTCAGAAAGTCACTTGCTCTTGAGATCGTCCCTGGACTGACTTTGTTGTAGGGCAGCAGGCACAAAGTAGACCTGTGAAGTTAGAGGGAAATCAGAGTGGACATGAAGCTTGGTGAGGCACCAGAGACCTGAGTTTCATTTCAGAGTGGAGCTAGGAAGAAGAGATTTAGCTCCTGGGAAGAAAGCCCCCCCACCCCACCCCACCCCCCAAAAGTGGGTCAGCTACCTTCTAGAGACCTGTACTGGAACTGGGGAGCAGAAGGACTGATCGTCCTGGATCCTGTGTGCATCTGTAGCTATCTTTTCTCTGAATCTGGTCAGTGCCTGCTTTTTTTTTCTCTTCTCATGGTAAAGCCACTCAGTAAGGCCTTTTTAGTGGAACCTTATTCTTCCCTCCTTTTGTCCCATAACTGGGAAGAACTAGGAGCCCCACTAAAACATGGTGAGCCAGGACCCTCATCATAAATTAAATGAGTGCTTTGTTCTAATGAAAAGATCTCCTAGATGGGGTGGATGAAGAGCCTGACTGAGAAAATATGCTCACTTTTGTGGGGAAGATCACCATGAGGGGCCCAAACACAAAGAAAAGGACGAGTAAAAGAGACTTGGCCGCCTCTCCTTATGTGAATCACAATGCTGGCCCAGAAGGAGATTTCAGATGTGATGGAGATATTTGCCAAAGTCTCTTTGGGGTAGAAGCAGAACAGCTGATAAATCTGTTGTTTCACTGACAGTTTTATTTCCCAGAAGAGGGAGGATGCATGAGAGGAGTTATTGCTGCCCTACCTCTGACCAACAAGAAAGAATTGGCCAGAGAAGGAAAAGAAACAGGCATGGGTGAAATGGCCATGTTGTCTTAGTCTCTGAAACAGCCAAAGAAGGGTGGATATTGGGCTTGGCCAGGTTTGTGCCCCAAACCTGAGGAAAACAGATCTGAGATTTCCTCCAGAAAATCCCTGGGCCCAAGTGCTGTGAAGGAAGACATTTTAAATGAGAAGATATGAGGCTCAATGAAAACCAATTCAAACCACACAGTTCTAACTTCTGATTTTTAAGAACTTCACTTTTGTCTCTTCCTCCTATACTCTGTCTCCTTCTAATGAGGAAAAAAGAGGGAAGTCACTCAAGAAACTGTATAGGTTTTAAAAGGTCAGAGACGAAGGCAATTATGCAAGAAAAAGAAATAGCATGTTGATTGGATAGAAGTAAAATCTCTATTCACAGCGAACATGATCTTTCATATAGACAGTCCTAAGGATTTAGGAAAATCCTGAAAAACCTCTTTAAATGTCGTAAATGAGTTCAGCAAAGTGTCAGGATACAAGATCAACATACAAAATTAATTGTATTTCTATACACTAGCAGAGAACAATCTGAAAAATGAAATTAAGAAAATTCCATTTATAATAGCATCTAAAATAATAAATAATAATAAAGGAATAAATTTAACAAATGTAGTGTAAAACACTGAAAACTATAAAACTTAGTTGAAAGAAGTTAAAGAAAACCTTTAAAAAATGAAAAGACCTCCTATGTTCAGGTTTGAAAGACTTAAAATTTTTAAATGGCAAGACAACTCAAAGTGACCTATGGATTCAGTACAGTCCCTACCGGGATTCCAAGTTTCTGTAAAGAAATTGACAAGCTGATCCTAAAATTCACTTTGAAATTGTGAGATCTAGATGGCCGAAACAATCTTGAAAAAGAACAAAGCTGGGGTTCTCATACATCCTGATTTCAAAACTTACTACAAAGCTACACTAAACAAGGGCGTGGCATAAGGGTAAATATATAGATCAATTGAATAGAATTGAGAATCCAAAAATAAACCCATACATCTATGGCAAATTTGTTTTTACAAGGGTTCAAAAATAGTTCATTGGGGGAAAGAATACTCTTTTCAACAAAAGATGGTGAGACACTGGATTATCCACACACTAAAGGGATAGAGGGTGACTGCTAATGGTTCCTGGCTTGCTTTTGGAAATAATGAAAATGTTTTAAAATTAGATAGTGGTATTAATTGCACAACTTTGTGAATATACTAAAAGCCACAGAATTGTACCCTTTAAAAGGGTGAATTTTATGGTATATGAATTATATCTCAATAAAAATATATAAGACAATTCAGTTTTCCAATCATACTCATCCTTTGGTTTATTTAATTTCCATAATTCTTCAATTAGTATCAAGAAATTTCTACATCTGTGCAATAATTTAAAATAAAAATGGGTGCCAGGAAGAAAAAAAAGTGGGAATAGCTAAAAGAACACAGGATAAAAGGAACGAAGGAGCAGACATGAGAAGAAAGGGTGTAGCCACCACACAATACCTGTATTGTTTTTTCCCTATATATCCTTGTCAGTGTATATAAACACATTCTTCATAACACTCAAGTTAGTAAAATCAAGGTACAGTGTTTTTCTATAAAATGCTTGATAAAGTAAATTGTATTTTAAAACTTTAAATATTATTTAAATATGTTAATGGGGCAAAAGGCAGGGGTTCCATAAGCAAGGATAGGAACAAGTTTTATGGACAGTATGGAGCACTAAGAAGCTAGGCAGTAATGAGAAGGCAGAAATGCCTCGGACAATTCTAAAAAGACTTTTTAGGCCTGTTTAGAACAAGAGAAATGCTCAGGAGGCGATAGGCGCACTGTTTAGCTCTCTTTCTATAACATTAGAGGAAAGCAGAACTACTTAGCTATTTTGCTTCCTCCTTTTTCCTCACAGCAAATGATCTAAAGATGGCAGAGGGAGCCCAGCTGTGTTTGAGAGGGGGTTCAAACCCTGACGCAGGCACTCTCTAGGGCCCACACAGGCAAGCCCAGTAAATTCCTGAGGGGATGTATGGATGGGAGAACTGTATAGAAGGAACGTGTAGTTGTGCTCAAAGAACTGTAGTTGATAATTTTTAAGAAATTATGAAGAATACGACTCAATAACAACAACAAAAAACCAATCCAATCAAAAAATGGGCAGAGGACCTGAACAGATACTTCTCCCTAGAGGACATACAGATGGCCAACAAATGTATGAAAAGATGCTCAACATCACTAGCTATGAGAGAAATGCAAATTAAAACCACAATGAGATACCATCTCACACCTGTCAGAGTGGCTATAAACAACAGGACAACTAATAACAAATGTTGGAGAGGATGTGGAGAAATAGGAACCCTCATACACTGCTGGTGGGACTGCAAATTGGTACAGCCACTATGGAAAGTGGTATGGAGGTTCCTCAAATAACTAAGAATAGACCTACCATATGATCTATCAAAGACTTGAAAACTCATATTCAAAAAGATACTTGCACACTATTGTTTATAGCACCATTATTCACAGTGGCCAGGACATGGAAGCAACCGAAGTGTCCTGTGATAGATGATTGGCTGAAGAAGCTTGGTACATATATACAATGGAATATTACTCAGCCATAAGAAGAGATGAAATACTGCCATTTGCAACAACATGGATGGAAAGCAAGATAATCATGCTAAGCAAAATAAGCCAAACAAAAGGTTAAAAATCACATGATATCGCATATGTGAAATATAAACCTAAAAGCAACAAATGAATAGGACAAATAAACAGACTCATGGACATGGACAATGGACTAGTGGTTACCAGATGAGAGAGGAAAAATGTTTAAAAAAAAAATTATATATTATGAAAAAAAACTGGCATTAAAAAAAAGCTACATCTGGATAGAAAAGTCTTCACTGAAAATAAAAATCAGTGATCTTTAAAAAATTTATGAAGAATATGAAAAGTATCAGAAAATTGAGAGTAGGCAAATGTCCCAGTCTTCAAAAACGGGAAGAATGAATAAGAGCGTGTTTAAGAACAAAGCTCTACTTCATTCCTTTGATAAGCCATAGGCTTCATAATTAAAGAGAAGTGAAGGCACTCACAGGAGGCAGCCTGGTTCACCCATTTAAAAAAAAATCCCATTAAGGAAACACTGGGCCTAGTTCGGTGATTCTCACCCTCCTTCACACACTGGAGCCCCTGAAAAATCTTCTGTGCCAAATACTATACCCTTTGCAGAACTCTCTGATATTGAAATATTTGATTTTTACCAAAGAGTAGACTATTACAATATAAAAGATAAGATTATATCTACATACTCTAGTGTAATACTGATTTCAGAAATAGGTTTAGCTATCATAGAACTTAGAGTTTCATGGAGGATGTGGGAAAGCATCCACAAGCCATTAAGGCTATGACACTAGAAGCGGGCATAGGAGGGACCTGCATTCAGGCTTAGAGGTTTGAAAGGTCTCCCAGAGGATACAACCTAAAAGCTGAGCCCTGAAGAATAAGCCAGAATAAGCTGCCCAAAGGAGACAAGGTGAGGATCATCAATAAGGCCCAGGTGTCTTGAGTAACCAGGTGGGTGGTGGAGCTAACCACTGAGGTGGGGACACAAGAAGAGAAAGAGTAGGGGCATAATTTGACCTTAGGTTTAAACCTGTGTTAAAGTGGACACCTAGGCATGTAGAGCCCACAAGGGGTCCGACATATGGGTCTCGAGTGAGAGGAAGAGGAGCTTGTGGAAACACTTGGGAAAAAGTTACCAGAGAGGTGGAGTAATGCTAAGGGGGGATGGTGGTTTAGAGGTTGCTTAAGGCTCTTGTGGTTGCAAGAGATGGGAAGTCAACTAAAAAAGGCTTAAGTAAAAAAGGTACATGTATTCTCATGAAACTGATTAGACCAGGGTATACTGGCTTCAAGCCTGGTGTAGGACCCCAAGTGGCATCAGGACTCTATCTGTCAGCTCTGCTGCCTTCCTCATATTGGCTTCCTTCTCAGGCAGTTGCCCCTCATGAATTGGGCAGATGGCCATCTCCAGTTCCATATTCATATTATGACAGCTCAGCAACTCCAGTGGAAAAAAAAAAAATAGGGTTTCTTCCCCAACAGTTTCAGCAAAAATCTTAGGTTTGAGTCTCAGTGATTCGACTTTGGCCACATGCCCATCCCTGAGCTAGCCCTAGAGCCAAGGGGAATGAAATACCCATACTTGGAGTGGGGTGGTCAGCCCCCAAACCATGTAGATACAAAATGGGGAGAGGTGCCATTATCAAAAAGCGGGGATGGATGCTGGATGGGTGAAACAGCAGGCAGTCCCCACAAAAGCCAGGGAAAGAGAAAGGGGGTGGTCAGCAGCATCAGATGCTTCTGGGAAAAGGATTGAAATGGAGCCTGTGGATTAGCCATCAGGAGCCAGGATGACCTTATAAAGAGCCCTGTCAGTAAGTGGTGGTAACCGAAGCCAGGTGGCAGTGGGTTGAGGCATGAGTAGGAGGTGAACTGTCAAATATAGAAAACTTAGCAACTGGGTGCTAAAGGGGAGGAACTGTGTGCTGGACACAGGCATTCCAGAGGCTTGGTTGAAGATGAGTGCAAGTTAAAAGTTGATGGAAGGGGGCTATCGAGGGGAAAGCTGGTGTTTTAGAAGCCCAAGAGTTAGCAGGACGTGGAGCAGGAATTCTGAGGAGAGGAATGGGGGAAATCACTTTTTATTGTTTCTGTAAACCAACCCTCTCAAAGTGATTCTTAGGCAACCTCCCCCAGGAAACATTTGGGAACCATTGACAGATGAAGGTTCACTTGATGGAATCATGGTAATTGAACCATCAAACCTGAGAAGAGTCTCACTTCATTAGGCATTCCATGGCTTGTGGTCTAAGTTCCGTCTGTTCATATATTTAGCAAATGACCTAGATGAAGACATAGAAGCTATGCTTACAAAACTGGGGGTTACCCAATAAATGCAAATTAATAAATAGCCTTTCTCACTTAATTTTATGCGATGAACTTATTAAGTAAACTTCAAAAATAACTTTAATGACTCCATCACATTCTATTGTACAGCTTGGAAAGTTATGTCTAATTTTATGCTGTTACATATAATATTGCAGTGAACATTCTTGGCTATAAGTTTTTGTTTCTAGTTTTTTTTTTTTTCTTAAGGAATAGGTGTCTGAGCATGAATTATTGCATCGAAAGTATAAGTATTTTTCAGGTTTATATGTATTCCTGATTTTATAATGTATACATATTCCTTATTCCAAATTAGATTCCCACCTGAGAGTCTAATATGAGGATCATTATTTCACCAAATCTCAGTAAAATTAAGTATTACTATTAAAATTAAATAAATATGATAGGAAAACATTTCTTCTAATTTGCTTTTTTTAACTGATGAAGTTGTAAAATATATAATCATCATCTATATTTCTTTGTGGAATTGTCTGTGAACTTTGCCCAGTTTTCATTTGGAGGAGTATTCTTTATCCTATAGATGTTTAAGTATTTTAAGTATTTTTTTCATTCAAGGTTTGCTTTTTTAATTTTATATGACGATTTTTGACGTGTAAATAATATTTGTGGTCAAATTTAATCCTTTTTTCTTTTATGAAAGTCTATATCACTTTTATGTATAGAAAATCCTTGTTTATCCTAAGATTTAGTAAATATTCACCTGTATATCCTTCTTTTTAATAGACGTTTAAAAATATTTGACTCTAATCCACTTGGAAGTAAAATCTGTTTCAAAGGTATTCATTTTTTTTAACACTATTTACTGAATAATTCTACCTTTTCCTAATATACAAGGCTTCCTTTTATGGTAATTTACTAAATATTGGGATCTTTTAAGACCTTTCTCTTGCATCCTATTTATCTGTTTATATATAGATTCTTATACCGGCACCATACTGTCATAAGTCATTTTAAATGTTTAAATGACTTTATCGTCAATTTAAAACATTCTTTACTAAATTGCAGCACAGATTCTTTTGATCTCTTTTCTCTTTGTTTCCCAAATACTGTCAATCATCATTTCCTGTTATTCTTTGGAGGAACTTTAAAATTACTTCATTAGATTCTTCCCAGAAAACCCCACTGGGATCCATTTGTATTGGAACTGCATTGTATCTTGGTGTTTGCTCTTTCCAAGCAGGAACTCACCACTGCTTTTACTCAGACTTTCTGTATCTCAGAAAAGTGGTTGATTTACTCATATAAGTTATATACTTTTTAATGTTGTTCTTAGGTATTTTATCCTCTGTCGCTTTGTGTATCAGATTTTTTCCTTTATATTTTCTAGATGGATATATCTAGTATGTAAGATAGCTACTGATTTATTTTCTTTTCATTTTGTATCCCTTTGATTCAAGTTATTCTGACAGCTTTTTGTTAGATTCTCTTGACTTTTTTAGATAGACGGCTATATGAATTACATTCATGAATACTGTTTCATCTTCTGTTTCATATTTTATTATATTGGAAAGTGAGCATCCATATTAAGCTTCTAATTTTAATGGTAATGTTTTTGTTGTTTAAGATAGGATGTTAGCTGTCGGATTAATATTTTATAAGTTATTCACATTAAGAAATTATCTTTCTATTGCTAATTTTGAAAGAATTGCATTTGAAAAAAATTAGAATGGATGATGAGTTTTATTAAATGCCTTTTTACCTTTTCCTTTACCCTGTGTTCTGTGGAATGCATTTCTGGGAGATTATTAATAGGTGTTCAAAGAAAAAAAATGTTTTCTAGTACAGTAACTTTGGGAAATACTGTGTTCTATAGCCTCCTCAGGAAGCTTACAGTGCTTCCAGATCAACCTAAAGCCTGTCAGATTCATAAATTACAAGTCATAACCTTGAAAACACTTAGATCTTCATTGCATGTGCAAATGAATGAATGAATGGAAAAATAAACAGGGCTGTAAGAAATTGGAAAGCATGTTACTTTAGATTCTAGTAAACTTCCTTTCCCTTTCTTCTTCATTTCCCATCCTTCCATTCTCTTTCCAAAACAGCATGGAAAGTGGAATCGAACAGCTACAGGGAATGGCATAGGTTAGACTGCAGAATACTTTAAGCACATCTTGGCTCCGTATAGTTTAAATTCCATTCATAGCTAGAAAAATAGAGAAGTGAAAAGACTTTTTCCAGCAAACTTCAGTTTCTTGGTCCAACAGATTACTGTCTATTCCCTTAGTAGGTCAGCAATTTCAAATATATCTTCTGAATAAGTATTTTTGATAATATGTCAATAATTTAACCAAGGGAAAAACAAAAATGAAAATAAAAGTTAGGTTTCACACTTATGGAAGACATATCATTTTAAAATGGAAGTGAAGCTCACCTTAACTTTGTTTTTCAATAGCTCAAAGAAGATTAAAATTTGAAGTAGATGAGATGTTTGTTAATAATCTTAGGAAATGGGAAGCTATTTAAATGCCCAATAGGAAATGGTAAACTAAATTGATATATATTCACCTAAGAGCAATATGCAGCCATTAAAAATTACATTTTCAACTGATTCTTAATAGCATGAGGAAAATCTAATGGTGAAAAATCTAAATGCAAAACTGTTTAAATACTTTGATCCCAATTTTATTAAAAAATATATTTGCTGAAAAATGACTGGATGGAAATATTTCAAAATGTTAAAAGTGGTCATTATCCTGTGCTAATGTGGTCTCGTGCCAGCTACTTAACTTGTCATAAGCACATTTTTTCCTTTTATAAGCTAGGGATAGGAGTACCTGCTCCAATGACCGTGAGGGTGAAGTGATAAAAAGTGTAAAAAGCCTTATAAACTAACTGTACAAGCATGGTTTCAGAATAATCTATTGTTTGGTGGTGGTTGTAAGTAGAGGTGGTGGTAGTATCAATTTATGTATTTTGAACCATTCTATGAGAATTTTGTGATAATATATGTTTGATTCTCCTCCTACTTCCATTTCTTGGTATTAAACATGAGGATAAACAAAGGAAACTGCTTTAAAAACATTTCCAGATTCAAGACAAATCAGAGTTAAAGGCCTAACCCTTTCTTTTCAGTCCCTCTACTAATAAATAGCGGATCAAGTATTATCAATAAATGCATAATGTAAAACTCTCTACACTTATTATGAATTGAAATTCTTTTTAAACTCATAGTTCCCTGTTTAAAAATAAGGAAATAAAACTGATTCTCCACTGAACTCAAAAGTTGTACTTCATATATTTTTTTCACATCTTTATGGTTTAAAACCTTAGTGGTACCCAAAAGAATAAAATGATTATTGGAGTTAGTTTAATGCTCTTTTAAAAAAAAGTCCCAAGTCATATCAATGAATTCAGCCCTCAAACTCTATGCACAGATGCCAGTGTAAGCATAAAGATTTTTTTTAAATCTCATTTATTATTATACAAGCTATTTCTCTAGATTTTCTTGAGAATTTAAATACTCATAATACACTCCAAATATATGTGCCATGTTACTTTCAGAATGCTTGCTTAACTATTGAATACTACTGCTAACAAGTCTTAGATTTGTATATTTGTTTTTCATGGAATGTGTTCCTATAAATGCTCCTGGTGGAGACTGACTCAGCCTCTCAAGCTCTGATTTAGGACAGGTAGTATTCTCACGTGACTAGTAAGAAATTCTCGGTTCTAATAAACCATTTAATCTATGTGAGCCTTAGTTTTCTCATCTGTAAAATGGGGATAAAAATAGTATATGCCCCAGAAGGTACTTAGGATGGAGTAAGTTTAAGAATGCATGGATGAATGCCCAGGGGAGACAACATTTGCAGCTAGAATTTTGGAATAATTTACCTCTTATAGTTTGTTTGTTTGTTTGTATTTTAGTCATTCTTAAGCTCATCTTTGAGAAGATGGTGCTTGTATATGTTGAGGTGCTTTTCATCATCTTGAAGATTTTTTCTACTTGTCACATTTTTTTCCATGAAGTTGAAAAAGATTTTTCTAGCCTGAGCAATGAAAGAAAAAGACACTGGCCACTTATACCTTTGCCTGAAAGCAGCTCCTTGAGCCCGGCCTGAGCATGGCAGCCGGTGTACCCAGGAGCCATCTGTACAAGGCCAAACCGTGGCCCTCAGCGGACAGGAACAAGGAGATGTCGTGTCTCCTGTCCTTCCCCCACCACCCATTCCCTCCTCCGAGCTGCTTGGAATCCAAACGTCTGTATCTTTTTATGTTGACAACTTGGCTCAGGACTCTGGGAGCAATCACCACTGGAATTGGCAGGCTCTCTGAGAACACAGGAAAGGGAGAGCAAGGTGGAGCCAGGGACAAAAATCCATCTAACGCACAGGATGCTTGTGCAGTGGGCCAGTGGCTCTGAACCGTGGTCAATTCTTTCTGTAGGCTTCCTGTGGCCTCTTGTTCCTTTGAATTCTTATTATCACAGTTAACACCACAAAGTCCCTGGAACTCGTGGCTTTGGGAAAGCCTCTGAGGTGTCAGAAAAAATTTTAACACAATTGATTAGCCGTGTGCATGGGGCTGTGTGAGTAAACCATTTTTGTACATCACACCTCAGGATCCACACAGCCTCTTTCCAGGTTGCTGGTTTTGAACCTTATCGCTTCATTCTCACTTGGTTCATGTCAGCTCCTCTGTGTCCTGGTTAATCTTAGTTGTCTCACTGCCTTGCCATGTGCATGACATAAGTGTATCTGAATTTCACCATCCCCAGTGCAAAAAAAAAACAACTCTTCCGGGCAATCAGTGGAGCATGTCATATATTGACTCATGTATCTGACAGGTCCTACTTAGGGGACCAGAAGCTGAGGGGGTGGGTTGGGGAGTGTGGGACCCTAAGGTTGTGGAGCTGAGCCTAGTGTAAGAGCAAAAGCTTTGGCCCAGGAGGGAGGGATTCCAGGCACCCAGTCCAGCATGGCCACAAGCAGGTTTGACCAGCAACAAGTCACATTCCTGCCCTCATCCTCAATCTCTTCACCTGTCAAGATGTGGAGTTGAACGAAATGATTTCTCATAGACTTTGGGGCTTTAAAGTTCTGTGTGGCTTGAGCCCTGCAGGAAATAACTACATATCAGAAGAGAAGAAATAGGCCCACCAATAACACTGATACCAAATATTGCTTGAGTTCACAAGAGAGGTGGGGGAGTGTCCAAAAAACAAAGATTCTGGAGTGATTAGGGAGGGCCTTCCCCAGGAAGGTGACATTTTGTAAAGTGGCTTAAAAAGTGGTTAGGCTAGATAGTAGGGATCAGAGACATGATTCCCCACCAGACAGAGGAGGTGAAGTGAGGGAAGATGGGGGTGGGGATTTGGGGCCTGGAAGAGATTGATCAAGGAGGGAAGAAGGTAGGTCCACAGTAGGGGAGGAGCAAGAGCCCAGACTACAAGTAGAAGGAGATGGCCTGTGGGGTCCCTGAATGGAAGTTATCTGGGAGGGACTGGGCTGTTGTTAATAAGGCTGTCTGATTAAAGTGGTGCTTTAGAAAAAGAATCTGATCTTCATGGGCAGATAGCAGAAGAGAAAGGCAGGGAGGCAGCTGGGAAGTACAGAGTGACCAGAGCCCAAAGGAGGTGTGATGAGGAAGCAGAGAAGTGAGGGAGGGAGGCAAAGCCTGATGGTCTCCTGGATGAGGGCAAGGAGAAAGTGGGTCAGCCTACGGATAGTGATTCTGCACTTACTCTGTGTCAGACACTACGTCAGATGCTGGGATGTCATAGTGAGCCAGGCAGATGAGGGTCCTCTTCCTCTCAAGAAGTTCCTAATATCCTGGGACAATAACGTGTAAACAGTTGACATGAAATCATTTCAGCTACTGATAAGTACTATGAGTGGGGAACTGAGAGAGGGGTGTGGAGGGAGAAGGAGAAGGGAGAGGGAGGGATAGAGATAGGTATGGAGGGATCAAACAGACTGGAGAGGCTGCTTTGTCAGGGTGCTCACTGAGGAAGTGCCATTTGACATGCAGAGGAGTGGGGGATGGGCCTTCCAAGCAACTCTGAGCTGGGAATGGCTGTAGCACATTGGGAAGGTGGTATTAAGGCCAGTGTTATTAGAAACTTATACATTTATTATTTCAATGAGTGTTTATTGAGCACCTCAACCATGTGCTTAGAGATTGATGCAAGCACGAGAGCAGCATTAGTGAACAGACAAGACAAAAGGTGCTGCTTTCCTGTGTCTTACACACTACAGGGGAAGACAAGGAATAAATTATAAAATAACAAGTCAGTTTCATATTATAGAGAAGGATAAGAGCTATGGGAAAGAGGACACAATTTTTTTTCTAATTTTTTGCTATTATAGATAATGCTGCACTGGACATCTTCATGCAGAAATCTTTTTCATTTGTCTAGGATTTTTCCTAAGGTTAGATTTCAAAAACCCCCATTTCAAAGGCTTCATCCTTAACACAAAGAATCAAATTTCTTTCCAGTGAAGTTATACCAATTTATTCTTCCACCAACATATATAAGGATGTTTATTTCATTGAATCTTCAACCAGCATTGAGTATTATGAGTTTTTAAAAGTGTTAATCTACAGCCATGCTACCCTGAACAAGCTCGATCCCATGTAATCCTGGAAGCTAAGCAGGGTCAGGCCTGGTTAGTATTTGCATGGGACACCACCTAGGAAGACCAGGTGCTGTCGGCATAAAAAATAAGAGATTGTAAGCTGACAACATCTTTGCAATCTGTGAGGTCAACCAAAGAGTGCCTTGCCTAAAAAAATAAATAAATATAAATAAAAGTGCTAATATGGTATGTCTGTAATTGATATTACTTTGATAATGAAATTGAATATTGAATTTTGGCTTATTAACTGTGGGAGAAAGTATTGCTAAGTAAATTAATAATGTAAGCAAGCTATGTCATACAGTAAGTCTCCCTAGTTCTTGTTCTTTTATGTCTGGAACCCAGAGCTTGGATGATTTACCAAGGTCACAGTTCAGGGGGCATTTTTTGGTTCAAACTGATTCACATTAGTAACATACTTAAAGAACAATAATTTATTAATGTTCTGTCTGGCAGTGTTGCTACTTAGCATATTCTAGCTTCTATTGTAGTATGAATTTGAAAGTAAGAAACACCTGCTCTTTAGAAAATTTCATACTTTAGATGTGTCACTGAAACCCCTGTCATTCCAAAATCATGGGGTTTGCTATGCTTTTACAGAAATGAACCATCAGGAAACAATTCAGGCGCTCCTTACCAGTGATGGTCTGTCTGACTTACACGCCTTTACATGTGAGTTATTGCCTCACTGGGACTCAGTGCTTAGCTACAGCTTCCACACAGCCCTCCACCCCGCCTGAGCCCCATTCTCACATGCCCACCTCCCCACCAGACCTGAGAAGGTGCTAAGAAGGAGCCATGTTGCAGAGAACCACCCCAGGTAGAACTCAACTCTGAGCTTTCCCTGAAAAACAGTTCTTGTCTGTTTAATTGGTGTGTGTATGGCTTTTTGTAGGCCGTGTTGGCAAGCCAACCATTGCAGATAACATTGATAGTATGGAAAGTGCCTGGCAAGTTTCAAACCAACACTTGGACCTAACCCTTTTGTGAGTTAGGAACCGCGTGTGCTGCAGGGAGCCTGGTAACACTGGTTGCTGCTGCTCTTCCAAGCCCTGGCCCCTCCGCCCATTTGTTCCTTCGCTTCTCCCCGGGCCTCCTGTTATAGCATGATCCAGGCCACAGATGTGGGAGGGGTGTGATCTGGCCTTGAATTCTAGCTTTGCTGACGATGACTTCAGACTAGAGATCCCAGAGCAGTTATAAAACTGCATCTGGCCACAGACATGGGCCTGCTTGCAGGGGCCAACAAGCAAAGAAGTACAGTACCCATGGTGAGCACCATGATGGCCACAGGTACAGGGTACCCGGGGCCCACAGAGGAGGTTTCCCCACTGTGATGGAGGGACAGGGACACTTCCCTAAAGGTGGTGGGCCTGAGCAGGGTCTTCTAGGATGCATAGGAGCCAGCTGGGTACACTTCTCTGGGGTGGTTGGTGTCTGTTGCACCAATGGAAACATGAATAAGAATTGTTGTACTGAGCAAAGGTACACTTTCAAAAGGCCCAGTCATTCTGCAAGATGTCTGATCTCCTTCACAGGGCTTCTTACACTCGGGGGGGAAATCAGTCTGTAGATTTTAGGCTTTGAAAAATTATTATTAGCAAAAGAGTAAAATGCCAAGTAGCAATTTTGCCAGACAGAATGTTAACAAATAAATATTTTTAAAGTATGCTACTGATATGAAATGCCATTCTCCTTTTCTTGGAGGTTATAGTTCCAGGTTTTTAAGTGATTGTGTTCAAAATTGATGGACCCAGGAAGCTTTCTGGCCTCTTGCTGTATGACAACATGCTGTTTCTTTTTTTCCCCCTCCCCCAGATACTTACTGGAGCAGGATTTCCCAGGCATGAGGATTGGTCCAGAGCCCACCACTGATTCCTTCATCGCTGTGATGTACGGAGAGACCGAGGGCAGCACCCCAGGGAATGCTTTAGTCGTGGACCCCAAAAAGCCATTTCGAAAGCTTAGTCGCTTTGGAAATGCTTTCCTGAATCGGTAAGAACCAACAAACTGTCATCTTTGGTCAGTTATTAAAACTTTTTTTTGAAGTTTTGCCAATTACATGTAAAGGTTCAAAAACAATAACAGTCTGTCTTATGAGAGAGAAGTTACAGAGAATATGCTTATTATGTTCAAATATTTGAAAGATTTTTATGAGAAATGATCATTTATATCTATTCTGGGTGGCTTCAGAGATCAGAGCTAAGGCCAAGGTTTGGACATTATAAGGCCACACAGTGTAAGGAACAGATTCTTAATAATTTGAGCTTCAGATTATTATCCGATTATCCAGAAATAGATCAAGTTGCCTTGTGAGGTAGTGAGCTCCCCATCACTGGCAATGTTAAATGATGGCTGGATAGCCACCTCTCAGGCATAGTGTGCTTGAGGGCCTCCTGTACCAAGAGCTCAGCCCAGAGGACCCCTGAGGTTCACTTGACATCAGATTTAGTCTGTTGATTAACTTCTACACTAGAGAAGGTCAGGGGAAATAGAGCCAAAACAACACAAAAAGTTAATTTTGTTACAGGATCATTGTTTTATAGATGTGAAGTTGTAGGCTAGCTGAGGTCCGTCTTCATTGGAGACGTGTTTTATTTGCACTACTCCAAAACCTTTCACAGAGTTCCCAATGAAATAGGTGCAGAGGTGAGAACAAGGCGGCAGATTCTCCTGGATACAGCTCTGCACTTCAGACATGGTCTGCTCTTACCTCCCTCTCTTCCTTTCTGCCACTCCTAGCCTTTTTTTTTTTTTTTACCTTTTCTCTTCCTTCTTTATTATTGTTTCCCTTGCCCCTCCATCCCTGTTTTTATGTGTCTACTGCTCAAGACTGGTTGGGCTGTGAGACCTACTGGTCCAGGGAGGAGTTAGCCAAACCTCTTTACAGAGAGGTGGGACTAGAGCTGACAGACAGTAGACTTGAACTGCACTTCTCCTTTTTAGATGTTTAAAAAAAGTAGGAATGTATTCTGCCAGCTGACTGCTGTTGTCCCAGGGCTGATGTACCTCACTGTACAGCTCCAGGGGGCTCCATTCACAAGGACTGTGGAATGATTGTTGTGCCGGGGTTCTGTGCAGTGGCTTTGCCGACAACGGCCCACACAACCTCCACAAGTGCCTTCTCTGAAAAACTAAATTCTCTAGGAATCCATACTCTTCTTTAAGGGCTTTTTAATGCTTCTGTTACAGATGAAAGCAAGCATCCAAATAACAGTGAAGAAATTTGGCAGTAGGATAATAGAAAGGTGCGATGATGTAGATAGAAATTTCATGTTGTTGTTGACAGTGATTTGCAGGATACTGTCCAGGTGATTTTTTTTTTTTTACCTTCAGGATTCTCTCCTCTAAGAGGAGTTTACTACTCCACTCCAGAGCAGCATTGGTTGGCACCAAAGAGTTGAGAGAAGTAGAGGTCAAGCCCAAGTGGAAGAATGCCTTAGGGTCTCTTGGGACAGAGCGGACCACGATTGAGGGGAAGTGAAGCAAGAAGCTACCCCATCAGGGCCTGTCAGGAAGCCATGGTCACAGGGCAGGCAACAGCCAGGCTTTCTGTCCCAAAACTGGCCCTGGAAGGTTCCAGAGGTCCTGGAAAGTGTAGGGCACAGCATCTGTATCTGTGGAAGGCTGCCTAGAGTCCTGTGGTTTCATTACCACTGCTCTTGGTCTTACTGTCTGTTTGCCTAAAAAAGGCTTAAAAAAGGAATAAGCTGTGATCCCATCTGATCTCAGAAGCTAAGCAGGGTTGGGTCTGGTTAATACTTGGATGGGAGACCACCTAGGAAGACCAGGTGCTGTAGGCTTAAAAAATAAAAATAAGGGATTGTAAGCTGCTACTTTTTTCAAGTTTTCATTTCTTAAAGTCCATATTCACAAGGAAAAAACCAGGAAGAGTGGCTACTGGTTCATTTTATTTTGGCATATGACTTACTTTCCTGACAATTTTTTTTTCAAATCCCAAACATTTAGCAGATGAGTATGGAAACACGTTCAGGAAAGATTTTGAATGGCTAGGTTCATTATGTCAAAATTTAAAGCTTGCTGAAAATAATCCATGCATTATATATTAATTAAGTGTTCATCAAATTCAGAATATATACAAAAATAGTAGCAAATAATTATATGGATTTACTGTGTGTAAGATACTGTTCTGAACTTTATATTAGCTCTAAATCCTCACGAAAACCCTGTGACATAGGTGCTACTATTGTCCCCAATGTCAAGAGGAGGGATTGATCCATAGAGAGGTTAATTTAACTTCTACAGGATCACTCAGCTTAGTGGCCTTCTGTCCCATAGGCCATGCTAGTGACTTAAACTGAGCTGCCCAATGGTTTGATATTTGGAATAAGAATCATTGCCTCTTGCCTCCTATCTGACTTTGAAGGCTGTCCTTAATATAGCCCACCAACAATGATGAAAATGATGATGCCCCACATCATAGATTAATAATTTCATAGACACTATCTTTATAGGGTTAACAAGACAGATGATGCTATGGCCATTTTACAGATGAGGGAACTGAGAGCAAAGAAGTAAAATGACTTGCCCAAGGAGAGACAGAGACAGGGCTAGTATTTAGGTGTCTTTTTCCTCTCTGTCAGCTACACTGAACCTCACAAAGCACTGGCAAAAGGAGTTTCTGTCCTTCTCGCCATCCTGGTGGCCTGGTATGTGTGAGGCTCACGTGTAAGAGATGTACATTAATATACATTAATAACATACTTAAGCGTAAGCAGCATGATGAAGTTGTATCTACAGACAGTGCTGCTGTTCACCCACCATTTGTATAAGAAAGTCAATTAGTGTAGGACACTCAACAGTGTCTGTAATTTTAGCATTCCTGTGGGAACATCAGCAGGTTTGCTCTAAGGGCAGGAAAACTTCTTTTTACATAGCATACTTTCTGGGAATGAGGTCAAAATACAACATTTAGTAGGAAAGAGAATTGGTTTTCTGCTGTGGAGAACTCCTCTCTACCTACTGAGCAAACTCTAGTCTCTACCCCTGGGACAGGGCCCCTTAACCCCTCATTATAGGCCACTAGCTTGGGCATCTGGTCCCAGGATGCCTAGAGGGTAGCACTGGCCTTGAAGCATTAAAAGCAAAGCATTGGAGGCTGTCTTTATCTCCAAGGCTAGAGTGTACTTCTGAGAAAGAAGAAAGATTCCCAAAAAGGAAAGTTCAAATTACAGAAATTCTCTACTTGAACATTAAAAGGAGTTGAGTCCAAAACAAAATGAGTTCTATGGAAACAACTTTAATGTGACATTCTGCAACTCCACCATGCTGCTTTACTTCGGAGAAGAATTCCACAGGCTGGCAGGTCTTGGAATTGCTCCATGAGAAGGTGGCAGTTCTACTTCACAGAGAAGGAGATGCACAGAGCAATGGCACCTTCAGGCCTCAAGTCCTGGGAGATAAAAGTGTTTTTGATTGAGAATTGGCTTCTCATTTCCTCCTGCAGTCTGCTTTTGAATTGACTGTTATGTTTTTCCCTCAATCTACTTTTCTAAAACTGTCTTTTTTCAAATCCAGATAGCTACAGACATTTTATTTAGTTTAGGATCTGGTATAATTTTAAATTGTAGTCTTCCACAGAAGAAATTCTTAATCTCATTTACTTCTTAATTGCCTCTGTTTCTTTTTAAAAGTAATTACTGGCCTTGGGAATTGAAATTTTGAAACTTCCTTTTCAGCTAAAGGAATCTGAACAGTACTTCTAGTGCTCCTGTCATTTTAGCTAGACTTGATGATAGTGATGATTTAAAAAAAAAAAAAATACTGTTACACATTGTGTAATGATTTATCAATAATAGAATACATATGTGTATTTTTGGATTGATACTCTTTGTTATGTCTATGTAATTAAATGAAACTTCACTTTTTTTAGACTGAATATTTCATAGTTATTTAGTATCATTGGGAATTTTAAAAAACTGACAATACAATTATTCAACATCAATCCAGACACATGCTGGCTCCACCAGCTAATTCAGCTGAAGAGATGAAGAAAAATAGGCTCTTGCCAAGAATCACCTTGATTCACCAGCAAAAAAAAAAAAAAAAATTAACCTGAGAGATTGTTTTTTTGTGTGTGTGATGTGCTTATCCATAATAGACTCCCTGAAGCTCTTCCATTTGATCTTTAACCTCAGGGTTATGGTGGCTCCCAGGTCACTAAACTATTGTTTTTTATTGGCAGCTACTCATACAGTCCTGCCTGACATTCCAGAAAAACAGCCTTACTGCCTAAGTTCAGGCAGATTTTCCTGACACTGGCAGTGGTGCATGGCACCCAGCTTTTCCCAAGGCTTTCCCCCATAAGAGTCAGAAGAAAGGGGCTTGATTGATTTAGAAAAGTACATATTTAGGTTGAACCTAAATGTGAAATTGCCAGTACTCAGTCATCTTTCACTTGTAAAAGTGGTAATTCTGTACGACTCAATCTAAGGGACAACCAGAGGCTTTTTGTAGTCTGGATGTGAAATTAAATTCCTCCTAAGCAATGGAAGATTATATCAGCCACATGTGGTAGGACCATGTAATAATTATTATAGGTTAATTGTCAAAGTCTTTTGTATATTGTATGTTATTTACTGTACCAATTCAGGAAAATGTGTAATCTCTGGTCTTAGTCTTATCAGGAAAGTGAGCTCTTATCAAAGAGGTGCTTTGAAACATTTCTGTACTGTCTCCATTGAAACATAGGTTTACTTGATCCTAACAACCTGGGAGTCCTCAGGCTGATGGAATTGCTCAGAAACCTGCAGGAAGTAATAGGGTATGTGAGTAAAGAAGATGGCTAGAGCCTGGATCTTTTGCCTCCTATTCACTGCTCCACTCCACCATTGAGTTGAGAGCAAATCACAAGAGGGAGCCTCTTGGGTGGGGAGTTCAGGAGTATGATGTGCCACTCCTTTGTTTCAAGATGTTGCCCTCGGTGTGATAAAGGTCCATAGTGGTGGTTCAAATGCATGAATGGTAAAAGCAGCCTAATAGTTAAGAACTTGGACTCTGGAGTCAGAACTGCCAGGTTAGCATCCTAGTTCTGTCATTTATCAGCCATGTGACTGTACCCCGTCTTTTCCTTTGTAAAATGATACAAAGTCCCTTTTTCTGAGGTTGTGTCAAGAATTGACTTAACGTGTATGGAAAGTGCTTAGAACAGTGCCTGACACACAGTACGTGGTCCACGTATGTTTGTGCCCCTTTATTATTACTGTAACCACTACACATCACTACGTCTTCTGGAAATCAAAAGCACGATTAAGATGCTGCCTGGTTCTTTTAAAATATTGATTATTGAAATGGAATGTTTTCAGAAAATAAAATGTTTCGGGTTACCCCAGGGTGAGGGATACTTCATAAAAGCTTATGTGAGGCTCCTGGGCTGAACCAGCACATGTCTGCAGGTTCCATGTGAAATGCAGAAGGCAAAACATGGATACCCTTCATGTCAGTCACTCTGGGAAGTAGTAGAAAATCCGTCTTGAGACAGCAAATCTGTGCTTGGAAACATTTCAGCAGACCCACATAGGAAGGGAAGGCCTGACCCACAGCTTATTGTGATCTACGCAAAGCAAATAACCTTGTTTATCACCTTCCTTTCTTAGAGCATAAAAGTAAGACAGGATTGCTTTAACAACATTGCATTAGGATTTTTTCTGATTATAGTATATTTAAGAAAATGTGTGGTTCTAACCCAGAAAGTATGAGTCATACCTCTACAAGGGGTCTCAAAGCTGACTTGTGTTTTATACTCCTTTCTATAACCCCCAGCCCCCCATGTGTTTTCCCCAAGTGGCACCTAGCTTTTCACACTACCCCAACTACCCCCTCTCGAGGTGCCTCCTCTTCCCTTCCCCCCTCCTTTCCCCCTTTTTCTTCTTCCCTTTTCTCCTTGAATTAGAATATTAGTGTCCTCCTTTTCCCCTCTCCTCTCTCACTCCCTTCCTCTCACTCTCTCCCTCCCTCTCTTCCTTTCCTTCTCTCACTCCTCCCTCTCTCCTTTCCCCTTCTCCCCTCTCCTTCCTCTTTCCCTCTCTCCCTTCCCCTCTGCATGCCCCTCTTTCCCTTCCTCTTTTTTTTTTCAGTTACTCTCCTGGCCCCTCAGCCTGCTCCCTTGTCTATTGTGTGCTAACTTTACCACATCTGACTGCATCTTGTTTTATAACTCACACGTTTTACCTCTGCAGTGTGTCAGGAGCCATGGAAGTTATTGAAACGTCACTGTGCAGAGGAAGTGGACAGTTTGTAAATTTTTGAATCCCTCTGTTAACTTCACGCTAGAATCCGGGGGTCTTGTGTTTCAGAAATATTGATATTGAGTGTGAGCTTTTGGTTTTGGAAAAATATCAGCCTCTCCCAGGAATACCTTACATAAAGTAGTTCCACGTATGTGCAGTTTTTCAGCATTGCCGAATGTCTCCAACCATCTGATAAAAGGGATGAGACTGTGTTAAGAGACTAAATCATTACAGACAAGAAATACGGTCCACCACAGACATGCTCAGAACCCTGTTCTTACCTCTAATTCGAGAGAATTGAATGTGGTGGTTTTTCACTGTGAACTTACAAAGAATATTTAGTGATCTCAATGCATTTTACTCACAGATCTGCTCTCTGAGTATTGGGCAGTGGGGTTTATTTCAAAGTGGAGGGTGCAGGAGGGGCTGGAGAAAATCAGAAACGAAGGGCTTCTCTTAAATTAACTTGACCCTTTATTTTTCACGTTATGAGATTTTCAACCTTATGGGTTGAGTCCTACTCAACTGACATCAGAACTATTAGGTTGCAGTCTCCAGCCAGTCGTGCATTTGTGGCATGACCCCAAGATGTCATAACTGCTTTGTGCTTCAGTTTTTCCAGCTCTAAAATGATCAGATCTTTCTTACATCTTCCCAGGCTGACTTAAAAATCTAGAAAAGACTATATAAGAAACTTGTCCTAAACACCTTCAAATAAAGTTATTTCAAAATGTCAATAGTTGTACCTTTTGCTCAGGGTTGTCCTTCCCCGCCCATTGGTCTGCCCCCATGTCCTTTCTACAGCTATGCTGTCCACATGTGCACTGTGAAGGCTGGGCAGGCCTCCCTGTCCTACATTCCCAGCATATTTACTTTCTGAGTATTCCCACCAGTTCCACTCAGCGGAAGAATTGAGCTTTCACCGGGGGCTTTTCAAGCTTTCTGCCCACACAGACATTGGCAATATAGGAAAGGAGAGGCACTCCGCAGTTTCCTCCCTAAAATAAGCAAGTGCCTAATGGATCCACCTGGGCTCTGTTACCTGGGGGAGAGGGAACAAAGCATTTCCATCTGCCACCCTAGAGTTACACAGCATTACAGCTAAAAAGGTCCTCACTAGCTCCTGGTCTAAGTGTCTCCATTTATATATATGAGGAAACTGAGGCCCAGAGTGGGAAGCCTTTGTCCAGGGTCCCATAACAATTTGTGGGCAAAGGCTGAACCGAACCTGTACCCAGGTCTGCTGACCCACAGGCCACACTTTCCCTGCCACTCCACTCTTCCTGAACCTCAGGGGAAGCAAGATGAGGAGGAGGAGATGGCATCAGGGAAGTGATAGACAAGGGAGGAGGCTTGGAGAAGTTTGGCAGGGCCCTCTTAGGGCACCCCCAAGACTCAGGAGCACCTGGACGATTTCGAGAGTTGCCTGCAGGTGCCTGCTCCACCCTGAGCCTGAAGCCATAGCGGGAACCAGGTGGGGTGCTGAGTCCTGGGTCATCAGACAGTGAAAACAGACACCAGTACCTCCGCTGACATATCAGGAGTAGGCAGGGGCTGGACAAGGAGCTCAGGATGCTCAGCCCAGTGTGGCAGTGACTCTGAAGGAGGCATGGAATCCCTAGGAGAAGCTCAGGACACTCAACAGAGGAGCAGCATGGAGGAGGCACAGGTGAGACAGATGGGCTTTGGAGAACTGGGTTTAAAGACCAGTTCTGAGCGACGCTAAGCAAGTCACTTATCCTCTCTGAGGGTAATAGTAATTTCTTCCTCAGAAGGTTAAAATGAGGGACAAATGCGATGATGTTGTAAAATACCTAAGTATTCAATAAATGTTAGCTAAAATCATAATTAGCAGTAGGGGATTAAGTGGCTGGTAGCAGCAGGTGCCAGCGCACCCTCCCATTCCTGGCATCTAGTCTCTGTGGACTGGCATATAGTCTCTGTAGCACCAGTGGGGGTGCCAACAATCCCCTCCAAGCCCCAGCTTTACCACAGATGATGTCATTAGCCCACAGAGGCCAAGGAGCTCCATAGTTGGCGCAATTTCTGATCCCACCTTTGATCCCTTTCTTCTAGGTTCATGTGCTCCCAGCTGCCCAATCAGGTCCTGAAGAGCATCAGCATCATTGACAGCCCTGGCATCCTGTCTGGGGAGAAGCAGCGCATCAGCCGAGGTCAGTGCCCACCCCACCTCACCACTCACCCAGTGTTGGCCAACGTTCTCTCTGCTGTTGGCAGAGGGTTTCTGTCCCCATGAGATTCTCTCCATGCTCCAGGGCAACCTAAGCATCCCTGGGCATCCCTGGGATACAGAGCTAAAAAGCCCCAGGAAGTAACTAAGAACTCATAGCATCAAAGGCTCTGCCATTTCAATGGAGAAACTTGCCAGAGCCTTAGCCATAATCTCTTAATTCCTTTAAACACTGTCATCTACTACTAGGACGCACCTCAGATGAATCTTCAGATTTTAAGAGGCAACATATCACTGGCTAACCATTCACTTGGACACATATGTCAAAAAATAAAGGAGGCAAGCTAGTGACAAGGGAGAGGGGCTTTGGCAGCTACTCTTCCTTATTCATTGGCACATATTCTACCCAATTGCCTCTGCAGCATCCTTCCACTGAATAAGCCTTTATTGGTATCTGCTTGGCACCAGACACTGTACTATGAACTGGGGGTTCAGCAAAAACAGGTGCAGTTTCCACCCTTAAGGAGCTTGACTTTCTAATGAGGAAGACAGACAGTCAACTTATTACAGAAATAAGTGGAAAGTGAGAGCTGGAATAAGCATTCTGAGATGAGGACTGTGTGTCAGGTATAAGGAGACCTGGTCTGGCCTTGGGGTGTTGGGAAAGGCTCCCTAGAGGGCACGCATTTGGGCCAGAATCTGGAGGTTGACTAGATGCTACCTAAGGGCAGCTCTGGGGTGGGGAAGGAGAGACTGACTGTGAGGTGTTCAGAGTTGATTGTTGGAGAATAGAAAACGCTTCTGGAGAATAGTGATGTCTGGGTTTCTTCAGCCTTCAGAAGACAAGGCTGAGGCAGTAACTGTTTCCAACCCCTTGCCTGTGATTGAATGAATGGGCCCACTCTCTCTCTCCCACCCTTTTAGAGAAAGGGACCATCTGGGGCAGAGCAGAAGACACAGTTTACTTAGGAAATTCCTGCCTGGGAGGGCACTGTGATGGATTCCTGTGGTCACAGACGTAAGTCAAGTTCCCTTCACCCTGGCCTTTAAAACAAAAGATAGTTCCTCCAGCCTTTGCTGGGAGGAAGAAGATGGAGTCGATGGATTGCTGCCATCACTTCTCACTGATAACTCTTCACCACCCCTTGAACAGCAAGTCAGCAAAACTATGTTCAGAAGTGTTAGCAGGCCAAGGTTGAGCAGTAACCTGCCTGGGGTCACAGCCATGGCTTATGACCAGAGGGTGAAAACTCCCTTGGTGCTCCTGAAGCAGAAGTACAGTTACAGAGGCCAGAAAGAGCTAGAACGCAAGGGTACCATGGCAGGGGTACATAATGGGCTTCCTTGGTCTGTACACCCTCCTTTCTGATGGCATTTCAGAAGCACTGGCTATGCAGCCTCCATGGACTCCCCCAGAACCTTGCTGTCTGTGCCGTCACTCATTCGCTCAGGGACTTGGTTGGCCAGCTGCCCTGAGGCCTCCAAGAACACTGCAGTTACAGAAAAAGTCAGGTTAATACTAGTCCTTTCTCATAAACATCTTTGATGGTTTATTTTGTTATAAAAGTCATATTTATTAGAAAGGATTCAAACAATGAATAGGGCAATACAAAAATCTCTGTCACAAATAACAATTTTTAATGGTTTTCTCTGGCTCCTTAGAGACTTTTTCCTATACATGTACAACACATCATTTTCAACAGAAATGCAATTGCCATGCACATTTTCTACAACTTGATTTTCTCCATAATAGTTTCCCTCAGACATCATTCTTCCATACCCCTATATTCAAATTACTTTCTTCCCTTTAAAAGCTGCTTAGGTTCCATCAAAGGGACAAAACATAGTTTATTTAATTTGTGGATATTGTGATGATTTATAATTTTTCACTCTTACAAATAGCAAAAGATATCTTTTTGTATATTTATGCCTCACTGCCAATATATTTTTTTTAAGAGCCAGTTTAGGACCATTAATTTGGCCCCATGAAAGTTGCTCTGCAGATAAAATATTTTGTTTTAAAAGGAAAATAAAGCGACCCCACATTCCACAGCTTTTCCGAGCTGCCCATTTCACTACTTCTACATGTCTAACTGAAGCATGCTGGAGAAACATGTGGTCCTTGTGATAAATATTTCTTTTTACCTCTATAAATTTTAAGACCTCTAGGTTTTAACTTCAGCCTTATCCATTGCTTTTCATTGGTAGGCATTTGGCTAGTTCTGATTATCCATATCCTTCAGGGTTTCTCCTTTGCTTAGTAATTATAAATGTCTTTCACACTCTAGCTCCCGTACAACAGAGTAGTGTGGCATGATCCTTTCAGGATGCTTTGAAGATCAGTTCTTTTTAACACTTTATAATAATCTGACTCACATCCTCATCTGACTTACTGCAACATGTACTTACTCACATCCTATGCACAGAAATAGCACATATGGTTCCAACCAGTCGGCCAGTCCCTGCCATCCTGACAGACAAAGCAGCTGGTGAGGAAGCACCAAGAACTGCAAGCAGTGATAGCACTGCGCATGCAGCCAGGGTTTCCAAGCTTGAGTATCACACTGTGTGTGGGCACAGTTGGTGGTTGGAGTCACTCAGCTGACAGTTCCAACACACTAACCCCAAAGAACATGTACTGTTTTAAAGAGGTTCGACTTAAACTATTACAAACAGTACTACATTCTCACACGTGCTCATATCTGCTTCGATGCCTTCAGCTTCATAAATCACAGCACCACCTTCATTTATGTCAACATGGAAGGAGGTACAAATTTTGACCCCCACAGAACATTTGAAACATCCACATTGACTTGACCAGTGGAGCTTTGCCTCACTTGTTTTTGGTCCTTAGTGCAATTGAGCAGTCTCATCAAATAGGTCCCTCTTGCACATTTAAGACATATCCTCAAAGTGTGTGTTTACAATAGTGGCATGAGAACAGCCACCATGTGTTGAGCCCCTGCTGTGTGTCTACACTGTGCTTACCATTTAAGATTTGCTATCTAAGTTAAACCTGCACACAATCATGCACAAACAGAAGCTAAGCTCTGGCCAAGAAAACCCCCTCACCTTCACTCCTCCTGGAAACCAGAGCCTTCTAGTGATTGTGAGAATTCTTTGCCCAGCTACTGAGCAAATAGGTGACTGAGCTTGACATCTGTACAAAGTAAAAACTATTGATAAGATGCCACTTTTGGAGAACAGGCTCAGAAAATGAGTGCTTCAGGCAGTTGCTAAAGCCTGAACTGCAGTGTGGATCCAGTCCACCCTCTAGCTTACAGGGCTGTGCAGCCCTGGCTGAGAGCGTGCTGGACAGACAGTGCATCTGCAGGAGGTGGTGAGTGCACGATGACTACTGAGAACCTCCAGCAAGACCTGTTAACTTCAACACAGAGTTGTCCTTGTCTCATCAGCATGGGACAAGGCAGATGGCAAGTGGGGGGTGAGGGGTAGAGCATCGTACTGCTTTGCTGGAGGTCGAATGGGGAAGGAGGACTTGAACTGGGGGAGCTGGTATCACATCATCACTGTCAGGTCCCCCCAGCACATTGCCCAGACATCCCAGAGCTCTCGGGATCAGATGGCCTAATGAGGGTGCGTCTTCAGAAAAGAGTCCCGATACTTTAGTGGTTGAAAGCAAAACTGGGGACTCTGAACCCGAGGTTCAGTCACATGTCTCAGCTCACCTGTAACCCATTCTTTCTTGTTCAGGCTTCTCTCTAATGACATCATAAGCCTAGTGTCTTTTTATTCTGTGCTGAGTGGAGTGGGCAAGTGTGGTTATAAGGAGGACATGGCATTTCACAGTCATTGCTCTTCTCTAAGCCAAAGTCATAGGTGATGAGGAGAAGCATTTGACATTTCTACATGAGGTGTTAGGTTTGAGGCATAACCTGGCAAACTCACTCTTATGTTAGAAGTGACCTATACCAAAAGAATGTGTCTTATCACAGCCTTCTCATCAGCAGAATCTGAATACTTACTCTAGAAGTCAGGTCACTGTATTCCTTGCCTCCCTGCTGAGTGCTTCAGAATAAATCTAGAATTCAGAGTCAGCATTTGAGGGGAGGAAATCTGGTTTGTAAATAAAGCCCACTAGAGTAATTGATTTTGGAGCAATTTTTAGTATACTAATTCATGTGGAAACCTGTTACTCTTCAAATTTTCTTTTGTTTACTTACAGTTAGCAGAAAATTTTTAGTAACAAAATTGAGCTTAGTTACTAAACTGTAACTCTCTTGCCTAACATAAAGAATTCCCATCAATAAATTTAAATCATTTCTTCAATTAAAAAATAAATCCCATCAAGCAGGAATAAGAACATTATATTTATCATAATTTTATTCTAATCAAGTAATAGCTATCTAAAAGTCTTAAAAACTTATTCTTGGTTCTTTTCCTGTAACCAATAAAAGAATGCCTGGATTCTTAAGATTTTCTAGATTACTTTCTTGAAGTGGGTGGGTGAAATCTGAGTCAGTTCATTCTTGAGAAACATTCTTTGCCCCTGATGACAGCATCCAAATTTTTTACTCTTATGAGGTGAGAAAGGAACACGTTTATGCACACATCTGTATTTGCATTCTCAACCTCTTATTATTCTGGCTCTTGGACTCTTTGCTTCCTAAAATAATGTTTATTTCTTGCTGAATCTAAACATCATCTAGGATTTATTTCTGGACCTGGCATGAATGCAAGTGTGTTCCCAACTACTAGGAACAAACCTTTGGGTTCTGGCTCCAATCATAATGTCCTTGTCTGACAAGGAGAACACTGAAAAACTCTAATGTGGCAACTGGTGGTCTTGTCCATCTACTTAGAACATGCATATTTGGAATGTCCTATTTTATTCCTGTGGTTTCCTAAGAGTATGAGGTTCTGTGTAGGCTTCAACAGACTTGACTTTGGTAACAAAAAGAGTATTGTTTTTCCCTTTCAAAAATTCAAATAACTCTAAAAAACTCTTTATCTCAATTTTCTAATAGATGTGCCTGTTCTCCCAGGACGAACAGCTTGTCAAATGAAAGTTAGAGGGTATCTTCTTCTGATGTTTAAGCCTTTCTCTATATAAGCTTTTTTCATTATAAGCCAATGACTAGAACTGAGAAGATAGTGAAAAAAGAAAAGGGCAGAAAGTATTCTGCTCATAAATACAATAAATAACAGTAACGCATGAAACAGAAAGTATCTCACTGCACTTCAAATAACATAACACAATAGTGTTAGCTTCAAAATCAATGATTAATGTTTTCACATTTACAAACAGACATCCTTAGGTTCTCCTGATTTTGGTAACATTACAGGAAGCCATCAAGAATAAAAAACGCATTCAAATACTGAGAGATAAACATGAACAGGCAGTTTTAAGGGCCTGCCAACACAGCTGAGGTACCCAAATATAATATCACAAGATAATTGATAGACCTGGAAAACAGGGCAAAGAAATTCCAAACTGTAATCAATAAAGGCACAGAAAAAATAGAAAAGACAAGAGCAAACCATAATCAGAGAAGTGCAAACACACCTACTTGACATGTTTTTTGAACTTGAATGACAAAATTCAGATTTTGAAGGCTGTCCAAAGAAGGCAAAGAATATGATGGCCGGTAGAGCTTTCACTGAGGTGGCCCTCACAGCCAGGCTGCAGGTATAAATGCTGAACTTCATTAAAAAGTTTCTGAGAGGAATCTGTGAAGCCTGCCGAGTATCTCTGGAACAAGGAAGTTTGTGCCTTACTTGGGTAGTTTATAAATAAGAGTAGAATAATAATGGGGGGTGGTCCTTGTGAGACAGCACTGTTCCCTCCTTCATTCTGGTCACCGTGCAATTACAGATACAGCTCAGGACCGTCCCAGCTTTCCTTCAGAACTTCTCAGAGTTTTTATTTTTATTTGAGTTTTTACCCCAGCTTTTCAGCAGCACCACAAATCTTTTCTATAACCTACACTCATCAGTCTGTAAACCCAGAATCAAACAAATTGCTTTTTTTGCTCCCATCAAAGAATTGACATCCCTGGAGGCTGTCCTGCATAGTAGAGTGGAAAGTGTATGAACCATAGAATCCTTGGATTCCAATTCAGCTCAGCCATTTACCAACTGTGTAGTCTTGAAAAAGTTGTTAATTTCTCTGTAAAATGAGGGTAATAGTACCTACAGTATAATGTTGTAACTGAGTGAATACCTAGGACAGAGAAAACAATACCCAGCCTAGCACATAGTATGTGCTCAATAAATGTTAATTGTTATTATCTTCATCATCTCATTGTATGGTCATTGTTGTTGAAGGCCAAAGAGTTTTCAAAGGCATTTAATTAGCCTTTATATTGATTTGTTTACCTCTTAAAGTTTTCTGTCTCATAGAGTAGGGAAATTGTCGAGTTATTTGAAACATGAAGTTTGTTGTTCACGGACTGAATATGCTATTTTGGGATAAGTGTTTCTACCTTTTTTCCACATTATCTTGGTCATATTATTGATGATCAGCTTTTAAATTTTGAAATCATATGTCTCACTGGAAGTAAAAAACAACACTGATTATTCAGTTTTAAAAATATTTAATGGAAAAAGAATTTTAAAATAACAGCTTGTATGTGTGTCTCTGTGTGATCTTTTTGGCATTCTATTTTTTTTTTTTTTTTAGGAGTTATGGTATAAAAGCAATGGGTAATATTAGGGACATGCTAAAAGATTATTCATTCAATGCACTTTTATATTGATTATTTAGTGGATGCCAAGCACTGTCCTGTGGATGCCAGTATTTAAAATGAGTGAGATGCAGGCCCTGGCCAGGGTGCTCACATGCTGTTGGGGTGGATGGACCTGTAAACAAGCCCTATTGCCCTGTATATCACAGAAGTTCTGATCAAGATGTGCTGTGAGCAGAGGGACCCAATAGCCCCCAGTGGAGGATGAGAGGTAGCAGAGTCAGCAAAGCTTCTAAGAGAAAGAACTCTTTTTCCCTTTTTTTGTGGTTGTTTTGTTTGTTTGTTTGTTTTGTTTTGTTTTGTATTTTGGTGGGGGGATTTCATTTCTCTTTAATTTTTTTCTTAATTCAGTAGGTGTTTTTGTTTTGGATTTCTTTTGTTTGCTTTTTGTATATTTACAGTTGTGCAATCATTACCACAATCAATTTTTAAAGATTTTCATCATCTGAAAAAGAAACTTTGTACTCATTAGTAATCAATACCTGTTCTCCTCCTCCCCCCAGATGCTGGCAACCACTAACATGCTTTCTGTATCTAGATTTGCCTATTCATATAAAGGAAATTATACAACATGTGGCCTTTGTGTCTGGCTTCTTTCACTTAGCACAGTGCTTTCAAGGTTTATCCATGTACTGGCATGTATTAGTACTTCATTCCTTTTTATGGTTGGATAGCATTGCATTGCATGGATTTACCACATTTTATTTATTCATTAATAGATGGACATCTGGCTTATTTCCACTTTTTTGGCTATTATGAATAATGCTGCTGTGATTATTCATGTACCAGTTTTTGTGAAAACATGTTATTAATTCTCTTGAGTATATACTTAGGAACATAATTGCTGGATCATATGGTAACTCAATATTTAAATGAATATTTTGAGGAAATGCTAGACTTTTCCAAAGTGACTCCACTGCTTTACATTTCCACCAAAAATGTCTGAGGGTTTCAGTTTCTCCCCATTCTCATCAACCCTGTCATTTCAATTAGAGCCATTTTAATAAGTATGAAGTGGTGTTTCATTGTGGTTTTGATCTGCATTTCTCTGATGGCAAATGATGTTGAGCTTTTGTCTTCACGTGCTCTGTTGGCCACATATATATATCTTCTTTGGAGAAATGTATATGTAGACCCCATGCCAATTTTTAAATTCGATTATTTGTCTTTTTATTGTTTAGTGTCAAAATTTTATATACTATATACTAGTCAAATATATGATTTGCAAATATTTTGTCTAATTTTCTGCATTGTCTTTTACTTTATGGTATTATCTGAAGCACAAAAGTTTTTAATTTTAATGAAGTCTAATTTATCTATTTTAATTTTTACCACTTGTGCTTTTGGCTTCACCCCAGCTCATGAAAATTTACTAGTATATTTTTTATGGGAGGATTATAGTTTTTGCATTTACATTTAAGTCATGATACATTTTAAGTTAATTTTTCTATATGGTGTGAGGTTAGGGTCCAACTCAATTCTTTTGTATGGTTATATTTGGTTTCCCAGTGCCATTTGTTGAAAAGACAGTGCAGCTGATTTTTGAAGAACATGGAAGTTAGGGGCTGAGTTCGTGGGCAGTCAAAAATCTGTGTGTAGCATGCGACTCCCCCCCAAATTAACTACTAATAGCCTGCTGTTGACAGGAAGCCTCACCAATAATATAATAGTCAATTAACAAATCTTTTGTATGTTATATGTATCATATACTATATTTTTACAATAAAGTAAGCTAGGGAAAAGAAAATGTTATTAAGAAAATCATAAGGGAGAGAAAATACATTTGCAGTACTGTACGTATTTATTGAAAATAATCTGCATGTAGTTGGACCCACACAGTTCAAACCCATGTTGTTCAAGGGTCGCCTGTATGTTCCCCACTGAATTGTCTTGGTCCCCTTGTTAATTGGCTATAAATGCAAAGGTTTATTTCTGGACTTTCAGTTCTATTTCATTGACCTGTATGTCTGACCCTGTGAAGGGGCTCTTGTACAGAGTCGGCATGTGCACGCATCAGCTGGCGAGGTCAGGGCTTCACAGGATGGAGGAGGATGAAGTGAGATAAAAAAGTAAAGCTCTTAGCACCTGTCCAGTACATAGTCAAGGGAAAGATAACTGTGGCAGCTCTTACTATCACTATTCTCTCCTAGATGGCAGGAAGAGGGTGTGCAAAACAGGGAGAGACATGTGAGCCCAGTGCCCTTTGGAGGAATGCTAGTCGTGCACATGGCTGGAACATGGGTATATGGCAGGTAGGCGCACATGTCAGGAGATCAGGTTTTGTCCTGAAGGCTGCATGGAATTCTGAAGGGAATGAAGTGGAGAATGACACGGTAGAGAATTCTGCGGAATAGAATATACGTTCATAGGCTCAAGTGGATCATGAAGCCATTTTATATTTAGAGCTCGAGCTCAGTGACTTGTCTCTGAGCTTTGCTTGGATTTGGCAACAACAGAAAAGCGTCCATCTGCAGGATCAGAGCCAACCTGGTGATTTGTTGGTAGATCCTGTTTTCCCATCAGTGCTAAGGCCAGTCTGAGGTTGGGTTGTGAAGTGTTGGACATCACTTGTTTCTTGGGCCTCCAACAGGAAATCCTGGGTTTCTTTTGTTTGGGGGAAGTTTGCTGACAAACACATTCAAGGCTCCTTTTCCGCCAGTACCACAGGAAATTCCACACCAGTGTTGCTGCTTCTGCCCCTAATCTGAGCCGTCATTACTGTGACTCAGAATGGCATTTGCCAAGCCCTGGCAGTTATTTTTCATTTTTGTTGATATTTTAAATGCATACTTGGTCACGAAGAATGACCTTTTCTACTCAAACTGTAAACCTACCTAGACTTCTAAATGAAAAACAAAATTTTAGAGGAGTCCCGAGAGGTTCACTTCTCTTACCTTCCCTATAGAGCAGCTCATTATCATAAAACAGCTCACAGACATTGGGATACAAAGGTTAATTAGAAAAGAATTGCTCCTTACTCTTTTGATCAGTAATAACAATAGCTAATACTTAGTGCATTGTCAAGTGTTTTTCATATGTTATTAACTCATTTGCTCTTCACAAAAGCTTTATGAGGTAGGAACTATTATTAACTATTATTCCATTTTATAGGAGAGAATACTGAGGCACAAAGAGGTTAAGTAATTTGCCCACAGTCCTAAAGCAAATGTGACAGCAAGTCTCAAAAGCTGCCTGCTTATACCACCACCCCTACCACCATGAACCACCCCTCCCAATATTCATGCCCTGGTGCTGCCTCCTCCCCTTCAATCTGGATGGCCTTCTGGCTCACTTCTGATCAGCAGAAGTAATGTTTTATGACTTCCCAAGTCTAAATCATAAGAATCTGAAGGTTCTACCTAGATCTCTTGGCATTTTTGTTCTGGGGAAGCCAACTGCCATCTAAAAAGTTCAGCTACCCCGAGACCACCATACTGTGAGAGAACTAGTCACATGGAGAGGAATGGGGCTCAGGCATCCTCCAGCTGTTCCAATTAGCTCAGCTCAGATGTGAGTGAAGAGGCCACCATGGACAGCCAGCTCAGTGTATCCTTCAGATGGCTTCAGCTTCAGCTCCCATCCATTACCCAGCTGAGAACCATCCAGCTGAGCCCAGTCAACCCTTAGACCAGAGAAAATAATAAGTTGGTGTTTAAGCCACTAAGATAACCAAAGAAGCTAGTAAATGGCTGAGTGGGTTTCAAACTAGACGGTCTATTTCCAGAGCATGTGCTATCAACCACAAGAGAGCCTCTCTCACTCACACTCTCTCTCCCCTACCTCTTTCCCTCCCTCTTTCTCCTGCCCCCGCCCCCCTACACACACATACATACTGAGAAGGCAGCACTGGGGAAGGGTACCATGTAGAGCAAGATAGGCCCTGTGTCTGCCTTGCTGGGACACACACTGAGCCCAAATGCAAGTTGAAACGAAGACTTGAAGGAAACAATTTCTGAGTCCCACAGCAGGGGCATTCCTACTTTAGATGGATAGTGAGGCGTCTCTGAGGAGGTGGCATTTAGGCTCAGACCTAAAGAATGAAGGAACGAAGGAACGAGCCTGGCAGGGAGTTGGGTAAGAACATTGCAGGCAAAGGCCAGAGGGTAGGTAAGACCTGGCAGGTTCGGGGAAAGCTAGAGGCTGGTGAATAACTGAGAAGTGGTGGGCAGTGAGGTCCGAGGTTGGGTGGGCCTGCTGATATGAATTACTGGCCTTAGAGAAGCACACAGGTTTTATTCGGAGAGGAACAGGAAGCCGTTGAAGGATTATCTTTTATAACCTCTTGATTACCCAATATTGGCACTATAAACATCCAGATGTTCTCGTACTGGGCAATACCAAAACCAGCATTCTCAGTTTCTGTGGGTTTGTTTGGTTGGTTGGTTTTTCTCTTCCCTTGACATCAGGCTGTCATTGTCATTTCTTCTTCTGTTGTACCCATTCTCAGGTCACCCTCTCCACACTGCTGCCCTTCTGCCCTTTTGCCCTTGAGTCAATGAGGCTGTGAATGAAGCCTAGAACAGTGATTCTCAGATTCTAGGGAGCTTGTTAATACACTGCTTCCTGGCCTCAAGCACACACAACTTATACAGATTGTTGGGGGGGGGGGGGGCTGAGGTGGGCCCAGAAAGCTGCCTGCCTAGGGGCTCTGGTGCAAGAGTTCCCCACTTTGAGGAATCTGGACTAGTATTGAGCTTGCATTCTTTTATGTCCTCTGCCACCCCCAAAACAAGTGAAAGAAAACATCATCTCAAACTTGGGAAACTGACTGAAACAGACCTAAGCTGTGTTCCTCATCTCCATTTCACCAGTGTGAAGCACTGGGCTGGGCTCTGTGATGAACCAGCACCCTCCCAGGTGAGAGCTCTGAAGCGAGGCAGAGGTAACTTTACCCCCTGGGTGTGACGTGACCACTCCTGCATTAACTTTGTGGGTGTCTGAGCACTTCAAACCATTCTAGACCTCTTTGCAAGGTAGGGTTTTTAGGAACCTCTAAAGAAAAAGAAGGAATTTTTAAAAGATTTCTCGTTTACATTTTCATATGTTTAAAAACTTCACTGCTATAGTGGGGACGTTCTTGTGACACAGCCTCTGTCCCTACTGTTATGTGGCAAAAACTCTTTCCCCCTAATCACTGTACACCGGTGGGGGACCCCCAGACAGGAGGTGGGAGTGACATTGTAAATGCAGGGTTTCAGGGTGGAGAGGAGCAGTATAATGTAAAGAAACGCTGGCCTGAGACCTTTTCCCATATTCCTTGCTCTTCCACTTACCAGCTGGGCGACCTATGCAAGTTACTCTATCTCTGTGAGCCACAGTTTCCTCCTCTATAAAATGGGGAAAAGGTATTTTCCCTCACAGGATTGGATCTTGTGGAGATCTGAATAGTCTGTGTGAATACCTAAGTGCTCCATAGACATGAGCTGTGACGCGTGCAGAAAGCAAGAGGACCCGCAGTATAGACAGAAGTCAAGCGTCACGCCTGACGTAGGCATCTCGAGATGGTGGATGGAGAAACACTGAAAATAGCGGCGCTTTTAGGGCATCTCTGTTTTCCATAGAAGCAGAGAGGAGGTGATGAGGTGCAGGTAAGCTCCCTGTGGTCCCTGGAGCTGTGGAACTCTTAGTCTACACTTTTAGAAAGTGAGGGCATTCTCTCTCCCGGGGTTGTTTGAAAGTGAAACAGGGTGTACACACGATCTAGCATACACTCCTGTGAGTAATTGGTGGTTGAATAACTGTTTATACCGTGAACTGGGGTGGTCCCAGAGTAGACTGACTAAGACCACAGGGTCAGCTCAGCCAGGTGCTCCAGAGTTTCCCCAGGGAGAGCAGATGGTGACCGAGTCCTGAGAATCAGACAAGGACCTTGCTCTTCCAGGGACCCAAAAAAGGAGGTGGGGAGGGAGGGTGAAGAAAAAGTTTGGACTTGACAGCAGAGCTGTGGAAAGAATGCCAGGAGAATGCAGGAATGTGGGCATGTGGGCGAGGGCTGGAGGTGGGGGGAACATGCTAAAAAGAGTGACCTGAGGGAGGTGTTCTGGGGCCAAGGGCCCCAGCTTTTATGACGTTTCCAGTTTATCCAGTTCTCTTTTGTCAATATCCTCTTTCTTGTACCTGGGGATATTTCTCACATGTGCTGCTTCCTCAAGAAACCTGCGATTCTCCTGGATTCTTAGTCTCTTTCTCAAAACCACCTTCCGTTTGAATTCAAATCACAATGCAAAGCATGAGTCAGGCTATCAATTCAGCCTTTTACCTTTTTGGGTACCCTTCTGGAGTACCATCATTTTGTGCAAATGTGTATATATACTAGAGAAAAAAAATTCAAGTTACAGAAAGTTAGTTAGGGAAGAGCGTCTGTCCCACCCACATCCCCCATATCCTCTCCCAGGACAATCCCTGTCAGCAGTTTCTTGGGATTCCTCCCAGAGTGGGAGGACCCTCTGCACACTGCTGTGCACCAAGGTTTTTCCACTTAGCAGTAAATCTTAGAACACGCCCACATCGAGACTTTAGAGCTGCCTCCTTCTTATTCTGTCATTTAGATGTGCCAACGTTAATAGCTGGTATCCTTCAGATGGATGGCATTCTGGCTGTTTGTAATCTTTAGCTGTTACAAACAATGCCGCAGTGCATACAGTTTCGCACATACCGTGCAGGTATATACAGTTTGCACAGTAATGTGCAAATATAACTATCAGACACATTCCTAGTAGTGGAACTGCTGAATAAAAAGAAACGGTGGACTTTTTACTGTAGCAGATTCCAATTGCCTTCTCTAGAAGATGTACCTATTTGCTTTCCCACCAATATCGCAGAAGTACCTATTTCTGCCTGTCCTCCCCAATTCAGGGCATTACCATTTTTTCTTTATCTTTGCTTAATGTTTGCTTTATCTGACAAATGAATGGCATCTCATTATAATTCTAATTTTCATTTCTCATTCTTAGCGTGACTGAGCATCTTTTCATAATGACAAATCTTTTCAAAAAATTTCTGGAGGTAGTTACTATTTGAAATACTGTTGGTAACTACATGGACTTTTAGTAAAATAAGTGAGTTATTTCTTTTTAATAAGGAATTCATGTGGACTCACGTGGTCCTCACTGACTTGATCTATCTTTCCATCTGTGACATAGACCCAGAAATAACTAACTATGAGTAATAGTTGGCTTTAGGAGGGATACTTCAGTTGCTTGAGATGGACTTCATGACAGGCTGTCGTCCAAAGGCTCACAGAACACTCATGCAACACTGGGAATGTTTAAAAAGGGAGACAGGGAAAGATGGGGTTTTCAGGGTCAGAAGGTACTTACATGCCCTTTGTCAATCCCAAAGTTGTCATCCGCTTGGTTTAACATTTATTTTTTTTTAATTGTGGCTTGAAGAAACATTGTCCTTTTGCCCTTCCGAACCACAAAATGACAAGATGCATTGAAGCCTTGTTTGTAAATATTTGGCCTCTTCACCCTCGGGTGGAGTCTGTATACCACTGGCATTCTGCCTCAAGAAAATCCGATGCAAGAGCAAACTGACTGATTTATAGACTATTGTCTGTGACTTTCTTGCCTGAGGTACACAAAGCCCACTTAAAATGAGGTATGGGCAGTTTCCATATGTTTGACCTGATTCCCAGATTCTATTAATTATAATAATAGAAAGTTGAACCTGATGACCTCTTAAGCATCCTTGAAAGTTCAAATTCTGTGACTTTTTCTCTGCTCATTTCTTTCAGCATAGAATTTAGAATTGGAGGACAAGTAAACTAAACTTCAGGGCAACTAACTACCCTGAGGAAACATGCAAGACCTTCGAACCAACCCAAAATACCGTAGGAGTCCAGTGGAATGGATATAATAAAATGAAACTTGCTACTTGATAATTCTGTCATTTAGATTTAGTCATTGAGTAGTCCTGTAGCCCCTAAAAGATTTTATATTCTTATGCTGGTTCTGTAATTAGTTGATATCTACTATACAGACACTAAAATTGATTTTCCTGAGAATATGACTTTTTATTTCTGAACAGCTTAATATTCAAACAAACATATGTATCAGGAAAGAATCTTTATTGACCATCTAACTCCTCTGATGTAGAAACTACAGCCCAGCAAAGTGAAATGCTGAGCCAGGCTGCAGGACTTACAGGTTTTTCTTGGTAGGTTTTCACAAAATTCTCTCTCCTGCAAAGAGCCTAAAATACCTTGTAATGTTCCTGTGTGTTTCTAGGGCTCAGTCCTCTTTAATTGGACCTACTTCTTAAACTAAATTTTAATCTGAGATATGAAACCCAATGTTCCCTTTTACTTGGTTACGTGGCCAGGAACAACAGCATTCATCGGGCTAAATCTTGAAGTACAGATTTTCTGTTCCCATCCATGGTGTGGTGTGAAGCTGTGATGCAAGGGGCCTTCAGGGTCATGTGGCCCCAGTCTGCCCCATCGTTATCTTCACAACATCCTCCAGAGGAAGGAGAGACAGGCTGTGAGGTTAGTTTGTTTGTTTTAGGAGGAAACAGGCAACAGAAAAATTAATTCAGTCTTGGACTGAATTCCAAAGGGGCATGGAGTGGGGAGATGATATAGAGAATAAAGAAGACCAAGCACGTTTCAGGACAGGTTCAATCCTTGATTTTATCTGAATGGTGGTATGTTCAGTGGCCACACTCCTTCAGGCTAGGCACAGTGAGACAGGGCACTGCAGGGACTATTTGTAGCCACTTACATTCTCCAAGAGACGGCCATTAGCAACTGAATCCTTTGAAGTTAAAAAAAAAAAAAAAAAACACTGAATGTCCACAAAAAAGAGATGAACTGAGGACACCAGTGCAGATGTGGAGACCACCGTGATTGTCCTCTCTGCAATCTTGATCTCTAGGATGGGGTTTGGTGTTAGTACCTCCCCACACTCAGTAGGAGCCAGCCCCCTCCCCAGTCCGGTCCCAACTGTGTCCGGTCATCTGGGAGGCAGGGGAGCTAGCCTCCCAGATGAAATTTTTGTAATTTATTCTATTACAAAAATAGTTTATATTCATTGTGGATTACTTAGAAAACTAAAAAGGGATTAAAAAGAAGAAAATAAAGATGATTTCTAATCCCACCATTCTGGTATACATATGGGACAGTGCAATGAACAGAAGTACAGGGCCTTGGATGAGAGTCCCTGATTTTGCATCCTGGCTCCCCTTGGAAATATCTGTGTGACCTTGAGACAGTTATTTAACCTCTCTGAATTTCTGTATCCTCTCCTGCAAAATGGGGATAATAATAGTAGCTGCCTCATGGGGTTATTGTGAGGATTACAGGAGATTCTGTTGATATAAAGCTCCCAGGGCAGTGTAGGAATGTCAAGAGAGCTCGGTAAATATTTGCTGCAAGTATATATTTTTAGCTATCATTCTACACCAAACCAGTCACATTTCAAAAACTGCCTTTTTCAGTTGCAAAGTAAACTTAGCCTGGAAACAATACAAGGACTCCTTGCACATGTTTAACTGAAGCAGCTGTTATTCTTAACTGAAGTGCCTGTTTTTGAAAACATATTTAATACCTGAGTGATCCCAGATATTTGATGTTTATTTTAAGATGATTTGTACTCCCTATAATTAGTAAAGGCCTTTTTATGGTTTGTTTTGGTTTGTTTTGGGTTTTTTTTTTATAAACTCAGTACTATTTAAGCAACCAAACCCGCTAACTTGCTAAAAATCAGTTGCACTTCTTATCCAGGTCTATTCACTTATTAAACCAAATTTATTCTATATTATTCACTCAACATGGGATCTACTCTCAAATTTTTTAGTGTGCAATACAGTATTATGAACTGTAGGTGCAATGTTGTAGAGCAGATCTCTAGAACTTACTCCTCTGGCTTAACTGAAACTTTGTGCCAGTGTTCCAAAAACAGACACGGTGAGTGCTGGGGTAGAGGCATGAGTCCCTCAGCATGGAATAGTTGCTGCTAGCTCCAGGAGGGGCAGCTGGGTTCCCGCCAAAGAGGAGTGGTCTGAATAGAGTCTCAGACTGTGTCCAGCTGGGCAAGTGGCCTTGTCCACCCCTGAATGGGGCTAAGGGCATGGCAGCGAGAACCCGGCCTCAGTTCTGTCTATCCTCCATTATCTTGCATCCTTTTCTTAACACACATCTTGTTTAAAACTCATGTAATTGGAAACTTGGCTCTGGGAAGAAATTGAAGCGTTTTTTTTCTCTGTTGTTCTATTAAAAATAGTTGGCCAAATTTGTTTCCTCAGGGCCCCCGCTGTGTATTTACCTGAGGTACGGGGCCAGTGTTCTAACCTTAGATGCCATTTCCTGGTGGGTCTCTTCAGCTGGGATGGAGACTAGTTTCCACGGGGGCTTTGACGGGAAGCCTCTGATTGGGTGGAAGGGGCCCCTTCCTTCCTGCCCCCTCCCTTTGTTCCCAGAACATGGAGCCAGGAATGCCAGGCTGGGATCTTCTGCAGGATAGATTCTCTTTTCCAGCTGCCAAAGCTATATAGCTGTGGGGTCCTTTTGCTCAGATAGAAACTGTACTTCTGAACATTGGACTGATTACATCCTTCTTTTGTTCCAGACTAATGAAAGTTCCATTGGAAGATCTTATAGAATCGAAAGGTCTACTATTGAATGAGTAAATTTTAAAATTAGATTGAGCACCTTGAGAACAATTCTGTTATTGTGTTGATTCCTATGGCCTCCACACACGCGTTCATGTATACATACATTCAGGACACCCACACGCATGCTCACATGTGTTCACACACACACCCAGATTTGTATGCGCCCAGGCCAGGTTGTACTCTGCCTAGCTGGAAAGACTCCCATAAATTTAGAGCATTCTCATCCCAATCCATCACGGGGGGGCGAGACGGAGGAAGCTCTCTTATCACCTTGGCCAGAGGACAGGAGATGTGAAATAACGCAACTCTCAAAAGTTCCAGTGGACGAGCCAAATTTCACATTAACCTCTTGGGTTAAGACTGATTTCAACTAAAGCGTAGGACTCCTGCTTGAGCTAAGTGCAACCCCATATCCAGCCGAATCAGTTGCATTATCCCCTGATTGACAGATTTCGGCTTCCAGCTCCATTCAGCAGTGATGGAGGTGTATATCTTTAAACTAGTTTAGCAGCCTTGGGTTCTTTCTTTCTTCCCCTTTCTCTTTTTTTTCTTTCCTTATTTCCTTTTTTTTTTTTTTTTTTTTTTTTTTACTTAAAAAAAAAGTCAGTTTTACTGAAGGATAACACTTTAATCGTATGGGTATTCATTTCATTTAATTAAACGTGAATTTTAACCAGTTTGCACACTTGGGTAACCACCATCATCATCAAGAAATAGAAACCGTCTGTCACCCTGAGAAGTTCCTTCTTGATTCATGCCACTTGGCAGTCAGTCTCAGCCCCACCCTCAGCCAGAAACAACCGCCGGTCTGTTCTCTGTCACTGTAGCTTAACTTTGCCTGTTCTAGAATTTAAACTACACGAGATTGTACAGTATGTACTCTTTAGTGTCTGTTTTCTTTCCTCATGATGTTTCTTAGATTCACCTGCATTGTTGCATTGCTGAGTAGTATTCCACTGTGTAGATGGTACCCCAGTTTACTATTCACCTACTAAGGAAAATGTGGATTGTTTCCAGTTTGAGGCTATTATGGGTAAAGCTAGCAGCCTCAGTTTTGAAGAAGTATGCCCCTCAGCAACAGTTCCAAGCACATCCTAAGTACTTGGTAATTATTAATTATTCCACTTTTAATTTTTGTATTTAAAATGTCTTGTTGAATTTTAAGATATTTAGTGTACTTCCTATTTCCAGAGAGGCGTGTTCCAAAAGATTATCTAAAGCCAGTTCTGGGAAATTTGAACACTTTCTTCCACAGAAAACATTCAGTCTTCAGGAAGCATTTGCTGAGACCTGTTCTTGGTCAGCACTGTTCTGATGCTGGAGCAAGCAGGGTCGGAGGGGTCCCTGCCCTCAGAGTCGTACAGAGCCCAGTCAGGGAAACGCCTGTGAAGTCACACGATACAGTTCTCCGGGGGACTTTGAGATCCCTGTGGGAGCCAGGGAGAGCTGGGGCGGCTTCTCAGAGGGCACATTTTGGTCTCTAAGGCTGCATCAGAGCTGTAGTGTTCCCACTCAGAAGTGGGCACCAGGTGAATAATGCATATCCCCACCAAAGACAGCCAACTTGAAATGCAAAGACACTGTGTAGGCCAAACAAAACGGCAGCTGAGGGCCACTTTCAGTCTAAGGACCACTGGTTTTCAACCTTGTTTCAAGTGGTAGGGTAGCTCCATCATAGACCTACTTCATGTTAATTGGGACCTCACCACTCTCAAACAGAATCTTTGGGAAAATTTATTACTCTCCTGCTACAGAGTACGGAGTACCCTAAGTTATCCCAGCCAGCTGTGGTATATGCAGGACTTTCCTAAGCCTGGGGGTGTCTGCGATAGAATCATAGATTTATTTTAGGTACAACCCAGGGTCTTTAAGACCAACTGGTAGAACTCCACCCATTTAACAAACAAGGAAAGAAAGGCTACTAGATCTTTGTGCATCCTCTTTCTCTATTTATAAAATGTGAGTGGTTCTCTGTTCAGTCGGCATCTTCCATTAGCTATTTTCTGAGCACTGGTCCTCTCACTTGGCTCAAGCATCATTGCATTGTTACCTTTGTGCTAATTAATTCTGTTTTTTTCCATGGCTACAGACTATACTACACCCAGCCAGGCATCCTCAACAAAGATTTTTTGTACCTCCCATCATACACCAGGCACTGGAGACAAAGATTTTAAAAATAACTAATAGGTATCATTTTGGAGAGCTCTCTAAATGCTTCACACATATTAACTCAAGTTTATTTTTCAGTGACTATAAGAGGCATCCAGAGTTCAAAAATATTCAAATGTGGGAAAAATTATTTACCAATCGTGGTTCTTGGAAGCGAACCAAAGAAGCTGATTCTGGCTAACTTAAGCAGAAAAGGGATAATTGGAAGATTAGGTCATTTATAGAATTAATTGGAAGGTTGAAGAACGAGGCTTAAAAACTAGGTTAGGAAGCCACACCACTAGACTCTCAACTCAGCCACCTCCACCATGAATAAATTCTCCTCCTCCCTATGGTTTTGCATCATTCCCTTGAAATTCAACACCCCACTCTAGTGGAAGGAGATTGTCTGATTCTAAATCCTCTGTCTATTCCACAGACTGCTAATAAGTGGGGCAAGAGACTCTCTGCCACACCTGCAGCTTCTTTGGCCCACAAGGACCACCCTCTGTAGGAAGGGTGTGCGGTAAAACACAGCTCATGTACACTCCAGCATACACCTGGCACAGCATTTTCTTTTCATGTTTCTGAGCCTTCAGTTACCCAATTTTGGTCACAAAGGAGACTGAATGAGAGAGGGTTGGATTAGACTGATAAGTCGATCATCCCTATGGGAAAAGCAAGTTCACACACAGATCCTTCTGGTAGGTGGTTGCAAAGAGTCTTCCTGGCTCCCAGGGAACAGCACCTTCATTCATCTGCTAAGGATCTACTACCAGCATCTGGGGCTCTCTGGGCCATAAGTCAGTCTTGAATGACAGAACCACTTACTGTTACCTTGGGAGGCAGTTTGTTCTGGCCTCACAGGGATAACACAGTGAAATCTTGACTCTGAATCTTCACATTCTACTGTGCAACCCATTCAATAGATTTTTCTCTGTTCTAACCTGGCTGCTGTCAGCGATGAAAATAAACTCTGGCCCATATTCTGAGAACTCCCTTTGCCTCCTGGTCCCCAAGGAGTCAGGGCGTGCCACAGTGAAGCAGAATAGAGAAGTGAAACACATGACCGGGGAGTACACAAACACACATGGTGACGATAAACATGACATTCAGGCTGTGGTTTTCTCTGAGAGGAGGTTGAAGAAAGGGCTCAGAAAGGGTACACAGGGAGCTTCAGCATTGTTGAATATTTTGGTTTCTTTATTAAAAATGTATCCGCATCCAGTTTGCTTATTCAGATGCTCCCCTTACACCTGTTCTTTAAATTCATGAAAACTTTAATGCATGGACCCCTTTTATTTCTGCCTAATAGATTATTCTCCTCTAGATGCTTTCTCATCCACCTTAGATCCATCACTCCCAACATCCCAAAATAGGTGGTAACATTTTGTATTTGTGCTTCAGTATGTGTCCATAGGTTGTTGAGTATTGCTTTGTGGTTTGTTTGTTTTTTTTCTTTTTTAGTGTTTTACATGAAAGTTTAAGTGGATATACCCTTTCAAACTGATTTTTTACTCACCAGTTTTTTTTTGGAGACTTTCCTATGCTGACAGTGATAATCTTATCATTGGTTCATCCTTCGTGCTGTATGGTATTTCATTATGAAAATAAACTAGACTTAAATTATTTAAAATATCTGAAGTGTCAAAATTTATTAAAGTTACCTGATGAGTTTATCAACATATATATGATTCTCTAGATTTTTATGCATTTAGAAGTTTTCAAAATCTAAAAACAGATGCAAGTGCTAAATCAGGAGTCAGGAAAATGCCCTTGGGCTCTGATTGGGCTGCACTGAGACTGATTCCACAGCTAATCAGATTGAGATTAAAAATAAACCTTGTGGGACTGGCCTCCTCTTATTTGCCTTCATGGGTCTCTGCTCCCTGGGGAAATGCCTGAAAGTCTTGACCACAGGCTAAGAGGAGTGTTGATTTAGTTGCATGATTCAGAGCATATTGGTACGTGGCCAAAGCAAACTAAGCAGAATCTGTTGTGGCCCTAGCCATTTTAAAAAAGAAATTGGCACAGAATGGCTATAATTTTTAAAGATATTTATAACATCTTTAAGATATAAATAGTCTGAATGATAAATAGTGGTCACAGTTTTGGCCAGGCCAACCTTTGACCTTCTTAACACCCTTAAAAACTTGGGTTAAGAGAAGGCAATTTCTTTTTTGTTTTGCTCACGGGATACCCCATGGGATTCCAAGTGGCCTCCAGGTTTTCGTCCTTCTCCATCTTTGGTACTTTCAGAAAAGTGAGACTTTGACAGAGAGCTTTTGATCCAGGGCCTGCGGTTTTACAGAGCCACCAATCAGTTTTTCCATTGCTCAAAAGGACAGTGCTAGGTGAAATAAGAGACTGGTAAGGACTAAATGAAATTACAGATATGGAAGTCAGCGTTGCCCACAAGGCCCTTTCTATTCTCTATTTCTTCTCATGGAAGGGTTCCCAGGATCCCCATCATTGATTAAATGGGCCCCATTCAAAGTGACTTTCAGGTCCTGAATCCTCTGCTGCCTCCAGCATGGAGACAGGACCCTCTCTGTAAGCATGCCTCCCGCAGCAGCGGCTGTGCCAACACGCTCCTCTTTCCATCTAGGGTACGACTTCTGCCAGGTCCTGCAGTGGTTCGCTGAGCGGGTCGACAGGATCATCCTGCTCTTTGATGCTCACAAACTGGACATCTCCGACGAGTTCTCAGAGGCCATCAAGGCCTTTCGAGGCCAGGATGACAAGATCCGTGTGGTGCTGAACAAGGCCGACCAAGTGGACACACAGCAGCTGATGCGCGTCTATGGGGCCCTCATGTGGTCACTAGGCAAAGTCATCAACACACCCGAGGTGCTGCGCGTCTACATCGGCTCCTTCTGGGCGCAGCCCCTACAGAACACTGACAATCGCCGGCTCTTCGAGGCCGAGGCCCAGGACCTCTTCAGAGACATCCAGAGCCTTCCCCAAAAGGCAGCAGTGCGCAAACTCAATGACCTCATCAAGCGCGCGAGGCTGGCCAAGGTAAGCCAGCAAACCCCTGGGGCAGCAGCCTCAGGCAGGGGACCCTTCCTGCTCTCTCCTCTCTCTAAGGGAAAGTGGGGGTGGGAAGTCCATTCCAGGAGCCTTAGGGAGCAGAACTTGTCATGGGTCAAAAGAGAGCCTCAGGCCTTGTTTAGATTCTGGCTCCTCTGTGATCTTGGGCAAATGACTTAAACTTTCCAAACCCTTTTTTTTAATCTGTAAATGAAGCTAAGAAGAGCACATCACAGGGTGCTTGTGAGGATTCAGGGTGGCAAGGCTTGCAGAGTGCTCTGTGTAACACTTGGTGCACAGGGACAAGTCGGTGCACTCTCTACCTGGAAGCTGCTATTCTTTTAGGACAAAATGGAATGTAACCAGCAAACTGCAGAGAGGTAGTGTTGGTAGGATTGGTGGGATGCTGAAATGCCACCACTCGTCACCCTGTGCCTAAGGTATAGAATCTGATGTTACCACCTTACCCAGAGGAATCATGGGAGGAAGGTTAGTTCAGCCTAACTTAACTAACTGGTTTTGGGGTCACACCCTATCCCCATTCTGAGCTGTGGCCTGTGAGCATGCACACAGTGGCTCTGGCTCCCCTTCTTCAAGCTGAACCTTTCAGCAGCCCCAGGATTTTGTGCCCAGCAGGGGTGAGTGGTAGTCTGCTGACCAACCTCCAGTAGTAGGGTCAGTTTTGTCATGTCTCTGGAGAGAGAAAAGCACATGGCCCCACTAAGGAAAAGCATAGGAAAAATTATTCTTTTAAAAATATGTGTGCATTTCATAAAATCATTGTTCTCTAATGCCGGAAGTGCCTCCAGAGTTTATCTAGTCCCAGTGATCCTCAGAAGCACCACGTACCATTAACCAATGTGAATTCCAGACACCGTGCACAAGCTTCCGAATCGTGCACGTGCGTGTGCGTGTGCGTGTGTGTGCGTGTGTGTGTAGCTCCTCAGGTGATTCTGATGAACAGCTGAGTTTGAAAACCAGAGGTCTATCCTGACTCCCTAATCTTACAAAGACAAAGTAGGACAAATAATTTTTCCAGGGTCACCTAATCTGTCAGTGACAAAGCCAGGACCAACAGCCCTCCTGCATCACAGTCTAGCCTTCTATTTTGGCTTTGTCTCTTCAGCTAAAACCAGTCCACTGGCCTGCCTCTTCTAATCTGCATCAGGAGACGATGTCAGCTCACTTCCCCCTTGTCTTCTGGTGGCAAAGAACCCATGTCCCCTCCCAGATTCTCTTGCTGTTCAGCCAGTGTGTTCTGGTCTGGCTTTGGGGTCAAGCATGCCTTCACCACTTTGCCTCATTCATCCAAAAGTTGTTCAGCACCCACAGGACAAGGCTGGGGAGCCTATTCTGGTGGGGGATGGAAGACGGGGTGTAAAACTCCTGTTACAGAATAGTGAGCTGTGTGCCCTTGGGGTGTGGACAGTGTGCTCTGAGGACTTCATGGAGGGTGACCACTGGGCAGGTGAGCTGCCTTCCGACACTTTATCTCTTCTCAACAGCCTATGGCATCATGCCAGTGTGCTCATACAGCGGAATCTCTCCTGTGTCAAAAAGGCCTCCCTGGCTGCTGTGGCCTCATGTACAGTATCTCCATCTACTCTTTTCCTCTCTACCCAACTTCCGTCCTGGTGTGTGCTCATGTTCTCCTCCCATATTGTTCAGCTAATCTACAGTCACCGGTGCTCCTGTGAGTCACTGCTCTTTATCCTTTCTTCCTGGTACAAGCTGCTTCCTTTCTAGAACCGCAGCTACTTTTGTTCCAATTCTGCAAGATAATTGTGCTAACTGGTTTATCAGTCCACTTGCTTGCAGCTCTCCTGAAATGATTTCTTTCTCCTACTTGTCCTGAGCCTAGTGACTTGTGGCAGGAAGTCTGTTCTTGCCCATTCAGTGACCGCTTGGCGTGTGGCATTTCTCTTCTCCAGCTGATACAGCTGAACTTAACATTCAGGGTACACAATACCCAACATTATTTTTTTTTTTTTATGACTAAGGCTGGTAAATCATGTTATAGCCTCTGCAAATCTCAAAAAGTTTTCGAACTATTTTTAAATGACCTCAGACATATTTAATTTACCAGTCACTGCTGAAGCCCAGCGACATAATATGCATGTCATATAATTAAATAATGAGCCAGCAGCTCCCTGGGAGTGTCAAGCACCATGAGACTTCCTGCTATCCTTAAGCATTAGGCCTTCTGGACGGCCCAGCAAGCCTTGGGTCTAGAGAGACACAGAATGCTGCTATGTGTTGACACCAGGAATAATGAAGGCTCTTGTGCAGATGGGGGCTGTGGGACAGGGGGTGGTCAACTTGCTGAGCCTTACGTCTAGGAAAAAAGCTTGTCTTTTTTTTTTTCTTCCTGAGAATAGTATCTGACTTGTTCCTTTTCATAAAGGAACATGTTTGAAGTACCAGTGTTTCCAGTCTGAGCTTCTCAGTGCCAGTGTGCTCCGAGGGCGGTGCCATGCTGTGCAGGGGGCCAGGAAGCAGTCTCGGGCAGATAAGAAGCAGAACTCAGCACGGCGGCCTTCAAGGCCACCCACTTTACACCATCTGCAGTTTTATGGCCATTTGTGAACAGTTGCTTCAATGGACAGAAAGTTACCTAAGTTTTGTCTTTGCTGTATTTATTTATTAAAAATGCTCTTGGATTTGGGTATATTAATCTTTATTTCTTTTGACCCAGTTTTCCTTTTACAAATCAACACTTACGAAGGGTGTGCAGTGTTCCCAAAGCTCCATGCTTTGCATTACACATTATTTTGTCTGATCCTGTCAATAACAGCACAGACTTGGGCACTATATTCATTTCTCACACAAGAAAACACACTCAGAAAGGTGAAGTAAATTGCCTAAGGCATCACAGCCTGTAAATTACAAAAGACATATTCAGACCCCAGTCAGTGTGACTCCTTGGGCCAGAAAGCATTCCCTGAAATCCAGCATCTCCTACTCCTTACTATGTACGTCCTTGCTTTCTGCATTAATCTGTCATTCTGTTTATTCTATAAAATTCTCAACCCATCAAAACCCTACAGAAGTTTAAAGGTTTATCAAGCTGACATTTTGAAAACCTGCAAGGGATGTTTTGAGATGTTACCTAGGAGGTGTCAGATCTGAGTTGGGGTATGTCTATTTATAGAACACCATAATTAGGCAGAATTCATGGCCCATCCAGAAATAAAACAAGTACGTCATTTAGGTCCTACCAGTTTTACAGTAATCAAACTCAAGGTGTCATAAAAATGACACTCTTATCAAATAGCTCTTGAAATTTAATGATTTCCCAGCTTCTTCTATTTATATATATTTTTCACAACTCTATTTTAAAGAAGAGAATACCTTTGAAGTGGGTTTTTTGGTTAGCCTCAAAGATCACGTCTTGTGGTATTAATAGACGTCATTTTTTGAAGACTGTTCACAATCCAAGATGCTAGTCAGCGTTCATTTGGGGGAAGCCAAAAAAAAAAGGTTTAGAAAATATAGTTATATTGTATTCAGCTATAACTAAAATAGCCAAATTAAAGAAATTAGACTCTTACAAACCCCAAGTGAAAGTATTTTATGGGATAAATGAACAAAAGTAAAAACTGAGGCCCATTCACTATCAGACTTCACCCTTTGTAAATGTTTCCTAAGTGTAGAAAAGGTTCCCACCCACTTGGAGATCTTTGTTCAATAAAAAAATAAGTCAGCATTTGAGGAACAACTGAAAATGAGAAGGAAAAGGAGAGGTCAGTGATTTGGGGGGTTCACTCTAGTTCTGTGGAATTTAGTTTCATCTTCAAAATGTGTTCTCTTCTTGGTCACATGTAATGTGCAGAGCCCAGCTTTCCGGTCTGTCTGCACTGTCATTTCCTTCTGTGGAGAAGTTAGACATTTTGAAATTCACTAAATGGAACCAGGCTAGGGTATGAGAGTCATTCTACAGTGGGTGATGATGATCCCTTTAATGCTCAGTCCACCATGGAGCTTTTAAAAATAGCCCAGTGGGCAGCCCTGAGTTTCTGTGGATGTGCGTAGGGAAGCCTTTCTCTTTGAAGGTTGACCTCAGATGACTGGGTGGGGCCCTTTAAGCTGTTCAGAATCACGTGCTGTCAGTACCAGTTCTGATTTCAACAGAATAACAAGCCCCTGCTCAAGTGGGAACCTATCAGTTGCCTTTCTCTGCCTCTCTCAGTCTCACACTCTTAGTAACCCATGGGTTCATCTTTTTGGTCTTTAGTTGTGAACTGAATTTCTTATGTCATCATAAACCCATTTTAAAAATGTGCTGATCTCCTGATGTTAGGTGTTCATTGTAAGCTTCCGCCGGGCCTTGCTGAGGAGATTGCACACTATAGAGCTGTGTTTTCCCACCCTGACTTTCCTCAAACTGCTCCCAGTATCCAAATTCCATGAGTGTTTTCATTCCTGCTAACAATGAGCAAGCTCAGGGTGGATGTATCCACTGTCACTCTGAGCACATGCTTCAGAGTATACAAACACTTGTCACTGGACACAATTAACAAGGTTGTGACAGAGTACATGTGAACTATAGATTTATGTTCATTTAAAGGGAGGACATCTCTTTCTGAGTTATTAACCCAGAGAAAAGTTGATATTTTGATCCATTTGATTTATCCCCAGTCATCACCACAGGACAAGTTGGGGCTTTTCCAGTTATAAACATGGAAAGGGGCAAGCCAGGCAAGATAAGAATGTTCAAAAGCCCCAACGATTCAATGTCCTCCACTTGTAAATGAAGCACATGGGACCCAAACTCATTATATTACTATTCAAATATGTAGTTTATTAATTACTTAGTAAGAACTGAATAGCCACGAGGCTTCTCTGGCATTGCTACCTCTCCATCTGTTGGTCTTTGATCTTAGTCAATCACAAGTAGTATTCTCACTCCTCTTTCTAGTAGACAGAGTGCATTCACTTCCAGGACTTCTTGATTCTCAGACGACTCTCCTGGAATTGCTCAGTGAGTGGGCAGTGGTGGCAGGAACTCACCCTGGCCTTCTAGCGCCAGGTCTTGCCCTGCCTCCCTCTTCTCTTTCTCTCTCATCTTCTTCCTGTTTTTCTTCTCTCAATTGGTTTTCTCTCGTTATAAAGAATAGAACATCTCAGACTGTTTTCACCTCCTTCCACTGGGACCATTACCTGGTCTGGCTCTCCATCTGGCATTTATCTGGAGAGACACCTTTGACACATAAGGGCTTCTGCTGAAGTTGACTGGGGACTTAAGCTATCCTGGCTGGACCCTCTGTTTACCAGAAGTCCTTAGAAAATTATAAGGTGCTGTCCTGCCAGATGATTGCAGTCTTCACCCACTTTCTTAGTGTTGTGTGTCATAACATACCGTTTATGTGGCGGTGGGGGGTACGGAGAGTAAATGACCTTCCAAAACTTCTCTGTAAGGAACAATCAGAAGCCAGACCTCAAAGTTTTCCACACTGCTGTTCTAAAGGATGCAGTTCATTTTGAGTTCCAGATTTTTAACAGCTTCAGTAAGATTTTTAATCCACAGAAATCAATTAATTGTATAAAGATGGGGATGAGGCATTTGAATGCTAGTGCCGGCTCTGCATCTCCTAACCAGCTGTGTGACCTTGAGTAAGTCATATGAATTTCCTGGAACCAGGATTCAACGAGACATAGGGGATCCCTTCCATCCAGAGCTAAAACTCCATGATTCTAAGGATTATGATTTGCCTTATAACTTAATAAGCTTCTTAGAGGCAGGGCCCACACGTGGATGTGACCTAGGTTATTGTCTCAGGATACCCAAGGCAGGGCAGGAAGTGGGTGGCCATGCAGAGGCAGCATAACAGCCTTTCACAAAACAGGCCAGTGGAACTTCCAGAGGTGGCGATTGAGGCTAAGAGCAGCCTCCAGCATGAGCGTGCCACCTGAGGATCATGACTCAGGTAGCACTAGGCAGGTGAGAGGAGGGAGTTGAGGCCTGGCACAGAAACTGCCCCAGTTATATCAGGGCCCCACAGGTCTGGTGTCCAAAGGTGGCCCATTATCCAGCAGCCTCAGTTGTTAGCCATTAAACACAGTGAGGGCTGAGGTCAGGGAACAGGTGCTAGGCAGTGGGTGGAGAGCTGTGGCAGGTGTACACACCCACACTCCAGGCCAGATAAAGCAGGCCCCAGTACCAGGCAGTGTTCAGAAACAGGGTACCAATCCTAAGTGGGCCAGGAGCTGGGTAGAGAGTCAGCCTTCCCTGAGCAGGGACCTGAAAGCTCCAAGGTTCCACACTAATAGGTGGTCAGGTGGCCTTAGGGAACCCTACGGGGCCTGGCAGCTGCCCCAGGCCTGAGCTTGGGGAAGGAGGATTTGCGGATCAGAAGCCTTTGTGGGTGGGAAACTGAGCACCTGTGGGACTTCCCACTTCAGTTGGGGCTGGCCACAGAGCGGGACAGGTCTGAGCCTGGAAGGGAGCCGTCCAGACTTCCAGGAGGGCCAAGGCCCAGGAAATGACACAAGGGTGACTGATGAGCTGCTGGTTCTCATTTGAATAGGGCAGCTCCGCCAAACCCTTCAGGCTATGCAGGGCCCTCCTCTAGCCCCATCCAAACCAGGTCAGGCATTACTATCCAAGGCAAGGAAATTACTAGTCTTACCACTTATACATTATGTCCTCAGGAATGCAGTTAAAGCCCATCACTCTAAATGATTCCCAAAGTTGGGGTTTCTCTAGTTATCTCAAAGAATCACGTAAATATTATAGGTTGTCTTAATTTCCAAAATAAGTAAATAAATAAGTCTACTAGTGACAGAAAACTTGAGAATCATCTCTCCCAGTCTATACTTGTAGCAGTAGCCAGGCAGCACAGTGTGTGCTTATGTGAAACATGACCTTTATCAAGATGGAAAAGTTAGCATTGTCCGGTATGAGCATGCCAGCATTTGCATTATGTACTTATTTTAGTGTCTGAGTCTTAGCAAATGCTTTTGGCTATGCCCGGGGTGTATCCTTACAGAGAGGCCCTCAGCTGAACTATGGGATGTATCTGCTTACCTCTTTTATTTAATTTTCATTCTTCCACAAGATTACAGTTGAAGTCTGTTTTCTTTAATAGGATTTTCCATAGCTACATTGTCATTTTATTTTTGTAATCACTGCTCTGTCTTTCATCTTTTCTTATTTTAGTTATTTTCTTGACTTGTAAATTACTCTGTAGAATTCTAGAATCACAAAGAGAACTTTTGTAATGCACATTTCTTAATGTGCTAAAGTTGGAAATCAGTGGACGAGTGGAAACGATAAGGGGGGGAGGGGCCGGTGACATGGGCCAAGCAGGATTCACCCCTGCTCAGGTAGCAGTCCTGGGCCTGCTGTCCCCAAGTGATCCGGATTTCTGGGGCTTCTCCCTCATGTACGGGGGGTCCCTCTCCCAGAGGGAGCTTTTGCTGTCCAGCCTGGGCCCAGCCTTGTGTGGAAATGACTTCAGTGCCACCTGTAGAAATCTCAGGGTCTTCCCTGTCCACGGGGAGGTAGTGGAATTCTCACTTCACTGCTTGCCAGGCACACATTTGCGTGCAGATCAACCATTTACGTCTGCTCATTTCATTTCCTAATGCTCCTGGGCACTGGCCCCAATGACCTTTTTTCTCTACATCTTCTGGTTAATCATCAGATTAACCCACCCAGGCCCTACTTGTCCCACTCATGCCCTACACAGACACAGGATAGCCACTCAGAGCCATAACTTAACTGTAACTTCCCCAAGTCAGTCGCCCTTCCTCAGGTATGCTTTTTAGAACAGAGCCCCAATGAGATCCTCTCTGTAACCTCACTTGCCCCATCTTGTCCCCAGCCAGGCATCATCAGCCCACCTGGAAAACAGGAAGCTCAGAGCATTATTCCTGACTCTCTGGTCTCCCAGAACCATCATTAGCACAGTATTAGGATAGCAGAGTCATTCTAAATCCTCCATTGGCTCCCACTCTCGCCAAGCAGAGTCTAAACACAGCCCAACTTCCCCTCTTCTAAGCCTGAGTGCAGCCTCATCCATGGCACTGCCCCCAAATACAGCCCACAGCGTGTTACCTCCACACCTCCATCCATGCTCTTCCCTCCCCGCCCCAGCCAGCTGCAACATCCCTCCCCTCACCTGCACATCCTACCTGTTATTCAAGTCCCAACTCAGATGTCACCCCTTCCCTGAATTTGTCCTCCCACAGCCCTTATTTCCCACATTCCACCTCCCAAGTTCATTCTGGCTCCTTCTCCTGGCCCTTGATGGTGGGGTTTTCTTTGCTCGTTTTCCCTAGATGGTCTCGTCCATTCCCGTAGCTCTTTTAGTCGCCACATTTAGTCCAGCTCTCAAACCCGTCAACCAGGCCAGCTCTCTCTCAAGCTCTGATCCTCCATCTCAGCCATCCTGAGACAGCGCTCCCTAAGAGTCCCTCATGTACCTCCCATTCTACACACCCAGAATCTGGCTTGTAATTGTCCCCATCCTTTCCCTACCAGACCCTTGCCCTCCTCCTGTCCCGAGGACCGTGGCTCTGCGTAGGTGCCTGTTGTGCACTGTGACGCATATAAGATGCCATGGTGTTTTTCCTTATGGTGCACTTCTAAATAGCTCATCCTCGCTGACATATATCCCTGCAGGTACATGCCTACATCATCAGCTACCTGAAGAAGGAAATGCCGAGTGTGTTTGGAAAGGAGAACAAGAAGAGAGAGCTTATCAGCAGGTTGCCAGAAATCTACATTCAGCTGCAGCGAGAATACCAGATTTCTGCAGGGGACTTCCCGGAAGTCAAGGCAATGCAGGTACTGGGCACCTGTTACAACACCATGCGTGAGGGTTGGAGAGTCACTGCTACCTCGCCCAGCTGGTTACTGGGTATACATATAGGTTTTGTGGTTTAGGATGGAGGAGAATGCAATGAATTCATCTTCTTAATGGTGGTCTATGATCATAGCCTCCTGTGAATAAAGTAGAAGTTGCCTGCCTCCGGAAACATTTAAACAAAGGGAGTACTTTTCAAGAAGTCAATTAAGCTCACATGAGAAAATCATGTGAGTGACCTTCTCAGGCTGTGTTCAAGGTTGTTTTGACAAGGTTGAGGTGACACCTGTCTTTTGGAATCCCAGAACCTTAAGAGAATTAGAGCTGGGGGATGACCTGGGAGGTCACCCAGGTAGCCTCCTCAAGCCGGCCCTGCCTGGCACTGCCCTGTGCTGTGGGATCATGTGCTCAGGTTGCATTGCTGGTGCAGGTGCAGGGGCCTAGTCAGAGGCCATGGGTAGACTTCACTGGATATAGCAAGAAGTGCTCACTGAGGATGTTGCTTAAAGGTTGGCATTAGGCAGCTTTTGGCCTGGTTTCAGGGTCTCCCGGAGTTGCATCTGGGCTCTCTTTCTCTTAAGGCTGTAAGTCCATGTGACCAGTGACCTGACCCATGTCCTGTTCACTGCCCTATCTCCAGCACTTAGGATGAAGCAGGTGCTCAATGAATATCTGTTGAATGAGTTCATTGATAAGTTGCAGTTCATGTCAATGAAAGTCCAAACCTATACAAAAATTTTATAAGAGTTTATTTGAACCAAAAAACTGAGGACCAGCCCGGAAGCAAAATCTTAAAGGATTGAGAAAATGCTCTGGGGAATGAGTTTTTCAGTTCTTTTTATACATTTAGAATCAAAGGAGAAAACACGAGGAAGGCTAGTTGAAATCGATTGGTGGTAGATTAAGGAGGTGAGAAAGCAAAGGGGAGAAATCTCTAGGATTAGATAAAAAGTAAAATGAAGAGATACATACTTGTTTTACTTACATTGGTACATCCAGGGCAGTTAACATTTCACATTTACAGAAAATAGGGATGGCATAGTTATGCCCCATCCAAGGGGTCTAGAAAAGATAGTTAACTGACATTTCAAGAGTATGTTATCTTAGATACATGAAAACAATGGACAGGGCTCAATTAAGACAAAGATTAACCTTTTATTAAGGAATCTACAGGCCCAGAATGGGACTACCCCCCACGACCTGCCCAGTTAGGAATTTGGGATCAGACTGTCTGTGTGGGTACCTTCAGTCACTGAGCTTATCAGGTTTGCTACATAGCCCCTCTTTTCCATTCACATGTATATTATAGCAGGCTCTAGGCTAGTGAGGATCTCAGACTCAGGCCCAGTCCTGACTCTCACAGGGCTCATAGACCAGCAGTTTCCAGCGCAAACCCCTGGAAACTGGAAGACAGCCCTGATCACACGACCCCCGGGGACTCCCCAGAGAGCGAGGCAGGCCTAGAGTCTTTAAGGTATGTTTACAATCACCCAGTACTTTAAGCTAGTTTGCTGTCACCCAGGAAGCTTTGGAGGGTTCATGGTGTGGGTCAGTGCCCTTGTCATCCCTGAGTCTGCTGAGTGTCTGACATCCTCTCCAACACAGGTGGTCAACCTCACATCAACTGTGTCTGGGACAGGGGCTGGCCATGTAAAGGCTCAACAATGACTTTATTGTGATCTTGGCACAATGGAGAGCTCACCACTGCAAGCTTTAAATCTCTGTTCTCCCTGTGCTCTCATGGACCAAGCTGGTCCAGCTGACTCTTAGCTGTGACAGTAAGCTGAGTGTATTTCGAAGGCTTCTGCCCAGCGCTGGGAGAGGCCCATGACCTGCTGGTGAAGCCACCTGTGTCTGCCTTGCACCCTTTCAGGAGGAAATCTGATTTACCACACAGATGTGTAAAATGAGGAGAACACTGGCAAGGCCTCTTCTATGCTGACTCAGTTCTCCTTCAGGGAGAATTTGGTCCCCAAAGCTGATGAGTTGGCAGCATTTCAACAGCAGAGGGCAGCAGAGCCATCCCCATCTGCTCAGACCCTGAGGATTTGAAAACTGGTGAATGCTGGGAGTGAATGGGCAAGGGATAGCCCAGCGGAGACTGGAACTGACCTTTGTGTCTTGGAGAAAGCAGTTCCAGGATCCCGGGCTTGGTGGCTTTGATGGATGCAATTGTTGATGGGTAAATCTTTAAACTCCCAAGGGTATATTTGTCCAATTAAAAAGATTTGTTTTGGAGCTATGCATGTGGAGGGCAGGGATGGTGGTGGTTTAATTCCTACCCCATACTTCATGATCAGGCCGGGGCAGGGAGGTACCACAAGGATGGGAGTATAGGATTTATTTCCTATGTGCCTTTCAGGGTAGGAATGGCTGCTGCTGCTGCTGCTGCTTCCTGCAAATATGTGGCCATTTCCCCTTCCCAGCTTCCCAGAGGTTTGCGATCGGAACCCACATCCCCCTGATTCAGAGGGTGAAAATTTTGGGTGGGCACCGCCCTTCATTTGTCCAGTTGGGCAGACACAGAGGCTCTGTGTGTGCTCAGAGCTCAGGCTCATTCATGAGGGAATGGGGTAGGTGTTTGTGCACCCAGGGGAATCCAGACTTGTTTACCCCAGCAGCACTCAGATTTTTGTGTAGGCTGCCTGCTCTCCTCCCCCTGGGCTTTCTGTCTCAGTCCCGTTGCCTGGCTGAGAAGTTGGCAACAGGAGCCCAAAGAGTTAGCAGCATTGTTTGGTGCTGATGTTAGGGTGGGATAGAAGTGACCGTGGTCTGTCAGTGAGGATGGAGGACACATCAGCCAGAATGCATTTTAGAAACCTGCACTTCCCCGCTGCTCTAAGCCGAGTACAGACTGAACACTGGGTGTAATCCCAGCCCAGTGAAACGTGACAGCTGCAGAGTTTGCTACTGAGAAGGGTGCTGGAGGTGCCTCTGTAGAGGTGTGTCAGGCTGTTCAGCATTCAACTCTGTCCCTTCCACCATCTAAAGCTCAGGACTTCATTTCCAAATAATAGCATAGAATACCTGCGCTGACAGTATACCCTACAGACCACAATTTTAATTCTCCATTGGAAATAACCTAAAAATCCAACTGCATGGGACAGGGTAAATGTCGAATGGCCCAGCTATAAAGTCAGTATCGTGTAGCTATTAAAAACAGGTTGTATATGAGGATGATTCCTAGGTTCATTGCAAGCCTGGCCAAGTGTGGAAGGACTGCCCTAGAACAGAGCAATTCTACAAAGATGGGGAAGTGGGTTTTTTGTTTGTCCTTTGGTCTTAGAGTTTGTTTTTGTTTTAGTTCTGACATTCAAAGACATCTCTGTCAAAACACTAGCTGAACACAAATTAAGGAACAGAGATTTCAGTGAATACAGTTTTTGCAAAAAATAGTTTGGGAGAGTCACTAAAAAAATAAGGTAGAAAAATTAATAACATGGAAAGATATAATACATTATTTTTTTTAAATGCATATTGTTAAACAGTGAGTGGTCTTATTTCAGTGTGTGTGTGTGTGTGTGTGTGTGTGTGTGTGTGTGTGTGTGTAAAAATGGCTAGAAATGTATGCCCCAAAATATTAGCAGGTTTTTTGGTGGGTAATGAGATTATAAGTAATTTAAATTTTTTTATTTTTATTTACCAGTTTTTCCCCCAACATTTTTACAATAAAAATGTATTTATGATAGCACAAAGTTTTAATTTTTTCTAACTGCCTGTCACATTATTTCTGCCTGAAAAGTCATATCTGAGGAGTAAGTGAAACTTTTTTCCCCAAGAGCCTTATCTCCCAAAAACTGTATACCTGGCTCTCTAGAATTTTCCCAACCAAAATACCTCACCTAGAGTCCATATAAAAACTGCCATACCAGGCATTTTCTGCTTTTATTTGACAAAACTGCTGTTGAAGTCGTTTTTCCTAGATATTTGAAGCCCCTTATAAAAAGCCCCAGGTAATCTCACTCTCACAATTCAGGGCCAGAGAAAGTTTGTCTCTTAGATGAATAGGTGGTTTCTTCCTTCAGACAATAAGGGGTGTGGTCCCCACCTTGACTGGGGCAGCTGAGGCAATTGCCTGATGTGATGATTCCCTTTCTCTCCCTTTTAATTACTTGGCTTTTCCCTTTCTAATGACTTCAGTTTCACGTTAGTGTTTTCACTATAAGCTAAGTCAAGCCTTTTTTGAAAGACGGTAACTAGAAAACTAAAGTGTCCTTCCTCAGTTACAACATAAACCACCTGAGGGTCCAGACTGTGGCTTTTTCTATTTATATTCCCAGGCCCCAAAACAGGGCCTGGCACATAACAAATGGCCAATAAATGTTGGATGGATGGATGGATGGATGGATGGATGGATGGATGGATGATGGATGGATGGTTGGATGGATGGATGGATGATGAATGAGTAACCTAAGAGAACCAAGGGAAGGAAGAACTACTTCTACAGAGCCATTTACAGAGACTCTGTGGCACCTATGATAGGCTCCTGTCCTGGCCGGGAAATTGCCTTGTCTCTCTGGAGCCTGTGCTCCTCCTGCTCCACCTGCTGATTGTCAGTTCTCCTGGGATCTGGAACAGAGACCTGCACTGTTCTGATGAGTACACTCAGCCCTATTGGCTGGATTTATTCTCACCTTCTCCATTCCTACTCCACTCCCTTAAGTTTCAACTTTTACTTATTTGTACTCGAAATTACACTTTAAAAAACAGATCCAAAAACAGTGTCCTTAAATAATTATTTTACCTAAGTAAGTCCCTCTGTCACAGCTTCATGTTCCAGCAGGAGGACTAGTCAAGAGGCAGGAGGCATAGGCTCTAGTCTAGACTCTACCAGGACACTCACGTGCTCTGTGTAAAACACAATTATTAATGCCTGTCCTTCCTTACTCCCAGCATTGTTGTAAAGACTGAGATGTGCCATAAAATCACCTGAAAAGATAAAATACGAAATCTCTAGAGCACTAAAAAAAAAAGAAAAGAAAAAGGCAAGCGAAGGAAGGTTGTCTCAATCCCCTAAAGGATCACTGTCATTCACATGGCCACCAGCAGACATTAGCTGCAACAAAACATTACATCTTGTTTCTTGTTCCAAAAGCCACTCCTGTCTCTGTTGAGTTCAGATATGGGGACCCCACCAGAGAGCAAGCCCGAACAGCCTGGTGGGGGTGAAATGTCTGCTCTAAGGGAGCACTCGCTTCCCTCAGTTATTCCTCTCCCTGTTTGCTTCCTGAAGAGAGGCATGTGACCAAGTATGTGGTTTCTCCTTCTGCAGGAACAGCTTGAGAACTATGACTTCACCAAATTCCACTCACTGAAGCCCAAGCTAATTGAGGCTGTGGATAACATGCTGACCAACAAGATCTCATCCCTGATGAGCCTCATCAGCCAGGAGGAGCTGAGCATGCCCACGCAGATCGTGCAGGGTGGTGCCTTCGATGGCACTGCTGAGGGCCCGTTCAACCAGGGCTACGGGGAGGGTGCCAAGGAGGGCGCCGACGAGGAGGAATGGGTTGTGGCCAAAGACAAGCCCGTCTATGACGAGCTCTTTTACACCTTGTCTCCTGTCAATGGCAAGATAACGGGCGTCAACGCCAAGAAGGAGATGGTGACCTCAAAGCTCCCCAACAGCGTCTTGGGCAAGATCTGGAAGCTGGCCGACTGTGACTGTGATGGCATGCTGGACGAGGAGGAGTTTGCACTGGCCAAACACCTTATCAAGATCAAGCTGGATGGCTATGAGCTGCCCAATGACCTGCCCCCCCACCTCGTGCCCCCCTCTCACAGGAAGTCCCTGCAGAAGGCTGACTGAGGGGCAGGCCACCCACAGGGCAGGCAGTATAGGGTGGGAATTGGGGGACCTGAGCCAGAGACCCATGTTGCCACTGACTCACTGATGACCCTGGACAAGGCACTGCCTTCTCTGTGCCTCAGTTTCCTCATCTGTAGAATGGGGAGGGCAGACACTGGACACTAGATGTGTTTCTTTCACCTCTAAAATTCCCTGAGTTTCTATTAAAATATTGGGGGGAGGGGGTAGATAGAGAGATTGTAGGGTTGAAGAGAAATTGACCAAAGAGTACTTGGAAGCCTAGAGAGACACAGGTGTGGAGGGGGGCTTGGTGGAGTCCCAGGAGCACAGGGGTGTGAGCTAGGGGCACTGCTGGAGCATGAGTCTGCTGGGCTTCCCTGGACCACTCATCATTATGAACCTGTCTGTCCCTCAGAGGGCACCGGGAGGGAGCAAAGATGATCTTATTTATTTTGTTTCCTGCTGTATTTAGAGTGGGAAAAAAAATAGAGCAGAGAGGGATTTTTTTCTCTCCAAACTAACAAAGAGAAGGCATCTGTTGCCTGAGGTTTGAAAGAAGGATGGACAGTGTCTGTGTGTGACCCGGCCCTTCTGCAGACTCTAGCCAAGCAGAACAGGCAGCCAGGCCGAAGAGAGCGTCTGTCCCAGCACCCCGCTGACTGGCCTTCCCAGCAAAGTTGTATTTGGTTAGGAATTTGAATGCATAACCTTTATTAATCTCCTGGCAAGATTTCCAGTTTTTAAATCATTCTGAAGTCTAAAGAGTAGCTTTTCTTAGTGGTCTATCCAAAAATGTATAGCAAAGTCTATTTATTGTACTTAAACTACAGGAAGGAAAAGGGGTGGTTCTCCCCATTCATCAGTTTAGTGTGGTTACATGTCCCCAAGCCTCCTCGGTCAATGGCAGAACCTAAATTCAACAAAAACATATCTTGGTGCATGCATTGTCCTGGGCCTGTGGATACAAAGGGAAATGAGAGGCCAGCCTGCCCTAAGCTGTCAGGTAGAAAAGAATGGTCAACCAGTTTAGACACTTTTTATTTTTTTAAAATAGGCATTTTTACTACAAAATAGTCCACTTTTTTTTCTTCAGAATAAAAGCCTTTATACAGAAACAGGATGGAAACTTTCATATAAAACCTTTTCTTCGAAAGGCTTTGGGGTTCATATCATGACTGCCTGTCATGAGGTATGGGCATGTCCCTGTCCATTGGTTCCCCAGTTATCTCGTAGGTCCCCTATGTCAACCCCTCTAGACCACACACTCAGATGCCTATGTCAGGTGGAGGTACTTAATGCTCGCTTGGCCCCCTCCCTGCCATATGGGCTCCAGCTCCAGGATGCAGGTGCCTTTCACCATTAGTTATGCAATGGAAGAAGACAGACATGAAATAGTGATGGTTGCATGACATGGGGCCCTGCCAGCACCAAAAATCAATGAAATCAGAACAGTCCCACCTGAGTTTTTCAAAAACCACTCTTTTTTCCTCCTCACCTTTGACATCAGGGTCAGAACTGCGGACTTAAGAGAAATTCATTACTTTAGAAAAGTATATATCCAGATGCTAGCCCTCACACTCCCTAGCTAACTTTCTAAATAATTTAGCTTTAAGAGAAGTAAATGCAGAATATGGTTTTTAATCTTAATTAGCACTTTTAAGTTACACACAGAAAAGAGACATTTATAATTCCAGTACTGTAATATGAACAGATAGTTCTGTGAATGCGTGAGGGCTGCCTAAGAGTGTAAGCACAGTGGAATCCACCAAAGGGCAAAATTGAGAGAAAAGAGGGAGTTCATTTGCCCACAGGTCTGGAGATGCCAAAGTGAGCTGATTTTCCATTCAGAAATATCTTTCTTCTTTAACTCTGCTTACACACATAATATGTGTTTATTGTCATACACACATAAAGATAAATATATACACATGTCACACGAGTATTATTGACACTTGTCAATGTTTGTTAATGTGTATGTGTGTAGCTATGGGCATATTTTGTCCATGTAAAGACATATAGAAAACCTGTTTTAGAAGACCAACAGACCGATTACTGGTTTCCATGTGGAAGGAAATGTCCAGCTTTATTATCCCTCCTCCATTCCCCCATGCCCTCAGGTGGGATAACATCTGACAGCTGAATCCTTTCCCTACTGAGGAAAAAAAAAATCACATGTCCATTTTTCTTAATATTTTCTTTTACAACGAAGTCAGTGGAGTTGATTGGAAAGAAAAACACTGGAAAGCATTAGGGATGGTGGCCAAGTGAGAACCCATATCTTCCAGGGACACAAAGCTCGACTCCAAATTACCCATTATTCCCACCCCCACCCACGCATCAGGATGGCAGAAGAGCAGAGTCCTCTAAGATCTGTTTGCCTTGACCTTATTGCCCTTCCCACACCACCCCGATTTTCAAAGTACCCCCTCCTCAGAATGTTTACAGGTGGGTGGGAGGGTGGAAGGCAGTAAACTCTAGCACTGAGAAACTATCCCCATGTTCTCCATGATTCCACAGAAGAAAGTCTAAGAATCTTGAATCTAATTTTTACACAGCACATGATATCACATAACACAACCTTCTGCAATGTTGAGTTTAGGGGAAACAAATGAAAACTTCAGCCTGCTCCTCCCAAAGTTGACTTCCCAGTTGTAAGCCTGCTAATGAGGTCCTCCTAAACCCATCTAAGACCTGCCGAAACCCCAGCTCCTGGCCTCCTATAAACACCTAACCTGCTTTGGCCTCGTGCTCCAGCCCGGTTTTACACGTCAGTTTTTTCTTGCACACTTGGACAGCACAGGGCTGAATGGGGAGGGCCATTCATTCAGTTGACTTTCGCTTCTCCAAGGCTGGACTGGGTTCTCTCTGGAACACTTGTCGTTATGCAGCAATGGCATCTTTGGATTTGGGTCTATGCTTCCTCCCACAGGATGTTAGGCCTTGAGGAATTCTGTGTCATAGGACTGGGTGTCCAGGTGGGTCAGAGAGCGTGTGAGGAGAAGCAAAATGATGCCTACTTTATCCCCAAACCCATCCCCCTCCTTACCAGCCTGCGGGAGAGGCCTCAGCAGAACCCTGGCCCCAGCCCTGGCCCTACCATCCTGGACCACAGTCTCTTCTGGTGCCCTGCGTCTCCTAAGAAGCTGCCTCTCCACCACACTGAGAATGTCCTGCACTGGGATCCACTGCCCAGGGTGGGGCTTAGCCACCAGAGTCCTGCCGAAAGGCACCTGCACCTTTCCCCTTTTCACTACTATACTTCATTACGCCCAGAGCAATAATACCCCAGACGAATCGCCTTGAAGATAAGCAGAGCACTTAACAGAGGCACTGTCAATTTCATCCATTGAATGTAACAGAAAAAACAACAATCTTAGGACAGTAACCACTGAGTTTATTCAGGTAAACAGCCTAATTAAGAGTGTATCAGGTTACGTGTCAATTAGCCAATGCAGTTAATACACAGTGCTTCTATATTTTTGTTTGTTTGTTTGTTTAGAAGTGTCAAAAAAAGTCTACTGACCAATAAACTTTTGAAAAAATCACTCTACTGGCTCTGGTTGTCCAGCGGCTGCATGTAGCTGTATCGGGAGTGAAGTGGGATCCCTGACATCTATTCTGAAACAAGGCAGAGGAGTTAGGGGGTGGGGTGCCCCTCTGTACACCATCCCTGAGACCTCTGGCTTCGTGTTCTCTCTGGGTGGGACATTCCCAAAATGGAGCTCCGTTAGAAGAAAAACGGCTCCATCCACTAGGGCAGAGGCCAGGTCTGGGAGCAGGCCCTGATGGAGGCTGAAGCCCTAAAAGTGACTAGAAGCCAAGAGAGGGGACCACAGAGAAGCGCCCTTCAGAGACTAGAACCAGGCATCACTGGGCACAATGTTCTCTCCTCAAGCACTTGAAGGTGCTGTAGGGGGGCTGACACTGCTCCTGCCTCTTGACACATCTCACAGGTAGAGACCACCCATAGCTAACATCTGGGTTTTTCCCCACTGACACTTATCTACCCTTTTGAGGATCCAGACCAGAAATTTCTCTGACAGAGCACTCCCCACTTACCCACCCTAATCTGAATTACAAAGTTTGGGGGAGATTCACCCCCACCCCAGGGTGAGTCCTAATTGGTTTAAGCCAATTAGAGTATGTCATCCCCCTGATCACAGAAATTGGTTCAGGAATGGCCACGTGGTTCAGTTGAAGCCTATGAGAGCCAAGCCCCTCCTATTTCTGTTTCATCTCTTGGGAGAAATGTTCTCTCCTTTGAACCATGCAACGTCTAGAAGTGAGCCTGTTGGTACAATAACATGGCATTGAGAGGGTGCCCAGAGCAGCTGGGGGCAGGAGAGCGATGTTAGGCTGATAGCAATCACCCTGGGGAGCATGAAGATGAAGGAGGCATTGAGAAAGGCAGAGGGAGTTCGGGCCTGTGGTGGCATCATTTAAGCTGCTGGATCGAACCTCACCTAAAGTCTCCACCTTTCAATTATGCAGGCCAGTGTATCCCCTTTATAGTGTTTAAATCTATTTGACTTGAGATTTCAGTTACTTGCAACTTGAATAATCCAAAATACGTACTGACCAACAGTAGGGCCTGCAGTCACGGCAAAAAGAGCCAGTACCCAGAGCCGATGCAGTGGCTTCAGTTGCAGTTGAGCTAAGGAGGAAGAAGAGCAGTTCCCCAGCCCCACTCAACCTCGGCTACAACAACCTCTGCTGAGTTCTGTGCACAAAGCCTCATGCAGCTCCATCCTGTCCTCAGGTGGTCACGTCACAGGTGCCCTAGGCCAAGAAAGAGAAACAAGATGGGGTGGAGGGGCTTTCTAGATGGGGCAGGATTTCAACTGGGGCTGATAGGAGAATGGGGACAATAGAAAATAAAAGGGACATTCTAAGCCGAGAGAACAGCTGAAGTCTGGACGTGGGTAGGAAAGCTTTGTTTCTGTCCAGGCAATGGGGAGTCTCCATAGGCATGAGCAGAGATGCACTCTGGGAGGTAAATCGGGGCCATGTGAAGGTTGACATGCAGGCAGGATGATGGTTTGGGGACTGGTGATGAGCACCTGCAGGGACAGTGAGAGGATGTGGGGTGGGAGGGTGGACAGTGGAGTCCCAGGGACACATAGCAGCAGCTGTTTGTGACTGACAGGCTCTGGGCCGAGGCATTGAGAAACCAGTTGGTGGCAGGAGGGACCTTGTAGGGAGAGGACGACAGGGTAGGAAGCTCTCAGACACAGGGTAGCTGCCCCACACCCAGAGCAGCTCACTCCCAGCCACCGCCGGCCTGGTTCAGGTGTGCTTGGTCCTCCCCAGCTCTCAGGGGCAGGCTGTGGCCACTGCTCCCTTGGCCAGCCTTACCTGTTAGGGACACATCCCTGAGAAATGTTGTGTCTCCTTCTGGAGCCTCCAGGGCTGCTGGATGGATGAACCCCACAGACACACACCCCAGCTCAAGGACTGTTACCCAGAGTTTAGCCAGACTGCTCTGCGAACCACCTGAATTAGAACTCACTCTCCCTCCAGCGTGCTGTCTGTGGCTGCTCGAGGAAGGAGGGAGGAGCTTCAGGCTCCCACTGAAGCCCCTGCCTCCAAGCCCTGCTGGGCCAGCTTCGTGGGTGCACAGGCACTGGGGGCCCACCGTGGAGCCCAAACAGTGAACACTGTGCCCCTAGCTTTGAAGGAGTCACTGTCATTTCCATGGCCTTCTCAGGTCTAAGTTACCCCTTCCAGAGGGACCCTCATTCAGAAAGGAGCCCCGGGTGTGAGGGAGCACTGGTCAGCCCTGGGCTAGACTGGGTGTATTCCCGTCGGGGCTGGAAAGCCAAGGTGAGGGACTGATAATTCCCCAGGAGGGGAGCAGTGAGGGCTCTGGCCCAGCATGCTCCTGCCCATCCCCGCCCCTGTGAGTGCTCCCAAAGAGGCCCTGTGGGGTGCAGAAGAGCAGTCCCCAACTGGGAAGTGGGTTCAGATGCTTCTGACCAGAGGCTCTGTCCTCCGGTGCCTTTACTCAGACTGTAGCACCCCCAGGGTCTCCCACAGAGAGCCAGTTGGAGGCCATCCATGGGCCTCTGTGACTTGGGAGCCAAGACCCCTACCTGATGCTGGGGGCATTTTCAGTGGGGACAGTAAAGGAGGAGATCCTGGACCAATGTTCTGGAGCATTCTTGAGCCACCCCCTCCCAGTCTGGGCCACGCCCTGAGGCAGGTGGGAGGATAATGCCTCTTCTGTTGTGTGCTGTCACCACTGTCCCGCTGACTTAAGAGGAGGGCCATGGCATGGCCCCAGCTCCAGCCTCAGCCTCTCCTGATGGCTCTCTCCCTCCTCACACAGCCCCTGCTACCTTCCATCTCCAGCCAGCCAGCCTTGTCTCCTCTCTGGGCTCAGACAGGTTAAGGTGAGCAGTTTCCTATTTTCCTCCCACCCGCCCTATTTATCCCAAGAAGCAGCAGCCAATCACTATGACCCAGGGGAGGCCTCTGGCAGCAGAACTATAAGAAGAATAATCTGGAAAGTAGGGTGGGGCCAAAGGGACCCTGGGCCATTCAAACACAGAGCATCAGCAGAAGCACCAGAACCTTAGCTGGCTAGGTTCCAAGCCACAACTCTCACCACCACCAAATGTGGGGACAGTCTGGCAGGGAGGGGGCCCTTACCCCTGGCAAAGGCACGCTGGTCGCAGGCAGTCTTCATACCCACACATATCCCTCAGCCTCCATGCCCCCAACATCTCCAGGTTGGGAAATGTCCACTGGCCCCTCATCCCCAAAGAGGTCCAGGCCTGATGGCTGGCCCTCCTCTTAAGTCAGCGGGACAGTGGTGACAGCAGTTTGTTGGGGCTACAGGATTCCCAAAGCAGAAGGCCAGCCACAGAGCCCTGGGACGGATCTCCCAGCTCAGTCTGGCCATGGACTCTGCGTACGAGATGGGCCACATTCGGAAGCTGCAGGCACAGCACGTGCGGATGCAGGAGAAGACTTTCACCAACTGGATCAACAACATCTTCCAGCACGGCAGAGTGAGTGCAGCCGGGCGCGCCCTTCAGGCCACCTCTACCACCCTGCCAGCTCCCTGGCCAGTGGACTTGGGAGGCTGGCTAGGAGGTCATCTGGCTGAGGCTTCTCGAGACCCCACAGACAGCACAGCTGAGGCCAATGCTCCTTCCTCGAGGCAGCTGCTCTGGCCTGTGCCTCCCAGGGTCTGGGACGGGGCAGACAGGTGAGGCTGGGCTGACCCTGTGCCTTCCCCCAACCCCTCCCAGGTGGGCCTCAAGATCCAGAACCTGTACACGGAGCTAGCAGATGGCACACACCTACTGCGGCTACTGGAACTCATCTCGGGGGAAGCCCTGCCACCCCCCAGCCGGGGCCGCATGCGTGTGCACTTCCTGGAGAACAACAGCCGGGCGCTGGCCTTCCTCAAAGCCAAGGTGGGCACTGGGGGAAGGGCTTCTGGGCATGGTGCTAGGTGGGCAGCGGGGACAGGCTGGCCTCTTAGATCATTTCTCCTGGGCTGGCCTCACGGCAGAGCAGAGGCTCTGGAGCCTGACTCCAGGAGAAGCAGCTGGGATACAGAAGGCCAAGAAGCAAAGCCCTTCCTGGCCACAGTACTCCCAGCTTAGAGAGCACCCAACCGGCTGGAGCAGGAACAGCCATCATCCCTAGTGGGTGAGACTAAAATATGCAACTGACTGTAAAGAGAAAAATCATAGAACTCTAAGTGAAAGATTTAAGGTACTCTTAACCTTCTCTTTTTATAAACAAGAAAATTTTATCAGACAAGACCCAGGGTCAGCTGTTAAGCAGAGCCTGGGTGTAGACCCATGGGAGGCTGGCCAAGGGTAGGACACAGGGGAAGAGCCCCAGACACTGAACCAGGCAGTGGAGGGGAGAGGTTCCGGGACTGTCTGAAGACCTTGGAGAAGCTGGACTAGATAGCAGAGAGGGGCCTCAGCAAACAGAAAAACCCTGAAAGGCCAAAGAAAAAGTCACTAAAGGGGAACCAAGAGTTCCAGGGACATGGCAGGACATTGACAGCCAGTGTCAGAGGGTTGTGCAGGGGTCATTTATGCTGAGAAGCAGGAATTAGGAAGCCCAAGGGCTCTCGACTTCAGATACTAAAGCTGAGAAGTGGCTGTCTGGGAGGCTGTGAAGTCACTAAAATGGAACTGGCTGAGCTGAGACTAAGTATGTGTGTCCGTCACTTATGTTCTGGATTGGAGGTCACAATCAGCTCCCTGGGAGCCTGACATACTGGAGGGAGGCCAGGGAGGTAAGAAGCCAAAGCAAGGGACCCGAGCGCACAGAAGAGCAGAAAGCTTCCAGCCACAGGATACCAGGCCTTACTCGGCCCCAGGGGCAATGGCCTGTGAGCCAGGCACCTCCCCTCAGGGAACCTGGGAAGGGTACAAGCCCATGGCCCTTGTCAGGGGCCCTGAACTCCCCTCAAGCTTAGATACACAGCATGTTACTTATACGTAGCCTGTGAAAGTGACAGCCTTGCCTCTACTGTATATCGAGGCAGCTGTTGTCAAGCAAAAACAAAGAAATTGCCTTAGCACATAGTTAATAAGGAGCAGAATGTGGGATACACTCATTTCTGGAGAATGTCATGTGCTGGACGCTTATGCCAGGCTCGGGGGACTTCAGTTAGCAAAGCCCAGACCTTACCACAGGGGCCTATAGCTTCAAAGAAGACAGTTGAGCTAAACTCAGATCAATGGTGTGCTGGTAAATGTTAACAACCAGCTCTGTGAGGGAAAATAAAAGCCCTGGTTTGTAGCATTTGCTGATTTCTATAGCCTTGATACCTCCACCCTGGCTGATTTCAAGCTACCAGCATGATGCCACTAACACAAAGTTGGGAAGATGAGCCCTCATGAGCTGGTAGGAGCAAACCAATACCCCACGAACCAGACACTCCAACTCCAAGCTCAGGTGTGATAGGAGAAATGCGCAGAGCATGGGTGGATCCTTTAGAGTCCAGGCAGATACGGGAAAGCATACGCACAGAAGCTGCGCAAGATGCAGCCCTTCCCACCAGGTTACTTGTGGTTACTCTGCATCTTCTCTGGTGCACGGGCTTCACGCTGAACCCAGCCACCTGTGTCCACAGGTGCCAATCCCTCTCATTGGGCCGGAGAACATTGTAGATGGGGACCAGACGCTCATCCTGGGACTCATCTGGGTCATCATCCTACGCTTCCAGATTTCTCACATCTCCCTGGACCGGGTATCTCAGCCCCCACCGCCAAGTCACCCAGCCTATTCCTGGCTTCACCTCTAGCCCCTGGAGAGGGATCAGTTCCACCCAGCTGTTATCCCCGCAGCAGAGCTTTGGCATCCACACAATTGATATTCACTCTTTAACCACAGGCAAAGAACTGAGAATGTCAGAGAGATTGTATTATGCTAAAGTGAGAACTAGATTCATGGGCTTCAAAGTCGATCTGGGACAAGTCATTGACTAGTGAGTGGCAGAATCAAGGAAAGTATTAACGAGAGGAACAGGCAGAGGTGGGAGGGGATTGAAACCAGGTATTGATGGTCATTTCCCAGCCTGAAGAAACAGTGCCAGCTCTGCCCTCAGGCAGCTGCATGCGGCATCAAGGTGGCAGACAGGCGGCTCATACATCAGAGATGGGCTTCCTGTCAGAAGTTCCTGGGTCACCTGAGACCATCCCCAATCAACTGGGGGGCACTGGGCAGCTTCCTAGTCTCTCTTACGGCACCTCGTGTCATCCTTAGGATGTAAATGCTGATACTGTCTACCTCATAGGGCTGTGAGGGGTGGAGAGCCATTTGTATGGGCCCAATGCGTGGCTGGCAGAAAACCCACACTGACCAGGAGTGGGTCTGATGAACACCAGTCTCAGTACTGTGTGGCTCAGGGTCAGTTAACACAATGGTCAGCCCATCAGAAGGGCTACTACTGCTGTTGTCACCAGTTTTGGCTCTGAGGTGACAGCTTTCAGATGCCCTGCTTCTTTGGAAGAACAGTCAGCCCTCATGAGGGCAGAAGGGCTAGAGAGGATCATAGCCATGCCCATCCAGCCTTTCCCATGGCCTGCAGGCTCTGCTGCTCCACCTACTCCTGAATGGTAACCATCTGCCCTGCCCTTTCAGGAAGAGTTTGGGGCTAGCGCGGCCCTGCTTTCTGCTAAGGAAGCTCTGCTGGTCTGGTGCCAGCAGAAGACAGCCTGCTATGCCAATGTCAACATCACAGACTTCTCCCACAGCTGGAGTGACGGGCTCGGCTTTGGTGCCCTCATCCACGCCCACAGGTCTGTGTGAAGCAGAGGGGCCTCAGCCTTCTTCCTGGAGGCCTCCGCCCACTGAGCCAAATGTTCCTGGGCTCAGGTCTTCAACTGGCCCATTCTCCCACATCCTTCCAGCCCCTGCACCCTGAAAATAGAAGTAGAGGAGGCTGCCAGCCAAGGCCCTGGTCTGTGGGAGTAACCCCCTCCCCTCTTTCCTAGAAAATTCTATGGAACTGACCAAGTTTGCCTTTGACCTTGCCTTTCTCTACTTTTCACATGCCAGATCCTATTTTCAGTTCTCTCCCTGGCAAGTGCCTGCCCTTTGGGAGCGTTCCCTACCTAAGATCCTGGCCCCTGAGCCAAAGTAACCCTTCCCTCTCTGTCAGAGACCTATTCCTTCAGCCAGGCCCTCAGGTAACCATCAGGGGGAAACTAATGCACAGCAAAGTATGAGTGACTAACAGGAGCTTGTTTGCCTTTTTAACAAGTCCTCTTAAATCCAAGCCGTAAATTATCCTGGTGAAGAGCCCTTCCTGCTCTCTGTACAGGCCAGACCTGCTTGACTACAGCTCCCTGCGACCTGAATGCCCACTGTACAACCTCAACGTTGCTTTCCACGTGGCCGAGCAGGACCTGGGCATTGCTCAGCTGCTGGACCCCGAGGACATAGCAGCCCTGCAGCCTGATGAGCGCTCCATCATGACCTACATCTCCCTCTACTACCACCATTTCTCCCGCCTGCACCAGGAGCAGACTGTCCAGAGGAGACTCACTAAGGTTGGTAACAAAGAGAAGGTGGCATCAGGGAGATGTGAGGGTGAGCATGAGCTCCAGAGTCAGACACACCTGGGTTTGAAGGCTGCCTCTCCCACTTCCTAGCTGTGTGCCCTTAGCCGTGTCACCTAACTTTACTTCCCTCCATCTGCAAAATGGAGGTGCTAATGCCTGCGTGATGAAAGGCTGTGATGAGTGTTCAGGGAGCATGAGCAAAGTGCCCAGCACAGTACCTGACACACAGGGAAAGCCAGCTGAGCAACTCTCCGCCTCGAGCTCTCCCTCTGCTGTTAGGCTTTTAAGTTCCTAATGGGATTAAAAGGCTCAGAGAGCCGGACTCTGCAAGGATAAGCACAGAAGCAGCTCTGCTGGGCTGAGCCCATGTCTTTGGGGGGCTCTCTTACTCTCTGGGCATGATGGCAAAGGCTGAGGCCTGGGAGGGCTGTTCTCAGGGTTAGTGTCTCAGTTAAGCATGGGAGAGATGATCCAGGCCAAAGGCTCTGATCTGCTTTAGGGGTGTAGGGGCCTCAGGGGAGGAAATGAGGCTCAGAAAGAGGATAGCACTCCCCACCCCCTCCTGCCCAGAGGTGAGGCCAAATGAGGTAAAATAAGATTGAAGAATGCAGGATGGGAGCGCCACACTCCTGGGTCTGAGTGTGCAACGCAGGCAGGTCCACTTCTCTGGGGGCTGGGACAACCCCGTTTCAGTTCATCCTCAGCTGGGAGAAGGAGTTGCCGCCCACCCGGGCAACCCTGCAGGCACTCAGAGTCCAAAGGGGAGTGCCTCCATTCCAGGGCCTGCCCTGAAGTGCCACCCTGACCCCTTCCCATGCCTTCCTCCAGATCCTGCTTCAGCTCCAGGAGTCAGAGGAACTGCAGGCCCAGTATGAGAAGCTGGTGGCTGACATGCTATGCTGGATTGCACAGAAGCAGGTACAGCTGGAGGCCCAGGACTTCCCGGACTCCCTGCCTCCCATGCGCCAGCTACTAGTGGCCTTTGCCTCCTTCCGCACCAAGGAGAAGCCACAGCGGCTGCAGCAGCGAGGGGCCGCAGAGGCCCTGCTCTTCCGGCTACAGACAGCACTTCGGGCCCAGAACCGCAGGCCCTTCCTGCCTCGCCAGGGCCTGGGCCCTGCAGAGCTGTCCCAGCGCTGGGCAGGCCTGGAACGGGCAGAGGCCTCACGGAGCAAGGCCCTGCAGCAGAGACTTCTACAGCTAGAGCGGCTGGAAACCCTGGCCCGGCGCTTCCAGCGTAAGGCAGCCCTCCGGGAGAGCTTTCTGACAGACACAGAGAAGGTGCTGGACCAGTCTGCAGCCCCGCCCACCAGCCTGGTCACAGCAGAGGTGGCAGCGCAGAGGTTGGGCATGCTGGAGGCCAGCATCCTGCCCCAGGAGGGGCGCTTCCAGGCCCTGGCTGAGATTGCGGACATCCTCCAGCAGGAGCAGTACCACAGCAGGGCAGATGTGGCTGGCAGGTAAGCCCCAAGCATGTGAACCATCCTCAAAGCAGGCTCAGACCTTCCTACCACACCCCTGTCTTTACACACACCCATTCCTGGCCACAGAGGAGAGGAGTGGATTCAGGGCTCCCTTTTAAAAGATCTGGCTCCCGCTGAGCCTGAAATTCCACCATATGTAACTCAGCCCCTTGGTAAGGCACTGTCTTCTCTAGGTAGTCTCTTGTTAATTCATTCACTAAACAAGCATTTATGGAGCATCTACTATGTCTCAAGCACTATTCTAGGTGCTAGAGGTTTAGCAGCAAAGAGGACACACAAAAATCCCTCCTTTCATGGAGTATACACACTGCCAAGGGAAACAGACAAATAAGAAACGTGCAGTAAGTGAGACGGCAATAAAAGTAATGAAAAGCAAGAAACAGGAACAGGGAGCAGCAGGGAGGGAGCTAGATCAGATGGCCAGAGGCAGTTTCCTTTTGAGCAAAGACCAGAAACAAGTAAGGGGCCAGCCTTACAGATTTAGGGACGTACTATACTAGGCAGAGGGAACAGTGCAGTGTCCCACAGTGAGTGTGTGCCTGGCATGTTTGAAAAATAGCATGGAGGCCAGTGCTGGCCAAAGAGAACAAATAAGAATCGAGGTCAAAGAGATACGGGAGTGAAGGGTGGGGCAGATATCATGTTGGGCTCTGCGGGGGACAATAAAGATTTGTTTTATTCTCAGAAAAAAGAATAGGAAATCACGGAAGGGCTTGAGCAGGGGAGGGACACACCCTAGTTTTTCTTTTGCAATGATCATTCTGGATGCCATGTCAGACTGAAGGGGCAAAGGCAGAAACAGAGAGCAGTTAGGAAGCTATTATAATAATCCTGCCCAGAGAAGCAGTGGGGGTGAATAGAAATGGGGGAATTCTGGCCATATTTTGAATCCAAGAGGATCTGCAGACAGATCAGATGTGGGGTATGAGAATGAGTTATCAAGATTTTAGTTCGGGCACATAGAAGGATGGCATTGCTATCACCTGAGATGGGATTGGATATAACGCTTGGGGGGCCATGAAGGCCCGATCCTTCCAGACCCTCCTGGCTTCTCGTTCTGGGTCTGAGAGGCGGGGATGAACTGCTTCTAGCGCCCAAGACTGGGATGCTCACAGACCTCATCCAGGAGGCTCAGGCTCCTCCAGGGCAGTCAGGCCACCTGACCAGCTGTGGGTCCCAAGGCAGCTTCCCTACCCCAGCCGGTGGAGACCACCCTTGTCCTCATGTCCTCCAGGCAGGTGGAGATCACACGGCGCTGGGAACGGCTCCTTCAGCATCTCCAAGAGCAGAGGAAGGGGATAGAAGGCGTGCAGGCCGTGCTGAGCCTGCTGCAGGAAGTGGAGACTGCCTCCAACCAACTCAAGGAGCTGCAGGTGGGCCCTGGACCAGCAGACCCTTGGGGAATACAGCAGTTATGCCAGCTCTGGCACTCATGGGGACCCAGCATCCTGGGACTGCAATGACCACTTGTCCCCGACTAGGTGCTGGCCAGCTCCACAGCTGGTGGGCAACAGCTGGCAGAGGTAGTGGAGCTGCTACAGAAGCATGACCTGCTGGAGGCCCAGGTCTCAGGCCACGGAGCCCATGTGAGCCACCTTGCCTACCAGACCATGGCACTGGACTCCTCCCTGGGCACTAGCGTGGAGATGCTACAGGCCAAGGTCCAGGCGCTGGCCCAGCTTCACCAGAGTCTCGTGTCTCTTGTCAAGGCCAGGTAAAAGCTCGCCCCAACACCTCTACTTTTTCCAGAACTTTTCCATAACACAAATTACCTCCTGCCCAGGTTAAAATACTGCCAGCATGGCAACTTCCTCATCCCCAAGGCCTCTGTCTCCCCTGTTCTGTCTACCTGTGAGAGAGGGTCTGAGCCTACTGGGGAGCCTGGCTCCCAGCCCTTCAGTGATCCTTGCTGTCCCTCAGGAGGGCCTCGCTGGAGCAGACCCTGCAGCGGGCAGAGTTCCTGCACAGCTGTGAGGAGGAGACATCCTGGTTGAGGGAGCGCATGCGGATGGTGGAGGATGTGACCCTGGGCAGGGATCTTGGCCAGATTGCTGCCGCCCTGCAGAAACATAAGGTGCTCCCTCCCCTGTGCCCTGCCCATCCCCACCTCCCTGCCACCCCAACTTCACCCTCAGCCAGCTCACCGCTCTGCGCTCCTCCAGGCCCTGGCGGGCGAGCTCCGCAGCCACCAGGTTGTGTGCGCTGGCCTAGAGAGGACAGCACGAGACCTGTGCGCACGCGGGCCCCTCACCCGACCTAATCCCCGGGCGTGGGCAGAAGCGGTGCAGGATGTGTGGCAGCAGCTCCGGGCCCAGGTGGCGAGACAGAGCGTGTGGCTGCAGACGGCCCTGCTCCTCCAAAAGGTATCGGGGTGGTAGGCGGTGGGCAGCGGGTGGAGTGTCCAGGGCCCAGCGTCCAGCCTCGCTTCTGGCCACAGTACTTCACGGACGCAGCGGACGCGGCCACCTGGCTACAGGAGCAGCGGTCAGCTCTGGAGAGCACACCCTGCACACCGGACCAGGCCGGCACCGAGGCCCTGCTGCTGGGCCACCTGCGGCTGGAGCCCACCCTGTGGGCCTTCGGGGCTGAGCTGCAGCAGTTAGACGAGCAGGCACGGGCTGCCGCAGCCAGGGCATCGCTCACGGTGCGTGTCGGGTGTGTGTCGGGTGTGTGTCGCTGGGGCGGGCTCGGGGAGGGAAAGGGGTGCAGAACCACAGGCTTCCAACACCAAATGCGCTGCGCCCCATCTCCCATGGCCACACAGAGGGTAGAAATGGGAGGGCATCTGTGGCCACTGACCCTGGAACTGTAGCCTTCCTCTGGGCTTGCGTGTGCCCCACCACCTCAAGAGCATCTCCCCTGCTGCCCCCACCTATGGACGTCATCCAAGTGTAGTGTGGCTCTGCTCACTTTGCCCACTGGTTTCCAGGCAATAATCAGGTTCCTTCGAGCAGTGCCCTCTTTCTTTTCATCTTTACGCGTTTGGCTCTCTCACCTGATTTGGCTCTTGTAGGTTTGGGGTGGCCTAATCACTTCACCAGATGCTTTCTGAAAACTCTCCCTCAGTTCTCTGAGCCCCTAATTTTTAAAACACATAAGCATGGTGGGCAGGTTGGCCCAGCCCCACTAGGGTGCCCATCATCTACGTCATGGAGCAGGAACCCCAGGTAATACCACTGGCCCAAACTTGCCAAGCCTTCTGCTGCTTAGGGGGATTGCCTCAGGTTACACTGCCCTGTGTCCTCTCGGCACAGGTAGTGTCTGCCCTGAGCTCTCCAAGGGAAGGTCCAAGGAACCTGGGGGCCTGGTGTGAGGTTTCCTGCCACTCTGGTCCCTGGAGTGTCCAGAAGATGGCCCTCCCAGCTAAGCTTGATGCTGACTTTGACCCCAACACCATACTCCAGACACAGGACCGCTTGAACCAGGATTATGAGGACCTGCAGGCCCTGGCAGAGGTAACACTCCTTGTTCAAAGAATGTTCTTGAAGAACCTACTCTGTGCTAGGCCCTGAGATGTGAGCTTAGGGACAGGGCAGTGACTGTGTGTGCTCCCTGACCTCAAGGAGCTGACATCATGGCAGAGAAGGTGTGAAACGAGTCACTAGATGGATGAGGGTGTGATGGGAGCATATGAGAGAGGGGAGCCCAGGTCAGGTTGGGGGGTCAAGAAAGGCTTCTCGGAGGGAAGGACTTTCAGGCTGAGGCTGAACAACAAGAAGCTGAGAGCAGCGGGTAAAGCCATAGAGAAGGCAGGGCAGATGACGGAGACAGTATTCTAGGCAGCACCCATGAAAAGGCAGGAGCAAGGCCCAATGAAGGCATGGAGGCCAAGGTGCTTGGGGCACAGAGGAGAGCTGGGGAGAGGCGAATGGCTAAAGGAGAGCCTGGAGAAGAGGTAGGCCTGGCCAGGTCTCAAGGGAGAAGTGTGGATTATACCTAAGAGCTGAAGGCTTGAGCAGGACAAGATCACAAGAGCGCACTGCCAGGGCTCTTTACCCACTAAGGTCTTGCCAGCCCCCACGCACACACACACTGGACCCCTGACAGAGGGCCTAGGGCCCAGCAGTTGGGTGGGGACTTCTCTGGCCTTGGCCCCGAGCTCTGCTGGCAAGGAAGGAGTGAAGGGGACGTCCTCTATTTTAAGCACCCAGTAGGGCATTGTCCCTTACCCCAGCCTCTGGACTGGCCTCTCCCCAGCACCGCAGGGCCAAGTTGGAGGAGGCAGTGGCTCTCTTTGGTTTCTACGGCTCATGTGAAGAGCTCAAGTCCTGGCTGGAAAACCAGACAGAGCTGCTCAGAACGCTGCAGCCTCAGGCTGACAACCTGGACGTCATGCAGCTCAAATTTGAGGTACAGTCCCCTTGGAGCCGAGGGGGAATTTTAGTCGCTTGGCCCTGCTGCCTCCTTATTTATGTCCTTCCTCCTCACCTCGTTCCTGCCTCCCTATTGTTCATTCCTGTGCCCCAGTTCTCCATGTTAGCTATCGTCCTGTTTGGAAAGAGGGGGCAGAGGAGCTGGACTGGAATTATTTTTATTGAGGTATAACTGACCTACAACACTGTATTAGTTTCAGGTGTGCAACGTAATGATTCCCCATTTGTGTACATTGTGAAATGATACCACAAGAAGGCTAGTTAACATCTGTCACCATATAGAGTTACAGACATTTTATCGTGTGAGAATTTTCAAGATTTGATCTCCTAGCTACTCTCAAATATGCAATGCAGGATCACTGTAGCTGTCATGCTGTACATTACATCCCCATGACTTACTTATTTTATAACTGGAAGTTTGTACCTTTGACTCCCTTCACCCAGTTTGACTACCCTCTACCCACTGCCTCTAGCAACCACTAATCTGTTCTCTGCATCTATAAGCTTATTGTTGTTGTTTTCAATCTCACATATAAGTGAGGTTGGATGATATTTACCTTTCTCTGTCTGGTCTATTCCACTTAGCTTAATGCCCTCAAGGTCCATCCATGTTGTCCCAAGTGGCAAAATTTTATTCTTTTTTAGGGCTGAATAATATTCCATCGTGTGTGTGTTTGTATGTATCACATTTTCTTTGTTCATCTATTTGTGTCGAGGGACACTTGAGTCATTCAAAAATTTGGCTGTTATAAATAATGCTACAATGAACATGAGTTGAATATATCTTTTCAAGTTAGTGTCTTCGTTTCTGCAGATAAATACCCGCAAGTAGAATTGCTGAATCATGTGGTAGTTCTATCCTTAATTTTTTGAGGAACATCTATACTGTTCTCCATGGTGGCTGCACCAATTTAAATTCCCACCAACAGCGCACAAGAGTTCCCTTTACTCTGCATCCTTGCTTATTTCTTGTCTTTTAAATAAAAACCATTCTGACAGGTGTGAGTAATATTATGGTTTCAGTGTGCATTTCCCTGGTGATGAGTGATGTTGAGCACCTTTTCATGTACCTGTTGGTCATCCATGTATCTTCTTTGAAGGATGTCTCTTCAGATTCTCTGCTCATTTTTTTAAATCAAATAGTGTTTGGGTTTTTTTCTGTTAAGTCATATGGGTATGATATCAGATATATAATTTGAAAATACTTTCTCCCATTCAGTAGGTTGCCTTTTCATTTTGTTATTGGTTTTCTTCACTGTGCAAGCTTTTTAGTTTGATGTAGTCTCACTTGGGTTTTGTTTGTTTGTTTGTTTGTTTTAACTGCCCTTGCTTTTAGTGTCAAATGCAAAAAATCATTGCCAAGACCAGTGTCAAGGAAATTAACACCTATGTTTTTTTCTAGGAGTTTTATGGTTTCAGGTCTTCTTACCTTCAAGTCTTTAACCCATTGTGAGTTAATGTTTGTGTATGGTGTAAGACAGTGGTCCAGTTTCATTCTTTACATGTGGCTATCCAGTATTCCCAGCACCATTTATTATAGAGGGTGTTCTTTCCCGATTGGATATTCTTGGTTCTTTCGTAATAAAATTAGTTGACCATGTAGGTGTGGGTTTCTTTTTGGTCTCTCTATTCTTTCTGTTCCACTGACCTGTGTGTCTGATCACTATAGTTTTATAATATACTTTAGTTTGAAATCAGGGAGTGTGATACCTTCAGCTTTGTTCTTTGTCAAGATTACTTTTGTTATTTAGGGTCTTTTGTGGTTCTATACAAATTATAGGATTGTTTGTTCTATTTCTGTGAAAAATGCCATTGGAAGTTTGATGGAAATTACACTGAATCTAGATTGCTTTGGGTAGTAGGAACATTTTAACAATATTCATTCTTCTAATCCACGAGCATGGAATATCTTTCCATTTATCTGTGTCTTCTTCAATTTCTTTCATCAATGTCTTATAGTTTTCAGTGTACAGGTCTTTCACTCTTTGGTTAAATTTATTCCTAAGTATTTTATTCTTTTTGATGCATTTATAAATGGAATTGTTTTCTTAATTTCTCTTTCTGATAGTTATTAGTGTATAAAAATGCAACAGGTTTATGTATATTGATTTTGTGCTCTACAACTTTACTGAATTTATTCTAACAGTTTTTGGTGGAATCTTTAGGGTACTCTATATATCATGTCATCTGCAAGTAGTTACGATTTTGCTTCTTCCTTTTCAATTTGGATACTTTGCCTTGAATTTTTAAAAGTCCTTTTAAAGATGCAGACCCTTATTCTTCCAGAAGGATGCAGCTGGAACACCTCTGTAGCAGAGCATGTCCAAGGTCATTCATAATCTTGAGGGGAGTGTGGGAAGAGAATAAGCCCACTCAAGGCCTGGGTCCTCCTTTCCCTAGAACTTTCTCACTGCCCTGGCTGTGGGAAAGGACCACTGGGCTGAGGTCAGCAACTCTGCTGAGCAACTGAAGCAGAGATGTCCTGGAGACTTCCCCAAAATCCAGCGACAGCAGGAGGAACTGGGCCAAAGGTGAGAATGAGGAGGGAATACAGGGCAATAGGGGTAGGCTGGATGTAATGCCCGCTCACCTGCCTTCCAAAATGCTGGGAAGAAGGACTGGACATGTCAGAGACAGGGAGGGGAGGACGTGGGGACTGCCAGCCTGGCAGCTTCTGTAATGTGAGCTTCTTGCCAAGGCCCTAGGATAGACAGGGAGGTATCCCTGTGATGGAGACATTCTGCTCCTTATACCCAGGTGGAGGCAGCTGGAGGCCCTGAAGAAAGAGAAAGAAATGCAGCTGGAGCACACCATGGATGTGTATAGTTTTATGGAGGAATGTGGACCCACACAGGTCCAGCTGCAAAATATGATACTTCAGCTGGAAGCCCTGGAGCCTGGGCACTCAGAGCATAGCCACCATATCCTGCAACTGGCCCAGCAGAAGGTGCTAGCACTGGAGAGGTCCATCCAATACCTGCAAAGAGTGGCCATAAAGTACGGCCTGGGTTGGGCATGGTAATGGTGCTCTAGGAGGAAGGGAAGGCCACAGCAGGGTTACAGAATGAGAAAGGGGCCAGAGGTTGGGGTGGGTAAGGATAGATGGGATGTGGCCCCTGAAGGGCAGGGGGAAAGATGGGGTAAGAGCATGAGGAAATGCTCACAGGGCCACATGCATGAGGTGTCCCTAAGTCAACAGTGGGGTGGGAGTTCAAAGTAGCCACACATTCCCTGGGGAATACGAGGCCTGCTTACTGGGCCCAGGAGAGGGCACTGACTAGATACTGGGCCCATCTCCCAGAGTCAAGGAGTCAGGCCCCACAGAGAGCCAGTCCCTACAAGAACAGGTGGAGATGCTGCAGCGGCTGCTGGAGAGTGTACAGAAGCAAGTGGCCCAGCAAGCCCAGGCCCAGGCCCAGAGGCGAGCTCGGCAGAGCTTCCTACAGGAGAGCCGGCGGCTGCTGCTGTGGGCAGCGGGTGTCCAGGCTCAGCTGCACAGCAAGGAGGAGGTGGTGGACATGACCTCAGCCCAGCGGCTGCTGGAGGAACACCGAGACCTGCTGGAGGAGATTCACCTGCAACAGGAGAGGTCAGGACAGGAGAACAGACAGGGCACACTTAGGGCTGGCCAAGACCTGTGGGGACGGGATACCAGAAAGGGAGAGGCAGGAAACAGTGCATCACCAAGGGGGTTGGCCCAGGCTAGTGTTTAGCATGATGCTTGAGGCAGGTTTTCGAGGAGGGAAGATGTAACCAAGGACTGGTCAGGCATCCTGCACACTTCAGAAAGGAACTGAGGACAGAGGTGAGCTGCCTAGGAAGTTCTAGTCAGTCCAGACCTGGCCACACCCCATGCAGGTGAGCCTGATGGATTGATTTCAGTCTGGGTGGCCCAGCCTTTCAGCTATTTTGGTAACATAGACCCCACTCACCCCTGGAGGCAAATGGCCCAGGACCCCCATGGACTAAGATACCTACCTTCTCAGTATGGCGATGACTCTCCTCCTACGTAGTTCATGGTTTGGGCCCTACAGGCAGGTAGAGTCACTGAACACAGTCTGCAGGTCATGCCTGCCGAAGGGAGCCTGACAGGATGCCCAGCAAACACTGAGTCTATCCCATCCCCTGTTCACCAGACTACCTGGTTCAGGGCTGCAAAAGCTCAGAGAAGTAGAGCCTTTTTCTGATTCACACAAAGCTATTACCCGTTCCCAAGTCCTATACTTGTGGGCTGCACCCAACTGAGAGGGGCGTCTTTTCTAATTTCTTGAGTCTCCGCATGGGTTTGCAGTAGCCCTGCAGTCAGGCATGTGTGTAGTTTGAGTGATTTTTCTGTTTTGTGCTGCCTCAGCCCATCTACGTGCCTGGGCATTGGCCATCAGCATGGCCAGGTAGAGCAATAGTATGAATGGCAGGGAGTGTGAGAACTATTGAGTCCTAAGCACTGTGCTGAGTCTGTGATATTCAGTGTCTCATTAGTAGGCCAGGGCACAGCTGTCCCACAGGACGAGTGAACCTCTGGGGCTAACCAGCCTCAGACACCCTCAAGCTACCCTCACATCAGAGCTCTGAGATAAAGGACCATGGAGGCGAGATGGGAGGAAGATTGGTGAGAGGAGTGACGGTCTTTGACCTTCTGCCTGTCATCCTGGCCAGGCTGCAGCAGTTAAAGGCTCAGGGCGAGCCCATGGCAGCCTTAGACTCCACAGACTCCCAAGAGGTGATGAATGCTCTGAGGCTCCTGAGCCAGCAAGGCCAAGGGTTGAAGGCTGCCTGGGAGCAGAGACAGCAGCAGCTACAGGAGGGCCTGGAGCTGCAAAAGTTTGGCCAAGAAGTAGATGGTTTCACTGCCATCTGTGTCAAGCATGAGGCCTTCCTGCAGCTGGACAACCTTGGGGTATGGATCTGGGGATGTCCAGCTAGATGCTGCTTCCCTATTACTGGAGGGAGCTTAGCAGCCAGGCTGGGCAAGGAGACCCTTGGGCTGGTGGTAGGCGAGATGGTGCCGACCCCCACTGCTCCAGGCATGACCCCAGGTCTCTGCACCCCCAGGAGGATGTTAGAGAGACCCAGAGGCTGCTGAAGCAGCACCAGGAGTTTGGGTGGCTCCTCGGCATCCTGGGCCCTCGGGCAGAGGCTCTGCAGGCACATGGCAAGAAGCTGGCTGAGAGCCAACACCCTGCTGCACACAAGTGAGCCTGGGCCTGTCAGGCCAGCACCTACCACTGTTACCCAGACTGCACAGCCTCTTGCCCTGACGCTGGGAGAATGGGTGGAGAGTAGTGGGGAATGGGAAGGGGTAACCCGGGCTGTCTGGGCTGAACTTTGGCGTTGGTCTCAGACATTATAGAGCCTAACCCACACCCTCCCCCTCCTCCACTTTCCTTCCAGGGTCAGAGAGAAGCTACAAAGTGTCCAGAAGCAGTGGAAAAGGGTCCAGGAGAGGTGTGAGCAGAGGAGGAGGCAGCTGCTGGCTTCCCTCCAGCTCCAGGTGAAGGGCCCACCCGGGTGCATGAGGCCTACCCTAGAGGAATGTGCACCACGCAGAGCACTTTACACTTTACAAAACACGTTCTCACATTTTATGTCATTGACCCTCATAGCATCCCTCATGGGACAGGCATTATGGCTCTGATTTTTCCAGGTAAGAAAAACTGAGGCTGAAGCCACATTGCTGAGAGACAGGGCTGGGCCTGAAGTCTTGAATAACGCCCTCCCTCATCTGGTTATTCTCCTTTCCCATTGTTTCTGGCCATACTCTAGGCTCTTCCAGGGTACCAACTGCAGACTTTGGCTCTCAGATATTTGTTCTGCTGCCCTTAGGGGTTCAGAGCTGGACCAGACTACGGCCCTCCCAGAGCTTAAGCCTGTTTGGAAAGAGATGGCCATATATGATCCTATGTGGCCTGCAGCGGTTCTGGCTGACCAGGCACTTCTGTCAGAACAGAGTGCCTTGGGGTCCAGGCCCTTACTCCCCCAGCCTCCTCTTACTGCTTTCCCTGAAACATTTCCCTCACAATCATGATTTCCCTGTCCCCACTTGGGAGTAGTAACCCAAGACCCCGCCTCTCTTATATCCTAGGATTGACTCTGGTCTTACTCTTCCCACAAGGGTCCCTTAGACTGCTCTCATAGAAGTCCTCACACAAGCGCTTACCCCTGGTCTCTGAGACCCACTCTCTCCTGGCTCCTGAGCAGGAATGGAAGCAGGACATGATGGAGCTGATGCTGTGGATGAAAGAGAAGGAGAAGGGGCTGTTGGTAGTGGATGAGCCCTCCCAGGAGCCCAGCAACATCCTGCAGAAACTCAAGAGGCATGAAGCAGCTGAGCGTGAGCTGCTGGCTACCCATGGGCACGTGGAGGGCCTGCAGCAGGTGGGGGCACTGGACAGAGGGTGCAGGGCCTACTCATCTCCAAGTTCCCTGCCCAGCTACAAAGGATGTTTTCATGGAACACACTCATTGAAGGAAGAATTGACTTCAGTTACCATGCAATTAGGATCCCCCAGCTTCCTCCTTCATTCGGCTGGGCAGCACCTGGTCTGGGCACCTAAACCAGCCCCAAAACCTTCTGTCTTCTCTTTTCTTCAGTTTTCCAGATCAGCTCCAGAGCCTGTTTCCTCCACCTGAACAAAGACCTTCCTCATCATTGGCCAGATGCCATCTCCCCCTGAGCTATTTGTGGGCATCAGAGGAAAACTCTCCCACCTCCACCCACAGATTAGGGCCATATAAACTGCACAAGCCCTTGCAGCCTGTGAAATGCACCTCGTAGCCAGGCACGCCCACCTCTGCCACCAGGGTCTAGCCCACTGGAACTGCTCATGGTACCAGCAGCTCAACAAGACTCCCCGGGCCTTTGTGTCTACTACAGGTTGGCAGAGACCTGTTGAGCAGCGGGCCCTGCATCCAGGAGGACGTGCAGGCCAGGCTTCAGGGCCTGAGTAGCCAGTGGGAAGAGTTGAACCGCAAGATGGCAGAGCGTAGGGAGCAACTCCAGCAGGCGAGGCGGCGGGACAGGCTCCTGGCGCTGCTACAGGTCAGATGAGGAGAGGGGCAGAGCACAGGACAGAGATCAAGGCTGGGCTGGGAACAGGCAGGATGAGGAAGGGAGAGGAGGAATCTGGATGCTCTGCTGACTCTGGAGGGACCCTAGGACGTCCACAACCTTTGGAGGCCTCTGGCCTATGGCGAGTCAAGCCTGGTTTTGCCCACCGGTAGGCAAATACGAGATTTTCTCTTGTGTGCCAGCGTCTGGTTAATACACTTGAGTTCCCCAGGGAGAACAAAAGTGTGAGGGCACTGCTGGTGAGGGGCTGGACATGGCGGGGACAGACATTACCGCGGGTCCTGGGTGAATACGGTGTCTGCAACCACTCAGTCCTAGAGCCCAAGCAGAGCCATTTGCTAGCCTGTGTGTGGAGAGCCCAAAGCAGCACCATTGTCCCCCTCTAGGATGCTAAGCAGAAGATGGAGCAGCTGGAGGGGGCCCTACAGGGCGCAGAAACAGGGCAGGCCCTGATCTCCCGCCGGGGGCCGCAGACACAGCAGCACCAGCTGGAGCGCGAGAGCCAGGCCTTGGCCAGCAAAATGGCCTCCCTAGTCGCCCAGGTCCACCTGGTGGCCAGTTCCCAACCTACCATGGAGGAGACCCAGAAGTACCTCCAGAGGTACTCGCCTGCTTGTTCCATCTTCACCCCACCGTGTGTCGCCCTCCCGTGTGACCATAAGGCCCGTTTCACCCAGCGAGCCCAGCAGAGCTGCACCTCCAGCACTGAGGCTGTCCAAACCTCTTCCTTTGGGGCATCGCCATTCCCGGTCAGAGACCCCAACTAAGGCTTCCTAGGCACCCCACAATCTGACGTCAGGAAGGTCATTTGGGCAGCAGGGTGGGCCGTGGGCCCTCGCTAGCTGCCTCCTACCATCAAGTTTCCGCCGTACCCCACCTTGTTTCTCACGGGTCCCTGGCTGGGCCAAGGACAGGACTGAAGGTTTGTCCTCACCTTTCCCCAACCTCTTTTACCTCTTTTGCCTCCACTTAGGTTGGAGTCCCTGCAGGGATGCCTGGCCACCCGGCGTCTGCAGCTGCAGGCCTCAGTTGAGCTGGACCAGTTCTACCACTTGAGCACCAGGGAGCTCACATGGGTAGCTGAGCACATGCCCAGTGCAAGCTCTGCCGGCTCCACCACGTGCTTGGATGATGCCCTGAGCCTTTGCCACAAGCACAAGGTAATGGCCCCCTTTTCCTCCCAGGACCCCTGATGCCCTATTCCCAGGCCTTGGAAGATCTCTGATGCTACTCAGGGTATCCTGCTTTCCAAGTCTCTGCCCCCAGGTATGGGAGCTGTTCCACGTTTGGGGCCCAGAGCTACATCCATGGCTCTGTTCTGGCCACCCTGTGGCTAAGGGAATCTGGGGACAACAGCCCCTTGTGATATTCCATGGCAGGAGCTCCAGACAAAGGTGAAGGCTCACCAGGGACAGGTGCAGCAGGTACTGGGTTCTGGACAGAGCCTAGCAGCCTCTGGGCACCCCCAAGCCTTGCATATCATGGAGCAGTGCCAGGAACTGGAAGGCCGCTGGGCGGAGCTGGAGCAGGCATGTGAGGAGCGGGCCGAGAGCCTGCAGCAGGCCATCACTCTCCAGCAGGTAGGATGTAGAGAGCACAGGTCAGACAAAGTGGCCAAAGTAGGGAGTCTCGATGAGTGAGGTCTGCGGGACCTGGGACTCTCTGGGAGGTGGGTCAGTGGTGAGAACTCTGGGCCAGGACCTGGCTGGTCCCTGTATGAACACAGAAGCCTCTTTGTGCTGGCCACCGGAGGGCCTAGCATGGTATCCCCAAGCATTGATGGAGGGTCCCATCTGAGTTCTTCAAGCTGAGTTGACACTACTCTTGGCAGTATTTTCTGGATGTGTCAGAGCTGGAGCGCTGGGTGGAGGAGAAGCAGCCACTGGTGAGCAGTCAGGACTACGGTGAAGATGAGGCAGGCACCACCAGGCTCATTAAGAAGCACCAGGTACCATGTTCTGAGCATCCTCCACACAGTCTGGACTTGGGCGATGATAGACCATCAAAGAAACTTCTATGACACAGCCAAAGGGCACTTTCTACTTCTCAGAGGCACAGAGCCCTGCTCTTTCTTCCAGAAGACACAGCCAGCCCCTTTCCCACCACCCACCCAAATCCCACAGGGTTTCCGCTCATGCCCAGTGTCCCCCTTCTTCAGAGGCAATCCCTTTGAAGGACCCATCCCCCTCCTTAGTCTCTGTCCTAATCTATCCCTATGGCCTCGGGACTTCTCTTATACTGTGATGATGGGGTCCAGTATCGTGCCATCTGCGTCCACCCTCCCTTGGCCCAGATTACCCTTCCCTATAAATAGTGAGCCCTCTGAGGCTCCATCAGAATGGGTAGGTGGGTGATGGAACCACGAGTGGACAGTTGGGTTAGAGGTGGATAGAGGATGTGGGGGATGAGTGTGTGTGTGATCAATAGGTAAACAGATAGGCGGGTGGATAAATAAGAGTCACCCAATCTGAGCCTGGCCTGAGTCTTTGTGTGCTGACAGGCCCTGCAACAGGAACTGGCTCTTTGTTGGAGCTCCATGGAGAAGCTTGGTCAGAGGGCCCACACCCTCAGTGGCCCAGAAGCCCCTGAGCAGCTGGGCATGGTGCTAGAGAGGCTCCAGGAGCAGCTGCGGGTGCTGCAGGAGTTGGCAGCCTCACGGTGAGAAGCTTTGCACCCCCTCTGAGCAGCCATGGTTGACTGTACATTCCCATACCACAACCCTGAGTTGGAAGGAACCCATGACCCCAGACCCACAGAGATGTGTCCGATGAGTCCTTGCCATGTGTTGCTCACCCCCTTCCATAAATTCCTCAGTGATGGCCCACTGGGCAGGAGCATGCACCTCCAGCTACCAGCAAGCCATCTCTTCCCCACATCCAAACCTTTCCTGCCCTACACTAGCTTCCTTTGTTTATTTCTCCTGAATCCAGAGCTACAGGCTTGGGCAGAGAACATGAATAACATCTTCCTTCAGGTCACCCCCTGTGGTTGGACCAGTTGTCCCCAGGAGGGTAGGCACCTAACTTCTGGGGAACCATGGGCCATCCCTACAGGGACCGAGAACTGGAGGGCACCCTGAAGCTGCACGAGTTCATGAGGGAAGCCGAGGAGCTGCAGAGCTGGCTAGCTAGCCAGACACAGGCAGCCAGAGGATGGGAAAGCCTCGGAGAGGACCATGAGCACATCCTGGTGAGAAGAGGGCTGGGGTAAGGAGGAGCCCTGAGGCAGAATGCTGGGGCCTGGGCTGTGTGGAGAAAGGGGCCGTGGAAATTATGAGCCCTGGCTAAGGACAGACGTCTGAATAGAGTGGGCACATGCTGCAGCTGTCTAACCCCATGTCGCTGAGGCGTCACTGACACCTCAGTTCCAGGCTGCTTGCTGCCTTGCCACCTTCTCATCCGTTCCTCTTTCTCTTAGCACCTCTGCACCAAGTTTGCAAAGTTTCAGCACCAAGTGGAGATGGGCCGCCAGCAAGTGGCAATCTGCCAGCAACTGGTGGAGAGGCTCCTAGAGCATGGGCACAGCACTGCCACCAAGGCCCATCAAAGGCAGCAGGAGCTGCAGTAAGTGCCCAGCAGGCCCAGCCAGGGGTGTAGGTTTGGGGAATGTGCAGGGCAGGCAGCTCTGAAGAGTGTTATAAAGGGAGCAGCATGCTCTGAGGGCCACATGTCTCTGCCTGCTCATGAGGAGTCTGCAGAAGGGCTGGTCCAGGGGAGCTGAACCAGCCACACATGGCCTTGGCCTGTGCAGCAAGGTCAAGGCTGGGAGTGCAAATCCAAGAGCTCTGCCCAGACCCCCAGGGGCACTCTTTTGAAACCACTGGAGGAGGAGCTGAGGGAAGACTGCCTAGCTGCCTACACAGCAAGTTTGGATCCACCCTAGCCTGTGTACCCGTGAGGCAAGGTCATGACTTGTTCATAACCCCTAGAGCCTGCCCTGGCAGGGGCCTTAGGAGTTCAGTGAGAGTTTGCAAAGTTAATGAGAAATGGAGAGAAGACATGACCTGTGCCTTCGAGCGTTTATAATCGATTAATAATATTCAGACTTAAACACACAAGATGGAAGGAGTGCCACAAGGAATAGAAATCAACTAAGTACTGAACTTGATAGCAGCAAAGGATTGAATTCATAGTAAAGTTGGAAAGAGGGGCACCAGGGAGGAAGGTTTGCAGACAGGCCCAGAGGCAGGAGAGGAGTTTGGGGCCAGTCCTGGAAACACCCAGAGAGGCGGAGAGCTGGCCAGACTTAGCAAAGGAGCAGAACACAATGCTGGGTCAATAGCTGATATGTTGCTGGTCTCTTGTGTGCCTTGGGGCAGGACTGCCTGGTCAGAGCTATGGAAGCTGACCCAGGCCCGAGGCCAGCAGCTCAGAGATGCCGAGGTCATGCTCAGAGTTCAGAGAGATCTGTCGGAAGCCCTCACCCAAATCCAGGTGTGTGAGCCCAGGGGAGGAAGGGGATTCTTTCTAGAAGTGGATCCACCCCAGGCTGTGCTCCACCTTCCATTCCTAATCCTCTGGGCCATCCCCTCTCCCCAGGAGAAAGCCTCAAGCCTCCCCAGTGACTTGGCCCAGGACCTGTGTGGGCTGGAGGCCCAGCTGAGGAGACACAAGGGGCTAGAGCATGAACTTGTGGGCACTGAGAGGCAGGTAAGCTGAGGTCTGGCTGCCTTTCCCACCCAGGCCCCTGCAGCCCCCTCAGGCCTCCCGGCTATTCCTCTAGATTTTCTACACTCCCTTGGGGCTTATATTTGGGCCCCATCGTATACGGCAGGGCATGGCCCAAAGAGGAATCTGTGGGATAGGCAGGCCCTTCTGCTTCCTGGAGGATATGACCCTTCCCTCCCTATACCCCACCCTGAGCCCAGCTGCAGGAACTGCTGGAGACAGGACACAAGATGCAGAAGCTGGGTCCTCAGGCCCATGCAGTGCAGCAGAAGCAGCAGGCACTGGTGCAGGCCTGGGAGGCCCTGAAACTACACATGGAGCAGCGCAAGGCCCAGCTGGAGCAGGCATGCCTCCTGGCCCACTTCCACACAGCGGTGAGGGCTCCTTCCCCTGGGGCAGCACATGTGTGTGTGGGGGTGTACATGTTGTACCATGCATGGACATGCACTTATGGGGCCCTCCAGCCCTGGAATGAAAAAAAGTGTGGACTTGAAAAGGGAGAGTATGAGCACATCTGAATATTGGTCTGGCTGGCCAGAATGCTGAGCATATGGGGTGTAGCAGTGACTGTTTAGGTTTGGGTCAACACCAGCCCAGGTGAGTGACAAGGCAGTCAAGAGACATGGGTCCCAGGCAGAGCTGAGAAGTAAAAGTGGTCCAAGAAAGCCCATAACTGGAGACTCAGATGTTCTAGACAGTGACCATGAGAGCAAGCAGCGTCTACTTAACATGTGCGTTTAGCTCTGTGCTAGGAGGGTGCTAGAAGCTGTGTAAGAGGGAGCCAATTCCCTCGTGAAGCCTGTCTAGATGAGGAGATGAGCCTAATACCCAAAAGAGTCAGGTTGGGACAGTGGGCCCTGGTGTGGGGTGTCCCCAGAGTCCCCATGTCCTGGTGCCTGGTAGACCAGAAAGTGCAAACTGACTATGGAAAGGTTTATGTCCCTAAGGGTTAGGTCCCTAAGGACCCAATTCTGCCACTTTCTAGATGTGTAGGCTTTAGCAAGACACTTACTTCTAGGTTGTTAGCCTGTTTGTGAGTGCCCAACGTTTACAAAACTCTGTCATGTACATGGTGCCATTTACCCTTCTCCATCTGTGCAATGAGATGCTTGGACAAGGGTCCAAGGCCCCACCAGCTTTAACATTGTGTTTGTACACAAATCAACAAAAGTGGTTTACGTTAAATTGGAAATCCAGAGGACAAGGCGATAGTGAGATGTCAAGGTGCCGGGGAAACCTTCATGAAGAAAAGAAGGCCTTGGCACTTAAAGAAATGGGTGGGCTTGGAAGAGATAGAAGGAAGGGGAGAGGTAGCAGGAGCAGAGGGTGGAGATAAGCCTTGGTGAGGGCGACAAGGAGGCTGGGCCGGATAGGGAGAGTTTAGTTGACCTGGAAGGACTGGGTAAGATGACAGTAGAGGGGCTAGGTGACAAAGGGCCCCTGAGCCTCACCTGAGGCTGTGACCAGGACAGCTCAGGCCACTGCAATGAATGAGTGGATCCAGGTGGTTGTGCCTCAGAGCCTGGATCTCTGCCATCGACCCAGTTCTCACCCAGCTCTCTCCTTCCATCTCTTTGGGATCCAGATGCAGGACTACATGTCCTGGGTGGCTGGTGCATGGCAGGAGCTGCAGGAGGAGGAGAGCTCCCAGGAGGCCAGCAGTGTTCAGATAAAGCTCAATAGTCACCAACAGCTTCGGGCAGAGCTGGAGGCCCAGGAGGAGCTACACCAGCGGGCCACCCAGCTCGGCCAGCAGGCGCTTCTGGCTGCAGGAACACCCATCGAGGAGGTCGGCCCTCTTTCCTGGTGCCCCCCACCCTACCCCGACCTCACCTGGGCCTGACTTCCTTGTGCCCTGCCCCACTGTGCACAGGCCTATCCTCAGAAGCCTCCCTCTGGATGTGCTTCTCTCTCATCCATGTGGCTTCCCCCAGCACAGGCTCCCAAATGCTTGTCCCCAGGTCCAGGAAGGGTTGCAGGCCCTGAAGGACCGGCGACAGCAGGTGTTCCAGGCCTGGGAGCAGAAGCAAGAGAGGCTGCAGGCCACGTACCAGGAGCAGCTCTTTCTCAGGAAGTGTGGTCACCTGGAAGAAACTCTCACGGCCCAGGAGGCAGGTGCCCTTACCCCAACATGCACATCCTAGTGCTCTCTCTGCTCCATTTTCCCTCTCTCTAACTCGCTTCCTTGCTCCTTGGGGCTTGGGCTTTTTCCAATATGGAGCACGGGGACTCCTCAGCACAGATAGCCGCTAATGGGGCTGAGCGGACTGGCTGTCTGAACAGTTCCTGATGGCCTCTGTTTCTTTTCCATGGGCTGATCCAGGTATCCCTGAAAACCAGTGTCCTGGGGAGCTCAGTGGAAGAGGTAGAACAGTTGATCTGGAAGCACGAGACCTTCCAGAAGGTGCTAAGTGCACAGGATGAGAAGGTATTGGGCTTGGGGAGTCCTGGGTCTTGTCAGAGTTGGTGGGGTAGAGGGCAGGGAAGTCTGGGAACTTTGGAGAATCCTAAAGGGGGGACACAGTGTGTTTGGTGTGTACCCAGGCAGTGTTGGGAGAACGGTGACTTGTGAGGCTAGGGGTGTCCTGTTAGGGCTGACTGAGCAGAGTTAGATGTCTGGCTCAAGAGGGCCTTGGATGGGGTGGGCCACACTGCAGGAGCAAAGAGTCCATTTGGCACCATATCATTTTGTCACTGGGTTCTGGCTCGCTGGGAGATAGGCCAGCCTTAAGTCAGCCTTAGGCCACAAAGGCCTGAGGGAAGGGCTTCCCTGAGGGCCAGCCCCTGCTCCAGACTCACCAGCATGAGAGAACAGCAGGCTGTGGCCCTGCCCGGCAGGAAGCAGTTCTGTGTGAGCAGGCAGACACACTCCGAGGCCCCAGGGTGCAGGACCTGCTCCGCACAGTGCTGGAACATCGGGCTCGAGTGAAGAAACTGGCGGAGACCCGAAGGCAGGACCTGCATACCTCCCTGCTGATTGCTGGCTTCACTAGGGCCGTGACCCAGGTCAGAGGGCAACCCCTCAGCCCACTGCCTTCCATTGGGCCACATTTTACAGTTAACAGATGACATTCACCTTCCTGGGCTCTTTCAGCCCCGACCACAACCCTGTAATGAGAATACTGAGGTTTGGAGAGTTTAAATGGCTTTCCCAGAGGCCATGCTGAAGCCCAGAACATTTGAGTCGAAGACCCCGTGTGCAGAGAGCCCACTGCATCCTGAGGTCTCACAGGGCTGTGTGGCAAAGACAGGCAGGGGAGGGAGCAGTGTGGTCCAGGGCCTAGGACCAGGCAAGCCTCATCTCCCAACATGAACTCCCACCCAAGAGCCTTCCTTCCTATGGCTTGTGGGGGAAAGGAGGACTAGCTGGGCCTGGAACATGTCTTCCTGGTCTAGAATCACTGGTTCTCATTTACCAGGCTCTGCCCAACCCTCCCCTTGGGGCTAGCAGTCAGCTACCTGGGCACAGCTAAGGGTAAATGGGTGGGACATCTCTGTGGAGTGAGGCAATATCAGCATTTCAGAATCCATGTTCCTACCCCCACCAGGCTGAGGACTGGATCCGGGAGCGGATCCAGCAGGTGGAAGAGCCACTGCCTCCTGGAGACCTGAAAGATAAGTTGAGGCACCTGCAGAAGCACCAGACCTTCAAGGCTGAGGTCCAGGCCCATGAGGATGTCATAATAGCTGTCACCAAGGTAACAGCCAGGCCCTCAGCCCCAGCCCTGCCCCGAAGTTGAACTCCAGGATGGCCAAGGGGAAAGGTCTTAGGCAGGAAGCAGGGTGGGTGAGGGCTGTGATGGAAGAAAAGCTGTAGGAAGGGCAACTTAACAGTCATGGTCTCCTGATGTCCCCTGCCTCCCCAGGAGGGCGAGGCTCTCCTGGCACAGAGCCACCCTTGGACAAGAGAGGTCTCCCAGAGGCTGCAGTCACTGCAGAAACACTGGGAGAAGCTGAGGCAGGCGGTGGCCATCCAGGGCCAGGACCTGGAGGACATGCGGAACTTCCTGAAGTTCCTGCAGAGCGTGGACTGTGCAGAGGCATGGATTCAGGACATGGTGAGGCCCAGCTGGGTAGGGGCGGAGCTGAGAGTGAAGATGTGTGGCTAAGGGATGGGGGCTAGCCCCAAGCCTGCAACCCTCTGGTTCCCTGGGCAGGAAGAGCCAAAGCAGCCACTCACTCTGATGCTGCCCCAGTAGCTGGGTGCAAGGGGGCTGGGTGAGGGCTGATGCTCAAGAGTTCTTCTCTCTCAGGAGGTGACGGTAAACATCGGTGACCTGGGCCAGGACCTGGACCACTGCCTGAAGCTCCGCAGACAGCTCCGGGAGTTCCGGGGAGTCTGGGCCGGGGTAAGGGAGCCATGGCCGGGAGAGGTCGGCCACCGCATCCCCGCACTGGGAGATCCGGCTTAGAGTAGTGACTGAGCATGGTCCTTGGAGCCACGTGTGGGCTCAAGTGTCAGCTCCACACTCTCTACCTGCATGTGCTGAGGCAGCCTTCCTCGTCTTGCTGAGCCTTAGTTTCTTCATCTTTAAAATGGGAATAGCACCTGCCTCATAAGTAAGAGGGTAATAGATGCGGTGGTGGTTACACAAATCTGTACATGTGATGAGACTACAGAGCACTCTACCTCCCCCCCAGACACATACACGAGTGCATGTAGAAACCGATGAACTCTGAATGAAATCTATAATCTAGTTAGTAGACAAATGTGTTTCTTGGTCTTTATATTATACTGCAGATATGTAAGATGTGAACCAGTGGGGGAAGCTAGGGAAGGGTACATGGAATTTGCAATTTCCTGTGCATCTATAATTATTTCAAAATTTAAAATTAAAAACTGCTCGTGTGCCTGGATATAGTAGATAATTGATAACTGTCCTCTAGCATCACAGCTTCTCCTTCTCACTTCCCTGCACACACACACACGCACACCTGAACATTTATTTTTCTTAGTGTGGTGTAGGGGAAATCAGACAGATATATTCACAATTAGATGTTTGAGACCAAACGTGCTAAACACATTCCCTGATGTTAAGTACACATGATTTTTTTAACGGGCTGCAGAGCTCCAAGCTAAGACGTCCTTTACTAATGGAGGAGTGTCACAGCCACTATACCAGATGCTGTAGTAGAAAGAACACTAGATTCAGGAGCTGGGCTTGATCCTGGCTCTGCCCCAAAGCAGCCATATCAGCCTTTGAGCTCTGCTCTGGAACTTAAAAAAGGAGAGAAATCCTCTTCCTTGCCTCCATGACCTAAGACACTTGCTACTGGAAAGGTAACAAGCTCTACAAATACAAGGTGGTTTTACCAAGGGCAGGAAGCCTGAGAACCCCACCCACTGTCAGGGGCTCCTTCCTAGGTACCTTTAAGCCCTACTCACTGTCTTAAGCAGTGGCAGCCTCAGCTCAGTGATGCAGAAAACAAACTCCAGGAGATACAAGCTCACCTTTTCATTCTACCCCTGGCTTTGCTTTTCTTATCCCAAGGAGCTGCATTTTAACTTTAAACGCTTCTGCTAATTACTACATACCCACCCTCCCACTCCTGCCTGGTCCTGACCCAGGGAACACGTTTCTTCTAGCCTTAGAGACAACTCTGGGGCTCCTAGTATGTCCTGCTCCTTGTACCCAGGACGGAATGGGATATCATGGCCACGGCAAAGAAAGCTGCTATCTCCACTCCCCAGACAAGCTGCTCCTCACTCTCTCAGGCCCAAACAGCCCCTCCAAGTGCTGACTGGCACACAAAGAAGGGGCTTGCAGCAGCTGGAGCCAATGCCCTCACCCTGTCCCACACAGGACGTGGTGGATGATGCCTATATCAGGAACATCAATGACTTATCACTGCAGCTCAAGAATAGGGATCCCGAGCAAGTCAGGATGATATGCCAGCGGCGACACTATCTCAACAACAGGTCAGTCCCAGAGCCAGAAATAGTGGGGCAGGATAGGGGGCTAGAGAGCCACCTCAGACTGAACCTCACACCGTCTCTGCTAGGTGGCACAGTTTCCATGGCAACCTGCTTCGCTATCAGCAGCAGCTTGAAGAGGCCCTGGAGACACACACATTGTCCCTTGAGCTGGATGCTGTCACAGAGCAGATTGGGGAGAAGGTAAGCAGCCAAAATGCAAACACAGACCGTGGTGGGGCATTGCCCACGGAGTCCTCCATGTGCCCTGCCTCTTGCCTGTCTCACCTTCCGGGTGGGGACTTGGAGGTCCTGCCAGGGGTGTGTCAGGGGGGCTGCCAGGGGCTCTCAGAATCAACTACAGACCACAGATGCCTCCACTGCAGGCTCAGAGTCCAGCCCACCTGCACCCTTTTGCCCCCAGAAGCACCGTGGGTCCAGAGACCAGAGCCTGCCACCCCCAGTTTCTTCTGTTGTCCCTGAGCAAGCCCTGAGCCTATGGAGGTTTGTCCCAGGCTTGTGTCAGGCACCTCAGCCAGGCCTGGCTGTGCATGCTCAGTTGACCCCAGAGGCATGAGAGTTGAAGGAGACCGTGCATGTGAAAGCACCCCACAGATGCAGATTACTACCTCAGAGGACATCCCCACCCCAAGGCTCTCAGAATCTTCCTCCTTCGCAGAAGGAAAGGGGCTCTGGTCAGGCACCCCGTTACAGCCCCTCCGAGGACACTGGGGAGGACTCACGCTGAGTGCTTACTTTTCACCCACAAAACCTGAGGCTGGTGACCCCTCTGCAGGGAGGAAGGAACGGGAGAGAGGCCAAGTCACGAACTCCCCATTCCTCCTCAGGCTGCCCTGGTCCAGGCCCTGGACTGCGGGAAAGATCTGGAGAGTGTGCAGAGGCTGCTGCAGAAACACGAGAAGTTGAAGCAGGAAATGGGCCTCATTCAGGCCCAGGTGGAGGTGTGCTGCTGGGTGTGGAGGTGGGCCCAGGCCAGGGTACCTCCTCTGCGGGATGCTGTGCAGAGGACAATGGGGCTTCAGGGCCTTGAGAGCCAGCCAGATCCACTCGCCTGTTATTCCCACAGACTGGGGGCCTCCTGCAGCGCGAGTAAAGCCTGCCCCTCCACCCCGGCCCCTGATCCTTCTTCCCTCAAAAGCCCCTAGAGCGTAAGGTGGACTGCCTCTGCCGAAGAAACCCCAGGGCAGCCAACAGCCTCAGCAGCAAGCAGCAGGAGATGGTGGACGGCTGGCAGCGGCTCCTGAGCAGGGCCCAGAAATGGTATGAGCCCTTGCTGCCCTCCCTGACCCATCCCTCAGGCCACACACTTCCCCTTGGCCCTGGTTTTCCATCCTTCAGATAGCTGTGTATGTTATCACCCCATTAATCCCACCCCCTGGGCCTGTCTTTGGCTGAGGGGATTTAGGCACTGGTGGGCTCAGGGGGGAAAACGGTCTCGGAGGACCCGGGACTAGCCAATGAACCCGGTGGGCAGGAGGGAGTCGCTGGATGCCTCGCACCAAGCTAAGAAACTGCAGGTGATGCTACAGGAATTGCTTGTCTGGGCCCGGAGGTTGCGAGCTGAGATGGATACCCGAAGCACCCCCCACAGCCCTGCAGAGGCCCAGCACATGTTGGAGAAGCACCAGGAGCACAAGGTGAGCAGCTAGGATCCTGGGATCTTGCCTCCTCTCTACCTTCTCCCTTACTGTGATCCCAACCTCCTCCTGGGTCCTTTCTCAGTCACCTGCCTCTGCCTTTCTCCTCTTCCATCACAACCCCTCAGCAGTCTCCCCATCTCTCCTCCTCCTCACTGGGCCTCCTCCAGTCCTGAAGGCCTCGGCCTCCGGGATATGAGCTCAGTCCTGTTACAGGCCGAGCTGGACTCCCGAACAGACAGCATCAACTTGGTCCGGAGCACAGGGCAGCGACTACTTGCAGCTGGCCACCCATCTGCCCCTGACATCCACCAGGCCCTGGCTGGCTTAGAGCAGGAGCTGAACAGCTTAGAAGGGGCCTGGAAGGAGCACCAGCTCCAGCTCCAGCAGGCCTTGGAGATACAGGTAGGCAGCCTCCATCCTGCCCCCAGCCATGGGGCCTGCACTGACCCCAAGGCTCCTGGTCAAAGGCAAAGGCAGAGAGGCTGCCATGACAAGGCCTCTTACCACCACCCACCACTCGCCACTCACCACCTAACTCTCCCACAAGTCTGGCCTGCTGTAGACTCATTCAGTTGAGCCAGGCCCTGAGTTCCTGGTTTCTCCACTGGACCAACAGGTCTACTTCACCTGCAGTGACTGGACCCTCTGCTCACTTCCTCTTGCCTTTACCTTTCCCAACAGTTGTTTCTGAGCTCTGTGGAGCAGATGGAAAGTTGGCTCTGCAGCCAGGAAGCCCGCCCAAACAGCAAGGGTCTGGGGGTAGGTACCCAGCAGGAATGAGGGAGGGTTTACAAGAACAGCGTTAGGGATCAGTTCCAGCCAGTGCTGCCTGAGCTCCCCAGGCTAAGAGGATCTTCCCACCTCAACCATGTCAATCGCTGAGCTGTCACATGCCCATTGATGTGAGCAGTTCTTACGCACCTGGGCTAGGCCCCACCAGAAATGCATATGCCGTGGGAGCTGAGAGGGTATGAGTGTAACCCTGGCCCATTCTTGCCTCCTTCCCACCACCCTTCTCACCTCTGCCCTCCTCACTTCCTTACATGCAGAGGTTTGTTTCTGTCCCACCACTGTCCCAACCCTGTGGCAGGTGAGCCTGACTTATGGAAGACTTCAGAGAAAACTTGGGCAAGCCTATCCTGTGCTGATGTAGCAGTCACTGGGAGCTTTTCACCTGTTAGATGAAAAGCTCCACCTGCCCTAGAAATTTTAACCCTTAAACCTTATTCCCAATGCCTTCTCTGGCTGAGAATCTCAGTCCTAAAGCCAGACACAGCCTTGAGGGGTTATAGGGCTGTGTTCATGCAGAGCACTCAACATGGGGGTGAGTATTTGCTAATATGACTGTAGGTGGGAAAGCAGGTAGCTTGGGATGGGGAGAGGGCAGCCCCGTGGACACTGTCAGCTTCCCCTGCTCCCACCAGGACCCCTTGGCCAATGTGGAGACCCTCCTGTGGAAGCACAAGGTGCTGGAGCAGGGCCTAGAAGCACAGGCAGAAAAGATCAACGTGCTGGAGGCCACAGCCCGCAGCCTGCACTGGGGTGGGCACCCTGAGACCCAGAGCACCCTGAGCCAGTGCCAGGCCATGCTCCTGAGGTACCTCTGGCTCTGGGGCTGAGGGGAGCTGTGGGCGGGGTGGCATGGGCACGGGGCACCCAGCTCTTTCCTTCCTGTCCTCTGCCTCTTGGCCCAGGCTCACCAGCCTTTGCCGAGGGCTACAGTCAGATGCCAGGGCCCCACCACTACCAGCCCCACTGGGTGTCATCCCTGCGGAGAGTTGGCCCGTTATGGATATCAGGCAGCACATGGTCATCCAGCTGAGATAAGGGGGAGTTTTACAGAGACATATACTGGGAAACTAAGAGGAAATGACCTACTAGAGTGGTGGTACCTGGGCACAGGGGTTAAGTGTTGGCCTCTAGAGCCAGAAAGACCTGGGTTCTTTGCTATTTATTCATGGGGACTTGGGGAAGATCCCTTACGGAGTCTCATGTCTACAATGAGGTCATACTGATACCTGTCTCTTAGGGCTGTGTGAAGATTGAAAAGGTAGCCTTGGTGGCTTAGCATATTGCCTGGCAAGTGGGCAGGTTGACAGATTTGTTTTATGTTCATTTAACCGAAGCCAGCACAGCTTACAAAACAGGAGGTTCTGCCTTTTTTCCTCATAAAAGTGCATCTGGTTCAGCTGCCTTGCCCAGCTCCTCAGACTGTCAGATCAAGGCAGATTTGACTGGAAGTCAATCCCCAACTGGCAAGGGTCTCCATCTCTCTGAGAGAGCCCACCCGGGCCCTTAATGTTGGCTCCTTGTGCTGGCACCCTGGTGGGGGCAGAGTGAGCCATCCCTTCCTCCTCCTTACAGGTGGACGCCTACCTGGGAACCCAGGGGGCTTTGATTGACAGATGTCAAACGTTGATTTGCTGGTCTCTATCAATACCTCCCCACCCCCAGTCACCTTAGATGGTTCCAGGCAAGCCTGGCTGACCCCCAGGACAGTGTTACCCTGACCCCTCCACTCCTGGGCTTCTGGCATCCTCTGGGGCCGTTTCTATTCAGTCGAGCCTCTCTCTGTCTCCCCTGGCCCCCATACACTTTGGTAACCCCAGCAGGAAGAGACAAAGGTGAATACACCAGGATGGAAACTGTTGAAGGGAGATGTTTGTGGAGCCCAGGGCATAGGGGGTGGTGGTATTAGAACTTCTTTTCCTATTTATTTTATAGATCTCATTTCTAATTTTTATTTTTGTTCACATGGCAATGTACTTCACATATTGGTACAGAGGTACACAGTATATAAATCAATATACATACACATGCATACACACAAGTACATATATATATGAGGGGTATCCCACGGACGATTCTTACTAGTAGCCGTACATGTTCAAAAAAGTGGTTTGGACAATGTACTAGTTTGCTCAGGCTACTACAGATAGGTGGCTGAAATAACGAACATTTATTTTCTCACAGCTCTGGAGGCTGAAAGCCCTAGATCATGACGTTTTCAGGATTGGTTTCTCCTTAGGCGTTTCTCCTTGACTTGGCCAATGACTGTCTACCTTCTCTATCTTCTCATGGTCATCTGTGTGCATCTCTGTCCAAATCGCTTCTTATAAGGACACCAGTCGTATCACATTGGGGTTCACCCTAATGACTTTATTTTAACCATTATCTATTTAAAGACCTTGTCTCCAAGTACAGTCACATTCTGAGGTACCGGGGATTAGGACTTCAATGCAAGAATCCAGGGGGACACAGTCCATCTCATAATAGACACTAATAAAGAGGGGAAGTAGAATGTATATTTCAAAGGAAACCCCAGATTCGGGGTATACTGAAATCCAAGAAAGGCTGTCCTAGGCTGGAAGGGCACCCATATGCACACACATGTGCATGCACACACACACACACACGCACCCATGCACCGCTGTAGCAGTTCCAGGTCCTGGTGGGAGGACCTGTGGCCTCATGAGACCCTTCTTCTGTCAGGAAAGAGGCACTCCTGGAGCGAGCCCGGACCTGCCGCCACCACCTGGAGGAGCTCCAGAAGCTGCAGACTTTCCTACAGGACTCCTATGAGGTTCCCATTTGGGGTGGGGTGTGGTTGTAGTGGGGGTAAGGAGCCCTCTCAGAGAGAGGCCACCCTTCCTCAGGGCAGCCCAGAAGTTAGAGGGGAAGAGCCTAGACAGCAGAACCTGGTCCTCCCTGTGCACCCAGGTGGCTATGTGGTTCAGGGAGAGGAACCTGGTGGCCATGGAAGAGGGCTGGCAGGACCCAGCCATGCTGCAGGCACAGTTTCGGAAGCAGCAGACTCTCCAGGCTGAGCTGGACACAAGTGTGCACCAACAACAAAGGCTGCAGATGGTGAGGCCCTGGGGACCCAGCTGGGGGACCATGGAAAAGGCTGGCAGGCCAGATCGTAGGGCGACCCCACAGATCCCCGGCAGCAGCTCCGGACCATAAAAATGGATGGCCGACATTCAGAGTACTTTCTATGTGCAGGCACCGTGCTAAGCAATAAAGAGCAGTGAGAAACAGTAGCTTCCCTGGGCACCTTCTCCAAAACTGGTCCTTTTCCAACAATTTTAAAGATAGTGTTTTGATGTGATGGCTTTTAAAGCTAGCTTGGAAAGACAGAAGGGAATACCATTCCAGCACAGCCAGCAGTCCTGTGGGTAAAGGAATCAAAGCACAGGACCTTTTAAATTTATTCTCTCTTACCTACAAAGCTCAGGCCCAGATCCCAGGCTGGCTCCCTCTGGTACAAAGTACCCTGCTAAGTATTTTCAATGTTTGTCCTCATTTAAACAAAATAACCATTATGACTTCCATTCAATAAATAAGGCTAATGAGTTCAGAAAGGTTAAGGAACTTGCCACAAACTACATGGCCAGAACGCAGAGACTTGGCATCTGTGGGGCTGGTGGTTGGCACCGATACAAGAGCCCTGGCACCAGCAGTCCATGTTGTGGCTGTAGGAAGGGCAGAGGCTGCTACAGGGAGGCCACCCAGCCTCAGAGACCATCCAGGAGCGGCTGCAGGAGCTGGGAGAGCTCTGGGACGAGCTGCAAGCCAACTGCCAGAGGAAGGCAGCCAAGCTCCAGGAGGCCTGCGAGGTAAGGCCATGTGGGCTACAAAGCAGGCTGAATGGGGCTCCAGGCCTCTCCCCGCATGCCCACCTTTGTTCTACCCCAGGCCATGCGTCTCCAGAGGAGTGTGAAGGAAATGGAGAGCTGGCTGGAGGCCCTGGAGGTTGAGCTAAGAGTTCCCATAGGGGACCAGAACCAGGCCGGGCTGGAGGAGCTCCTGGGTACTCAGGGAGAGCTGGAGGCAGCAGTGGACAGGCAGGCCAGGCAGGCACAGGCGCTGCTGGGCCAGGCCCGGGACTTTGTACAGAAAGGCCACCGCCACACCCACGATGTGGAAGAGCAGGCCCAACAGCTTCTTCAGAGGTAGATCTGCTTGTGCATATCCTCCCCGCCTGCCTCCTTCCTGTCCCCCAGCCCTCGGCAAGGGGCACAGAGTGAGTGAGCGATGTGTCACTGGCCTTCACACACTGATGACCATAGTCCCTACCTGCCCTGGCCCTGCCCTCCACCTCTGCAGGCTGGAGAGCCAGCGGGAGCACCTGCGGGAGCGCAGGACAACTCTGGAGGCCCAGAGCCTGCTCTTGCAGTTCTTCAGGGATGCTGATGAGGAAATGGCCTGGGTACAGGAGAAGCTGCCCCTGGCCTCTGCCCAGGACTACGGCCAGAGCCTGAGCACTGTGCGGTGCCTGCAGGAGAAGCACCAGGTGTGGGCCCACCTGGGGGGAGAGAAGCTCAATCAGCCAAGGAAACGGTGCTGAGGCCTTACTGGGGGCTCAGCCTCAGGGGCTTCAGGGGCATCCTGGATTTTTTGTTGGTCACAAGGACAGGATGCTCCTTGGGGGCAAGTCTGTGGGATCCCACGAGGCTTCAGGCATAACACTGGGGTCCCCAGCAGAGTGCCCAGTAGCAGACTTGGTCCTGTCTCCCTCCGCCTTCTCAGAACCTGGAGTGTGAGATGAGCAGCCATGAGGCTCTGATCCAGGCAGTGGTGGGCACAGGACACAAGCTGGTGCAGGCTGGGCACTTTGCTGCCTGCGAAGTGGCTGCTCGGGTACAGCAGCTAGAGACGGCCATGGACTGCCTGCGGGCAGAGGCTGCGCAGAGGTGGCAGCGCCTGCAGCAGGCTCAGGAGACTCAGCAGCTCCTGGTGGAGGTGAGGAGGTCTCTGGGGCTCAGAGGGCTGGGGTGGGCATAAGTACATCTGGGGTATATGAAAGTCCAGGAGGTGACTCATCAGGGAGCTCCCGGCTCTGTGCGTCTTCTGTCACCTCCAGTTAGGTGGTCTGCCCTCAAAGTCTTGTACCTTTCTTAGAAAACAGACTTTCCGTTTGGTTTGGTTTTGCTGAGTCTTCAAACCAGTGGTTCTCAATGAAAGCTTTACATCAGAATCACCTTCAAGAAATGTCGGTACTCAGCTCCATTCTAGGCCAAATCGGAATCTTTCAGAGTGAGAGCCAGGTATAGAGCATTTTTAAAGTTCTCAAGTGATTCCAGTACAGCCAGGCTGAGAATCACTCTTCATCCTGATGTGTGAACTGTAAGCAAGGACCCCTGGAGGGCATCGTCCCAGGAAAGCTCTCTCTTCTATGTCACCCCAGCTCCTGGAGGCAGAATCCTGGCTGGCCGAACGGGGCTGTGTCCTGGACATCGAGGACATGGGCCAGAATGCTGAGGCCACACAGGTCTTTCTACGGCGGCTGGAGGCCACCAGGAGAGACTTGGAGGGGTTCAGCATGCGCATCGAGAGACTTCAGAAGACAGCAGTCCTCCTTGAGAGTAGGCAGGGCCCAGAAAGGTGGGTCAGAGCCAGACCCATCTAGGAGGAGCTGGGAGGGGCGTGCTCTACAGTGGCATGTGAGGCTGGTCCCTCCTGGAGAGGAAGGTCTCCAGTAGGGTCATCCTTCCTGCCACAGCCCAGAAGTGCTGGCCCGGATGCTGGTAGTGAAGGAGGGGCATTCAGGGCTGCTGCAGAGAGCAGAGGGCAGGCGTCAACAGCTGCGGGAGCAGCTGCAGCTCCACCAACTGGAGCGGGAGGCCCTGCTCCTCGATGACTGGCTGGCCAGCAAGGTGGTCACTGCCGAATCCCAAGACTATGGACAGGACTTGGAGGCCATCAAGGTGAGACACTCCTGAGCAAACCTAGGGGAGAGTGGATTGAGGCCGAACAAGGACAAAGAAGGTATGTGTCTGGGAAGGCAAGGGGGTGAGCAGAAGGAGAGGGGGGATCTCAACTCTGGCAGGACCCTGCAGTTCTAGAGTCTGGGCCGAGGGGAGTCAGGACTGTCAGATACTGCTAAATCCTTCATGAGCTTCGAGAACTGCTGGACACCACTTCCAGAGTGACCCCCCTGACCCTATGCTCTTACAGGTTCTGGGAGAAAAGTTTGATGCTTTCAGAGAGGAAATCCAGAGCCTGGGGCAAGCCAAGGTGCAGGCCCTGAGGGAGCTGGCACGCAACCTGGAACAGGTGGCACCCAGGTGCTGTCCCCAGATTCAAGCCCAGAGGAGTCGCATTGAGGCCACTTGGGAGAGGCTGGACAGGGCAATAAAAGCCCGCACACAGGTAGATTGCCATAGGCCAGGCAACGAGTGGCTAAGGGACAGAGACATCTGTGCCTTTTTCATGGGCCAGAGACAACCAGACCCTTCGGGGGGAGGGGGTGGTGTGTGTGTGTGTGTGTGTGTGTGTGTGTGTGTGTGTGTGTGTGTGGCTGGCTGGCTCTACCACCTATTTGATTCCTCCTAGTACAGTTCACACCTGCAAGAGAAACAGCATGTCTGGCCAGCTTCTGACCCTTGCCAAGCCCCTCTACACTCAGGCTTCAGTTTTAAGATATATGCCTTGTTGGTCTCTTGAACAGCAGGCACTCAGTTGGGCGCGATCTCGTCAGGGAACTGTTTTCTTCACTCATTTACTCTTCTCGTACAAGTGCTCTCAGTGAATTTTTACGCCAAGGAAATCTTCAGTGTTCCCCCACAACCTTAGCTCTTAGCCACAGCTGGTAGTTTCTATAAAAGCAGGCCAGCTCCTCGAGCCCCTGGCAGACCCCATAGCCAGGAGATGACATCCCTGAGGGGCCAGGGAAGAGCAGCCTTCTGAGCTGACCCTCTCCTCTTGGCCAGACCTCTCCCCCCATAACCAATCTCCTTCCTCCCATGGGCCCTTCCCCACCTGCTTCAGAGCCTCCATCTCTGTCTGTCTCATGAGTTGTGCACTGAAGACCCTCTCCTCACAAGATGCTCCCTGAGGCCAGACCACATCATCAGTAACATCCTGCATTAGTTCATTGAGCGGCTGCCCCATCTAGGATATTTTCTGTGCCTGGTGGTCATGAGCGAGTCACTAAGCCCCAGAGTCCTCATTGTTTACAAGGTGGTGGCCCAGGAGGGTATATCTCCAGGGAGGAAGGACCCTGGGAAAGAGCTCAGCCCAGTGCAGGCCCTCTCTCCTCTCCCAGAACCTGGCCGCGGCCTGTGAGGTCCGTGGCTTTGAGCAGGCGGTGGCCGAGCTCCGGAGCTGGATGCAGGAGAAGGCCACCCTGATGGCAAGAGACACTTATGACAGCCTGTTATCTGGGCAGACCCTGCAAAAACAGCACACATGCCTGGAGGTGAGTGCCCACATTCTGTGGGCTTCCTGTCTGAGCCCCTCCCTAAAGGCAACAGGTAGGGGGTCCCCAGAGAGGCCAGGACTCTCCCAGCCCAGGGGTTGCCTGCCCAGGCTGGCAGAGCACAGGTGGCCTGGGAGAGTCTGGGAAGCAGATCAGGACTCCTCAGAGAAGACTTGGTGCTCCCTGAATGAGTGGCATGTAGCAGGTTGCCAGAGGATGAGGTCTGATAGTGTGTTCTGATGGCAGATGGAACTGGCAGCTCTAGAGAAGGAGGTGGCACGGGTGCAGATGGAGGCCTGCCGACTGGGTCAGCTATACCCTGTGGCTCAAGAGAGCCTGGCCCAGCAGCTGGCCGAGGTGCAGGAGGCCTGGGCCACCCTGGATGCAAAGGCCCAGGAGCAAGGCTGGCTGCTGGAGCAGGCTGCCCAGGGCCGCACCTTCCTCGGACGCTGTCAGGAACTGCTGTAGGTGGCATCCTGCCCCAGTTTTTGGCTTAGCTATTCCCTGTTGTGTGTGGAAGGGTCACCCCAAATCTTTAAGAAACTCTACCTCCTCCTGTGCAACTCATGCCCCGCCCTCCCCTCCACCCCATGCTGCCCTTCAGTCCCTAACAGCAGCTATCTCTCCCTGCCCCACAGAGCATGGGCTCAGGAGAAGCAGGCACTGGTATCCTCAGAGGAGCTGTCTGGGGACATGGCAGGGGCAGAGTGGCTCCTGGGGCAGCATGAGGAGCTGGAGCAAGAAATCAAGGAGTGCTGCCTTCAAGCCCAGAATATAAAGCAGGAGGGGCAGCAGCTTGTGGACAGTGGCCACTTTATGTCTCTGGAGGTATCAGCACAGAGTTGGGCCCGGCGTTGAGTTGGACACAGAGCCCCATTACTCAAGGCCTTAGAACCCCTAAAAGGAGTGAAGCCTGTGAGAGAGGAAGGCCAGGCTAGGGGCAAAGGGAGAGGGACAGAGAAGGGGAGGGTCCAGGCCTCTCAGCCTTCCCTTGATGCTTCTGCTGGGTACTCCAGTGCTGTCCTACCTGGGAGGCTCCGCCAAGCATCTCACCTGCAGTACCCTCTCCCCACCAGGTGACGGCACGTCTGCAGGAGCTCGAAGGGCAGCTGCAGGCGCTCAAGGAGGCCTGGGCCCTGCGCCGGGACTGCTGCGAGGAGACCTGGGGCCTGCAGAAGCTGCGACAGGGGCTTGACCAGGCCGAGGCCTGGCTGGCTTCCCGGGAGGGCCTCCTGCTGGACCCCAACTGTGGGGTGAGCCAAGGCCTTGCCCTCTCACCAGCTGCACCGTCCAGCAGCTACAGCCAAGGGAAGCTTCTGCGGCTGCTCCTCTCAATGGGCCACCCAAGCCGGGCTGCGGAGGGTGAAGGGAAGGCGCTCGGCACCCCCGGGAGCTGGTTCTCACCCTGCCTTGCTTCTCCCCAGGACTCATTGTCCGATGTGGAGCTGCTGCTCTGCAGACACCAGGACTTAGAAAAGCTGCTGGCAGCCCAGGAGGAGAAGTTCGCCCAACTGCAGAGGGAGGTGGGGGTGAGCAAGGCTGGGGAGGAGGAATCCCAGGAGATGGGTCCTGAGGGCTGGTGGTGGAGGCAGTCCCAGTCTCAGCCTGAGAGTTGGGGGGTCTCCCCAGGGCACTTGCCCTTCAGGAAAACCCCACCGTTCCCCTTGCCAGCTGCGGTATACTGTCATTCCCATATCCTGGTGGGCTGGGTATCACTATGGGCTGGGACAGGGGGGAATTCTAAGCTGAAGGGCGATGGGCTCTCTCTGGATGGGAGAGCTTTGAGGAGAGACTGGGCATGGAGCCCCACCCCTGGGGCCCTGACCTGACTCACCTTGCTCCCCTCCCTAGATGGAACAGAAGCTGCTGCAGCAGGTGAAGGAGCTAAAACCTGGAAGAGTTGGCAGTGGGCTGACCTCCCTCCAGCACAGGCCCTTTGGACGCTGGTGGCCTAGGGCATGGCTGGCTGAGACGAGGGACTTACAGCCAGGTGTCCCTGTTGGGCAGCACAAAATGGAGCAGGCAGCCAGGCCACAGGAGCCCAGTGGGGCCCTGAGGGTAAGGGCCATACCCTGGAGCCAGTGTGGGGCCACTGGTTAAGGGAGAAGAGCATCGTTGACCAGGAGGCTGGGAAGGAGTGGGTACCTGGGAGGGGGCCCTGTCCTCTGTGCTGGTCTTCATGTTTCCTGGGCCCCATCTTGCATTTTCAGGATGCGAAGGGTGCCCCCACCACAGAGGGGGCTTCAGAGCTTAAGCAGCAGCTCCTGCCTGGGGGAAGGCAGGTAAGTGCCTGGAAATTTCTTCCCTAGGCACCTTCCCTCCGCAGAACCACTAGTGGGGCTCAGAGGGGCCATCGGGGCCTGGCCCCATGGCACTGTGGACTCTAGGTGGACTCCCCTGGCCCCAGCCCCCATTCTTAGGACCACTTCACAGTTTTTGCCCCCACCCAGGTGGATGCTGGGAGTCCTCTTCCTCTCATTTTTGTTTCCCTGTAAGTTGCTCTCTGGCTCCCTCAGCCCCATGGGCACCTTGGTTCTGGTGAAGCTGGTGTGGCCTCACCACCTACTCGCCACAGCCCAGCTCTAGTCCCTGGGACAGCTGCCACAGGACCCTGGGGCACAGATCCCCGAGCCTGTTCCAGGAAGCGGGGCTGGCAGCGGAGGTAGACAGAGAACAGAGAGGGCCCACTGGGAAAGGCTGAAATGCCTGTCATATTTCCTCAGAACATGGCTTCCACGTCCACCCTTGACCTCACAGGAGCCCAGTGTGAGAGGCCAAGGGAATACCTCAACAGGAAACACATTTTTTCCTTAAGGTAAGGGCCAAGTGGAAGGAGAGTCTGGCCTGGGACAGGCTGCCTCTGCAGGCGTGGCCTCCCGAGAGCAGCCTGGAGGCAGGGGTCCCTGCGTGGGAGGTGCAGAGTTTCATCCAGGGCTGTCTGGGTGCAGGTGCAGCAGCGGGGCAGACAGCCTGTTGGCAGCACCATCTAAAGGGCAGGGTGAGAGCTGGCATCAAGCCCGAGGCAGGGCATCAGGTAGGCTCTAGGGAAACCCTGGGGAAGGGGAGTGGGGGGCACTGACTCCCTGGGCCTCAAGCTGCTGGTGTTTTATGCATCCTGGTAAGTACCTGTGTAGCCTGTGAGGTGAGTGGAACTTATTGCCTTTTCACAAAGAATTTAAGGCCCAGAGAGGGTAGGCAACTTGCCAAAGCTCACACAGCTCATTAGTAGCAGAGGTGGGGCCGGGCTTGATCCCCTGGCTGCCTCCTGGTCCTGCTGTCCCCTTTGGAGTCTGTGGCTCTGTGTGATCCTGGGGGCTTCTCCCTCATTCATAAGTTCTCACACACCCTGAATGTAGACAGTGGTCAGGCCCAGCTCTGCTACCAGGAAGTACAGGTAGAAAGCACCCCTTGGACCCTCTGAAGAGACGGTGTGTTCATGGTATGTCCTGAGGCTGCTGGGGCACTACCGGGAGCCCCCTCTTGCTCTTCCCCGCCTCTTTGGTTTCCTGGCTCCATTTCGTACACTCTGTTCCCCTAGGAGTTCCCTGAGCCTGTCCTCCCAGGATCCCAAAGGGATACTGAATTTCTTCAGAATCTCCTCCAGGCGGAGCCTTTCTTAGCCATCTGGGAGGCAGAATACACTGGGGGGAACCTGCCCAGGGATGCTCAGCCTACGAAGCACCCCCACATGGAGCTTGCTACGTACCATTTTAGTCTGTTTGGGCCACTATGACAAACATACCACAGACTGGGTAGGTTATAACCAACAGGCATTTATTTCTCACAGTTTTGGAGGCTGAGAAGTCCAAGATCAAGGCAGGTGGTACTCACATGGTGGAAGGGGCAAGGCTGCTCTCTGGGGTCCCTTTTTAAGGGTTTCACCCTCATTTCTTTATCACTTCCCAAAGGCCTGTCCTCCTAATATTTTCTTCTTAGGATTTCAACATATTGGGAGAGGGGGTACAGAAATATTCAGACTATTGCCTAGAAGTGGAAGCATGCAGGGACTCCGCCTGTAGCTGGCCCAGCATCTAGGCCAGGGCTGACCAGGGTTCTTCCCTTGCTCTGCAGCCCACAGTCTGAGCCTAGAGCTCACAGCCAGACCTCTGGACTTCCCAGCTGAGGGAGCGCCCAGCATGGCTGCTCCACTCAGGTAGGGCCCCTGGGTGTGTGGGCAGCATCCTGAGCCTCCATGACCAGCACGGCCCAAGGTCCTGGGACTCTGGCCTATACTGTTAGGGGGTGGGGTAACCCCTACATTAGAGAACCTCAGCCACCCTCAGGGAACAGCCTCCACCTAGCATCTAGTGTAAATCCCTGCTCACTCTCTGCAGTGACAAGAATCTGGGTAATGAGGCTTCCTTTCCACCCCCAGATTCCATGGCTGTCCCCCACCCTCCTCAATGAGGAAGACGCATGTGGGCAGTGACAGCCAACCACAGCCCTTGGAGCCCCCTGAGATGGCTGACCCTGCAGAAGACACTGCACAAGGCTCCCGCCACCTTTCCTGCGCAGGCCAGACCCAAGGTGAGGGGAAGACAGGTTACCTTTGCCCATGCTAGAAAGCTCGCCTGGCTCTGTCCACCTGGAACCCACACATCCCTCACTCCTTAGTCCTCCTCTTTCTAAGACGGAGCATCATTTGCAGGACAGCCAGACCCCTCCTACACCTTTGATCTTGTCCCTACTCTCTGCCTTCATCTTCCCTCCCTAGTCCATGGAACTGTTCCCTGCTCCAAGGGGAAACGGGGGCCTTACTGTCTTAAAGAGACCAGGAGTCAGAATGTTACCCAGATATACCCACAGATGACCCCAAGACCCACAAACAGATGCATACAGAGACCCACGTGGAGACAAACCCACACAGAGCTAGATACGTAGAGACCTGCCAGACACACACAGAAATATATACGTGCTCATACACACTCACACGCACACACAGCCTCAGGCCTGAGGAGCGCTCACATTGTAATGGGCGGCAGCGTGGCTGTGGTCTCTGGTATAATCATCTACTCACACTCCTGCAGGGCCCATAGGTTACCGTTTATGATTCAGGTGATTTGCTGCTGAGTGAATGGGTCTTGTCCTGGACAGAGTGGCTCCTAAAGCTACAGGGCAACCATTCTTCTGCTCTGTGATTCTAGTCACATGCCCAGGGCAGGGCCTGAGAGTCACTGGGTCATGAAAAAATATCGTCTACCCCACAAACCTTGGTCACTCCTATAGCTACCTGCTGGCCCCCCATATCTACATCCCATAAGGCTAGAGAACGTGAGATGTCCCCAGGGAGGCCAGAGGCCTGTAGCACTGGTGTGTGAAGAAGATTCTGAGGGGCTAGGTTTCTGAGGCCCTAAATTCACTCTGCCTCCTTGTTCTCCCCATAGGTCTGGGCCCTGAAGCAAACCCTGAGGTGACAACACACATAAGGGCTAAAAGTGAAGACACTCTCTAAGGGACCAGAACAAGACTTAGCTACCAGGCCCCTCAGAACCAACTTCACAAATAGATGGCTCCTTTTAAGAGACAGGACACCCCTAAGGTCACAGCTTGGTGAAGCTACACCATTGGCACTGGTCTCTTTCCTTGGCTCATCTGGTGGGATAGGAAGCAGCCTTTTGATTGAATCCCTGGCTATACCCCAAGATTCTAGCCTGGGTCAGGGGTGCTGTCATTGCCTGTAAGTTTGTTCACCTGACCCAGGCTGCAGCAGTGGAGACCCCTAGGCCAAACTGGCCTCTGGCATGACTGGAAAGGGCAGCCCTGAGTGGGGGCAGACATGGCAGGGGGCAGATGGTGGGTGCTTCAGGGGAAAGCCATGCTGGCTTACGGGATCTGAGGTCCCTGGGGAGACATCCTGTTTCCTAACCTGGTCCTTGCCTTGTGTAACCAAGAGCCTGGAATAACATGTCCCTTCTTGGCAGCAATGACAATCTCAGATAACGCCTCACACATTTGTCTGAGCTGCTGGAATATATGAAGTGCTCTATTTCACTCTGTATAATTATTTAAGGTAGTAAGGAAGGGAAAACAGACAAGTCACGGGGCTTTGCGCCCTTATGCAAATACGATCATGCTGCTCTGGGCTCCTCCATCTCTGCCACAGAATCTCTGAATCTTCTCCTTGCTCAAAAGGTAGCCATCTCCAGCCCACATCACGGGGACCAGGACCATTTAGAATGCTCGACCTACCCAAAGGTGTCTGTGGCAGCCTTGGTGGCTTCAGTGCTACACTTGGGTAGTGCTGAGTACACACTGTGATGGGGCTCCCCAAAGGACCATCCATACTCCCAGAGGTTCTGGAAGACCTGGTAATGATGGTCTCTGCCCCAATTCAGCCATCCAAGGAGTGAGCCTGAGAGAGTCAGGGGCAGTGGGCAGGCGGGAGCCCCAGGCCAAGTGCCACCCACTCCTGCCACCATCACTGGGGCTGGAGCTGCCTGTGCTGTCTCCGCCGCAGCACAGCCTCACGCAGGGCCTCCAGCAGCTGCTCCCGGTTGTTGCAGATATTGTAATGTGTCAGGCGGAGCAGCTTGTCCACATCCTCCTGGCTGTAGGTCACCTTTGAGTAGTGGTAGGGGGAGCTAGAGGAAGAGAGGTTCACCTCCCCAGCCTCTTTCTCTTCAGCTGTCCGGGGGACCCCTAGCGGAGAAAGAGTGCAGCCCTGACATGGAGAGGAAGTGCACCGAGGGGGTCGGGTTGGGAGAGGCATAAAGGACCAAGGAGGTGGGGCAGGGGGGCCCAGGGCACCAGGAGGGCAAAGTGGAGGGGCTGGGACCATGGCTCACCAGGGGCCGAATGCTCCCGGAAGGAGTTATTGACCAGGGGGAAGTGTAGCACAGCAGGGGCTTCAGGGCAGTCGGGGTGCAAGAACAGGTGACACTCCTGAGGCTGGCACTGCTCCTCAGGGCTTGGTGAGATGGGTGGAAATGGGATCTTCTGCTCCTGGCAGAACCGGCCCAGGAGCTGCAGTTGCTACAGGGTGGGCAGAAGTGGCATTAGAGGGATAGGCCCACAGGGCTCCCCAGTGTTCTCAACAGCAGACTGAGTGTGGAGGTCTGCTAGGACACATGGGGCTTAGTGCTCAGAGGTCAGATCAGACTCTAGTGGACCCAACCCAGCCAGACAAGACTTGAAAAATACTCTAAACCTGATGGCCTTTCTACTGCAGCTCCACTGGGCTTAACTGAGTGGGGCTGCCCAAGTTCTGCAATTAGGAGGCAAAAACCTTCACTGGACTAGCACAGAAAGTCAATGCAGAGAGTCCTAGAGGTCCGGGACCAACTGTGGGTGCAGGTACAGCAAAGGGGACCCAAATATAAAATATACTTAAAAACATTCTAGTTCCCCCATCACTCCAACTTCCTGACTAGGGTTGTGGATCTCTGGGTTGTGGATTCTACAAAATCAGTCTCCTGTTCACATGGTTTCACTGTCACAGGTCCTAAGGAAAGGTGGACCAGATGCTGGACTCCAATTAGATCTCCCCAGAGGCAGGAGCCAGGACGTCAGGCCGGCTCAGGCCAGGCTAGGGCTGCCCACTGCCTCCCAAGCCTGCCCCAGCCCACCTGAAAGGCTCCATGGAGGTTGTAATCCAGCGACAGGATGAGGTCCACGTCCCGTGTGGGCTTTAGGAGAGGCGGGCAGCTGGTGTTGATAAGGTAGCCAACATCCAGCAGACAAAGGTGGGACTCTGCAGGTGTCAGCTGGTTGGGGAACCCGTCCAGTTTGGTGGCTAGGAAGGTTGGGGGATGCAGTGGAGAAGCAACCGTCACTAGTGCTGAGGGTACCAGCTTGTCAGGCCTAATGCCAGCTCCTTGCTGCTGGTGGACAGACCACCCTCTGGCCCTGCTCTCTCCTGCTGAAGCAGCAACTCTACTTCCTGAGATCCTGAAGGTGGGCCCTGATCCCCAACATAAGGAGAGAAAAAGGGGCTCCTACCCCAAGCAGACCATGGAATTGGGCTCAACGGGTTTACAGATGAAGGGTTGCAGAGTGTGGGTGTTTAAAACAGGGACCCAAGGTTCAGACAACCATGGGAAGACTCTGGAGAGCTGGGACCATGGGGAGAGAAGCAGATACCTTTCCAGGTGGAGAAGTGAGGATGCTGGAAATAGTCCTTGTGGAAATGGAGGCCATGCATGAAGTTGTGGGTGGCCTGGGCAAGTGGGCGCCGCGTCAGAAGGTCAGTGAAGAACTCAGCTATCCTGCCTGCTGTTGAGGGAGTTTCTTCTATCTTCAAAAGGGGGACCTGCTCCTTGTCTGCAGTCAAGGAGGGGAAGTGGGGCATTCAGGAAATGGGGGGCCCTGGACCTGTATCCCAGCCTGAGTGTAGGGATTCCAAAAGGCCTGAGAGCCACCCCACCTTCATCCAAATGCACTGGCTGTCCCACTGGCTGTCCCTTTGAATCCTTAAGGAGCCTGGGCACCTACCCAGGTTGGCCCGATCTTGTGCCCAGCGGTCCCAGAACTGGCTGGGCTCTGAGGCCCAGTATAAACTGTCCTGGAGGCTGGCTGCATACAGGTTGCTCCAGATACCTAAGAGAGGGGACACAAAAGGAAGAGGGTCCCCCACCTTGTCACAACCTTCCCCAAGGCCCATCTTGGACCAGGAAACATCACAGTAACTAAGCTGGGAAAGGCAAGGCTCACCACCTCCCCCAGGCCCATTCTCCCTGCTACCCGAGCTTTTCCAGCCTTCCAACCCCCCTCACCTTCCAAGAAGCAGATGCGGGACTCAGGAAGTTGCTTTGTCAGGCGTCCCATGTAGAACTCGGAGCCAAAGAGCTCAGAGGGGATGAAGGCACCATACTTGGGAAAGCCAACCTCGTAGGGGGAGAACTCGCACCACTCTGTGAGGAGGCCAAACAGCCTCACCATGAGGCCCAGAACCTGAGTGACCCTCAGCACCACACACCCACCAGAGGCTGCACATTGACAGCCTGGTGATCAGGAGGCTCTGCCTTATTGCTGGCACTCTGGGCATGGGACCTAAGACCCTTGCCCCATCCCAAATCCTGAACAAAAGTCTGGAAAACATGGGACCTGGCCCAACCCTACACATAGGCCCAACTACCCACCAACCACAAACGCACGGGTCTCAGCTCCAGGCTACTCACCCGCAAACTCAAAGGTGGTCATGTTCTTTCTCTTGGTGTTGAGGGCACAGTAGATGGGCAGAGGGTTCTGGCCATGACTCAGGGCCTTCCGCTGGTCTGAGAGTTTGTGGTCACTGGGCTGCAGGAGAAGGGAGGTGATGATCTGAACCTGATGCCGTGGCTTCCTGATGCCTGGGGCCTTCCCTACCCTCTGCTACCCAGGGCAACTCCCCATCTTGGGAACTTGAAGTGGCTTTGGCCACCCCCACCTATCCATTCCCCAGCCTATACCCATCTCCACACCTCATCATGCAGCAGTGCCTCATTGATGAGGGCCCACAGGTTAGTGAAGCAGGTTGGGTGGCCCAGGTGGGCACGCTCGGCCATCTCCTGCCGGTATCGCTGCAGCTGGCTGGGGGCCAGCACGCCCAGCTTGCTCTTGGTCACCTGGGTCTTCAGCAATTCAATGGGCCCTGCCAGGTCCTTCTGAGACCACTCTGGGTCTTCATAGAGGTTGGCTAAAGCCCTGGGAAAAGCCAAAGCCAGGGGGATCATCATTCAAAGAGCCCATTGCATGCCTTGGACTCTATTCTAGGACAACAGCCTGACAGACACTTTCTGAGGACCATCTGAACACACCTCTCTGGCACATGCACTCTCCTAGTCCTTCCAATTTGGTCAGAAAGGCCCCTGGGTTCTAAGAGAGCCTATCACCATCCCCTGCCACAACCCAACCAGCCACCCCCAGGTTCCTGCACTCAACCTGCTGCCAGCTCACCAAGTGGAGCCTGAGGCCCCTGTGATGTAGGAAATGCAATCCAAGAGGCCCAGCTCCCTCAGGCCAGCCAGCTGCCCATACAGAGAAGTCATCGCACGGGCCCCGCCACCAGTGGCCATAACAGCTACCACTGGGATCTGAAAGAGAGGACAGCCAGGCTTGGAGTGGTCTTAGGGAAGCAGAAGAGGAGGTAGTAAGCCAAGTGGCTACTCAGCTCACCCACAGCTAAGGCTGCTCAAGATATGATCAGGGCTCTTGGGACTAGTACTAGTCAGGACTGATGAGAAGGGTTCAGTCAGAAGTAGCTTCTCAAGGGTCACATTTGTCTGGTGTTAAGAACTCCAGGAAAAAATGAATCAGATAAATCCAGGCCTTGTTTCCTCACCCCTAGCACAAGCAGTCTGGTGACTGCTTTTGGGAAGCCCCAGGGCCACTTCAAAAATGTCCATGAACCCATCCTTCTCCCTCTTGCAAGGAGAGATCATCTCCCTAGAAGATGCCCCAGGCTGATCTAAACCTCCAGAGACTGCCTAGGACCAGGAGGCAGCCCTCAGGCTGTATGTCTCACCAATTGGTCAGACCAGGCCAGGTCTCACAACCTGGACCAGGCTAAAAATCAAGAAACAAGAAGGAAACCCCATCCCGGCAACTTGCAAGCTCCAGGTGCTTCATGCAATGCTCTGCATTTGATGTGCTCAAGCTCACTGATAACATCAAGTGAGAGGGCAGCAGAGCAGGGGCATGCAGAGAAGAGACGAGTCCCAGCCCACTTGGGCAGCAGCCCTGGTCTGGTTAGGGAACGAGTTCCAGCCTCCAACACTGAACCCTAGGCCCAAGCAAGTTTGGAGATGCCCACTCCATGCAGCCCAGTCCCCAGACCTCATCCTCCTGCAGGTCTTCATCCAGCTGCAGGGCCTGCTTCAGGGCCTTGGCCACCACCTGCTTCCTCCTGCTCAGGAAGGCCTGCTCCTCCGCACAGGGCTCGCAGCCCAGCCGCACGGCCAGCTCCTTCGGCCTGGGTGAGAGGAAGGGCCCGTGAGGCAGCTCCCAGTCTCATCAGAGAGAGGGACGCTGGGTCGGTCTCCCTCAAAAGCCCACTCTAGTCTCCCCTCTCTTCTCTCCCCAACCCTCACCTCTCCTGTGTCCTAATTGAAGTGTAACACGGGTAGATGGGATAAGGAGATGGCAAACCCAGACCCATGTGGAAACATGCTTGGGGAATGCAGCAAAGTGGATTCTCAGAACCAGAAGCCCTGATGACTAAAGAGGCCCCTCCAGGGTCGCGCGTGCAAAAAGGCCCTGGGTGGGACCCAACACCACAGATCCACCTGCACCTCTCAGCTCCTCAACCTCACCTATCCAAAAGTGACTACGATGGGACAGGAATCAGCGTTCCCACCTCTTCGTAGTGAGCAGCTGGTCTCCCAGGCATGTGAAGGGCCAGGGCCAGTGATTCCTTGTCTCATGGTTAGCTAAGGTGCGCCCACAATTGCTGCCACCTGGAGGGGAGGGATTTCTCTCCTCTCTCGGTCTTCTTGCCCCCTCTGTGCCTTAACCCACTCGCCTCTCCTTCCACCTGTTTTTCTAGCTAAACGTTTATCGAATGTCTCCCAAGTGCCAGGCCCTGGGTTAAGCAGACACTGCTCTGACTAAAGCAGAAATGCAAGTTAAAAAGAGCCTTTACCTGCTAAGGCTCCCTACACATCATGCTCTGCCCTGGGAGCACAACCCTGAGCTTCTTAGAGAGGATTCGTCGCACAGTTGTTCTGGGAGCTGCCCATCTCCTCCCCTCACTCCTCCAGGCCAAATGCCTGACCATTCATTGGTCACCTGTTCCTGGCTGCTTTCCCCCATGACCTTTCCCAGTGCCCAGCCCGGCCTCTCACCCTTCTTCTTTTTTCAGCTCCACCCTCATCAGGGGTTCCTGAAAACCATGAAATCTACAGTTACAAAAGTTGGCCACTGGGTTCCTCTCATTCCAGTCCAAGCCATACCCCACGATGTCCCCATGCTCCCTTGGGAACATCTCCTCAGGGCCGAGGCCTGAGGCCTAAAAGCAAAGATGTTCAGAGAATCCCTCTTCCCAGAGCCTGGTCCAGCAATTGCCAGGGCATGGCCCGAGCACAGAAGCTGCTACAGAAGCAGGCTATCTCTTCAAGGCATGGGGCCCAGCCCTGCCCATGCATCTGGCTTTCTTCCTCCAGTGGCAAGTACCTGGGACGTAGGGAAGACGAGCCTAACCACTTGACCAGAGGGCAGAGCCCTCAGGGGTACCTTCAGTTGCTCCTGGGAGGCATCCTGCAGGGGGAATGAAAGAACTAAGAATATCTACCATTCCATTCCAGCAAGGACTTCACCAATTGCCCCTGGGAGTGACAAAGCAACAACAGGAAAGGGGACAGGAAGCTGACATCAGCCCCACAATCTTCCCAGGGTGCCTGATTATGCCAGGGAGTAAAGGGTAGGTTGGAGGGCTCAGGGTGAGCAGAGAGAAAGGCTGGCAGCAGGTGCTAAGGGAAGAATGAGATAAGTCTCCACGGCCACCCTCACAGGAGCAAGAGGCACACTACCTGCAAATGAACACTCAGCTCCGGGTCCCAGCAGGCTGGGCAGTGGAAGCGGAAGGAGCCAACGCCCACTGTGGCCTCCTGAGGACCCTCACAGGACCCAGGGACCACAAGGTGAACTTTGCCTTCTGATCCTGGAAACAGTAACCAGAGCAGAGAGGCTGGGAATAGGATTCCCACCCACAGAGGCCCTCATCTTGCCTAAGGGACCTGGGGGGCACTTCCCTCCTCACAACAAGATGGATGTCTGGCCAAGCCAAGGCTGGAAGACAAAGCTCCCACCACAGCCCCTCTGAGCACTAAGGGAAAAAGCCACCGTATGAACTCAACACCCCGCCACCCCAACCCCTGCTCCTGCCTGAGGCTAAAGGTAGATAGTACAAGGTTCCCTTAGAAAGGGGAAGACAAGGGCTGGGGGCTACCCCAGGGGTCAGGGACTCACCCTGCTGTTCCCCTGCCTCCTCCAGTCGAACGTGCAAGCAGGAAAGCTCCCGGGCCTGAGTCATTAAGACAGACCCTCAGAGTCACACCCTTCCTCTATTAGAGGTCCCCAACCTCCCAGCACCCTGGTTCTTGTTCCTCAGCACTTTTATTACCTTGTCCCAAGTCACAAAACATTTACTTGAGCTTGTATCTTCTTGAGGAACTGAAATCCCAGGGTTCCTCAACTGGGCTCTGCCCCCAACCCCTGTGGTGAACCTGAAGCTTGGGGAGGAGGATGAGGTGGGGGGGGGGCGAGCAGATGGCCTGAGGGAGGGGTTCTGGACTCACCACCAGGATGCCATTGCTGAAGAGCTGCTCAGTACGGTCTGTTCTGGAAAGAACACAGTGACCCTCAGCAGGAGTCCAGGTCCCCAGGGGCTCACCCCGCAAGGAGGCCTGGGCATTCCTCCTCCACCACTGATGTCTCCCAAGGAAGGGAACCGGCCCTGGGTGTGCTGGGCCCTGTCCTTCCCAAAGAAAGTACTCCCACCCCAAATTGCCCCATGGCCCAACTCACAGATTCTGCAGCCGAAATTCAACTTCCAGCTGCTGCTCACCCTAGAGAGAGAGAAAAAAGCAAGTTAGAAAGGGTGAGGAATGTGTGAGAGAGAGGGAGGGAGGGAGGAAGCGAGGGAGTGCTCCCAAGTACGTGGATTCCAACCCACAGGCCAGCTGGGACTGCTGGAGCCCCAGCTGTGAGACATTGTCCATCTCCAGGTGGCCCTGTCCTCCCTGTGGTGGATGATGCCAAGAGAGCTGCTCTTGGTTTAGGGGTCAAGAAAGAGGGTTGGGGATGGGAATGCTCCTCGGGACAGTAGCTATGGCTGAAAGAAGCCTCTGAGATGCCAGGGAAGCCTGCACCACCCACTGGAGAAGAGAGAGCCACATGTGCTCAGCCACACTCCCAAGCACCTCCCCAGCGCAGGGCAGGGGCCCTCCCCGGCCTTGCCTGAGGGCTTAGGGCGAAGCTCTCACTGCGGAACTCCCCAACTCTCAAAGTCCCTACATCAAACAGCACAGACAACATGGGGTCATCGCTGGTCAAAAGGTCCTGGTCAAAGACTTGCAGTTGTAGGATGTTCTGGAAGGGGAACAGAGTGCAGGAAGGAGGGGTGGAATAAAAAGGTGAGAAGTACAAGGGCAGGCAATGAGGGGCTTGGAAGTGAGAGTGGCAGTGGACAGAGAGTAGGCAGAGCTGGGCTGACACCTGGCCCACCTTGAGCAGGCTGTGGATTCGGAAGCGAAAGCTCTGATTCCAGATGGGGTTTCTGCTGTTTCTAACTGTGCGTGTCTGGAGCCTGTAACTGGAGGCCGTGGGCAGCCACAGAGTCACATAGCAGTCAGAGGGGGTCACTGTGGGAAGGAGGAATGATCACCCAGTGACTGCCAACAGCCCTCCCCAGTCCAATCACAGTTCGTGTCCTTCCATCACAGGCAGCCCCGGGAGACCTGAAGACCCAAGGAATGGGGCTGGGTCGGGAGAAGGAAGGGCAGAGGTAGGGCCTGACCTTAACCTTACACCCAGTACCTCCTCTCAGCACCCTCTCCAGGACCCCTCTGCATGCCCAGTCCTACTCATGTCTCTTCCCACTGCCCCGACTCCACTTTTTATGCAGCTGCAGAACTGTTGCCCTCCCTGGACCCAGCACTCACCCAAGTCCTTGGAGGGCAGGCCACGGGCCTGCAGTATACGGACGGTGAGCAGGCAGGTTCCAGGCACCTTTGCCTGCAGAGACAGGGACAGGCTTCTGTCAGGGCCCAAGGAGACAAGGGTCAAAGGGGAGGCTGAGGCAACCCTCAAGGCCTAACCCTGATCCAAAAAGCCCAGCTTTGCCCAGCTACAGGTCTGAACGAAAAGGAGGAAATGGTACCTGCTGACGATCCCTGCCGGCAGTTATACAATGCTCTGGGCCGACTCTGGTCCAAGGTCTTCACGAACATTAATTCATTTAATCACACAACCACTCTATGCATGGGACTACTTATGACCATCCCTATGAGTTAACTGAGGCAGAAAGACTAGGTAGTCAGTCACTTGCTCAAGGTCAGGGGCCAGGATTGGACTAGGCTAGCTCCAGACTTGCGCTCTCAATTCCCACAGTAAAGTGCTTCCAGATCCTAGTGTAGCCTCCTCTTTAGTCTTTCCACTCACACTCCTGGCTCACTCTTGCTTAAACAAACTTGAGACTGGTCTTGGGTGGTGGGGTGCCAAGAAAGAAGCACAACAGGGCCCAGCCTGACCTGGAGCCCCCTGGTTGAGCTGCCTCTCATATTCTCCATCCCTGGCCAGAGGACAGTTCTGGAAATGGGCTCTCTGGTAGGGTAGAGAAAGAAGTTACCAGATCAGACCACCCATGGGTTGTCAAGTCCTTCATGTCCTACAAGGTGAGGGTAACAATGGCCCCCAGGCAGCTCTATCCAAACCCATGACCCAGGGTCTGGGGATGTGGACCCTGGCAGGTTGCCAAGGCAGGGGTCCTGTGCCAACCAATCCTTCTTTTGGGCCTTCCAGTCCTGCCTCAGGAAGGGCCCAGATGGATGGCATCCAGGGGTAGAGCTGGAGAAGCTCATCTATCAGTGTCAGCCATGGGGCACCCACATCCCAAACAACTGAGTCAGGAGCACTGAAGCAGCCACTTCCTCCTGGGGCCCGTGATGCCAAGGAGCTCTGCCTGGAACCTGTCCCTACAGGAGGGACAGTCCCTCATCAAGACCCTGCTACTTCTGGCTCTAGTTCACCACCCTACTCCAAGGAGAAGCCCATGGCTTCCCAAAGAAATAGTATTGACCAGGCCCCAGGGGGACCAGGGGTCAGAGTGGGGACCCAGTTCCCTATCAGTCTTACCAGAGCCATGAAGCTGAGAGTCCTCGGGAACCAGGGATGACAGGCAATGGCCCTAGACGGAGGACTGTCGGCTTTTTAATCCAGAGCCAGGGATGTCCTGGCTGGCTCCAAGCTCCTCCCAGGTCCCTCCCAACCACCTCCACTCCACCCAAGACCCACACCCACTCCTGAATCAGACAGCTATCCAGGAAATGAGGCACCTTAAACCCATGTAGAGCCACAGACACCCCTGTAGTGGGGGCTTGATACCCCCAAATACCCACTATCTTCAGCCATCAACATCTGTGCCTACCCCACACAGCCCCAAGCTAAAGGGGCCCCCAGGAGAACAAGCTTTCAGAGGCTGAGCAGGAAAACTGGAAAGTGGGGCCTGGAGGAGCCACTGAAGTCTGGAAAGCAGGGGGTGGGCCCAGAGCAGTGGCAAATGGAAGAGCAGTGTCCCCTGTGGCAGGGCCTTTCACAACCTTCCAATGCCAGTATGACAGGAATACCCAGTCTTGACTGAAGCACTTGGCCAATCTGAGAGGAGTGCCGCAGGCCCTATCATCACCTGGCAGGGATGTGATTTGTTCTAGGAAACAGCCCTTCAAAGTTGGCTGCCTCCACTCTTGGAGCTGGGTGGCAAGGGATGGAGCCTCTGGGTTGGCACTCAGGATAGGGGGCTCTTCTCCTCCAGGGCTGGGTTGGTAGAGGCAGAGAAGGAGTCTGAGTGTGGAGACCCACTCCTTCCACAGGGGAACAGTCTTAAGAGGAGCAGGGGCTTCTGTTCCCTCCTGTGCTTGTTGTGGGAGAAACAGGATGTCCCTCATGGCACCCCACAAGGTGCCCTGGAGCAGCAGGGTAGCCAACAAAGCCAAAGCAAAGCTAGGAAGAGCTTTACAAGCTCAAGTCAATGAGATCCGAGCCTCAAAGAGTTCTGAGGTCCAAAGAGTTCCGGGGTCAGCCTGCTTGCCCTGAGAGAGGTTGCAATGGCTGTCACGGACAGAGGCGTCTAGGCAGCAGAGAGCTCCTCAGGCCCAGGCCTGGACCCAGCCCTCACCTCCTCTAATCTGAGTCACCCTGAAATTTCTACCTGAACCTTTCACCTGAAATTTTCAGTCCTCATCAGACCACGGGAGGCAACTACAAGAGGGAATCTCAGTACACACAAATCACAGGTATCTTTTATTAAACACTTCCTCTGTACCAGTCCCATGCTAGCCTTACAGATACCATCTCCAAGCCCCGCCACACTGTGAGGTAGGAACCATCATTATCTCTGCTTTACAGACAAGATACCAATGCTCCGAGGCAGTAACTTGCCCAGGTCACAGAGGTTAGAGGCGGTGCTGTACCTGGAACCCCATTCTTCCTCCAGCGTGGCAACTTCCTGGGAGCCCACACCCAGACCTGCCTGGCATCTCCTGGTCCTCCAGACTGCCTCCAGAGATTATCCAAAGCCAAACCAGGTCAGCAGCCAGCACACTCTGACTCCAGGTTGCTTTTAGGATTGACTTGGCCCAGAAGAGATATGACATTTTCCAGGAGTTGTCCACAGCAATTGTCACCAGGGCTCCATCAGTCAAGACCTGAGGCCTTAGTGAGGGAATCAAGCAGCCGGAAGTAGCTGTATTTGAGGTCATATTCCATGTCATACCAGAAATTCACTGCAGGAAGAATTAAGACCAGAGCATGAGGGGCCCCCCTCTAACCCACAGCCTCCCCAACCCACCACCAGATGCCCTATTGGGCCTGCCTGGATGGCAGTGCAGCTCCTTACCAGCAATGCAACCATGGGACTGCTGGACATGGTGGAACCACAGGGCAGGCAGGTAGAGCATCTCACCAGCCTGCACTGTGCAGCGAAGTGCCTGAGCCTGACTGTAACTGGGGTACTGGGCTAGATCTGGAGCCAGGGGGTCCAGTGGGATCCAGGGCACCTGGGGACACAGGGGATGCCAGAGAATAGGACCAAAGTCTTTGGGCTCCCCAACTCCTCTCATCACAGACTCTGATCTGCACAGCACTGGTAGGCCCCACACTTCGGCATGTTTCAGGTGGCACATCCCCAGCTCTTTTGTACTTGCCCCTCAGAGCCCAGATTCCTACCCTTCCCTCTCCCTGGGCCCCGGAACAAGACAGACACCTTCTCCATGGCCTCTTCATCCACCATTTTAAAGGAACCCTCTTCCGTCAGCTGATAAGTTGCTGGTATGTACAACTCTGAAACCAGAGAGAGAAAGGTACAGGGACCCTCAAATGGCCTACAGCTTGCCAGCCACTCCCACTTACTTGTTCCCTGGTTACAGGAGCAAGAGAGGGTCAGGAGTCCTAGTACAGTGGCTCCACTGTGTCCACATCTCAGGCCTGAGGCACCAGCCCTGCCCAAGAAGCTCACTGCTTCCCTCTACCTTGGGCCACCTGCTCCCCAGAGCCCCTGCAGGCTACATCCCTACCATAAGGGATAAACGGCCGGTCGCTGGGTGGATGTAGCAGGAAGTGTTTCTCTCCTGAGATCACACAGTAGAGGTTCTCATAGTGGTCCTTATGCACTGCCAATACAAAGAAGGCCCAGTGGGCAGGGATGTGAGAAGCAGGGCACAGGAGAGGGCAAATGACTGTGCTTAGGTGCCTTGCACCCCACGCCAGATTAAGGTGTAAGACAAGAACATGCAACGTCACAGCAGGCTTGTGGGGATATGGAGGTGTCTGGCAGGTATTCAGGCATTTCCAATCTCTGACCACCAGGAACTTGACACTCGCCAGGCCCTAAGCTCATCTCCACCAAGAGGGAAATTCAAGCAAAGAGAGCTCTCCTAGCTGACCTAGCTGATCTTCAGAGAGCTTTCTAAAAACCTAGGAGAAACAGTGCCCTCTACCCGCAATGCCACAGGTACTAACCCCAGCCAGAGCTGTCAGGAGAGGCCCTCTATTGTGCCTGAGCCCAGAATCCCAAAAGAAATCTTATAGAACAGACAGTCTAACTTCCATCCAGGCCCCACCTTCCATTCTTGGCTTCCTCCCCCACCTGATACCTACAAGATGTCACTGCAGCTGCCTCCCCCAGCCAGAAGTTCACAGCATCAGGCATCTTTCCTATGAGTCGGAGGAAAGAGGTTAAGTTAGGAAAGGGTGCCCCGAAGACCAGGCTGGGGTTAACCCCATACAGTGATGCTGGGCCAGAACCTGAGTTGGGGAGCAGAGGGGTTGCACAGAGAGAGCAGGGGAAAAGGGTAGAGATGGGCCATTTGGGGAGGGGCTTCCCTCTCCTGGGGCAGAAGGAAGGTCAGCAATCTTCAGTAGTTCATCCATATGAAGTCAAGGCCTAGGGTTTGAGTGTTTAGTCCACAGCACCTGACCCTGACCCCATGGGGCCAAGTCATCATCAGAGAGAGAAGCAGGAAGCAGGGCACAGTCTCCACTTACCCAGCGCCTCAGAGGCCCAGGGCACATGGGGCTCCAGATCAGGCAGCAGCTGGGGCAGCTCGATGGGCAGGTTAGAGCACTGCTTCTGCACATAGAGGACTCCTGGGTGTCGAGCTTGGCCCTCCAGCACATCCAGCACACAGCTCAGGGGTAGGCGGCGTTCAGCGGGCATCACAAAGCGGTCCCCTCGCACAGCATCCGCATAACCATCCGGGGTTATGGCCACACTCACCTTCGTGGAGCCCACTGTGGCTCTGGAGGAGTGGATATTCAGCCCATGCCCAGATGCCACAAAGCACCACCCACATCCCATCGGGGCAGCCCCTACCTGAGGTAGGGGAATGACCACTTCTGAAGGGCTGGCCAGTGCTGCAAGGCATTGCGGATGATGCAGGGCCTGTTGGGGCAGACCCAGTCCCGGTAGAAGTGAAGTGGAGTGGGGGGCTCATCCAAGTATGGCACAGTAAGAGGCACACTGAGCTCTGAGAGAAAAAGGAGGTGTGGGGGCTAAAGCTAACATTTCCCAGTCACTGCCCCACCGCCTGTGTAAGAGATGCCCTTTCTGGATGGGCCATACGGGACTATGTCCATTGGTGACTAAAGGACCCCAGATGACCAGGAATTTAAGAATGAGGAGGGAAATTTAAGAGAGAAAGTGTGATCTACCCATAAATACACCAGCATGGGCTATACAAGAGTCCTCCAGACTAGGGGCTGCTGCTTACCCATAACCCAAACCCTCTACAGGACCATGTCCAGCCTGCATTGTGGACCCCTGGCTTTCTCACTCTGGAATGGCCAACCTCCTGGCATCCATTAGGAAAGGCAGCCACTGAGGTGGTGTTGGGGGCTCCAGAAAGAGTAGAGGCCCCAAGGCCACAGGCTGCTGTGGGTGGGTAGAAGCTCTGGAAAGCATCCCTCAACAGTGCTATTTACTGAGCACCTAGAATGTGCTCAGCACTTGGCTTGGCCAATGTGGAGATATCAAGATATAATTTAATCATCATCTAAGGAAGCTTACAACCTAACAGGGGAGACAGACTGCCACACAACTACAGGGGGAAAAGTGCAGGCTGAACTTTGGCTTTTGTCTTGCTAAACATCACCATCCTCAGACACCCAGGGCTGCCATGTGCACTTGGGCAGGTTGTGCAGTGTGGCTCTTTGTCATTCTTAATAAAAATCTTTTTGACTTTTCCTTCTCCCTCACTCCTATCATCCTTTTGATCGTCTCCAAGTCCTGTTGCTTCTACCTCCCATGTCTCTCAAACCACCACCCCCCTTCCATCTGCTAGTATCCACATTCACACTACTCCCTGTGGGTCCTCAAATGTCAATTCGATGAAGCTTCCTTTCTTTTTAAAAATTGTAACCTTCTCCCAATAATCTTTATAACCCATCCCTTTTTATTCTCTCTCCCTATCATTTATCACCATCCAACACACTATATATTTCACTTATTCAAACTGTTTACTGGTCTTTCTTGTTAGAATATAAGCTCCATGAGGGCAGGAATGCTTGCCTTGTTCACCGGTATATCCCTGGGACCTAGATATATTGATCAGCAAATATTTGCTTAATGGTTGAACACTTTCAACATCTCCTGGCTGGACAGTTACTGCAGGGAACTCACTGGTTTCCTTCGCTTCATTCCACTCCCTCTCAAAGCATCCCTTACCTTGAACCCAGTAATCTTCCTAAAATACAATCTCATCTTGTCACGCCCCCAGGAAAAAAATCCTTTGATGACTTACCACCACTCCTTACAAAATAATGTCTGCCTTGACACTCATTCAAGATGCTCCATGATCAGGTTCAACCTACTTTTCCAGTCTGGTTTCCTCCTGTCTGGTACCTGCCCCCTATACACACTATTCAGACGGTACTACACTTTATTCCTGGTGCAAGACTGGAACGCCTTTCTCCTGGCTTTTATAAACAGTACAGGGACTCTGTTATTTTCATCCTTGAATCTAACCTGAACGTCTTAACCCCCAATGGGTGGTTACTGCCTCCTGCTCTGAATGGCCACTGCACTCATTTTCACCTCTAAGGTCATGCTCTATCTCTTACAAATGTGTTTCCATGCTGGTCAATTTTGACTTGCAATCAGTTGAAAAGTAAATGTCTTTAGATCAAAAATTGTAACTGAGTGGAAAGACAGATCCTAGTAGGCCCAGGAAAAGTGAAAAGGAAAGAGCTGGCATGTGTGCTTGCTTCATAGGCTAGAGAGGTAAGATAGAACCTGGCAAGTAGATGAGAGCAGGGGCAAAAAACTGGCAAAGGGCTGTGCCAGTCATGCCAACCCATCAGTCACCTTGGGGACAGATAGCACAGGGTGTTGATGTGGGGCTCAGTAAATCTCCCTATTATTCTCACTGGAATTTTTAAAACATGTAGAAACTGCCATTTTGTTTGTTTGTTTTTTTGTTTTTTTTTTTTTTTACTCTTTGTATTTTCTGCAACTACTTCAGTTTTACTTTCTCATCATTTAATAGTTTTCCTTTAGAGAATGGCCACTGTTCCCTCCTGGAACTTCAAAGTGAGTTTCAAAAGGGACCCAAACAATTCCTTTGGCCCAACAATTCTGCTAGGAATTTAGCCAACAAAAATACTTACACATGTGCATAAAAAAAATGTGCTCCAAGCACACTGGCCTCTTCACTGTTCCTTGAACACAACAGGCACACTCCCACCTTAGGGCATTCACCCGAGCATGCCCTCTACTCAAAATGTCCTCAGTTGTCTGCACAGCTCACTCTCCCCTCCTTCAAGCCTATGCTCAGATGCTGCCTTATCAAGGACACCTCCCCTGATCATCTTATTTAAACTCGTAACGTGCCCCCACCTCCACATCCTGAGGTCCATCATTCTGCTTTGCTTTTTTCCCATAGCACTTATCTTATAACGCAGTGGTCCCCAAACTTTTCGGCACCAGGGACCAGTGCTCCTATGATAATCTAATGCCTGATAATCTGAGGTGGAGCTAAAGTGGGGATGCTAGTGCTGGGGAGCAAATGCAAACACAGATGAAGCTTTGCTTGCTTGCCCATTGTTCACTTTCTGCTCCGTGGCCTGGTTCTTAACAGACCCATACTGGTCCATGGCCCAGGGGTTAGGGACCCCTATTGTAACCCATTTCTTTTACTATATGATTTATTCATTTAGTGTGCCTATGGTTCATTGTCTGTCTCCTCACTTAGAACTGTAAACTCTACAAAAGCAGAGATCTATTTTCCTCAGTGATATATTCTAAATACACTAAAAAGTCATGAGCCACGAATGATGTTTTGGTCAAAGAGGGACTGCAAATGATGGTCCCATAAGGTTTGTGGTGATGCTGGTGTAAACACTACTGTTGCCAGTCACATAAACATACATATAGTACATGCAAACACAATTGTAGGCTATACCATCTGGTTTGTGCAAATATACTCTATGATGTTACCACAACAAAGAAGTCACCTTGTATTTGGCACAGGGCTGTATTTGTTAAATGAGTACTCCAAGTATTCCTTGCAGCACTACTGAAAACAATAGATTGGGAATGACCTAATGCCTATCCACAGTGGACTAATTAGTAAATTACAGCACTAGCACCCAGGTAGAAAAAGATTGCAGTAGAGGGATATGGAATGATGTCCAAAATAAACACTGCAGAAGAAGAGTATGTTCTGCAGACTGCCATTTGAATAAAAAGGGAGGTCTCATGTGTGCGGATGTAAACTATTTCTGGAAGGACGCAATCTGAGGCCTGGAATGGGAGGAAAGCTTACTTTGCATTATAAATGTGTGGGTTTTTAAACCATGTGCCGTGTTATACTCAGTGGTTAAGAAACCGCTTTAAAATATAGAAAAGTGATACCGGAAGGGAAAGAGGAGAGAGAAAAATAAAAACAAAGCAGAGGGAACCAGGGATCATTCGTACAGCTGCCTCCGATCGTCCCCAGATTGGAGGGTGTCTGTTCACGAACAGAGTTCCAGCAGGAGTTCAGACGGGGGGTATCTGACCGCCTGAAGTCCTTCACTACAGGAAAGGGTAGGAAGAGCTACAACAGAATCCCGATTATTCAGTGTGGGGCTGACTGTGGGAACACAGGACAACAACAGGGTGAGGACTGAACCAGGCTTTGGGAACGTGAAGAACAGTCACCCCAGGATGACACGAAGGCGTGCAAACATGACAGGAGGGGAACTTGAGCACCCAGCTGCGGGCCTGGAGGGGACTGGAAGAGTGATCAGAGGGGGGGAAAGGGGGGTTGAATCAATGAGCCACGTGCACGAGGAGACAGGAACGAGGGTGCGTCTCGGTGTCAGCGGCCCAGGAAGGCCCAGGTGCTCACGACTCTGGGACCGGGTTTCCGGCATGCACACGGCCCCTCCCACACCCTGAGGTTACTCGGCAGTCCACGCCGGGACGCTGCCGCCTAAGTGAACCCACTCACCCCGGGCCGCCACCGGGAATTCTCGTAACTCCCTCCGCACAGCGTCCAAAGCCGCCTCCGCCATGACGCCCCGCCCACCCGCGCCCCGGCCGAGGCCCCGCCCACCCGCGCCCCGCCCACTGGCCCGCCCACCCCGCGCCCCGGCCGAGGCCCCGCCCACCCCGCGCCCGGGCCGGAGGCGCCGGCTGAGGCTCCCCGCGCCCCTCCTTCCCCGCCGAGGTCTCGTCCGGCCCCCATGGCGTACACCGGATTCTGCTATTCGTACAGCGAGCGGGAAGAGCCTTCTGTTGTCTGCCCCACTGGATGGCTTCTCAGAGTTAACAAATGATTGTTTATTGACAAGTTCATACATCAATACAAACGGACATGTTAAAAACAGCCTCTGCCCCGAGACCTGGGGAGGAGGGAAGCGCCAGGGCCTGGACAAAGTATAAAAGTTATAAATAAGGGTCTTTTAAAACTGGGTCAGGGCAAATCTGGACAGGGCCGGCAGCTGCCGGTGGCCTCAGACATGCAGAAGGGGACGGGCACCGGCCTGACCAAAGACCCCCGCCCCGCCAACGCTGGGCTGGGGGTGGGGAAAGGGTGGCCACCTTCTCACAAACTTTAGCAGGAGTGCAGTTCCCAGGCTGGATGAGGATTGAAGAACCCAGCCCAGTGGGCCAGGCGTGAGCCCTACCTGGGGTGGGCTGTGGCTAGCTAGTGTGCAGATTTGGGTAGGGGTGAGAGTGGATTTCTAATCTCACAAGGCCAGCTGCAGCCCCACCAGGGTCCACCCTAAGCTACAACAGTTTTTGGGCCCAGGATTTCTCTGCAGGATTGGCCAGGTGCTGGTAGTAGAGAAGAGTGGGGATAAAATAGGTTTCATATGATCAGGTACACTCAGGCTGCAGCAAACGGAGCTGGGCACCCTTCGGAATGCAATTTCTAAGCCTCTAACTACACAAGGCCTACCCATGGGAGAATGTGCTTTTGTGGCCTGCAGGTACAGTAAAGCTACCCAGATTTATCTGAAACAGCAGAAAGCAGTAGGGCCCAGAGACACATTTCTTCATTCCAACTCAACTGCTTCACTACTTGGTCCTACTCTATCTACCTGCCCTCTGTGCCTTATCTTTCCCTCACCCCAAACAAGTGTTTCTAATTCTAATCTATCCCCTCACCTCTACAACTTACCTGTCCCTCCTACCACCTTTCCAGTGTCTCTTGGCCCCTACTGTAGTCACAGGTGCCTCTCCCCACTCAACCTCTAATATCCAGAACACCTCAGGTGCCTAGCTCTGCCTTTCAGGAGGCCCTTTCCACTCAAACCTGGTACACTATGGACCACATAAGCTAGGCTGTGGACATCAAGAATCTAAAATTTGAGTTTAGTATGTTCCATCCCTTTTCCCCGGGTGGTGAAGTTGGGGCAGGACATGAGAGGAAACCGAGCACACATTAGCCAGCCAAGTACTATAGCAATGAGAGAGAGAGAGAGAGAGAGAGAGAGAGAGAGAGAGAGAGAGAGAGAGAGAGAGATACCGATACCATCTGTGGCCAAGGTTCTTTAGAAGGTGGGCCAGCGCCCTGTAAACCATGAAGGAAGTTCCAATAGGTTTCTGATTGAGCATCACTCAGGATGCAGGGAGAAGGTGGCTTCTGGGCTCCAGCAGCCTGCTGGGGAGCAGGGTTGGAGGATAGGGAAGGCCAAGGAGCTGAGGAAAAGAGGCCAGGGCTTCATGTCTGCCTAGCAGAGGGCATTACTGTCCTGCAGCAACATCCCACAGCTGGTTCCACACGTTCTGGCCAGGACAGAAAGGGGGCACAGGGAGAGGCAATGCTGGGGCCCTCTTGAAGGGGGAATGGGAGTGGAATGTGGGGGCTCAGGCCTTGATACCAACTGAAGCTTCCCGATGCCTGGGAAGACCCTGGAGGGCAGAGGCTCTGCCTTTCTAACTGCCAGGAATTGGGAAAAAGGAACAACCCGTGCTCTGGCAGTCAGGGGAGTGCAGCTGGTATGGGAGGGGAAGTGGAGGTAGAGGAAAGGCTCCACTGTTGGCTGAAGGGCACTGAATACCACGCCTCTCAACTCTACCCACTGAGTACCCTGTGTGCGCTCCACAACAGGGAGCTGATCCCTGCAGTAATTTCAAATGGCTTATTAGAGAAGAGGGCCAGCCCGTCTGGATTTCCCCCAAATGGGGCAGGCTGCTCTCCTACTCCTCACAGCACCAAGATGTCAAAGATCCAAGACCTACCCCTGCATGAACCACTAGAGGAGCTGTGGAGGCAGGAGTTCCCAAAAAGTGAGGCAACAGTCAGGGAAATAAATTAATAAATACAGGGGCCCCCATGAGGAGCAGGCGGGAAAGCTGCTTCTCCTTTGAGCTCTGATCCTTGGTATCCACTCCAAGCATCCCCACAGGTTTTGATGAGTGGAGGAGGGACTGCAGTTTGGCAGAGGGGGAGCATTCACTTGGGGCAGACTTCTGGAACTCAGAGTCTGCGTTCCATGCGCTGCTCCACAGCTCGAAGCAGCAGCTCTGAGTACTGCTCTAACAGGGCCTGTGTTTGCTCAGCCCCTACTGTTCCAGGGCTCCCGCCAGGGCTGGACAACACAGTTCCAACTAGGGCCTCTAGCTCCTGCCGCACTGAAGAGAAGGTTCTTCTGAGGAGCTGGGTGATACGACCTTGCTCCATTGAGGGTGTCTTGCAGCTGGCCACCTGCAACAGGACCCCAGAAATGGGTTGGAAGAACAGGGGATCTGTCAACAACTGTATAACAAGGAGGGGCCCCACCTGGGTAGCCTGCCCCCCTTCCCAAAAAAGGGACTGCAAACCCACCTCAATGTGGCTGGGAGTTCTATACTCCCAAGGTCAGCAAGTATGACCAGAGGCTATGGGATTGAGGCAGACCCTGGGGTAACCCCAAAGGAGGAGCCCATCAGATTATGGCACCATCTACATTTTACTGGCAATTCCTCTTTCAAGGCTTGGGCCCTGCTGCACTGCACCCATGTCCAGAGTGCCAAATAGTTTTTGAATATGAAAAGCAATACTATTAATAACTACACTGGGAAAAGATGGTCCCGAGCAAACTAGGACATGTGGGTTCTCACTACCCACCTTCAGCTCTTAACCAGACATGACCAATAGGTGCTCGGTTCAAGAGGCCCAGCCTGGCCTCTCATCTCCTCACCTACTCTGCCCACGATGTTCTTGGTTGCAACATCCACCCATTAGTGAGTGGAAGAGCATCATCATTATGTTCTAGATATTTGGCACTCCTGACATACTCTGTCTCTCCACTGGTGGGTGCCCAACACGTACCAAGTGGTAGAGCTGCACAGCCTGGCGCACACTGCTCTGGAGCTCTGCCACAAGTTGTTCGCACTGCTCCAAGCTCACTGCTGGTTCTGGGAGGGACAGAGACAGCTCAGTAAGGCCCAGCAAAGCTGCCTTTTCAGGCCTCCCCACCTGCAGCCATTCAGCAGGACAAGCCCACCCGCCAAGCACTGCACCCTCTCCACTTGCCCTGAGTCCTTTCTTCTTGCTCCTGCCTTCCCAACACCCTCCCAGCACTACACAGAAAAGAAGGTCCAAAGGAAAGGGCCAGCCCTAGCCCCAAGGCTAGGCAGTGAGGGGCAAGTGGGTCACAGGGAGATCATGAAGATTAGCAGGAGTGTCTCACCATCAGGCATGGAACTTATGGACTGACACAGAAGCAGAGAGGACAAAAAAACACCAGAGGCTGGATGCCCAGAAATGGAATAGAGCCAGAGAGCAGCCAACAGATACAGAAGAGAGAGTATGAGGCAGGAGATAAGAGGGGAGCCATGCACACCTGAGGCCTGGCTTGGGGCTGCCCCTGGCCTGGTACACTCCATGGGGCTGGAAGTCTTCTCAGGAGGTGGGGGCTGCAAGTTCTCAGGGACTTGGAGGAGGCTGCCCACTAACAGGTGCTGGGCACAGGAACTGTTAGGCCCAGGCTGAGCCTGGCATTCTGTTCTAGGCCTGGGAGGGGTACCCTCCCCCAAAGAGGCCCGCTTCTCAGATGTACTGTGAGTCTTTCCTAGGCCCACTAGGGAGCCAGGCTGTTCTGCCTCACCAGGAGCCCTGCCCTTGGTAACAGGTGAGAATGTGGCCAGGGTAGGACGATCAGGCAACGACTTTGGAATATCCAGGACCAAGTGAGCCCGGCTGGGCAGGGCCAACTTGCTAAGTGGTGAGACTCGAACAGGCGTAGGAGCGTGAGGTTCAGCTGCCAGGCCCAGATTCTCTCCAACAGAGATGCTGCGGGATATCTTGGCCATGGAACTGGTGGTGGGGTTCTGGTAGGAGTGGGGCCGAGACAAACGGCCATCAGCCTGGGTCAGGGAATGCAGGCCCTCCTGGGCCTCTATCTCTCGTAAGAGCAATGGGCCTGGTGGAGGAGCCTCCCCTATAGAGAAGACAGAGATACATGCAAGTCAAATGGTGAGGAAGGTATCCCAGGTGCCAAGGCTCAATTCCCTAGGAGCTGCTATGCCCTGCACACACCCACTAAAGGACACCCAGTGGCAAGCACAGTGACACATCAGGGCTACATCAGGCGCTCCTTCCTCTAGCCTGCTCTGTGCTCCATATTTCCCATATTCTAAGAGCTGAGCCCACCAGGCTCCTTACCCTGTGGTGCCAGACTCTGCACAGATTGGGCTTTCTGGAGTCTACCTAAGGAGATGGTTGATGCTACTCTCTTGGGTGCCCAGCTGCTGTCTGGGCTGAGACGGCGTCGTGGCAACAGCACAGGGGCTGCCTGCTGGGGGCCAGGATTCCCAGGGTTAGGCTCTGCCTCTGGGGGTGCTCCTGGAGGATTAGCACCAGTTGCTCTCAGTTGCTGGCCAGAAATCTGTGGCATCTGGACTGGTCTCAACGTCAGTGCTAGGCTTGAGGAAGATGGGGACGGTTCCCTAAAAGGAAGAAATGTGGAAGAAGGCCCAGAGGAGGCTTAGGGCTCTCCCCTGCCAAGGTAGGGAGAAGCTCTCACAACACTAGGGAAGCACTAGGAAAGGAGGGCAGGCACAAAGAGAGGCAGGCCAGCCCCAAAACTTGGAAGTACAAAATACTGTTGGACATGGGAAGATAAGCCTTGGAGAGAGGAGGGCTACATGCTGCCCCAGGGGCAGAACTGGCCCCATATTAGGAGCACTGGGAGGTCAGGAGAGCTGGAGCTCCTTGTGGGAGAGCGAGAGCTGCTGTGGGGAGCATACCTGAGTGGGGGGGTCTGCACTTGCAACAGGAATCGTGAAGAGATGCTCTGAGACTCTGGTCTCTCTGGTACTCGGATGGGGCCTCCTGCCAGGGTGACAGAAATCATAAAATGAAGGAAGCCCTTGGCCCAGATTCTCCCCCATCCCACAAAAGGCAACCCCAGAGCATGCTCTGCCTTTGGAATCTCCTTCTTAGCCAGACAAAAAGGAGAGTGGGGCAGATTGCAGTGACCAAATGTTGGACCTCTGACCACACCTGGAGCAGATCCATTCGCCAGAGTCTCAAAGTGCTGTTTTAGAAACTGCTCCTGGTCTGGGGTACGGGGGCTGCTTTCCTGCAGTCCATAAGGGCCAGTGCCTCCCTCCTCTTCCTCTTCTTCTTCATCTCCCTCAGCTGGCTCTTCAAGGTCTGAGGAAATGCCATCCACACTCAGGGGCTCCGTGCTCTCAGAGTCTGGATGTGGGGGAGGGAGAAAGAAGCATCACGCTGTACCTATCTATCACCAGAGTCTCCACTCCCACCTCAATCCATTGACCTGAGTGGCTCTGGCCCTCCCTCAGGGCTGCAGCCTCACCTTCATTGGGGTGCTCAGGGCTAGAAAGGCGGCTGCTGCTATAATCCACAGAGCAGGCACTGTCAGGGCTGTGCTTCTCTGGGCCCCTGCTGCTTGGATACACTCTTCCCAGGGTCCCTCGTGCTGGTGCCTGCACCTGGAACTCACTGTTGGGAAGGCGGCAGGGGTAAGAAGAGGGAAAAGAAGAGCAGGGGTGAGCAGTAGCCCACTAGATTCCTGCCTTTCTTCTTCCCCACCTGTGAGCAGGACTGGGGATGAGGCAGTGGTGAAGTGGCAGGCAAGCCTGAGTACCCTGGGGCCAGCCCTCTATTCATTAAAGAACATTCAGAGGGAAGAGAAACTGGGGACTGCATGGCCCCAGGGGTCTGGTGGCAGCAGGATGCTTGCCTGGTATCCAAAGTGGGGCTGTCACTTGGCTCCGGGTAGACAATACCATCTTCAATGGGTGTAGGCTCCAGATCTTGGGGAAAGACCCCTTCCTCTTGGGACAACAATCGGATAATGTGGGGGCAGGAACAGGGCTGTGAAGGCTGAGACCGAGGGTGCTTTTCATTCTGGAAACATACAAAGGGGAATTATTGGGTTTGTTGATGTGACAAGAGTCTAGGAAAAGGGATGGAAGTAGGTAGGTAAGGATTTGGTGTGCACCATTTTGGGAGAAGCTGGATATTCCAAATCTGAGGACAGACACCAAGAAGCCGAGCTGGGCTCCAACTAGTGTTCCTGAGCTTCTCGAAGTACTATATTAGCATTCTGGCTGCTAAATTCCAGCCACCATTTAATATCATAAGCCTTCCAAGGAACCCAGCCCAAGACAAAGGCTACCCTTTGCTTCTTCACGTCAATCACCATACCACACAGCCTGTCCAGCCCTATTCAGACTTTGCAGTTCAGGTTACCCATATGCCACATGAGCAGAGCAAGCATAGCTGGACCAGTACTCAGGCTCCAGCTGTTGGTACAAGGCTGGCTAAGGCTGCCTGGAGAACTTCAGGGAACTGGAAGAAAGTTGGCTCACCTGGATAGTATGTGAGGTCTCAGGGGTCTCCTGATCATGCTTCCCAGGACCAGATGGGGTCATGGACAGCAAGTCTTGACTACAGCCCCGAGGGCTTGGGGTCAGTGTCTCCAGCTGTCGCAGGTCCAGCATGGAGCGAACACTCAGCTCAATGCCAGACTGAGCCCAACGCCCTCTTCTTCTGGGTCTTTGGTTGGCTGCAGGGGCTGAGTCCAGGAACTCCACCATGTCTGGTGCCTGGTGCAGGGCAGGGTGGGAGAGGAATAACAATGGCAATTACACCATAGTTTTAGCAAACATTCATATATCACTTACTGTGTGCCAGGAAAAACCAAAGTATAACCAGCTTAAATAACTTGTCCAAGTACCATAGACAGTAAGTAGCCTGCCCGTGGGTTACAACTCAGGGAGTCTCACTCCGGAGCTCATGCTCTTAGCTTAACTCTATGTCCTGTCTTCTGGTCTCTGTCTTCACCTGGTGTCATGGCAACCTCAAAGCTAGGAGTCTCTAGAAGTCTGCTACTCTGAGGACAGCCCAACAGCACCAAGAAAAAACTAAGAGCCGAGCCTTGAGACCTTTGGCCTTTTCAGAACGTACCAGAGACACCACACCATGTAACTGCTACTGACAATGAAAGGTACTAGCACTTGAAATCCTGACATGGGACAAGTGAGGCTGGGCTGCCCAGGGGTTTGCACTGAAAGTCTTTAGCTTCTTTCTAGTTAAAGTAGCCACTCAGTTATTAGTCCTCTTATGGCCTTTCCCCTCGACCTATCTGGAAATTCTAAGCTTACCTCCTAAACTGAGGTCTTCAGAACTACAGTTTCTCCACATTTCTGCCCTTTGAACCTTTGATTTTCTTGAACTTAAGTTCTAACCATGTAGCTCACACACCTTCTTTCTACTCCCTACCTCAACCTGTTTTTTTTCACATTTACTCTGAGGCCTCCAGATCACTGAACAGGTGGAGTACCTCCCCTAAGGGAGACCAACCCTTGCAGGCCCCTCACCTGGCCCATAGGAAGAAAAAACTTGGGCTTCATCACCCCTAACCTAGGATCAGCCCACCTGCCTGAACTTCCCTCATAAGGCTCTTCCTTGGACACAATGGGTGGAGCATGTGAGCAGACCCCATACTCAACTCGCCACACCCAGAAAGCCCGATTTTCACCTTCCTTCAACTCTTGTAAACTTGGAAGAGCATTTTAACAATGGTGACTTACCCGACTCATCTCCCAGTGGGACAGACTTCGGGGCAGGGCCAGGCCTGTCACCAAGGCTAGACAGAGACAGGCAGTCAGAGAGAGTGTCTTCTGCACGCCCAACCCCGGAGCCCTGGCCCCACACCAGCCCATACCCTACATGGCCACAATGATGCTCCAGTTTCCTCACTCTTACACTGCTCTTACCCCCGCAGTCCCAGAAAAGGCAGCTCTAGCCACTATACCAACTGGTTCCTGTCTGACATATCAGACTTCCACAGACCTGGCTCTTTCTTGGTACCCTTGGCAAGGACAGGCAGAGCTGGAAGTTCTTCTTCTTCAGTGCCCTCATCTTCTCCCTCCTTGTCACTGTCTGATGAGAGAGCTGGTCCAGAAGACAGCATTGATGGGGCCTCATGCCTGTGCCAAGAGAAGGAAGGTCATGAAGAGAGAAAACACAAAGGGGGAAAGAGTCCAACATCATGGGTCTTTGTGTGAAAAGCGGGCACTGGGGGATACAGAGTTGCTGAATGGCAAGTCCAAAGCAAAGAGGAAGAGTAGTGAGATTGTAGTGAGCAATCTGGATGTCCAGTCACTGCTTGCCCTTATCCCATACTCTGTTCTCACCGGTTGGGCCTAGCAGCTCTTTGGGGAGAAGATGGTCCTTGCTGCTTGCTCCCTCGCTGACGCTGGCGCAGCTCCGCCAGACGCTGCCTCATGCTGATGGTCATCTCAGAGCTCAGGCGCCACACAAATACGCAGCTGGGTAGAGCCACAGAGTTGGGTGAGGGACGGTTAGGGAAGGACTCTGGGGGTGGCAACACCACCCATCCCCCTTCTCCACAGGCTGGCAAGGACACCAAAACCACCCTCTAGTGCAAGGTCAGAACCAGTCAAGAAATATCCTTGTTCAGCATTAAGTGACAGAGACATTACTGGGGTGAAGAAAGAGGAGGGGCAGGATGTGTTTGTGGCACAGAAGAAGAATCTGTGACTTCTGCTTACCTGTCCCCTGACACAGAAATGAGATGTTTGCAGTCATTACTAAATTTCATGCCAGTGACAATCTCTGTGAAGAACAAAGAATATGGCCTATAAGCCACCCTGAAGTCCCAGCCAAGCTTCTGTTCCAACAGTGGCAAGGGGAAGTAGGTTGGCTGGAAGGGAGGGGTAGGCAAATATGATGGGTCTAAGAATCCAAAGGAAGAAAGAGTAAAGTTCCAGGGGTAGTGTACGGGGCTACACTCACCTGAGTGGCCAAACATGGTGGCCACGCATTCGCCTGAGGAGAAGTCAAAAATGGAGAGGTTCTTGTCAGAACAGCTGGTGGCAATGTAGATCCCTGAGGGGTCTGTCTGCACCTGAGGGGTGGGACACACAGCTGGAAGAGGATGGGAAGCACCAGTGTCTCTCCACTTAGCAGCCCATCCTTCTGTTCTCTGGACCAGTGCCCATCCTTCTGGGCCCTTACCTTAATCAGAGTGCCATCCTCACCCTGTGACCCTTTAAATAGCTTCTTCTGCTTCCCACTGCTGATGTTAAAGACTCTGTAAAGAAACATACTCTCATTCACATGAAGAGGAGGTCATGATCAAGCATATCTGGGTGGCAGTAATGCCAGCACTCATTCCCAGCCCCATTCTCTATGGGAACCACTCCCCAACACCGAAGGGACTGCCACCTCTTCAGTGAGGCAAAGTACTCATTCTGTAGGTTCAAGGGGGGCACAAAGTCCTGGACAAGAAGACAGACGTGGGGACTGAGCTGCCTAAAGCTGACCCCCTTGGGCATGAAGGAGTGTGGTCAGATGGTCTGAGAAAGGGATTCCCACCGAATATTTCGGTCCTGGCAGCCAATAGCCGTGTACTTCCAGCTGGGCTCCACATCCATGTCATAGAGGGTCGTCTTCCGTACCACATGGTGTGTCCGTGTAAACTGTACTCCATCTCCAGACTGCAGGGGTGGAGCATGTGGGCAGACCCCAAGCCCAAACGCCTCACCAGGCCCAGAGATCCCTGCTTTCTCATCTCTTGAACTCTTATAATCTCAGGTAGGAGATTAGTATAGACCCCTACCACCACCCACTGCCCCATTTAGGGAAGCCCCATCCCCTCACCTTCTGTGCAGTACGGAAGTAGATGCTCTTGTCTGCTCCACAGCTGATCATGCGGACTTGCCCATCGCTGGCTATAGAGGAAGGGGGCCTAGCTATTCCCACTGCTCTCACCACACGTGACCAGCCCTTCCTCTGCCTTCCCTCAGTATTCCCTCCCCTATCAAGCTATTCTACATGACTAGGACAACCAATTAAATCAGGATGCTTCCCTCCAAACCTAGGCTTTCCTTTCTTCCTATTATCAGCCAACCTGCTTAGCTCAGGTCCCCTGGACTGAGAGTCTACATTCCATCCTTCCAGCCCCAGGCCTTCCAACATCCCCCATACCCCACGTAACAGGCACACCCTTTTCATGGAGGCAAGAGGCAGGTGACAGTGGGGAGGGGAGGAGGATGTTGGTAGTATGTGGCAGAATGTATCTCAATTGCCCTGCCCCCACCTGCAAACTTGACAGCAGTGATAGAGGATGAGTGCTCATCCAATGTCTGCTGTAGGCTGTACTCCCGTCCAGCATCCAGCACGTGGATCAGCCTGTCCCGGCTTGCTGAGGCTAGCAGCTTCAGACCTGGGGTTAAAAGAACTCTATCAGCCCATGAGTGCCCAGGGCAGGCCCCTAAGTCTGACAAAGAGGCTTGCAGTAACAGCCCATTATCCCTAAGCCAACTGAATCATGAAGCACAGATGGAGCTGTCCTTCCCTAAACCTGCAAAGATACCAAATGAATCAAAGAACTTACGGTCCAACATCCAAACGCCAGGACAGATATAAGTGGCACTGGCAGGAATGGAGAAGCCCTGTACCATTTTGGGCTAGGGACCAGGCACCCTCCTTACCTGTGTCTGGCTTAGAGTACTCCAGGCACAGAATTTCTGAGTCATGAGCCTCCACCTTCAGCATCTCACTTAGGGACTGTAACTCATGCACCCTGCAAAGATGAGGAGGAAGGAGGTCACTGCCAGGCTTCAGAGACAGAGACTCACCCTGCTTCCTTTGCGACCACCTCTCCCCCAACCTTTTTCCAAATTTATTCTTATTTATTTTTGAACTTTTAGCCTTCAAGAAAAGCTGCGATGAGTACAGAGAATTTCCATATTTCCTTTACCCATCTTTCCCTAATGTTAACATCATACATAAGAACAGTTCAATTACCAAAACCACAAAATCTACACTAGTACAATACTATTAATTTAAGGCTTTATTTGAATTTCACCAGTTTTTCCACGATGTCTTTTAATAGATCCCCAGGATCCCATCTGGTATACATTTAGTTATTATTGTTCTTTCCCATGTATATAGATATCTTCTTGATCCCTAATCTTTTTGAACCAAAAAGAACTGTAGTCTGCAATAGTTCTTCAGTCTTTTTTTACCTTTCATGACCTTGACACTTTTGAAGAGTACTGATCAATACAGGTACTCTGTCACAAATACCTAAACTTGGGTTTGTCTAATGTTTTCTCAAGATCAGACAAAATTTATGCATTTTGGCCAAGAAAACCACAGACACAATGCTCTATCCTTTTTAGTATATCATATTATGAGCTTCATGATATTGATATGAGAATGTTAAGCTTGATCATTGGTTAAGATGGTTTCTGCTGGGTTTCTTCATTTAAAGTTATTATCTTTCCCATGTATATAGATATCTTGATCCCCAATCTTTTTGAACCAAACTTTTCTAAAGCTCTGTACTTAAGGACCTAACTTCTCTTGCCCATACCATGGAAGGCTGTCAATACCCACTCCAGGCCTTGCATTACCTGAGCGTGCCCATACGGTCCCCCGAAGCTAGATGCTGTCCATTGGGGCTGATACATACAGAGCGGATGCCAACACGGGGATCCATCAGGGACCCATCACCTTTGTCTCCTCCAAGCAGCTCAGTGTCCAGCAGGGCCTGAGTATTCCCATCCACATAGATGATCTTAATGAGGTCCTAGTGGAGAAGGTCAGGAGAAGTAGATAAGGCAGGCCTGACTCTGTACAACTGCAAGGGGAGAGGAATGCTGGACAAGATAAACACGTGGCTCTCTGAGCTCAGTCAAATAAGAGCTGGAAGATCATGGTCTGGGGACCCGATTCCTGAGAAAGTGTGAAGGCTGAGGGGATGGGGATACTAGAGTGGACTGGGGCCCTAAGGCCTCAGGGCTCACATTGCTTAGGATGTTTCGGTGCAGAGTGGAGCCATGCACCCCAGAGCTTTCTGTGTTCCACAGGCGAATGGTGTTGTCCGAAGAACAGGTGATAAAGGAACTAGGGGGCAGGCAGGCCTGATTACTGTCCTTCACTTCAGGGTAGACCTAAAGGGGCAAAGGGAACAAAATCAGATCTCTAGTTAGGGAGCAGTCCCTTGCCTGCCCAGGGAATGCAATTAAAGGGATAATGCTGGCCAAGACTCATAGTCAGCAAGCTGTAAATACTAGATCATCTTCATAATCACTAAGGGAAAGCACATTAACCAAGCACCCACTATGCACCAGGACTCTCCTCTGTCTCTCACTTGCATTATTTCATTTAACACTTAGAACAATTAGATGAATCAGGTACATCACTTTATAACTGAGGAAACCAAGGCTCAGTCAAGTTCAGAAACTTGTCCAAGATCACCTAGCCTAGAACAAGGCGAAGCTAAGGATGAACAGCGGCACATTAAAAGTCTAAGGTACATAAGCACGAAAATTCAAACTCAATCCTCAGGACCCATCTGAGGCTAGACAGATACACAGGGGAGTTGCTGAAGAAACAAGGAGGAAGCAGGAATGTAACATTATACTTGGGGATCCCCACTTTCCATTTTCACAATGGTATCCCAACGAAGTTGGTCAGTCTCAAGCCAGCCCAGCCCACATACCTCCACACTCCAGACGCAGGAGGAATGATACAGAGCCGAGTATACCTTGCCCACTTTCTTGGGGTCTCTCACGTCCCAAACATAAATACTGTGGTCATTGTATACACAAGACAGCCACTGATTAGTGGGATCGAAGGTCAATGCAATGGTGTCTGGATACCTAGCATTGGCTGCTCCAGAGAAAAGGTGGCTGTGGGGGAGAGGACAGGGAAAACTGGTGAGTGAGGAGTTAATAAAATGAACAACTGAAGGGAACGAAAACAAAAGCCAGCCCATGAAGGAAGGAGCAGAGCATGGGAGCCCCCTCCAGATCTGCAGATTTGAAAGCAATTGCTTAAGAAAGAAAAAAGCAGCCCCTGAGAGCTGTCAGCTGGGAGCTGACCCACACTAGCTGCTGGGCCATGGTATTCTCCTGATGAACACAAACAATGTCACAGAATGTCACAGACAAGGTCACTCTGTGGCCATGACAGAGCAAAACAAAAGCAAGACTATTCTGTCATTGCATCTGGGCACAGATAAAAACAAGATCACTGCACAAACCCAAAAATGACCGAACATCATCCTTTCCCATCTATACGGATTGATTGCTGCTTCTTTACCAATTACAGCTTTAGCCCCCAACTTTTAGATAAAAATTATTAGGCTGTCCAATTAGAGAATTGCCCCCACCTTCCTAACAGCATCCAACCAGAGCAAAACTTCAATCTCTTGAACTATTCCTAAAATCACTTCACACAGTTCAAATCTTACAATACTTCCCCCTACTTATTATAACCCCTACTTCCTAAGATAGTCCCTGTTTCTCCTTGGTTACAACTGGTACCAATAAACCTTAATTTATTTGTCTACAAAGGTGTTCTGGTACTCTTTGGGGCATCGTTACACTATCCACCTTGTTCCCTGAAGCACAGCCAAGGAAGGCTGGGCACAGAGTGAGGCTCTAAATGGAGGTAGGGGGCCCACATAGCTCACCTGGCTTCAGTGATGCTGGCAATGTCTGTCCCCAGAGCATGGGGACGGGGCAGGGTGCTGAGGAAGTGTAGGTTAGAGGGGTTGAAGAGGCGCACGGTGCCATCAGCGCAACCACAGAAGATGTAGTCTTGGTTCACAGAGATGCAGTAGGCCACGGTGGTCTGCAAGCAGAGGGGCTCAGGTCAGCAAGGGCCACCTGCCCAACCTTTCCTCAACAGTCACCTGCCAAGAGGAGACCAGCCTAGGCAGCGGCAAGGGAGAAGCAGGCCAGCTGCTCTAGCCTGAGCCCCTCAGCTGTCATCCAGAGATGCCCCTCCCTCCAAGAACAGGTGGCCAGAGAGACCACAGCTACATTTGGGGGATGAGAGTCAGCGTCCCCTCAAAGTTACTAGAGTTTTTGGCAAAGAAAATCAAGTAGGAAGAACCCAGTAAAGAGAAAGAAACAGCTTGAGAAAAAGAGGAGAGTCTAGGTACCACTTACTGTGAAGCTGTCTGTGTTCTGAGCAGAAGAGGAAAGCAGGGGAAAGAAAGACAGAAAGAGAGCAGACAGGAGGCAGTTATACAGATCTCCACAGGTTGGAACTGGGCCAAGTTCTGGCTCCCTCCAGCTTTTCTCCTGGGGTCCCCTCCTGCATGCACGAGGGCCCAGTCTGTGGTATGAAGCTATAGGCATCAGTTCTCCCCTGAGCTAAGATATGGACACTCCCAACCACTGGGCCCGAAGTACTTACTCTCAGCTCCACCCACTTATCCAAAAGCCTTCGATCACTGAACTCGCACAGGAGCCCTGAGGATGTGATGCAGAAGGTGCTGTCTGCCTTCTTCCCTCGGCCACAGGCCACATCAGTGAACAGGTTGTTCCGTAGTTCTCCCAGCAGCCCTGAGCGACCCAGCAGGGGCACAGTGGCATTCACCTGTGGAGACACACCACTGTTGCCCACCCATCTACCCCAGAGCCCACCCCTGGAAACCAGGCCCCCCTGGCTCTTTGAGACTATTCCTCGGCCCAGAATGCTTCTGGTTTATCCAGAACTTCTGTATGGCTGCTGAGCAAGCAGAGAAGGGTCCAAATGGAGCAGGGTATCCTAAGGTGAGCTGAGCTGGCCCTGGCCCTGGTGGCTACTTCAGCCTCAGCATCTCACCTTTGAGGTCTTACTGTCATCAAGATACCAGAACTTGATGTGCCGGTTGCCTGCAGTGACAAAGTAGCTGCAATCTTCAGAGAAGGACACTGCTGTCACCCGACTGGACACCTTATTGGAAGCTACCACAATGTTTTTCTGGAGGGAAAGCCAAAGGAAAATTCAAGGGTCTGCCTCTTGGAGCTAAGAAGAAAGAGACTCAGAGGATAGACGAGGATTAGACAGAATTTGTACTTAAAAAGTTTCCAGGATTTACTGGTCAGAAAGAAAAAAAGGGAGGGAGGAGAATTTCAGGAGTTGAATAGATTCATTTCCTCTGGCGGTCCTCAAAGAGATGACACTAGTCCCTTTTTACCAACATGCTTGGCTACATGGTTGCTCTTTCCTGCTTCAGACTACTTTCCAGAATGAGATTGAGGTCAGCAGAGTGGAGTAAAGGGGCTCAGGTCAGCATCTTCCTGGTGCCCCAACAGGCCTTTGGAACCCCATGAGGCTGCCGGACCAGCCCACCCAGCCTACTCACCTTCCAAGCCCAAACGTTAACGATCATGTCATGCTGGTAGCCCACGGAGACAATGTACTTGGCACTAGGGGAGAAGGCCACACAAGCCACACCATACTTATGTTCCTGCAGCTCTGCCACCTGGCTACGTTCAGCCACATCCCAAACCCGCACGGCGGGCATGTGACCACTCTGCAGGGAGGCAAGAACTAGAAGTAAGGGCCAGAGGCATACAGCACCCCTTATCCTTTCAGAGTAGGGACCCTTACGTCCCCAGCAACTGGATACAATCTCTCTAATGACCTCTTGGTCAAGAACAGAGTGCTACACAAGGAAAAGGTAGAGAAGAAACATAATAAATATCTCAAGGCAACAATAATTATTAGGGAGAAAAGGCCCCAGATTTTTTTCAATATCTCTGGATAAGGGTCTGCACCTCTATTTATTCGAAGCTCCTTGAGTGATTCTTATGGGCAGCCAGGGTTGAGAACCACTACTACACATGCCTACTCCTGCCCCCACGGCCTCCCTTTCAGAATGAGAAGGTAGAGGTATTCCTCATGTGCCCAGAAGGGGGCCTCCGGGGACAAGGAACATTCTAAGGCATTCCTTTAAAGGGTGATTCCCAAACCAGCAGAATCAGCATGATGTGGGAACTTGTTAGAAACACAGATTTTGGAGTCTCATCCCAGACCTACAGAATCAGAAACCCTGGGATTAGGTTCAACCCTGTTCAAGCCCTCCAGGTGATTCTGATATACACTAAAGCTCAAAAACCACAGTTTAAGGTAAAGAAAAAAAACAGAATTTGGTATCTGTTCATGAAGCCAAAGTGGCAAGCAGCCTTAACGAGGCCTAGGATTGTAACTCTGTGCTGAGGCCAGGCCACCTACCCTCTTCAGAAAACTGCAGTTCTCTTTCTTCACTTACCTCACCAGTGACCAAGTACTTGCCATCAGGGGAGAAGGCAAGGGCAGTGATGGTTTTTCTGCAAGAGATGAGGCAGGTCAGAGGGGTGCTGGCAGCCTGGCCTAAGCCTGGCTCCCTCACAGTCCCCTCAAAAGGCAAGACCAGCAAACATCAATGGCACATGTGGCATTTCCCCAGAGAACCCCAGACAGTGCCCTTCTCAAAGTCTCCAGGAGAAAGGTGCTCCCTGAGGGCAAATACCCATTTACCTGGAACTGTTGAGGATGTGGTGCTGTTTGTGTTTCCGAGGATTGAACAGCACAACCACACACCTGGGGAGAAGAGACAACAGACTTAGCACCAAACCACAGCTCTCCAGGAGCTCCCAGACTACCTGGGAATTCCAGTCACCCAGCAGAGGGTGAAAATGACTACAACCTGTTCTTGCTTCCTTTCTCTGCCTACAAGGGCCTATCTTTGCAGACCCTTGAGGTTGTGAAAGGTCTCCCTGGAAGCCTATCCCTACCAGGTCAACTAAGCACTAGCACCATTTCTGATCATACTCACAAAGGGCATTAGGGACAAAGACTTTCCCACAGCTCTCGCACATAGCCCAGGAAGGGGTGCAGGTGGGGAGAGTACACGTGATTTGGGCAAAGCAGGCCACAGGTATACGGCCAGTTCACAGGCTTAGAGTCACACTTGTGTCAAGAATTTGTGCTCCAAGGAAGGGTGAGGCCTCTCAGGTGTGCATCCACATGTATACCTGGCAGTAGCCAGCCCTCCACACCCTCTACATGTCAGATGAGGAAGAAGCAGGGACCAAAATTGCAGGAAAGCTCAGTAAGACTAAGGGGAGACGAAGAGAGACCCTGAGAGGGCCTTGGAGCAGCCTGTTTAGTGCCTAAGAGCTCCAGGGCTCAGCCCTGAAAATCCCCGACCCCTGCAAAGGACCCTCCAGATTATCAGAAGACTTGACCTGCCTTACAGAGAAGGCTGGGATTACCCTCTCAATCAGGCAGCAAGGCTGGATGGGAGCAGATTCAGAGTGACTTTCCAGAGGCAGCTCCAGAGAGGCTAGGTGGTAGGAGTCAGGGGCAAGAAGCCAGAAGGCATAGCCAGGCAGTGTTCTCCCTTAGGCTCCTTGGCTGTCAGCAGGCCTAGGCCCATTGTGCATCTGCCTCCACGTCATCAGCACTGTAATTAGCTGACAGGAGCAAGTGTGGGGCTTGCTCCAAGTAAGGGAATGTGTAGAGAATAAGCAAAGGGAGACAACCCCCAGACCCAACCTTGTTTAGTAGGAAATCCCCTTTAGCTACCACATCTGGACCCCACACTTGTTAGAAACTTAAAGCAAAAGTGAGTATAAGCTGCTACTGAGTGCTCAGCATCTTAGGCTCAACAAACCACTTAAATATGCAAATTTTACAGGCAATCTCTGGAGATGCTAGGATCTCTGAGGTGTACCAGGTAGACCCAGAACTGCCAAAAGCCTTAGAATTCCTGAGTCACATCCTCTTCTCCTCTAGCCCCCTCCCCCAAATCCTTCTCCACTGTTTTCTTTCTCTTTCTCTTCCCATCCCCTGATCTTTCCAAGTTACCCTTTCTTCATTCCTTTCTCTCTTTTCTCTTTATACCACCTTGCAGTCTCCTGCTTCCCTTCCAGAAAGCCATATCAGGAGAGTTTTTTAACATATGACAAAAATCAGATGGCTTTGGAAGCTCTGTGCCCCATCATTCTCCCTCTTCTGTCTCAACACACACGCACGGACGTACGCACACACGCACGCACACACGCACGCACACACGCACGCACACACGCACGCACACTTGCTCAGCTTCTGTTAGGGGCAATCCAGGATATAGGGAGCCTAATTCCTCCAAAACAGATAGACTCATAGGACCTTGGAGCTGAAAGAAAGAATGGAAGAGATTAAATGTTCTACACTAAGTGACTTTAGAGATCACCTGGACCAACTCTCCAAAATTTTGAAGTGAGGAAACCCAGATTCAGAAAGCTAGGCTCTGATAAAGAGCTAAGCCAGGACTCTCCAGTGCTCAAACACTCATGCACCTCTAATTGTGTCACCCTTTGTTGATAATCTCTGGGGAGCTTCTAAGTCCAAACTCTTTAAAGTGCCCATGAAGGCCCTGGGTGGTGTGACCCCCTCCCCACTCACCAGCCTCACCCTGAACTATGCTCCACCACATTCTTTCACTCCCTTTAAACTTGTTCCTCTTTCTACAGGGTCTTTGATGGAGCTCTCTTTTTCATAACTAGTTAACCCTAGCCCTCATTCAGATCTCAGGTTGAAAGGCCTTCGAATATGTTGTCATCACCGCACAGTGTATCAATCTTCTGCAACACAGCTGCAATTTTACATTCAGTTTTGATCATCTCTCCCACTAAACTGTGCATTCCATGAGGGTGGAAACTGGGTCTGGTTTTGCTTGCTGCTTTGTCTCCTGGGCCTAGCAGAGTCTGGCCCATTGCAGTTGATCAAGAGCCATTTATTGAATGGGTGAATGCCTTCCCTGGTCCACTAGCTTGGTTCTGAGGGGTATCAGTAGGCCCCAGCTCTCCTCTCTACTCCTGTCTTTTATGGAAGAAGGGACCAAGGACCTCTGGATCCTCATCGAGGCAGTGTGGGGCATTGGGGACATTGTGGGTTTTGAAGTCAGAGGCCAGGGTTTGAGTCCTTTTTCTGCCACGTATACCTCTGTGATCCTGGGTAAGTGACAAAACTATTTCCTTATCTATAAAGAAAAAGATGGAGACTCGGATTTAGCTCATAGGACTCCTGTGAAGATGAAATAATTTTTTCAGACACACATTAGAAGCCAAACAAATGGAAAATGTTACCATTACTACTCTTGGAAGATGGAAATGGAGCTGAAAGGGGACTCCTAGCAGTGGGAAATGAGGTGCTAAGGGATTATGTCAGGTTTTTCCTTAGGAAGAATGCAGGTGAGTCCTATTAGGAGCCTAGTAATGGTAAAAACTTTAAATGATGCTTTATTTTTTGTTCTGGGGAGGCAACCAAGAAAGAAGAGTTGGATTAAGGTTGGGGGAAGAAAGTCTCTGCATCTTCATTGACTTAGGAGACGACAAGCTTAGACATAGCAAGGAAGGGATGGGGGAATACTGAGGGAGAAACTACCATAATTGTCTAAGATAGCAGCACAGAAGCACGGAAAAATAACAGAATTAACATCTCCTGGCTAAGTTAAAAAGCACCACAAAAGAGTTTCAACGAACTCTAAACACAAAGGTGTCCATTTCCTCAAGTAACTGTTCTTCTGCTCTTCACATAGTGGACCCAAATAAGAGTTACCACTTATCAAGCACTTTCCATGTAGCAGCTCCATGTTGTTTCAGTTAATCCTTAAAACAACCTTGGAATGCTGGTACAATTATCCTCACTTTATAGATGCGCAAGTTCAGAGCACCAAGGTAATTTGCTCAAGGCCACTCAACTAAAGCAAATCACACTCAGAATTCCAGAAGTAGTGCTCTAAGAAAAGCAGAATGGAGTGAGTCGCGGGAAAAAGAGAAAACTGAAGTTGAAAGACAAGAAGCATAATGAGCTAACGTGCAAGGTAATGAGGGCAGGAGCCTCTGAGAAGAGAGAAAGAAGACTGGGGCACTTTGAGGGAAAAGAGATTTAGGTTATAGAATTTTAGAAAGTCAGAACAAGCACAATGAAAATTATTAGCAGTTATAGTTCAAAGTTCATAGATTTAAATATTTAGATTTTAATACTTTATTCAGTGTGTGGGAAATGATATGATACCCCCAGCAAGTTTTCAGGCTGATGTTTGCCGAACCTTCTGCTATCTGTGCTGACCTACTGAGGAGGCCCTCTGTAGGCTCTTCTTTCTAGCAATGGCTTCTAGTCTGAGTGGTTACAGGTTACCTAGCTTTCTAATCAGCTACAGATAAACCATGGCAGAGGGCTTCAGCGGAGAGCTATCTGACTTAAAATGACTCAACACATAGTTAGCCAGTCAGATTCCAAATCCAGAAAAGGTGATGAGGGATCTATGGTAAGCTTTTAAGTTTTCTTTTAAACCTATCATCCCAAAGCAGCACCATGACCTTCAAGGGCAATGCATCAAACTGCTTAAAACACCTTCCAAGTCACTGCACACAAATTCTGAATCTTGATAGGCTACAGCATTTTTTCCTCCTCCTAAATTCAACTCCATGATGGGAAGAGGAGGAAGAGTAGCGTGTGCGTGCATAAAAAATACAATGTAGATAGAAAGATGGCTGTCTGAGGCAACCCTCCCCTTCTCTAACATCCCCCCACCCCCGACACGCATACAGAAGTATAGCCAGATGTGGCATGGAAGAGTTAAGGAGGGAAACATACAAAAAAGGGAAACACACAAAGGTAGGCCCTTAAGCTGAAAATTTTACTAATTATTCAAATTTGGAAATCTTCCAACACAGAGAAAGAGGACGAAAGAGACCAACCCGTGGTCACACTTATGGGGACAACAATGCAGATGTTGAAGTAAGGGTGGAACTTGGAAAGACATCCAAGGTTCTCCCTTTGCCCAGCTTGTTGAGGTCCTCCCAAGAGAACAGACCTCAAAAACAGTGATGTGGGAACCTCCTCCATCTTCTTTGACATTTGAACAAGCTCCTCTGTCCAATAGGGAGAGAAGGTGGAGCACACTTTGCATCAATCTTTGGCCCTCAGCCTCTATGTCCCAGTACAGCAGGCTGTCATCTTCAGCGGTGTTGGCTGTAATCCTCAACATAACAAGGGCTGGGCTGGCCCAACCCACTGAGTCCCGTAATTCAGAACCCCAGGGTACATGTACAGGAAGACTGCTAACTTTCTCAGGAAGACAGAGGCCTCAGTCCCTGGGGGCTCAGACTGGATGTCCATAGAGCACCAGATGCTGGGCCCACTGCCCAGAAACTTCTCTGAACCAAGAAGGGACAAGCCTTCAACAACCCCCTTCCCTGGGCAGGTTCAGGCCTGCTGCTATCGTGAAGAGCCCAGCACTCCCACATGATCCACCTCCTACCACTCCCCATCCTCCAGAAAGCAGAAACAAATGGACCCTGGGATGAGCAATGAATGCAGCAGCACATACAAGGAACAGGGCACAGAAGGTTCGAGTAGAGACCCTGTGCTTTAGAATTTCTTCTTTCAGAACAGGCAAAATCAGAAGGTGACTCACAGAGGCACAGGGAAGTTCCCTTGAGCCTTGCTTACATATCACTCTCTAGCCCTATTTAACATAACCCTACCCACTCCCCCCGCCATATTCCCTATTCCCTTTGACTGCTTATTGTTTACAGTTTTTCTAAAGCACATGTCAACTTGTAATATTCTATACAGTTCACTTTCCTAGGGGGAGAAGATCTACCTTCACTAGATTGCTAGCTCTGTGAAGGTGGTATTTTTATTTGTTTACTGTTACATCTGCAGGGCTTAGAAGATAGTTGCTAGCTACCAGAGCTCAAAGCCCTGACTGTCTAGGAACCTCCTGAGTAGCAGACCTGTGAAACAGGGCAAAGGGCACGTCCACGGTTCTCCCCACCTCAGGCTTTTAGGGCTCACTGACGCTTGAGGATAGTGTGATGATGGAAACAAGAAAACTAGGGACAGGCAGCCCTCTCTGCTAACATACTGTGCAAGCTTGGGTATATTCCTTAATTTCTCTGAACCTCAGTTTCCTCATCTGTAAAATAGGAATAACAACATCTACCTGACAGAATTGTTGTGAGACTGAAGAGATCATGTGCAAAGTAACTAGCATGATGCTCCCAGCCATCTTCTTGAAAGGTACTCTGCTACCCAGGGAGTCAGCAGTTACAACAAGCATCCCAACTATGGCATCCCATACGGGACTTGCTGGATATGAGTAACTCATTAGGGTCCTCATCCAAGTGTGGAATTATAAACTGTCCCCCCAGATTCACCCCCAAAGGGGAAATCTTAAAGCTTTAATTAATCTAAAAGATAATGAGTCTAGGATGTTCCTAGGGAATCCCTGGTGTGATTCTCTTTAGATACCTGGACTCCAAAGCCTTCTAAGTAAGTAACTCTCTTCAGCCAGGCCAAGAAACCCATTGTATCCCTTTTTCTGGGACACTTTACAAGCTCCCCGCCCCAAAAGCCTGAGAAAAGTCTTGGTGGTGTTAACCCAGTGAATAACAGCCACTGGTGTTAGAGCTACCAATATGCTTCTCTCTATGAACTCTAAATCTGAAATATATCTTCTCCTAGGACAAGAGGTAAGTCTCTGGGAGCTGCCACACTTACAAACCAGGTCAAAGGGGCAGTGTCTCAGCCTCCTTCCTCTCACTCACTATGGTTCAGCCATAGTGGCCACCATTCAGCTCCTCAAACAAGTAAATTTATCCCTCCTTTCCTTGGGACTTTCGTACTCAAGGTTTCCTCAACCTGGAACACTTTGACATCAGATCTTCACATGTTGATTCTTCATCACCCAGTTTTATTTTCTTCAGAACATTTAATATCACTCTCTGATATTACCTTGATCGTTTATTTGTTAACATGCTTACTGTTTGCTTGCCCATCTTGAACCTAACCCCCACAAAAGTAGTGACTCTGTCATATTCATTACTGCACATCCTGTGCCTAGAACAGTGCCTGGCCCAGAGCAGGTTTTTGACCTATCTGCTGAACAAATGAATAAATGTATCCATGAACAAACTGTTTCAGGTGTGGGATCTGCACAGAAACTAAAAAAAAGGTCCTGAGGGGGCTGATTCTTGTGAGTGCTCTTGCACATGATTCACATCCATCAGAGCACCAAGTTTCAGGCATCCTCTTCCCTCAGGTTCACCCAGTCTCTCCATAGCCCCACACACTCCCTGGCAAACCCACATATAGGGCTTGCCACAGAGAGTAAGGAGGTAGGTAGCTGTATGCTCCTTTTTACTTGATATCACAAGAACAGAGTTTAGGAGGAAAGCTGTGGCTTCACATACTCCAGCCCAGCGCTTTGGAGCTAGGGATCTCAGCATAAATTCTAACAGGGGCTGAGTAAACAGAGGGCTTTCTCAGGAGAGCTGGGTTTCCCCTCCTCCTCCCTAAAGCAACAAAGAGGTCTCCTTTTGGCTGTCAGATAGGGCAGTCACCTTTCCAGGACACCTCCCACTCCAGTAGCTCCTCTTCCCTTAGTACTCACCCAGGCCAGGCCCTGGCATTAGGGGTCAGGAGAAACTTTTTCTCAGAACTTACTGGATCCACAATACCAATGTAGCTGTGCTGGGCTAAAGCCCCTTTCCCTCTACTAAGCCAGCTAGGGAAGGGGCTTAAGTCAATTATGGATGTCTGACTAAACTGAGTTCCTCAAAGAGGCTATCTGGGGAGCGGCCTGGTCCCCTAGGGGCAGTGGGGCTTAAAGTGTGACAGGCAAGGCTGGGCTTCCTGTGGGGAAAACAACAGCAAGGGGAGAACTTTGGAGAAGAGATGCAGGAGCCACTAAAACTGAGGGGTCTCTGCCCTCAACCTGCCTCTTCCTGATACATATCCCCCTCTACCCTACCCTCCCTGAGCTGTTTCATTTCCTTTCAGAAAACTTTGTTTTGGTTTGATATTTGCCCCTAGGCCTCTGGGAGATTTTTTTTCTGAGCTTTGTTTCTCTTGTTTCTAGGATACCTGAGCTACTCCTAGAGCAACAAGCTCAGTAGGAACAAGAGAGTAGGGGTGGGGGTGGGGTGGGGTTAGGATCACCAGATAAGAAAAGAGAGGGAGGGAGCCTATTTGGCTCACATAGTCTTCCCTGGCTCCCAGATACCCCTGAGGTACATCAGGGAACTTTTTAGCACAAAGCAAAACTAAGACAACCAGAAAGAGGCTATTTGCAAAGAGAGAACTTCAAGTTTTGGGAAACCATAAGGCTAGGGAGCAGATAGTGACACTGCCCATGGCAGGCCCAAGACAAGCATACTAAGGAAATCTACCAGAAGTCAGAGCAGAGAAGCTTCCACACAACACCTGGAAAGATAATGACTTGCAGGTACTTGAGCCAGGCTGCGACTTGCCCTTAAACAGAAGCACACACCCTTAGAGGCGCCAGGCCCAGGTCGGGTGCAAGTGAGGAACAGCACAGGGCTCCATGACCCTAAGGGCAGGAATACAGGGTTCAGCAGGCCCTGAGCAGCAGTCCAGGCCCTTTCCAGCCAGTCCCAGCCCCACCTCCAACAAGAAGGAACCTGGCTTTCCCAGGCAGAGGCAAGCACGAGTGGAATTCCCCTGAGGCAAGCTGCACAGGGTATCCAGCAAAAGAAGTCATTCATGAGCTTGCTTCTGGAGAGGGAGGAGGAAGCCAGCTCAATCTCTACAGGGTAAAAGCCAGTGCAGATCCCAAAGTGTCCCCACCAGATATCAAATGCCAGAGAGCCACTCAGGAGAGACACTAAGCCCCGAACCCAGGGGCAGAAGTATCCCTGGCATATAGACTGAGATGTCCATAAATTGGGCTCTTGTCATTCAAATGGCAGATAGACAGCTTAGGGAAAAAGCAACTTTTAAAAATAAGCAGAAAGTCTACTGTTCCCCCATTTTCAAAGAGCTCTAAAGTCAGACTACTGGAGTTGGAATGACAATTCAGACACTAGCTGTGTGACCTTGAGCAAACTGTTTAATCTCTGAATCCTAGTTTCTAAAATATAGGATAATAGTATCAAGCTCACAGGGCTGCTATGAGTATTAAATAATTCCTGTAAAATGCTTAACAAAGTGCCTGATACAGAATAAGTTCTCAATAAGGTAGCTTTTTAATGTAACATAAAACCTAAAAAATCATACATCTGGTACAAAACCTGCATGAGTTGCTGTGAAACTCACAAGGGGAACTCAGCATTCCCAAGCTGAGGGTGGAAGAAGAGAGGCCTTGCCATTTTCACATTCCTGTGCCCAGTGGCAAGGAACAGAGGCTGACAGAGAGAAACAGAAGCAGGAGGGGCCCCAGGCCTCCAAAAGAAACACTTTTACAAAAGCCTAAAGAAACAAGCTAAGAGCAGAGGAGTGAAAAGGCACAAGGGAAAAAGAACACGAGCCCCAGAACCCCTTTTCTTCCATGGCACTGACATCTCTCAAGGTAACTAGAGTAAACAAATGTTCAGAGCAGCATATTCATAATAGCTAAAAAGTGGAAATAACCCAAATGTTCATCAACAAATGAATAAATTAAATGTGGTATATCTATACAATGGAACACTACTCAACCATAAAAAGGAATGAAGTACTGATATCTACTACAACATGTATGAACCTTGAAATCAGTATGCTAAATGACAAAAGCCAGTAGCAAAAGGCCAACTATTATATGATTCCATTTATATGAAATATCCAGAATAGGCAAAGCTATAGAGACAGAATGTAGATTAATAGTTGTTTAAGGCTGAGCTCTAGGGCAGAAATGGAGAGTGACTGCTAATGGGTATGGGATTTCTTTTTAGGGTGATGAAAATGTTCTAAAGTTGTGATGATTGCACAACTCTGTAGATATGCTAAAAACCACTGAATTGTGCATTTTAAATGGACAATTATGTGGTATGTGAATTACATCTCAATAAAGCTGTTTTTAAAAATGACTAAAAGGTAGATATTAAAGATGTTGCTGGGAACTATATATAATATAAAGTATCAATCTATATGTGTGAGAGTGGATAGCCAAAAAGCCAGAGCCTCTACCCGACCCTGTATCTCTATTACAAAAACAGCAGCAAAACATTAACCTGGACATATCTCCCAGAAGATACCAGAAAACCCTTTCCCACCCCAATTGATTTAGCATGGCTACAAACCCCCATGCAATTAGACCTCTCCCAAGGCACTTACCCAGCTGGGTAGGCAACTAAACCAGATCGAGGGTCACAGGCAAGTCCTCTGCCTCCAGACACTGTTATTCCAAGCACCTTCTCCAAGGTCACCTATTACAGCAAGACAGAGAAGTGACAAGTTATGGACAGAGTAGGGTTGGAAAGGAAGTGCTGAAGGTACTCAGGACCATCCTGCACTGCTCAGTACTTTCCCGATGGCCCTGTCTTCAGGAGAACAGGCCACTGAATTTACCAGGTTATATTCTTGCCATGGGCCCCCTAATCATACAGGTTAAAGTCAGTGTGCATCACTAGCTTTAAGAGAGCTCAATCTGCTGGTATCATGGGAAAGAAAATGAAACGGTTAAAGCTCTGCTCATGGCCACAGAGAAAAAAGCACTCCACCAATCCAGGAAGGCTCTGTTTATAAGATAAAGCCCTGGATCCCCAGACTGGGCTTTTGGGTCGATGAGACCCAGGGGAGGTCACTGATATTCGTGCCTTGGCCGGCATGAAAGAAAGGCCACTCTGATCTACCAAGGGCCAGGTATCAATTAGGTCACTAATAATATCCCTGATCTTTGCATTCCATCATGTTCTTCCCCTCCATCAGAGAACACCACCCCCCACCCCCACACATACACCATATGTCTGCCAGTTCATACAGACTACAAGCCTAAAAGGCATAAACATAGCTTAATTCTGTGTTTTGCAAAGCACAGATGATCAGAGTACTTAATTATTACTATTAAGCCACAACTCCCACAGAGATGAAAGGGAAGCATGTGTAAAGTACTCAGAGATTCTGAGAGGACATGGCCACACAAGACGTTCACCATCACTCTCATCATCACTATTGTTAACTCACACTGTCTGCAGCCCCCAGGATATACACTGAACCAACCCCAAATTAGTTTACTGGTCTTTCTGCCGACGATGCCATGTTAGATTCAGACTGCCCTATAACCTCTTGCTTGTCACTCAACCTCACCCTCTGCTATGTAAAGTCTTGCTTGTCACTCCAAGTCCGGTCTCCTCTAATATTGTCTGGACTCCTTGAACTGGCCTTCCTCAGAATGCCCTTGGTCTTTGTTGGCTCAGAAAAAGGGGCTTCTGAATGCAGAAGGGCCATGTAACAAGCTAGACTATATTCTTCTAAGAGAGTTCCAGAGGCCCCATGAGAGTCATACGAACCAGAAACACTTCATGGGCGTTCATATCTGTGGCAGGTAGGTTTATACTTAGTTCAGGTCAGTTTCCAACAAGGGGAAGCCCAGAATCAATTAGGGTAGTTTTAGGATCATTCTTTCTCTCTTACTGTCCCAACTGGAGAATTCAAAGTGTTCCTAGAGGGCCTATTTAAATTCTTATCTCCAAGGACCATTTTAGTTTGAATTAGGTTGGAAAGAAATGCCCTGTGGTTGCCAAAGACCAAAATAAATCTCCTGGGACATTATAGTTAAAAACTATTTCCCAGAAAGGTCTCTAAGAGTCTTCTATGCTTCTTGGGGATGTGGATCAGGAATTCTCAGTCAACTCATGAAGAGGCAGTTTAGTTCCAGGGTACCATACCAACCCATAGCCACCTGACAAGCACCAAACGTGCCAGTTACCCTTGAGCCTATCTGAGGCACTAGTTTGGGATAAACTAACTTTAGACTATTCAATACATTCTCTTTTTAAATTTTTTAATTATTTACTTATCAAGAGAAACTATTCCTTAGCCCAAATATTCATGTTTCATAGTTCAGGAACACAGGTCAGTGACAAACTTCCACGGAACTCAACCCAAAGAAATTCTTTACATTCTGAAATCACTTTATACTCAAAGATACCAGCCTTCCTCATCTCCTCAAAATCTTTCATGGAATCATTACTTCTGTAGAACTCCGTGTATGCCTTCTTTCTTAGTTCAGTCATGGCAAACATAGAAAACTGCAACTCCAAGGGATACAACAATCACTCCAACAATATAAAATTGCAGACATTTGGCCAGAAGGCCACCCATTGGAGGTTTTGTCAAAGCACCGGAAGGCATGGTAGTTTTTATTCTCCTTAAAACCAAGATCCTTCTTGATGGAGAAATGGACCCTCAATACCATTCTTGATAGTATACCCTAAATTATGCCTTCTTCCACACTTTTTCTCAGCTTAATGACCCCCTGGCACCCAATCACCTTTCTGAAAGGCCTGAGTACCAGGCACTGGCAGAAAGCACAAAATAACACTGGGGAAGTATGGGGGACACTTAGTTCAGAGCACCACTCCCTATCCTGGCACTGTGCCTCTGGCTATGCCAGAGGGAGAGATGCTCAGGAACATTCCTGCTCTACCAACTGCCTACTGCAGAGAGAGAGAGGAGCCCAAAGCCATATTACCCACATAGATGGAGAGGTCACAAAATCAAGTACAGTGAACTAAAAGGCTGCTCAACTTCTATTCTCTTCAAGCTAATCTGATTTCAGACAAATCCTTTGGATTCAAATTTGCATCAATCTCTCCCTTTGCTTCAGCTTTGGTCTCAAGGCATCAGACCAGTCTGTTGGTTCTCATCTTTCCTTCCCTCTGACAGAAACGTGGGTAGGTGTTTTGTGGATTGATGATCCAGTTCCACAGAGAATTTTGAAACTAGCTTGGACTTTTCAATAGTAGTCTAAAGGAGGAAGGAGACGTAAGTTACTCAGATGTTAAGACCAGTGTTTATCAGACATTTTTGACCATGACCCACAATAAGAGACACAGTTTATTTTGACCTAATATACAACACACATGTATGTGTATGCATACACATAAAACTGAAATAAAAGTTTTACAAAACAATACTTATTGCATGTAGTACTGTATGTAATTAGTAATGTAATACTCTATTTTCTATTGTATTCTAGTTCATTAAAAAATAATTCTGGTCATGGCCCACTCTATTGATTTCATGACCTATGAAACATCTGAAGCTACAGTTTGAGAAACCCTGCTACAGGCCATGTTTTTCCACTGGGCTTGGGTTTCAGGCTCTGATCTCTGGCACCTTTGTGCTCCCCAGTCACTTTCCTCCTAGGGCTCTCAGCAGTATGCAGACATCTGGGCTAGGGAACCCCATGGGTAGGAGTTTGTCTAGGCTCAAAACTTGGCTTATTTTCAAAGGATTTATGGTTTTTGGCTTTTTCTGGCTCTCAGAGCAACTAACCAAAGAGAACAAAAAGGCAGTTTCCTTTGGCTCTGTGGAGGGGGAAGAGGAGGGGAAAAACATTCAGGGGCATCAGCTGCTTTTTATTTTATGTTCTAACTCAAACCAGCTTCCTGTTTGCTGGGAGGTTTGGGGCTGACTGCCTCTCTCTCTCTCTCTCTCTCTCTCTCTCTCTCTCTCTCTCTCTCTCCCTCCCTCCCTCCCTCCCTCGCCCCCCCCCCTCTTTCTCTCACTCTCTCATAATCTTCTTCATATCCTCTCTTTCCCAAATCACAGTATGGTTTCCATCTACCCTATAAAATGGAGACAAACCTGGACCCTCCCTACAAACACACCATAGGCTAAATGCACCCACGTTCCAGCAGTTATGTGCTGGAGCCTGTTTACACTGGCTCATAAATGCTAATTGTGCACATCTTTTCCCACCTCCACATTCGGTGACAGCACAGTGGGAGTTTGAAATCACCACTGTGGGACTACTTACACCATGGAAATCAGCAAACACTACAAATCAGGGTCTTTTTTTCACCCTCAGAGAGCCTATAAACATTTACCAAGATACCACTGAGTTAAAGCCACTATTATCTCTCACTTGGACTGCAGCTGTAAGTGTTTAGGGTAGGTATTTTGTGTTCACTCTGCTTCCGGCCTTGTCCCCTAGAGTCTTTTTCCAACAGGACAGGCCACAGTGATTCTTTTAAAATATACATGAAATCAATCATTACTCTGCTTAAAACCCTCCAATGGCTTCCCATCCCTGTTCAAATCCAAATACTTTACCCCTGTTTATAAGGCCCTAAAATCATCTGGTCTCTGGCTACCACTCTTATGTCAGTTCCTATACCCTCCCTCTTTCTATGCCCCAACCACCCTGGCTGCCTTAAGCACCTGGAGCAGTTTGTAGCCTCAGATTCTCAGCATATGCTATTCCCTGGACTAAAATGCTCTTACCTCAGCTATTCACATAGCTAATTCACTCAAGTGTTTGTGCAAAGGTCTCCTCCACAGAGAAGGCTTTCTAGACTACTTTTCTGCTATCATTCTATACCCAAGTCACCCTGTTTTTCTTCATAGCACTTAAATTCAGGTAGTGACCTGACATTGATTATATCTCTGTCCACATACTGATTGTCTGCCTTCTCCATCAGCATACAACCTCCTTGAAGGCAAGACCTAAATTGCTATCCCTCACTGATATACCCCTACTGCTTTAAACAGTGCCAGGCACACAAAGGGCAGTGATAAATGTATGATGAATAAATGAATGCACCGCAGAGGCTTCAGAAACAATGAAAAAGCAGAAATGAGCAGCTCAGGAAAACTGGGATATTTCAGGCCAGTAGAGTTGCTCTCTACAAAGTACTTAAAACTTGTGACAGAAAGACCATGTCCAGACAAAGGTCAAGCACAAAGGGAGCTTAATGGTACAGGTAACATTTTGTTTCTTACGTTGATGACAAACACACAATTGTTCACTCTAATATTTTGCATGTCTTTATGGTATGTGAATACCATAATACCATATGGTATGGTAAATATTGCACAGTAAATGTTAAAAAGAGAGAAAAACTTTGGTCCAGGATGTGGTGTGGGGATCAGTACCTCATGAGCAATATCCTCCTATAAATCACATCCCTGACTCCTCTCTCTATCCTCAAGCCATTTCATTGACATTCACTGATCCAGCAATGTGAGGGAAAAGAATTCAAAAAAATATGTTTTATTTAAGTTTCTCATTTAAGTGCTCATAAAGCCGCACATTTTTATGATGCTCTAACATGCCACTTCCAGTGAAAGCTCTCAAGAACCACTGGATACATAACCCTTCTTCTGACTGCTAAGCATGGCAGCAGGTGATGAGATGGGGCACCCTCAGCCTGGATCCCTGAGTAACTCTGACAAACAGAGCCCCTGTGCTGACTCACACAATATAAGCATGAACAAGAAATAAACAGGCCGTTAGGTCTGAGAGATTTCCAGGTGATTTGTTACCACAGCATGACCTAGCCCAGCAATTTTCACCCTTTGTCTCCTACACTCTGACTTCTTCTTTTGCTACACTCTTAGAAGTTATCAAGGACCCCGAAGAGCTTTTACTTAAATATTTGTTAATTCACTTAAAAATCACAAATCCACTACATGCTAACAGAACATTTTTATACTTCTATTGAAAATAACTGTTTTTCAAAACAAAACAAAAAAATTTTAGTGAGAAGAGTGGCACTGTTTAATATTTTGGATAATATGGTACCTGCATCTGTATTCAATCTGTTGTGATATTACTCTAGTTGAAGATAAAGAAAATGTGGCCTCATTTGGATATGTAAGTGGAAAAGGAGTGACCTCATACATGCCCCAAAACGGCTTTGGGAATGCCAGGGGTTCTCAGACTACACTTTGAGAACCAATGACCTAGCCTGTCCTGAATACTACAGCATCTTTCCACATAAGGAAGCAAGGCCACTAGTGTGAGAGTTCTGGCCTCAAGCATCTGTTAAGAAAACTGAGGCAGGGAAGAGGACCTCTGAGAAAATAGCTATCCTCAAAGTCTGGGAAAAGGCCGAAAATTCTGATAAGAACTTCAGGTCCAAACTCTCATGATCTAAATGCCAACGAAACATAGCCCAAAAGACACACTAGTCTAGGTCCCTGATAATGGCCAGTGACTTCAGACACAACTGCTACAGGCAGCTAGTATCCATAGTTCTAGGAACATTGCTTCATGTACAAGTGAACTGAGAACACTCTACGTGATCTCCACATTTGAAATACAGCCTAAAAGCAGGAAGAACGGTCGAGTTGTGGCTCAGCCTTTGCTTTGGCAGGTGAAGAGTGCTGAGATGGAGGAAAGCCTATACCAACCTGAAAGAAGGTGTCATCTTTCCCTAGAAGCAAGGCTGTAGGAGGGCAGAATTACTACAGGTATACTGTAAAGGAAGGCCTAAATACCCACCACCCCCAGCATGCACTAGGCAGGGCAGTATGATATCCTCTTGAAAGAAAGAAGGAAAGCAAAATCATCCCTCACTATAATGAGATAAAGGGATAACTTCATAATAGCCTATTCCCAAGAAAGAAAAAATAAAGCCAACTGTTTAAGTGCTCTTCTGGCTCTCATTAAAGGAGATGGAAAAAACAGGTGGTACAGGGGTGATAGATAGGATGACTCATTCATACTAGAAGGAGCACTATTTTCCAACATGAAGACTGCAGCCTATTAATGGGAATTGAAATTGATTTAGTGGGTAATGAATAAATTTAACAAAATAGATATCATGGCATGTAATAAGGGTAAGTACTGATCATGAAACTTTTGTTTCGGGGGTGTGTGTGTGTGTGTGTGTACTGGGTCATAATGTAAAATGTATTTCTTAAAAAAAGTTTGAAAGCCACTGGGAGGCAATGGCAGGTTCTAAGGTGAAGAATACACAGACACTACTCTCTATACTCAAAATCCATTTGGAAAGATGAATAATATATTACGAAGCAATCCAGTATGTGACAAGGGTCATGAGAAAGATATAAATTACTCAAGGAAGAGAGATGACTTCCGAACAGGATCAGGAAAGGGAAACAACAAAGTTTTCTTGGAAGACGAGATGGCATCTGGCCTGGGCCTCACAGTGAGGATAGGATTTTGACAGGTGGACATACAGAGAGAAGGAATTCTCAGTAGGAGCTGCATGACCAAAAATCTGGCAGAATAAAAGGGCAGGTGAGCAATGGAGAAAGCAAAGATTGTGTAGGAGATTAAGTCAGGAGAAGTAGGTTGCAACCAGACCAGGAAGGTCTTGAATGTCAAACTAAGTGGAGGTCATCTGTAGGCCTGGGAAACCATTAAAGGGTTTTGAACCAGAGCCACAATCAAAGCTGTTTTGATGATGACATATATAAGACAAAAAGACAGGCAAAGACCCCAATTAGGAGGCTGTTACAATAGTTTAGGTGAGAAGTAATGAGGATCTAGACCAGCATGTACATAGTGGGAGTAGAAAAGAGATGATGGATTCAAAAGTGACAAAGTAAAGAGAAATGGCAAGACTAGGCATGGTACAACTCTGGAGGAAAAAGACAGAAAACTCAAATTTTGAATCTGAGATAGGTAATAAGTTCATACCACAAAAAGAAATGGTGCCATGATCAGAAAGAGGACCTAGATCTGGATATAGAAGGAAGGATGGAAACCAATGAATGAAGTCTGTTTTAGACATGTTAAATCTAAAGTGCTTCAGAGATATTTAGTAGGAACCACAGAACATTTAATTTAGTAACATAAACGAGGAATTAATACTTGGGAGAGAGGTAAGGACTAGAAATAGATATCTGAGGATTATTTACATGGATTTGAAAACCACCACTGAAAGTATAATGAGACAGGAGAAGACGGAGGGAAGGGAGAGAGAGGCTGAAGACAGAACTGTGGGGAATATCTATTTTTAGAGTATAGAGAAGATGAGGTGCCAGGCAGTTAGAAAGGGAAGAGAACTAGGAAGCCAGTGAAGGGGAGAGTTCCCAGAAGGGAGGGTTAGTTGCAGTAAGTGCTAAAAAGTGAAGTAGACAAGGACTCTCCAGAGTCCAGAGCCATCTGCAACATAGGTGGCCCAGCAGTCCCAAACCCCTAAAACAAGATCCCATGGACCATGGGTAGGGCCTTCTAAGCTTTTCTGATCTCTCACTCTCTCTAGTCCCTAGGACTAATCAGTCCACAAGTCAGAAGATAAGTACAAGACAATGAAAGATCCAGTTTGTAAAGCCAAGACAATGGCATTGCTAAAGATCTTCTGGCTTGAGCCTGTGGCAAATGGTTTAGATCTGCTCTTCCCTTCTTAGTGTGAGGGGCCACTACAGGGAGTCTCCAATAGCAAGGGAGCAGCTACTCCCTTGAGAGAGAGAGAACTAAGAGACTAGAGCCACAAAAGGCCAGGGTCATTTAGGATTTAGCTGCCCTCAAACTGGTAAAGGAAACCCCAGCAACTGGGAGGAAGCCGATCTCTGTTTTTGTTGCCATGTTTTGTTGCCACCAGTTTTCCTTCCCCTTCTCCCTTTCTTCATTTCTCGATCCCACTCAATATAAGTTATAAATACCTGAGTCATTCCAGCCAAACCATGGGCTTGCTATTTCTATAAACAAGCATATCACAAACCTGTCTATGGCAGAGCACTCTCCACCTTTCCCTCCCTTCCTGCAGGTTAAGAATAACTATCCTTTCTTGCCCACACACTGTACTCTAATCTCACAAAGCAAATTCTCCACCAGATTCTGAGAATTGACACTTATACAAAAGCCACAGAAGCAGCCCAAAGCCAGCAGGCTTTTTGCAGAGACTTAGCCAGCTGGGCAGAGACCCAGTGACTGGCCTGGGGAGGGGTGCGGAGGAGGTGGCTATCATGCCCAAGCTCACTCACTCCTGCTCTTTCAGACTCCAAAGTGCCATCTGGTCAGAGGCAGAAAGGGATACAATGGACACTCCAAGACTGAAGAACAGACCTTGCCTCTCTGCTCTGCTCCTGGCAGTCTCAACCCCATCTGGCTGACTTACAGTTCTAATGTCTATACCTTGAAGGCTCCCAGAAACAAGTAACGTCCAGTATGACAGAAAAACCAGGCTCCCTTAGAGTTCAGAATTAGTTGGAATTGAGCCAATTCTCTGGTGCTGAGATTAAAATAGCCTCAGCTTCTAAGGAAGGTAAATCTGCCACTGCCCAGGAGGTGACCTTAGAGATCCTCCAGCCATAAGCCCCTGGCAACTAGAGAACAAATGTTCCCAATCCTGGCCTATCAACAAGACTACTCAGAGAACTTTACAATTTTTTCTCAGATGGAAGTCCCATCCTATCCCCATCCCCGTCCTCAAAAGATTCTCAATCAACAGATATGAAGTGGAGTTCAAGAATCTATATATTAAAGCTCTCCAGGTGGTTCTCATAATTAATCGGGTGGAAAATTATTAAATTAATGCAGTTTCCTTTTTGTTTCCAAATTCAAGCCATTCTTGGGACTAAGGAGAAAAGACTGTTCCTAGTATTCTTATAATACCCAGATCTATATATAAGGTAAAGGGTCTTAGGCAGAGAGAAGAGTTACAGCTTTAACTCTTTAACAGCTACCATTTACTGAATGTGTATGAACTCTGTGCCAAGAACTGTGCTAAGCACTTTATAAGATTATCTGATTGAATACTCTTGACAACTTTATGAAGGACTAGTATTATCTCCATTTTACAGAGGAAAGAATCAGTTAAGTAGTGAGTGGAAGAACCAGGATTTAGATCCAGGTCTGTTTGGTTCCAGAAAAACCATGGCTGTCTGAGGAGGGAGTTCAGTTCAGGTTCTCTAAAACCAACAAAATGTTGCACTTTCTTGAAAGAGCACATGGGAAAGTCACCGTGCCCTCATGGAAACAATAGGGATAGATTTTAGAACCAAGGTAGAAAGCAGAGGACACAGGGTAAAGTAGAGGGCCAATAAAGTCCTCTCCTGGAAGCTTTAATGTTTTTTAAAAAGTTAGCAGGCCTTATCAGCCAGTAGCTGACATGAGTCTAAGAAATGGTTAACAACTCTCTTCAATGAGATGACTACAGGGAAAGTGGAATGGAGTGTCTTCTGATACCAGAGTATCCCACGTGGTCAGAGCTTGCCTATGTCCAGCCAGTGCTAGAACCAGTCGACACGAACAGCTGACACCCATTTACAAGGCAACTGAACCAGCAGAATCTGAATTCGTACGCAGAAGGAGGGCATCAGACCTCAGACCAGATGGGAGGGGATTAAGAGGGCCTCTAGTTAAAGCAATCAACAATAATACAACCATCAGAATGTGTTCAAGTCCAAAGAGCAGCTTTTACAACACAGTGCCTTGTTTAGAGAAGGCACTTCTATCTCCCTTTTTCTCCAGTTATCTGCAGGGCAAGGATAGGAGATGCCTCAATTTAAGCAACAAGAGTTAAGACGGAAATTTTTCTTACTCTCTACAGCAAGACCAGAACCACAAACAAAGCTTTATGAGCTAAAAGTATGATCATTAAAAAGGGTCTAATTCCTCCTTATTCATCAATTCTACATGTCTGAGTTTTCTTAATCTCTTGGTTTCCAAACTTTGTAACCAGGGAGAATACTAACTTCCTTATCTGGACGAAGAGTGTAAAGTCAGTCTGTGCTCTGAGACAAAAAGAGGAGTGGGAAGGATTCTTGGTGCCCCTGAAATCATGTCAACTTGTGCCATGAGACTCTACTGGGAAGAAAGTTTTCTTCAGCAAGTTATTCTCTATAAAATGCTCACTTCCTTTCCATTTCTAATGCCAGCACCCCAGTTTACACCTTCGGCACCCCATTCTTGGACACAGCAATGGCTTTCTACTCAGTCTTCTTACTGTGTAGACCCTGTCCTCCCCTCCCATAACATGTCAGAATAATCTTTCCATGGTATAGCTTTGATAATGTGCCTCCCTCAATCAAAAACTTTAATAGTATCTTACTGCCAACTAAATAAATCATAAATGTCTTAGCCTAGCATTCAAAGCTCTCTGTCAGTAGGCCCTATCTTTCTTCTAATCTATTTCCTACTACTCATCTATATGAATCATGCATACTTATCAATCTGGACTATTTATTATTCTGGAAAGGGGCTTTAGGGCGTTAGTTTATATTCTTTTTCTACCTGGAATCCCGTTCCCTTCTGCAACTCCATACTGAAATCCTATGCTTCCAGTTCAAATAGCACATCCCCTATGATTCTTTCTGTAATCACCCTTGCCAGGAATGATTCCTCCTTCCTTGATATTCTTATAGCAGCATTTAATTTGCATCATTCACATGGCATGTGATACTTATTACTTTGTACAGACGTTCTTCATGGATCTGTCTTATCTCTCTTACTAGTCTATAATCTCTCCTGGAAGGCAGAGACCATGTCTCATACAACTCTATGCATATAGCACATGGCACAGTGTTTAATAGATATTTATTGAATCCATTTTTAATATATTAAAAATATTTGTGAATTTTTAGTTCATCTTAATTAGTAAGTTCTTTAACCTCCTAGAGAATTTTCTATCTTCATAGTCAGCCCTAGAATTTAGAGCAGGAAGCAGGATTTTGATGCCTTTCCAGAAAGAATGGGGAAGGCCTAAATGGAATAATCCATGTGCCTTAAATGATTATAAACAAAACAGTCTATCCTTTACTTTAGTAAATACGTGCAGGCCTGGCTCTTCACAAATCTGACAAATTATAATTAAAGACAAAGTCCAAAAAGGTTAGAGATAACTTTTTTTATAAAAGGACAATACTATTGTTTAAAAAAAGCTTTATCTGTCCTTTATAATCAGAAAGGGCTATAGCAATGAGTAGTTATTCTGGATGTTGAAATTATGGATGACCTGTTTTCTTTGTTATGCTGCTTTACATTACTTGTGTAAAAAATCTTTTCAGAAAGCACATGTACTTCAGAAAGTAACAAAAAATATTTTATTTACCAAATTATATGTCTAATCACTATGCTGGATACCTGAAACTAATATAAAATAGGAAAAATTTTTAAAAGAAATGAATTATCTGAGATTTAACAAATTAATGATGACTTTGTGAGAAAATATTTTACACCCCATTATTACTAAAAGTTTACTGTATTTTTCAATAACATTTGTGTATAACTGCTTTAATGAGTATACAGATTTTAAAATTTAAACATTTTGATTTAATTATGAAATACACAAATTTAAATTGAAGAGACTTTTATCTTTATTGTTTTTCTCTATTTATGAAAATAATACAGATTCATTGTAAAAAATTCCAAAATTACAGAAATATAAAAATGTAGAGAGTGAATGTCTACCATAATTTACTATCCCTCTCTGAGGTAATCAGTATTAACAACAGTTTGGTATTTATAGCCTCACATTTTTTTCTATGTATATACTAACATGTATGTTTTAACAAAAATATACATAATCATTAACATATAACACTGTCATACAGTTTATTTTTTGTCACTTAACATATCTTGCATACCCTTTAATGTCAGTACATATGGATTGACCTCATTCTTTTTAGCAAGAACCAGGTACTTCATTTTATAAAAGTACACCAATCCCCTATTGAAGGTTACTTGGATGACTTCACAGATTTCACTATTATAAATAACACCAAAATAAAAATCAGTTATATACACTTTTCTGTAGTGTGAATGTTTGCAGAGATTAAGATCCTTGAATTATAACTGGTAGATCAAAAGATATGAATATACACATTCTTCTCTAATGAACACTACCAAATTGTCCTCTAAGAAGTTTCTACCAATAGTGTAAGTGCATGAGTGCACTTATTTCCCCACATCTTCACATATATTTTAAGTAAAACTTATTTAAGTAGATTAATTTACTTTCATCATAACATTAGAAGCTTAAAACAATGGGTTATAAAATTAACGTATTTTCACTCTGCTTTAAATGTCTAGTCTGAAAAGAAGCTCTAGGACTAAGACACTTCCCAAATTATTTTTCAATAGAAATGAATTAGCCTCAAAAGAAGAAAAAAGTTATTTCTATTCCTAGATAAGTTATTGCTATTAAAAAGCATGCTCATCACTCCAGTGATTTCTAATTAGACACAGTAAATTAGGATCCACTACCCCACCCCTGGGTCACTGATTTGATTTTTTTAATTCCCAAAACTTATATCCATACCCAAAAAATAAATTACACAATAGTTAGTATCAAAAAGAATATTTGCTAAACCTTCCTTTTGGTAATTAAAGTATTGTTAATATAAGCTAGAATACTAGCAAGAATGAGGTACTGAAGATAGGTCACAATAAAAAGCTGCAGGAAGATGATTAAATTTTGGAACAGAGGAGGCTGAACATGCAAAAAATGACTTCTCACTAATTGAAACTTAAAGAAATAAAATGTTGCCAGTACAAATTAGAAGAAATTATTGGGTATTCTAGAAATCTATGGACTGAGTATTTTAGAAATCTATGGACCCTGATAATATTAGCAACCCCTTAAAAACTGTAAACTTATTGAAACCTTACAATGTGCTTTCACACTCATGAAATCTCACGTAATCCTCACAACAGCCCTGGAAAGAAGCCATCAGTATTCCAATTTTACAAATAAGAGAGAAGCCAGCTCCTTAGAAGTGAGAGAGCTGTCCCCCTACCTGCTTCCCTATCTGAACATACACATGCCTGGATACTCAAAGTATAGCCCAAGGAAGAGCAGCATGGACATCACTTGAGAAATTTGTAGAAATGCAGAGTCGTGGGATGAAGCTGAATCTGAATCTGAGTCTCCAAAACTACTGCCTCTGTCCTCCACCCACTAATCTGTTTGCACATTAACTGTTAGAAGCCCTGACCACTAGCCAGCTCTGGGTTTATGATGTGGGGCCTCACAAGAGACACCAAAGCAGCCTGGGGAAGGAAGGATATCATAAGGAGGAAGGACAAGTTTAGAAAAGTCAGCAGCAGGTTGCAATATCATATGAAAACAATCACAGTGTGCAAAGATACTGTTTTCCTAAAAAGAAGCTGACCAGTGAGTGTCAGGGTAATGTTGGTAGGCTTGTAGGCAGCCTGTTGTACATTTAATACTTATAAGCAAGCTGCTTACTTTTCTCCAAGACAGTAACTAAGAGGTGGCAAGGGTCAGGGTTTCTGAGCATGCTCTGAGCTCCTCCCCCATCATCACAAACTGTCTGTGGGCTGCCCTCAATCCACTCCACCTGGCTTGGGGCTTGCTCTCTTCCGGACTAGCTGGGCCAGCTACAGGAACGTGTGCGTTTATATCCCATACTTTTGCACCCATATATTATCATGTTGCCTCTCTGATGAAAGAAATCAAAATACAGGTATCCCCTGCTTTTTCAAAGTTTCTTTTGTACCACTTCAATTTTACAAAAGACCTACATTAGTACCTGTTTTCATTAACTGGAAGAAATACTAAGAGGGCTTTCACTTTTACAAAAAAAAAAAAAAGTGTGTGTGTGTATGTGTATGTATATATATATATATATATATATATATATATATATATATATATATATAGGCAAAAAGTGAAACTAGCATTCGGTATTTGTTTTGCAGCGAGCTGCTATAAAAGCAGCATACACCCTGAGTAGTGAGAGTGGCACTGCTTTTACTATATGTTAGTATTATTTAGAGTTTTATGTGTTATTTAGTGTGACCTAGTAGGCTATTTTTTGGATCTGCGAATGTTTAAAAAAATTTCCATATAAATTAATGGTAACTGCTTCTTTGCTTTATGCCATTTTGGCTTACAAAAGGTTTCATAGGAATGCTATATTTTCAGGTACTGAGGAGAACTCATAATACAAATTTGAGATCAGGTAAGGAAGTAAGGCACTTGCTCAAGGAACTTAGCAATCCTGAAACCCACCCAGCCAAACAGAGTCAGTTGGGCAAATGACCTCAGTTTTGCTCATATTCATGTTCACTGAACCCCAGCTGTCATTGACATCAAATCCAGTTTTTCTTCCCCCTAGAAAAAATAGGCATTTTAACTCAGCAACTCTCCACAGCGTCAAAAACAAAGTCTGTCGTGAGTAGGGACAGCTACAGAGGTAAAGAAGTAAAAAGGGAGAAATCTGGGGCAGGCAGCACTGGCAAGCAGTCCGGGGTGTGAGCTATACAAACCACTGCTAAGAGCAAAACAGTTGAAAACCCATGATACCCACACACAAATACAGCCAAGCGATCTGCTGGTCTCCACTCCCCCACCTCACCCCAGCCTCAAGAGAGAAACAGTAACCACTTGTGGCTTATGGTCATCTGGAACCATGCAGCTGCACCCTGTCAACCTGACATTCACATTCCTACAGAACCATAAGTTGTACAGTTCCTAATGGTACCACAGGAAGAGAAATGGAGATACCAATTCAGGAAATATGGAGTTGGGAGTGGAAAGACTAGCAAGGATGTAGAAGGATAAGAGTTACTGTATGATAGCTCTAAAACAACCATCTATGAAATTCATTAAATTAACTTTTATGGGGAATGTTGAGAGAAAAGTATATTTTTTAAAGTACAGCCTTTTTCCGAACTGAATGGAGGATGTAACTTTTGGCTATAGCAACACTGGACATATTTCTGTATTCAGTGTCATGTTTTGCTCATGAAAACTTCCTGAGAGGAGAACAGAATAAAACTTAAGTGTGGGCTTTGGAGTTAAGACCACCGAGGTTTGAATCCCAGCTCAGCCACCTACTGGCTATGTAACCACCAGCTACTCACCTAACCTCTCTTAACATTGGTTTCCTTGTCTACAGAACAAGGATAGTAATATTTACAGTAGAGTGGTATAAAACTTGAATGAGATAACATATATAAAATATTTAACACAGTACATAGCAAAACTCAATGAATGTTACTCATTATTACCACTACGATATTATTTCTTGCATTATTGGGAAAGTAAGATAAGGACAGGAAGCACTAACAACAAAGGTTGGAAAGGGTAGGTAGTTCCAGTAAGCATATTGCCTGAAAATGTTGATTGGCACAAATCTATAATGGATGGGAAAAGAAGAAACTTGAAAAAACACAAGGACAAACAGTTAATAGATAATAGATCAAGTATTTTCATTTTTAAAAATAAAAACATTTTAATTATATAAGATGTCATCCTCACCCACCTTGACAACATCATTAGCATTATTACATCCTTCAGAAACTACTAAAACCTTGGCAGTATTCTATTTGGGTAGTGTTTACATGGGCAATCCTTTTATAATTATTTGCAATTCAATATCATCTTATTATATTTCATAAACTTTTCTATGTCTTTATATTTCATAATTTATCTTGAAGTTTTGTTGTTTTAAGTACCAACACCTTTAATGGGGTCAGCTAAACTTATTTCTGGGGAAATAACCAGAAGTGCCACTAAAAGAACACAGATCTCAAAGACTGATAAGAAGTATGAAAGGAAGTTAGAAATTGTAGTGAGCTCAGCATGAATGAGAAGCAATGTTCAAATCCAGCAGAACCTATGAAACTCCCATCTCAGGATCCCTCCAAAAGAGGATTTGACAAAGTGAAAGAAAAATCAGCCATGTAGTTTCACAAAATGTTGTTCCAAGTTTTTCAAGTAAATTTAAATCTCAACTATGAGTAAAGGGGCAGGGAAGGTAAAACATCTTTAACCAGTTTTAGGGGGAGAGATAGGTATATAAACTTAAATTTCTGGTCTTTTTTTTTTTTTTTTTAAAAAAGATTGTTTTACAGGCTAGAGAAGCAACAACAACAAAAAAGCATTATAAATATTCTCTGTGATAAAATGAGAGAAGGTGGAATTTACTCCTAAAATTCTAAGAGGAAATATCCATACTGTGAACTCATTCTTCTATAAGCATCTTCAAAAACAGAGGAAAATGCTGTAACTAATTAAGAAGCACTGTGCACTTGCTGATATAACTACTGGGAGGAAGGAAACCAAGACTTGGAAAATCTGAACACTCGAAAATACCAACCCTAAAGATCCACATTGTCCAGAGTCTGCCATTCTCACTTTATTTCTTGCCCTCCCCCCAACATTTTTTTTTTTTTAATCTTAAGAGGTAACAGAAGTTAAAAGTAAAACCTACATTATGGATTTGATTCCATAATGGCGGGCTGTTCTCATTCCGTACCTCTACTGAGAACTGTTGTAAAGGAAGCTGACAGAAAACCTGGCTTTGTCCTGCACTAAACAATGGAGCCCAGAGGACTTGTAGTAAATGGGAATGTGATGTATAATATAACAAATCCTACTGAAAACACTGTAGTTTTTTTTTTCCCTTACCAACAGTCAGGACATGATGTAAAAACAACAGATACTCTGAGAACTACAGACAATGTTCAGAGAAGCTTAGTTTGAATAAACATCATCACAAATTTCAAGCCCTACACTGTTTTCCAAACAAAGGAACCATGATAACAGTCATAAGCCTAACTTTAGACTCGGAGGTGACAGAAAGGTTACGGAGGCCAGGCTGAAGTGTCTCTTCTACCAACGTGTTTCCTTTAGTCAAGAAATGAAAACACACAGGTGATAAATGGATGAGAGAAATGAAGTCAGAGAAATACCAATGGCCTCAAAAACATTGGCCTCAAATACTGGCGTGAAATAATATAGTGACTCAAATTGATCCAACAGGGGAAACTTGCCCTAAACTGCAAGCTGAGAGAGGGAAAAGAAATTTGGAAAACAGCAGTACTGTTAGACTCTGAAATGAGTTACGCCAAGTAAATGAGGGAAGGATTGCAAGACAACTTAGAGCCTGAAGAAAATGGAGTATTTCAGACAGCAAAGGAAGAGGTGCTGAGCTGGGAAGAGAAAACTCCCCTCTCCAGTGAGAATCACTTTGAAGGCTGAGGGTAGGTGCAGGGACCAGAAGAAATGAAATGGAGATCAAAGAAGCAAAAGCAGAAGAAACACATCACACTTTTCATTGTACACCACTTGTTCCAAGGATCTTAAGACACTTCACAAGCCTTAACTGAAGAAAACATCAGAGACAGAACTCTACAAGAACCTACCCAAGTTCACTAGCAAAGGCCAATAAAGACCAAGACTGCTGGCCACAGGAGCCCCTACTCTTAGTCACCTATTCTAGGTGGGAAGCCCAAGGAGTATATATTAAACATGAAAAACTCTTGGTTCCTACAAGTCCCGGTAGAAGTGGGTAGTGGAATGGTGACATAAAAAACAGTCCGGTCCAGGATGCAGGGATATTATCACAAAGTTTCCTACTCCTGCCCACAGAGGAAATTCCTGCTGACCTGTATTAGTAAGGCAATGATCAGCTCCTCATATCTGACCCTATAATAGAGCATTTCTCTCAGTTCTATATCTGACATTGCAGTTTACAGAGCAATCAATCTAGAAGACACAGTGGAGATAAAAACTGCTCAAGGAAAAATACCTAGGAATGAATTTAACCAAGGAGGTAAAAGACCTGTACTGAGAAAACTGTAAGCACTGAAGAAATTAAAGAAGATACAAATAAATGGAAAGATATACCTCACTTGTGGGTAGGAAGAATTAACAATGTTGAAATATCCATACTACCCAAAGCAAACTACAGATTCAATGCAATCCCTGTCAAAATACTGATGGCATTTTTCACAGAACCAGAATAATCCTAAAATTTATATGAAACCACAAAAGACCCCAAATAGCCAAAGCAATCTTGAGAAAGAACAAAGTTGATGTATCACACTACCTGACATCAAACCATACTACAAGGCTATAGTTATCAAAACAGCATGGTACTGGCACAAAACAGACACACAGATCAATGGAGCAGAAGAGAGACCCCAGAAATAAACCCATGCCCGCATAGTCAATTAATCTATGACGAAGGACACAAGAATACACAATGGGGTAAAGAAAGTCTATTCAATAAATGGTGCTAGGAAAACTGGACAGACACATGCAAAAGAATGAAATTGGGTCACTTCCTTATACCATATAAAGAATAAACTCAATTGTAAGACCTGAAACGATAAAAATCCTAGAAGAAAACATAGGTAGTAAATATTCTGACATTGCTTTTATTAATATTATTTTGGCTATGTCTCCTCAGGCAAAGGAAACAAAAGAAAAAATAAACAAATGGGACTACATCAAACTAAAGTTTTTGCACAATGAAGTAAATCATCAACAAAACTGGAGGAAGGTATGTGCCAATGACATATCTGATAAGGGGTTAATATCCAAAATATATAAGCAATACATACAATACAAAAAATAATAATGATAATCTGATTTAAAAATGGGCAGAGGTTCCAGAATACATATTTCTTCAAAGAGGACATACAGATGGCCAATAGACACCTGAAGAAAAGATGCTCAAAGTCACTAATCATCAGGGAAACACAAATTAAACACAAATTAAAATCACAAGGAGGTATCACCTCACACCTGTGAGACTGCTATCATCAATAAATCAACATCCAACAAATATTGGTGAAGATGTGGAGAAAAAGGAATCCTCATGCATTGTTTGCAAGATTGTAAACTGGTACAGCCACTGTGGAAAAGAGTATGGAGGTTCCTCAAAAAATTTAAAAATAGAACTACCATATGACCCAGTAATTCCACTTCTGGGTATTTATCAGAAGAAATTCAAAACACTAGTATGAAAGGACACATGCACCTATATTTCATTGGAGTATTTTTACAATAGCCAAGATATGGAAGCAACCTAAGCGTCCATCGATAGATTGGATAATGATGTGGTTCATGTATACAAATGGTATTATTCAGCCATAAAAAAAAGAAATTTTGCCATTTGTAACAACATGGATGGATCGAAAGGGTATTTTGCTAAGTGAAATAAGTCGCACAGAGAAAGACAAATACCATATGATTTCACTTATATATGGAATCTAAATAAATAAATAAATAAATAAATGAACAAACAAAGCAAAATGAACTAATAGAGAACAAATTGATGACTGCCAGCTAGGAGGAGAGGTGGGGGATGGGTGGAAAAAGTGATGGGATAAAGATATAGAAATTGCCAGTTATAAAAACAGTCACAGGGATGTAAAGTACAGCATAAGGAATACAGTCAATAATGTGTAGTAACTATGTATGTTGTCAGAATAGGCATTAGACTTATGGAGGAAATCAGTTCATAAGTTATATAAATATCTAATCGCTATGTTGTATACCTGAAATTAATATAATATTGTATGTCAACTGTAATTGAAATTAAAAAAAATTTTTTTTAACTACTCAAGGAGAAGATTACACTTATTGGGCTAGCTTTATATTTTCTCAAGAAGCCTCAATGAGGACTCAGGTATGAAGCCAACAGATTTCTGAGTCCTAGCACTTAAACCAGGGGATTGTCATAGAACAATGGGCTTCTGGTAGAACTTAATATATAGACAGCTACCAGACTCTACCCACAAAGGTGCTGATTCCATATAGCTAGGATAGGGCCAAGGAATGTGTATTTTTTAAATGCTGTACATATTCTGATGTCTTACTGCCCTCCTGACTCTTCCCCCAAGTGAGAGGCAACAACCGTGAGCCAATGATCCATAAATATTTTTTAAATGAGTAAGTTTCCCCACTACCAAAAAGGCAAATTAAAGAATCTCAATACTAATACCTGAGCTCAAACACTGAGCAAAAGGTTGAAATTAGATTACTGCCAGTTTTTTCTCCTCCATGAAACTCATCGACACAAACTCTTCCTAGAGCCCCATGTTAAAAGGCTCAAAGTACCACTACACAATCAGGCAGGATCAAAAAACGGGAAATATAAGAGAGAGAAAAGGGGGGAGGGGGCAGAACATGAGAATTAATTAGACTTGTATTCATAAAAACAGAATGAAGAAAACTGCAAGTCACCTTGCCATTATTTCCAGAGGGACAATATAAACCCAAACTGGATTAAGAGCTATTAAGGAGGAAGATTTCAAAAACTCCTTCACTTTTTCAAAACCTAACAACACTTCAGCACAGGGAATCCTTTTGTATCCCTAATTTAAATCTTGCCTGCTCGGCTTCAGTCCATTTCTGTCCTTTGTTAAGAGAGAAAAACAACCCAGCTCCCTCTACATAAAAATCTTTCGGAAACTTTAAGAAAAGAGGGGGAGGATTAGCTACCAAGAGCACATACATTTGCTTCCTAAGGAAAACACAGCCTCAACTGAGATGAGAGGCTGAACGAACATTTGTACAGTATTCGAAGTTGAAGAGTGTTTACAACCGACAACTTTGAGAGTTTTAGTTCATCAAGACTCAGATCTGACAACAAATATCATCAAATTACTCTCTTCCAATGGTATTACACTACAGAGACTTCCTTCCCTTAGAGAAAGTTTTAAAAAATCCCAGCTCTCAACTACTCTAATAACTTAAAATTCCCATCTCTGCTGGCTCTCACTTCAGCTTTCAACTGTATTTTAACCATATTTTTTTAAGTAGGCCTCTCCTCAATTAAAAAGCCTTTAATGAGCACTACTTTCTGCATATACATACTTCCCCTTCTCTCTTATGCCCTTCACACCTACCTAGGCTGCATCTCTACTTCTTTTTCAACAGTTTATTGCTTCTAATTTTGATTTATCTTCTAAAGAGGTCATAAACTTTTCTTGGTCAGTTTTTATTCTTTTCCTGGTCAGTTTATTCCCTACTACATTTGACATCTTTAAATTGTTCTCATTTATTCAATTAGTATTACTGCATACCTTATACTGTACTAAACAGTGTGATGTAAAAAACATGACCCCTGACTTTGTGAAATGAAGGAATACACAAAAGAACAATTAGGGACTGGTTCCAAGGTAGTGGGCTGGTCAGAGAAGGCCCTGTGGCTCCAGTAAATATAGAGTGGGATCTAAAAATAAGTGGAGAATTTGGTAAAAAGGCTACTTTAGATAGAAGGAACAGTGTGATTCAAAGCAGCAGGCCATGTGAGGTAAGAGTTGCATAAAAAAGCCCTCTGTCATTTCCTTCTTTACCCCCAACCCCCAAAAAGCATAGGTCTTTTGGTCTTCAAAATTTATTTCACAGTTAGTTATCCATGAATCCCAAGCTTTCTCTGAATACCCACAGCCATCACATATTAGGGCAACTGACAAAGCCTTACACACCAAGTCCCTATGTAGGTTAGAAGGCAGGCTTTTAGAATCATCTTAGGTATAGTCGTCAGTAAGGAGTGGCAAATCGGGCAGATTTAGAGTCCTAGGCACACAAAGACAAATACAACTTTGGGTGCTAAAGATATGCATCAGTACTCTTGTTCTGTCAGACTATTCAAGGGTTATTCAACTTCAGCTAAGTATTTCCTTCATTCACAGCTCTAAGACAAACAAAGCCATTTAAAGAGTATGAATCCATATTTTAAAGGACATTTAATGGTGGTGCCAGGGATGCCTTTTTTCACTATTTTCCTAGAGAGCTTCTCTTCTCCTCTTCTCCTCTTGCCTCAGGACTCACGGTTCAAGCAGCCCTTCTGTGAAGTCTTTCCTAATTCCCCTAAGCTGATTTAGGTTCTCTCCCCTGTGCTGCCGTTAACACCTGTTGTATGTTTCTAGGATAGCACTTACCACATCATGTTGTAATTATTTGTCTGTAAGTCTAACTAGCCACAAGTTCTTTGAGGACAAAAATAATGTTTTATTCATCACTGATTCCACACATAATAGGCACACAATAAACATTTGTTGAATGCATTAATGATGAATGACATGAGATTTAAAGAATGGTGATCATACCTTATGAATCACAGACCAAAATTACAGTAAGTACCTTACACTAAAAGACTAAATTCCCATGATATATTTATACTGCCTATACCACTCTTTGTCAGAAAAAGAAGCCAAAGATATGAGAAGGTTGCTCTAATAGTGCTGGTCACTGCCAAGTTATCAGTTGAGAATACGAGTGCTTGAAGTACTAAGAATGACTCAATACAAAAGATGAACAGAGTCAAATTTAAGATTTATAAGTTTCAGGGTCATTCCCCTGCCTCTGGAGAACATGAAAAATTATTAATGAAAAAGAGTCCTTGGAAAAGTCACTATCTCCACTGTCATGGAATCTTGTGGCCAGTTTTGACTTAATATGACCTCTGATGAAATATATAGGAAAGCCATTCACCTTATGATCAAATCCAAGTAAGGTTCTGCGAAGGGATAGGGATCTAAATTAAGTCCTCCCATAATCCTGCCATGTTGTACATTAGCACTCTAAATCATTCCTCATCTCTGAAGTGATACAGGCAAGGCAATGAATTACTGCTATCTCAAATGCTTCTCCCTGTAGCAATCCTGTACCACTCAAGGCTACTGTGTTTACAAGCTGCTAATAAGAGAGAAAAATCTGATCCAATTCTGTGAGAACAAAGTCCTAGGTTCCCTCAGGGATTAAATAAATTTAGTCTGCTTTTGTATTCCTGAAGTTGTGGGGCTCAACAAAGTTAAAGAAAACATAAAGAGGAACACCCAGACAACTAGATAAAAAGGGACTTGGCTTCTAGGGAACTTCTACAGCAGGGTGGGATGTGGCTCTTGGCATATAGTGAATGAGATAAGCAATGTTCAAGGGCAAAGCAGGAAAACTTTTGCTGTTAAGTATTTCACTCCTTGCATGTTATCATTCCTAAGAAGCCAAGAAGCTCCAGTTAAATTAATCTAGGTTTCTTGAAGAGACAAATTTGTTTTGACCCCAGGCAAGATCATTTGCCAAGCCCCAGTACCTCGGACTAGGTCTTACATAACCTAGCTGTGACACTACCACTTGCAGCTACATTAGTCACAGTTTAGCCCTTCATAAGAAGGGAAATTGAGTCATAGCATATGAACTGGCTTCCTCCAACACAGACTTAGTTTGTACTGAGGCCACGATTGAACCTGGGTCGCCTTTCTCCTATTCCTCTTTTCAAGAATGAATCTCAGCATGTCCACCCCGCTGATCTTTTTTCCTTTAACTTAAAACGTCACTGCCTTCTAGAGAGGCAGGGATGGGCACTACTGATCCTTTAGAGCCAATAGGAGCTTCCAGTTCTTTTCTTTCCCAAGAGGAAGGAGGAAGAGGAACATGGAGCAGAGGAGGGGTGGGTTGGAACGGGGTGGTTCGCAATACTAGAACTCACCTTGGAGCTGAGGTCCTCTCGCCGGTTTCCTGCCTTACTCCTGCGCAATTTGATGGATGGGGACCGCAGCAGGTTCTTGATGCGGCTGGTAATGGTTGACCCTTCCACAGCCATCAGGACGAAGAGTGCCGGGATCTTGCTTCCACAGCAGCACTGCCTTTCCACTCCACAGGCTTCCAGTACGCCCTCTCACCGCCCTGAGACGGCAGAGGCCACCTTACCTTCTGCAGCTCTCATGTCCAGGCATCCCCCTTTCCCCTTTTCTGCGCTGTCCAGCCCTGCAGGGTTCTTCACAACGTCTGAAGGACAGACCCGTGACAAGGGGGTAGACAGACTCTGCGCTGTGAAAACTGCCAGGCCCACAGCTGCCAGAGGCGTTTACACGGGAGAAACGGACGGGCCCTGGTAGGGCTAGCGGCTGGCTGGCTGGTCCCCGTTACTTCCCAACTGTTCTCACGGCAACTGCTGTGCCCAAGGACGGCGGCCGCCGGGGGCCCCTGGGGGGCTGGGGGGGCTGCGTACCTGTGCCGGGGCAGCGAGGACTCGGCGTGGCGGGGCTCGCCGCGGCCCGGCCACCCGCTCTGCCACGCGCGCCGCCCGCCCCACCCCTGAACCTCCGGAGCTCGCCTCGACACTCCGCGGGGACCTGGGCCTCGCCCCGCCAGCCCCTCAGAAGCCCCGGCTGCTCGCCAGCGCCCCCGCTCGGACCCCGCCTCCCCGGCCCCGGCGCCCGGGGGCCGCGCCGCCCGCAGCGCCCTCAGGCATCGCGCGCTCCGCGGCCTCAGCCCCACGGCCGCGGCGGCGGCTACGGCGGCTCGAGCGGCCCCAAACGCGCACACCGCCGGCGCCAAGCTGCGGCGGGCGGGCGGAGCCGAGGCGCCGGGGTGAGGCCCGAACCCTGGAGGGCGGCCCGAGTGGGGGCGGAGCCCGAGAGCGAGCCCGGAAGCAGGGCCCCGGGACGCGAGGAGCACGGGTTCCGCTCACGCAGCCGCGCGGGTAGCTCCTCAGTAGGAGGGCGACGCAGCACGGCCTCGCCGTTGAGAGAACGAGGCCTTGTATGGTATCACGAGGCCTGGTCCCCCCGAGTACGGCATCCCCCACAGCCCCCACCGGACGGGAACCACGCCCCAAGGGCGCCACGGCGGGGCCTTGATCCGCCCGAAGGACCAGAGCTGAAGCTAACCCCTAGCTCAGAATGGGAGGGGGGCTGCGACAGCCATGAGCTCTGCTCCCATCAACCCCAATCGCTGCGACTGAACGCGGTGGGAACAGCCGCTCGGCACCACGATGACCTACGTGTAAATGACTCTCCGGACTCTTCGACTAAGTGTTATTACCTGGACAACCTGATTGGCCATGATGGAAGGGGAAGGAGATAATCGCCTGGAAAAGTTTTAGGCTTTTGAGGGATAAGACAAGTGAATGTGCCCACGAGACACATTTGTTTCACGGCTTATTCAGCCTCCAGTGTCCCATCGCGCTCTCACACGGAATTAACTGGTCTTTCTTGCTCTAGATCTTTTTCCTTGTTCCTACCAAAATGTACGCGTGAAAAATTTCCCCTAGAACTGCTACTTTGACGAGGTAACTGCCAAGCTTGCTGACATCGCATTTAGTGACAGTCTAACTCCTGGGGGTCGGGGATGAGCACAAATACCTTTACAATATTATTTTACAGGTATCTCAGGCTAAGAGTTTATTTTATAGGAGCCTGACTTTCTGCCTCCTAGCTACTTCAAGATACTGCCTTATGGAAGGGTTAGCCTAAGCCAAAAGAGAAATAGTAGTGATATAACTGCCTTACTCTGTCCAGATCCTGGGAACCCCTGGAGAACGTTAGCAAGAGGGAAGGAACACTGAACCCACCCACTGCTGTGGGTGGGTCTTGACCAGCTAACTGGCAAAACAAGTATGTACTTGTGTGTATGGTAACCAAGTATTAAAAGCAAAATCTGTAAAGCTCACAAGTTGACAAAGATCAAAGAAGTCGCCTCTTAGAAAACCAACTGGCAGTAGCTACCAGGGGCATGAGACTTCCTCTTTCCCTTCAGCCATGCATTGCAGATGTAATGAAAACTGGGATTTTCACATTTCCCAAACCTGGAAAATTGAGGTAAGAGTCATTAGCCACAACAGTATGATATAGGGCATTGGTTCCTTCCAGTCTTTGCTAGTCTGGAACTTTACCTCTACAGGGGTCAGATCTAATATCATACTAATAAATGGTGCCACCTGGAGTCCTTACTTGCGTACTGCAACCTCAGTAACCCCATCTTGAGTTGTCCCTCATTCTCTCCAGTTTTGTCCACTAGTTGTTTCTCACTCATCGCCAGGTAGATGGGTTTACAAAGTTATCATCGGTCACTTTCTGTCAACGCTACAGTGGTATATCCCTTTTAAAAAGTTCCCCAAATTAATCTCGCCTGAAGCAAAAGTTGCAAAGGCAAAGTCAAGCTCCTGCTTCCATTGTCTAAGATGATCTTGGGGAAAAGCAACCGAAAAGTGTAATGAGTCTGGATACTTTCAGTCTAGGGCTAAATCATTTATTTTTAATTCTTCACAACTTAGTCCAACCTTTATTGTCTAGGTATCAAGCAGCATCTGAAGTGCCAATATGGGAAGAGGCTGTAGGCTGTTCCAAGTTTCATGAATTCCTCAGAAGTCTCAGATCCAGTATGGATAAAAGCCTTATTACCTTTTCTCTAAATATTTGCCATCCTACTCTTCAAAATGCAGGTGACCTTTATATAAGTAATTTCACCAGCCATATACTGTTTCACTTTTTAGTCTGCTTGTGTATGTCCTAAACATGCATACATAGTTGTCACTCTAAAATACCGTCTAGGAAAAGATATATACACTTGTCTGTTTTGCACCAATGCTCATTAGACCAGATTTTTAAATTCAAATTAACATGCCAATAGGTGCAATTAAAAGATACTGGAAAACTAACAGGCTAAACATTTGCTCATCAATTCAAATATTTATTGAGCACCTTTACATGCAAGGCACTGTAGGACAGCTGAGACCAATGCTTGCAGTTGGAAACAGGATGAATCTCAAAACAATGCTTCCAAGACTGCTTTCCTATTTAACAAAATCTAACCAAAGAGTTTACAATAGAGAATTTAGTAGAGATTAGATATGTCTCAAAATTCCCAACTCATTCCATGGTTTAGTCATCTCACATTCCACACATACCTCCATCACTATTATTCAACACATATAGTAGAGAAGTTCAACTTTATCATACCTCAGTTCAAAAGTTGTATCAAATTTCTAAATTTCAAAAATTTGTTGATTAATCCTTATTCCTCTAAGTGGCAGTCTGTATACCTCAGCTTTAATTTTCTCTTTATCCATTCATGTTCATGTAAAATTTCATTAGAGATAATACATGAAGTACTGATGCCCTTACAAACACTTTCTCCAAAATCAAAACTTTTGTGCAAGAAATGTATTGATTCTTGGTTATCAATCATTCTCTATAAAAGTACCTGAAAATGTGCCTCTTCTGTGCATTGTTTTTAAAATCTTCTAGAAGTGAAGAACAATGTTTTTTACTGCCTTCAAAGTGCATTTACCTCTCAATTTACCCAATCCCATTCCGTTTGAATATCTCAACCAATATTATTAGGAAAAAAAACAAAACTGTACTACTAAACCCCACCCCAAATAATGTGTGAATTATATCTTCCTTCTGTGTTCAAAATATTTTCATACTTGTTTATTAATAGGCCTTTCAGGTATTTCATCCATAATTCTTGATGGGAAACCTGTATTTACCATAACATTACACAAAGTAATTTGTATGAAGTTTATATAACTGGATTTGATCTGTAACCATAGAGTAGTTCAATCTAAAGAACTCCTTTAATAATTTTTTTTTATAAACCTTGATACTAATTAACATTTATCTTGCTTTAAGAACACCTTATTGTCCTTACCTGCTAAGACTGTTTATGTCTTGGTATTCTCCAGGGTAACAGGTATATCACCTTGCACACATTGGTACTACAAGGCTAGCCTTTCTTCCTTATAAAACATTTCGAGACACACACTTGCCGTCAAGTTGTACAAAATTCTGAAGTCTCCATGTAAAACATGCTTCAAGGAAAAGAGCACCAAAAACTTCCCCCAATGGCATGTCAGCAATTTTGAAACCAGTTAAGGTTTCGGTGACACCTCTCTCAAATGTCTCTAGACATCAGGATTCTCTACTCCAATTCAGCATAAACCTCCCAACACCAAGTCCTGCTTTAATTTTATTATAACTGATTTATTTATTCCAAGTTTATACATTCTGCTTTCCATTCACCAAATTTCTTCCGTTCTTAAGTTTCTAAAAAAATAGTCATTTTTCAAAAGCAGAAAAGAAAAGATATATATTTAATATATAAAAGAAAAGGCTAAATCTGACATAATTATATTCTTAAAAACATTCCATTTATTTACAGATGTATAAAAAGGCGAATTATTGGTCTAATAAGATCATGCTGCTTATAGAGTTAGGGTGAGAGCTCACTCTTCTTCCAATTTCTCAACTCCTCTCACTCAACTGCATCTTTTATATTCACATGTAATTTTCATAGACCAGTTTCTCCTGGTGAAAGGTTAAAAAGTAGGAGTTATTGGAGATTTTAGATTTCTGTCAAACTGCACGATTGTTCTGAAGACTGAGCCCTCCTCAATATAGCCCTGATAACTTGCTACTTCTAAGAGGTCTTGAAAACACCATTATCTTGGGGGTTTATAATGACATCTGCAGCATTACTTGAACACTGGAAATCATCTCTCATATCCTTGTATATCTCTCATAAACAGAATCACATTATCTTCCCAACCAGACTGATTATTACCTGTTTGTCTATAAAAAAGGGAACAGTGTTCAGAGCAGAATGGTCCTTCTTTTCCTGAGGATTATTCGCTCACTTGCCTGTTTCTTGGCTGACCCTCAAAAGTCTAACAAGAGCCTTGGTAAGTCAAGAGGAAATGTGAGGACAAGACAAGCAAGGAAATAATGGAAAACTGCTATACCTGGATTAAAGTACTAGCTTCTCCAAGAACAATTACTAGCAAGGAAGACAGGTGCTGGACTCCTTGGCTAAGGCATTGAATGAAATATGCTGGGTAAAGAGGAGTGGGAAGGATAATGACAAAGTGAGAGGCATTAATTACTCACTTCAAGCCTCTTCAGTAACCTTAAGAGGAGAGAAGGTTGAATGCCAGATGAGCAAGGTCTAGAAAGGCAAACAGCACAAAATCAAGAATATGCTCCTACCGCAATTTGCAGAGGAAAATTTTCCACCCTTTTTCATTCTGTTGATCACCAGAGTTACTGGAGAGGGAACCAACCATGGAATTCACTGGCTAGAACTATTCCAAAGCTGGTCTCACAACCTAGGTCTGAAGATATGCTGAGTGGGATTTGGGATAAAGGTAGCAGGGGATGTAGAAGAAATAGCATCACCTAGGCACAGCCCAGGCACTGGAAGCTCTTGTGTTAGTGTTTAACAACACAAGCAAACCCTGTCAAATTGAAGACAGACATGGGTTACATTCCAAAAAATTATTCAAGAAAGGCAAAATGCAGCAGCTAAATCCAGTCTATACATTTTCAGAATAGTGATTCTTGCCCCCAGGAGTTTCCAAGAGACCCCTCAAGTGCACCATGATTATTTACAAACTAGATAGGAAACATTTCTATACTCGATACAAATCTCATCTTCTAGGTTGAAAACTTCAGCCTTTGAGAAATCTATGAAAACAACTATACAAAAATATAAATTATCTTTATCTTTACAGGCTGTCAGTCCTTCATACCCTGACAGCTAATGAGTGAAAAAGCTCTACAGATCATTGAATCCATGGTAGCAGATAATAAAAAATATATCTTGTGATTCAAATACTGCCTTATTTCCCTGGTAAAGAGTGCCTACTGTAACTTTCCTTTGCTTATCATCCTGTGTAGATAATAGTGAATGAAACCTTCAAGCACCAGAAGACTGGTTTGATTTGGGAAATCCAGCCCCACAATTTGTTTTGGCCACTGTCTCTGGTCTGGGGAGGGAATGCTTTTCACTTTAGCTGTTTCTTAAGTGACATGATTTGTGAAAGGGGAAGGGCTCCCTCTATGCCTACTGTTTGTGTATGTGTGTGTGTGTGTGTGTGTGTGTGTGTGTGTGTGTACACACACACACACGCGCGCGCATGCATGCCAGGTAGAAATTCCTGGCACTGTGAAATGGTCTTGTTCAACACCCAAAGACAATAAGGGAGAACTAGTATATTTTTTAACATCTCAAAATAATTATGTTAGTAATAAAAGTTAAAAGCATTCCTACTTTACCAGAAGGTTTGAGTTGGTGATTCAAATCGAAAAGGTGAGGGAATGGAAGCTATGTGGGATATGAGAAAAGAGAATTTTGCTGAATGACACGAAGTCCTTCACTTTGGTATTCCATGGTACCCATCCCTCTCTCCCCCTACTCTTGAAACACCAACTAGGAACTACTTCTTCTGGATCCCTCTGCACAAGTGCATCACATTCCTTGGATTTCAGACTTAAACAACAGCTATCAACTGCAGTTCAGTCCATAGCAAGTCCAAAGTCCCAAGCAACTTTTCTGGGAGGGAAGAACTAGGAAACCACTATGGTCCTAGAATATTGTTATGAATTCCTTGTGTAAGAGGGGCACCTCGTGTTCAGTAATGGATCACATCTTCTTAGAGAGATGAGGAGACCCAGCACCACAAATGAGGTAACACATTTTAACATGATCAGAATTTCATAGTAGTAATTTCATACACTGAGGTCAGCACCCTACCCTCTTTCTCTACCATTACCCACTGAATTAAAGTCAAGGATCACAGTTCCATGACACAAATAAACAGATGCCAGCAGAGAAAGGTGGATTCCTCTCATAGCTTGGCTTCTGCCTGAGGACAAATAAGTTCATTTCCCTGCAGAACTTGTTGAGGCCCCAGAGTTGCCCAATTTGGCCATAACAGGTGCCAATGTAGGCATCACCTTGCTCTCCCGGCATTCCTGATCATTCCCTGTTAAGTTTATTTTGTGTCCAAGTGACCCAACTTTGGCAGCTACAGGTGCCAAGCAAGGCATCACCTTTAGACTCTGACCATCTGAATCACTGGAAGGATTAGCTACTTTTAAACCTAGAGGTGCCAACTTTGGCATAGGCCTCCACAAAGTATCTGTGCTGCTGTTCTCTAGGCCAGCCTTCATATGTAGAACGGGAGGTGAGGACACACTTTCAGGCTCCACAGGGGTGCCAGAAGTACTGTTTCCTCCATCACTGGCTTTCCTGTGGGAAAGAAGGGAGTCCTTTATCTCAGAGTCAATAACAATCTTAAGGACATCTGGCTCAGAGGCTGTTTCTGTAAGTTGTTTTTCATTCTCAGAAAAGTCATCATCTTCCAAGTGTAAGAGGAGGGGACTGACAGAGTCACTCTCCCCTTGCACATCAGGCAACTCTTTCAAACCAGTTCCCAAGTGGCCAACCTGGAAAGTTGCTCTGTGCCCAGGAGGCAGCTTACTTATAAAAGCCCGTCGAGCATCCCCTGGGAACTCTGTATCCATAGCACTGGGTAGTTCTGCCAGGCTAACAGAGTCATCATTTAGTTGCTGATTAAGAAAGGCAATCTCATTAAGCAGAGAAGTCAGTGTCTCATCAGTATCATCCTCATCTTCCATGTTAGTAAGCAGTTCGCTGGGATCCAGTGCCGCTTCCTCTATAGCTGATGCTACCTTTCTCAGTTCCATCTCTATGCTTGAGTCTTTAAGATCTTTCATCTTTAATTTATTAAACGGAGACTCCTTTGGCTTCGGTTTCTCCCGTCTTGATTCACTCTCTTTCCATTTATACTGAATCCCTCTCATGTCACCAGAAATCTTTTGGGGTAAGAACTCTTGTGCTTCTTGCATACTGGAAACATCAACTATTTGTGGAAAACCAGAGTCTTTATTTGCCAGAAAAACCTGTGTTGGACCCAATGTCATTCTGCCATCTCTATGGTTGCCTCTGGAAGAGATTCTACCTGAATCTTCAAAGGAGTTTTCTTCATTCCTGACAATGTTTTTCAGGTGATCAGGTGGCTTACCATCAGGAACTTCATGAGAATATTTGCTGCCACCCATATCTACCAAACCTCCCTCTGTGGCCAGTGATGTCACATTAACAATTCTTGGCATCATAAATAAGTCGTCATTTTCTGGGAGGGGAAAAAAATCATTTAAATATACAGTGGTAAGTATCTCCCTCTCATTCATACCCAAGGAACATCTCAAGGAATTACAGTTAAAATTTACCAGTCTACTTATATCAAAAAGATGAAATATTAGACTTTAAATTATGGACCTAAACAAACAAGATAATAGGTAAAACCTAATAAAATATTCTTTAATATTCTATCCTTAATAAGTTCTAATTATTTCACAGAGATGCTCCCAAGTTAATTCTGTATCTCAAGGCAGACATGCATCTTCATTCTGTTCACCCCATTAACTGCTATTCTGAAGGGAAAAATGAAGCCCTTTAGGCAGAACTGTAAAAGAAAGAATAACACCTCCAGACTGGGTTTAAGAGTATTAGTAAAGGTATTCTTTTACCTTAATAGGACTTTACACGCCTAGAACCTAAATCATCAAAGTGAAAACTGTTTTCAACTCTACTACTTATCCCTCAAAACAAGTGGTGCTCAAACTCAGGCTGATAATGTAAGAATGCACCACCTCTGGGTACAAAATAAAATTGACAAATATTTATTAATACTAAAACACAGTTTCATCTCCCTTTTACTCTCACGTCTTTTCAATTCTTTTCCTACTGAGAAATAACTAGATATCATAAGAGTTCCCAACCCCAGGTAAAAAGGACCAATCAATACCATAAGATGGAGCCCAAATGTGTTCTAAAAAGAGGGTCATCTCTCACATGTGAATGCAATAGTTCATCATTACAGAACACATTTAAAGGCTTTCTCTGTTACTGTGAGATGCCGGGTGTAACCCTTTTTCACTATCCATAGAAGACATACCTGACTGGGCCACAGCACTATTGGCAACTTGAGGCTTCAGATCTGCTTCTAAGAGAGCAGGAGAAACAGTTACCACTGGTCCAGAGAATAGGGGACCTTTTAAAGTGAGCAACTGCCCTTGCGGAGTCATCACAATGTTGGCAGAAGAGTGTGGAGTGTTAGAGGGTGAGGTATTTTCTGTAAGAAAGATCAGAAATTAATTAAGGATAAAAAAGTCTTCAACTAATGCCACTGCAGCCTAGGAGTCTAGGAGACATCCCAAAACCAAACACCAACTTAAAAGGCAGGAAATAAATTTCAAATGTAGTTAGGGAGTCGAAAGTTGAAATTTACTTTCTGAGCCACTTTTCACTGAGTAATGGTTACCTGTCCACTGATTCTTATAATGAACAGAATTTCTTATTGCTGAGAAACAAAGCTATGGAACCACTTTTTCAATGGAATGCTTCTGATAGTCTTGATGGTGAATTTGGATGAAGGTACACACAATTCTATCCCAGGCTTGCTTTCCTATACACCTCTAACAAATTACTTCAAGTTTCTAGACCTTGGTTTTTCCATCTGTGAAATGAGGTAACTGGACTACTTAATCATTAAAATTCTTAGCAATAATATCACTTGATTTTGCAACATTAAAATTAACTCATTTTTCAGTATCCATCGATACTTTCCTAGCTGATTTAATTAACCAAATTTGCTGGTTCATACGCTGGGCTAGCCAAAGAGTAAAAAAGAATATACCACTCTCTAAATATATAAAGAAGGAATTAAACTTTAAAAAATTTTCAATTTATTTGTTTCAGCTAGAGACAAACTTCCTCAACTTATGAGCAGATCTGCTGGGAAATCAAGAGTTCACGTATAAAGTCTGAAAAGATAACAGCCTAACAAAATACTCACTAAAACACTGGAAGAAAATATATGACTGTAACCTACTATCAGAAGTAGGTCTTAAATGTTACTAAAAATGGTAACTTCTTAGGATTTGCTTGAATGTGAAAACTAGAAAGCAAAATGTAATGAAGTTAATATTCTACTTTTTATATAACCCATATTTAATTAATTCAATTAAAACTAAAATTATGGCCACGAGATGTCCAGTCCACTAAACTCAACTAAAATGATGCTCATCTACGTTAAAGAAATCAATGAATGTCCCTCCTACCTGTGGCCTGGTCTCTCTTTCTGGAAAGAATCAAAGGTTTCCCCTTCCTGTTATTTATAAACATCTGTCCAAGATCTACAGATGATGCAGAAGATCCTTCCTGCTGTTTGCTAGTTCTGGGAGACACATCAAACTCATCTGATCCCATCTTCTTTTTTCTTTTTTGTGCCTCTAGTGCTTGTTGTTTTGCATAAATATACTCTAGCTTCTTCAGGACCACTTCTTCTGTCTTACCTATAGGTTGACAAGGAATAAATTGTCACTCTGTATATGACTTCACATAATAATGAGAAATAGAGTCAACTGAAATCCAGTTGATTTAACTGTATTCCCCAAAACTATGGAAGGCAAGAGTGATCATAATCCAGAAGAAACGTTCCACCCAGTCAAAAATTAACTCTGCTGTTAACTCTGAACCAAACCTTAAACTAAGTAGTATCTAAAAAATCTACTGAGGATTTCTCCTCACTAAAGCTGTTATCATTCATATATCTCACCTGAAAGAGATGATACTTTCCGTATCAAAATATTCCGTTTTCGAGTCAGGAGATTTTTCTGTCCTATTAATTTGTCTGCCTGATCAGTTAGTCCCTGAATTTCACTGAATGCCTAGAACAGAAATAGTAATATCATGTCAGTCAATTCACTCTTTCCTAAAAGTGTATGAGGCCTACACAGTTTAATGAAAAAATTTAATCTAACATTTTAGAGAACTTTATAACGCCATTAAAATCATTTTTGATGTTTCAGAAATTATTTTTTGTTAAACTGCAGGTTTTCTGGCTTATACTTACTTCTAGGGAACATGATTATTTCCAAAAGGAATCAATAAGTGGTTAATAGGTGTTTCCATTACTATAAGGAGACACAAATTTTACTCTGCTTCAATTTTAATAATCAACTTTAAAATCATCTCCTAGTCTAAGTAAAATCTGGATGAAGTAACTGTTCTAAGAGGAATACGAATGAATACTGCTTGCCTTATAGTTACTCTTCCAACTTCTACTACTTTAAAAGCAATTTAAATGGAAGTGTCTTATATATTCTACATGCAAACTTAAAATTTCTGCTAGCTTGAATATTTCAGATTTTCTTTTAAAATGACTATCAACTGTACTGACATACATAAGTAGTATGTAAAAATATCACTTATGTTGTGCTTTTTCACTGTGATAAACTATTCTAAGGGTTATGGAGAACACCAATGTAGAGACTGTGCTGAACAGAGCTTTCCAGGGTTTCTAACTTTATTGGAAGACAGGATAGCTCGGCCAATTAAGAATCTTTCAATGAAAAGCTACCCAGACTCAACACAAGAACTTTCTCCCCTAAAGAATATATTGGGCCTTCACTAGTCCACATTCAAATGTTAAATGCAACTCTATCTCAATCTCCCTCATATGGAAATGTTTTCTCTTCTCCCAGCATCTCTAGAAGATTCTCTTAGTCAAGCTCTTATTTGCCATTTACACAGAATACTTACCCTAGTGAGAATAAGACTTTTGGAGACTTTGGAAGAATGAAGTAATCCCAAGGTGATCTTCAATTTCTCAAAGAGATCCCTCATTTCACCACGCCTGCGCCGCTCATTGGCAGTGTGTGTCCGGCGATAATAAGCAAATGCTTCAGCTTCTTTCTGTAGTTTTTCACTCCAGTAATCAGGCTTCAGTTTTAGAGGCATCTGCGGTACCTGTCCAAACAAAAGATTTCTACCTAAATATCTTTCACATGTACATTCCCTCCTCCTCTATCCCAAATGGCAATGCCCTGTATCAGACACAAACCATGTTCTGTCTGGACTATTCTAACAGCCTCTCAACTAGTCGTCTTACTATCACCGTCTATTCTACCTCCAAACCTAACTTTGACAGTATAAATTCTTAACATTTAAAACTCAAACTTAGCATTTTTTCAGATAAGTCTTTCTTGATTCTCAGGATGCCTTAGACCTCGTTTTTTATTTCATTTCAATTTTTAAAATTATTTACTATATAAACATAATAGATGCATATGAGATTTTAAATATAAACATTCAAAAGGCTTAATAATGAAAAGCAACTATGCCCTGCATCTGTACAGGGGTCCTCAGAAACAACTGTTTTTTGATGCTTTTAGCTACTTTTTCTGGTTCTTAAATCTATACCTATATAAATGTATATACATATACATATATATACACACACACATATATGTAGTATATATGCTTATATATATTCATATATATATATGTAAACAGTAATGTAAGCCTATTCTTTTCAATTTTCAATGCTATTAACCTCCTGCTACGAAGATTTAGCTCACACTTTAACTCTTACATCTCATCATTCCATCTTCCTAATATAGATATATCATTAATTTGACTTTTTCCATTGACCCCTTTGCAACTTGAATATAATTCTGTTTCAAACTCTCATTTCATCGATAGACAATATCTTTTTGTAAAATGAGGGTATCAGCACTCATGATTATTCCCCTTATTTTTTTTTCTTTAACCTCCCAATCTATCACCTGTACTTACATACTTTTCAAGACTGAAATTAAGTCTTTATTAACAGATTATTCAAGTTTTAAAAAATCATTAAGTTGCTACACTATTATAACAATGTGAATACCATTCATACAAAGAAATTAATAAGTACATTTTTTGTCTTCCAGTTTCCTTTGTTTTTTCCCCCTCTGAGGTTTCTAATTGTATTCCTTTTCAAGTTTGCCTTTACCATAACCCTGCCAATACTCCAAAACTCTTATATAAAAATCACTGTTTTTCTAAAGTTAAACTCACTGAGCATTACCAGTATCAAAGAATAAAAGAGACAAGATGGAAAATTAGCACCAAGTTTAAATATAGCAAAACACTATATATAATTTGCATGTAAAAACAATGGATTATAGAAATAAGCTATCATGAAATTCTTATATCTAAAAATGTTTTAGAAAAATAAAATACAGCAATATATACAAAGTAATTACAAACATGTAAATATGTATCATATGATCCCCCATATCAGACCAAATCCAAACTAAATCACTGATTTTTGAAAGGACCTGAATAACACTCTCCAACTCAATCCAATCTCCATCAGTCTTTATCTCTTAAGAAGACAGAATAAGAAGTGGAAAATGGTTTAAACAACCAAACTCCCTTCCATTTTTTTTAAAGAAAAGTCTATCACAATTTTATTCCCTCAACTTTAAAATTCCCCTTTTATTCTTGGTTTTCTATACCTTGCCTTAACAAAGACTATTTTACTATTTTTTTATAATTTTTTTTATTGTGGTGACATTGGTTAACAAATAAGTTTCAGATTTACCCCTTCCATTCTTAGTGCTAGTAATGATAGAGAGAAAACCTTGCTTAATCATGGTGCCATATCATACAGTGAATACATTTAATAAAGTCAAAGGTTTATAATTTCATGGCTCCTTGAATTGCTAGTCATCATTTCAGAGAATAATTAATTATTTAGGTCACTGAAAATCATGAGCCTAGACAAAGAAGAATGCCAGCTTGTTTTATATCACATCATTACATTATAAAATTAAAATCCGTATGGAATTTATGAAAATTAATAAGCACTCCATACCCCTTTTAATTCTAAATTATTCTACCATGGGGGGGGGGGAGGCGCAGTAATAGAGAATTAAGAGAAAAAAAAAGCATTAATAGTTTAATTTCATTACAGGGAAAAAAGCTGATTAACTGGTAAGATTAGTACTGAAAAATGTTCTATCTAATATAGTTAATGTCCTTAACCCTAAGAACAATTTTATCCATTTCATTAAATATGAAATTATTTTTAAATACATTATAAATACCTTTCGACTCCTTTCAGTTTTTTCATCTGCAGAGATATGGGTACGGCACCTGGATAAAAACAGTATTTTCCAATATCTTACTGAAATTCAATAATCTAAGACCTATTTTCATAGCTATATTAAACCAAACCATCCCAAATTGTCTAAATTGTAACCAGCTTCTTTTTTCCAAGGTCCACTAATGTGGCAATAGAATATATTCAACAATATACCTTTTTATCTAAGAAACAGTGTCCAAATATAATCCCTAAAACCAAATTATTTTTTTCAACCATAAAATATTTCAGACATACAATACTATGTAAACAAACATATAATGAACATCCAGATATGCATCACCTAGCTTGAGAAATAAAACCTCTAAAAAATTACAGGAGGATCCTACATACAGCCTACCCAATCACATTTCCTTCCTTCTCATAGGTAAACACTCCCAAACTGAGTTTGCTATGCAAATCTTTACAGTTTTATTAGGAATGTATGATGTATCCTTACACAGAAAATATTATATAGCCATTTAAAGACTATATTACATACAGTATATCTCTCAACCGATGCCTCACCCATTATATCCCAGACATGTTGATGTATATAGTTCTAGTTTAATCATTTTAACTGCTATACAGTATCACAAAGTGTAAATTTTTCAAAAAAAATTTTTTTTTCAGAATGTTAGTAATTACTAGGTTTGTTTCTAAATTTTCACAGTGCTGCAATGGATAATTCCATACATGAATCGTTATACATATGTGTGTGCTTTTCTAAGGTATATACTTAGGAGTGGAATGGATGGGTAGAAGAAAGGCATGAACATCTTCAAATTTAGTAATGCCACAATTCTCTCCAAAGGGGTTATTACAATTTATACTCCCCACCTGTAATATGTTCCTATTATTCCACAACTAAATAGCAGTGCTATCAAAATGCTCAATTTTGCAACTCTTATGGGTTTGTAAATTGATAAAGTCACTGAAGTTTAATTTGCATTTCCATAATTACTTGTGAAATTGAACACATTTGCACTGTTGGCCAGCCATCCAGGTTTCCTTCTCCGTGAATCGCTTGAGATACCCATTACTAACTTTTCTAACTGAATTATTTTCTTACTGACTTATAACAATTATTTTATATCCTTGATAATAATCCTTTGTCAAACACCTATTACAAATATTTTCCTTATAGTCTAAGTTCGCCTTTTCACTGTTCTCATGGCATTCTAACAAAAAATCTTTAACTTTTAACAATCTGCTCCTTTACAACAATTTGTGCTCTTTTTGTGTGTTGGTTATTCTTGGCCCTCCATTATGACATGGCAAGTGTCCATTTGGTGAATTCTTCTTCAATGTCAGTAATATTTATAAAAGCTTTGCACAACTTTGGTTAATAGTCCCAAACAGATTTTTTTGTTACTACTGAAAATGGTAGTCGTTTTTAGATTATTTTTTGTTTGTTATTGTTTAAGAACTCTATTTTATTATGCTGAACTTATATCCAGCCAACAAAGCTGAACTTAAGTCTTTACTTAAGTTTTTAAGAGATTTAAACTCTTTCAACCTTCACATTGAAGAAATCTATTAGGACTACTTTCCCCTCCTTATACGTTCTCAGCATCACTAGGGATGAAGAATTACTCTTTCTCAATTCATTGCTACTTTATATGGTAGTTAATGAGATAAAAGAAAAAGTACAATGTCTGGCATTGCAGAACTTATTCATCTCTTCTTTCTTTCTCTCACACCCCAATCCCTAATCAACATAAAACTCACTAAAACAAAAAATGGAATAAGTTTTCCTGAACAAGTCATCATGTCCTTGTATTTCCATCGTATCAATTGAACAGGTAGGAAAATTTTCCTATCTGTATCTCACCTGTACAACAAGTAACCAAATTTAAAATTTAATGCCTTATTCTTAAAAGACAAAGGAACTAAACCTTTTAACGAACAGTCCATTTGCGTCAGTTATGCTAGCTGCATATATTATCTCATTTAACATTTCAAATGGGGGCATTCTCATTTCATAGGTAAGAACCTACGAATCTGAGAAATTAAAGACTGCCCAAGGTTAAATAGCTACAAACTAGCAAAACTAATATTTTATTACCAATGTGCCAGGCTCCAAAAGCAAACGTTATTCGCATTTACATGCAGACTCCTAGCAATAACCAGGCCAAGTTAATAACCTCTGAATTTCAGCTCCTCTCACCTACTTATTAGAAAACAGCTAGAGGAATAAAGGAAACAGGTCAATTACCCAGAGCACCCAACAGAACAGTTTTGTTTATGGTAGAAAACAACAATCCACGGAAAAATAAGACTTACGGCTGTTTAAAAGTTTCCATGTGAGCAGCTGTAGTCTTCATTTGAGCAACATTAATTTCCTCAGAGAGCTCTTCTACAGTCTCAATGTCCACCTGCTCTTCATCCTCAATGAACTCTATACAGTTATCCTGAAATACAGCATTCCAACAGTAAATAATGTACTAGGAGCAAGCACACCTATACTTTTCAACTGAGTGCTCTGCTCCCCTTATAAAAAACCAACCAGTGCCAAGCACTGATTTTACACCATGAGTACTGATAATCCTAAACTTGTTAATCATAAGGAATTAACTCACAAAGCAACATATGGCTGGAACTAACAACCAAGAACTAGATTATAAATCATAGCTATATATTAAATAGATAGCATTAAACTGAACAGAATCTCCAAAAGGCTATATTGATACTGCAATGTTATTTCTAGTGGACGAAATTCAGGTATGGATATATTAAAGCTACATACATCTTAAGATTAAATAGCAGTAAAATAAAATTTGGCAAGGGGGAAAGAGGCAAAGAGAAAATTTCAGGTTCTAGTTTAAGAATGCTTCATGACTAACCTCATATCAGATTCTCACAAAAACATACTCAAGCCAATTATGTAAAAAGAATATAGCCCAGACAGTCTTCTAAGTCTCTCAACTCTATAGAACAAGGGCTTTGGAAGAATTTTAGATACCAAAAGAAGCCCAGGCTTGTTCTACTTATTATACCAAAAAAGAAGTCAATCAGTAAGCATTTATTGAGCACCTGTCACAGAAACTCACTGTATATTTTATGTAACAGAATATACAGATTATGAGATGTGCAGATATTTTTAAGTCCACCTTTAAAAGTAGTGTTTACTATGCCAGAAACTAAACAGGGACTACATTACCTATAATAATGTACCAGAGAGGTACAACTCAAAATAAAGTATCCTAATCACCTTAATAATTCTATGTTTAAATTTGTTGGAAAAATTACTTACCCCCAAATTACGGGTTCCATAAGGCTGACAGACACTAAATGTAAGCCATCATTTATGTTCCCAAATTAAGCACAATTTAAACAACGTGTAATTAATTTAAACAATGAAATGATGTATATTAAAATTATCTCTAGAAAGCTAAATCAACAGTCCTAACAGAATCTAAATAGTCTGAATAATAATATAGGTAGATGCTTTATAATATTAAAACTGAAGAATGTCTGACTACTGCATGGCTTTAACTTCAGGTTTTGTAAATAATATCCAATAAATTTCACAATGGAAGATTTTAAAGAAGCTATTTCTAATTTTCCTTACACTATTCCAATATGATGATCACAAGCATAAAGATATCATAGGTATATAAAGGTACATAAACACAATGTAGAATTTAGATTTTAAAAATCTTTTAATATAATGCCCTTACTTTGAAAAAGGTCAGCATACTTTGTATGTCAGAGTCCCTATTAGGAAATTCAAGCAATGTCACCCTGTATGATTAAGACACTCTAAAGGTTACAGTAAGTCAGTTCTACTGACAGCAATAGTTTTCACTGGTTTTAAAGTTGGACTGTTTTTGGTCTGATGCTTATCCAGGCTGACATACAATGAGAGACTGCTGAAAGTTCTGCAATCTAACTCCTAAACTCAGTGAGTTCAGATTCTTCAGCTGCCTACAGACATCTGTCCTCAAAAAGAGACAACAGAGGTACAGTAATAACCAACACAAAAACATTAAAATAATTAAACATTTTAGTTTTAAAATACTTATCTTTTTGTTATGTTTTATCTGCATAAGGCAGTTAGGCATTAACACAGAAGGACCAAGTAACACAAAGGCTAAATGAATCTCAAGAAAGAGAGTTTCTAAAACAACAAATTGCTTGACTGACAATCCGTTCAGAAGGCCATATTATCTGCTCCTGAAGAGAGGGACTAACCCATTTAGATTTCAGGGCACCCCACAGGCAACTAACTATAACCTCCTAATGATTTAGAGCATATCCCATGTTAGGGGTCATCAAACCACAGCCCACAACCTGTTTTGTAAATAAAGTGTTACCGAAACACAGCTCCTATATACTTACTCACTCACTATTGTTAACTGCTGCTTTCACTCTACTTTCACGTTACAACAGCAATTGAGTACTTACAACAGCAAACCATCTGGCCTGCAAAGTCTAAAATATTTACAATCTAGCCCTCTACAAAGTTTGCCCATCTCCTGTCCTATTATTATACCTGACTCTCAATTACTTAGTTCAGGAAATACAACCCTAAATAGGAAGTCTACAAAATGACTTCAGAAAAACAAATTATAAAGGTCGTATTACAAAAGATGATGACCAAAGTTCAGAATTATAAAAACTAATTTTAGGAGATAAAGAGCAACTTAAGAAACAGTTATGTTAAAATATTAAATGGTATTTTCCATTTTTATCCAAAAAGAACCTCTCTCTTAATGCAGGTATTGATAAGTTCTCCTCCAGTTCTAAGGTCACCCATTCTCTGGTTTCTTATATATCAATCAGATAACTATAATTACTTTATATAGAAAATGTCCAAAAAAACTAACTGGGATCAAATGAGAATAGTGGTTTTAGGATTTCTTTTTTAAACCTAACCTGACAGGGACTCTCAAGCATCTATCCCCCGAAGACTTAAGCCAGCCTTTCCATAATATCAGACAAGTCTCAGAGAACAGTATAAGCTCAATAAATGTTTCCAGACTGACACAGCCTAAAAACTACAAAGTCATTTAAACATGATCTAAATCTAGGCATCCAACTGAATGTATCAAAGTCTCAGTGATCTTCTGGAAAAACTACTGTCTCTACTAAATCATTTAAATTCTTGAGGTTCAGTCACAACAAAAATGGGCTCACCACCTTTTCTACATCATCAACCTCCTCACTCTGGTAGTCAGAAACAATATCCACAATGTCATCAATAGAATCATCGGTTTTCTCATTCTCATCTTCCTCATCTTCTTCTCCCAAATCCAAAACACTGAAGTCAGCATTGCTTCTCCCACCCTTCTCTTCTTTTGGTTGTATCTGTTCTCCTGATAGCAGTAAACGACCTTGAAAATGTCCTTCCCCGCTGCTCCTTTTTGTAGCTCTCCTAGGAACAATGGAGATGGCTGCAGAACTAGAAATCTTACTCCAAGAATCACATTCAGTTTTTAAAACTCTGGTACTCCCAGTAGTTCCACTTTTCCCAAGTAAATCAGAGATGCCTTGTTCTTGTTGAAACACATGTGAATTTTCCTGACAAGTCTTTATTTCTTTAATTAACTGCTCATCTGCCTCTTTCTTGCATTCTTGTGAAGTTCCAACACATTTCTGGTTTGATGGGCCCTTCAGGTGTTTTCTCCATCTCTCCTTAATACTGTCCTTCAGAGAGTCTCCACATCCTTTCTCCTTGGCCTCTGGCTGTGGATTAGACTGATGCTCTGCCACTGTGCTCCCTGATAATCCGAGTTTACATTCTTCCTTGGAGATTATTGGAAATTCATTTGATTTTTCCTCTGGACTGTCTAATACTTTCTGCTGTTCCACTTTCACATCACCAAGTTGTTTTTTAAGCTGCACATTACTTACACTTTGGACTGTCATATTACTGGATTTTTCAGAAATGGTCTTAACTTCTGGAACAGTCAGTTTTTCTTTGGAACTGTTCTGATTCCTAACTGGATCTTCATCAACATTTTTACAGTCTTCGCTTGTGTGTGATCCAATGACACAGGAATGCTCAGGAGGTTTAAGAGTTTCAGGACCTTCTTCTGTAAGGGATTCTACATCTAAATGATCACCCCCATCTCCCAAAGAATCATTCAAGGTTTCTTCTAAGGCAGTAGCTCCTGAGTTTTGCTTTATTACATTAGTCTCAGAGTCTACAGTTTCTCCTTCTGACTGTAGGGCCTTCTTAGTCTCCTGTTCTCTTTTTAAAAAGCTGGTTTCATCTTTCTGGTCTGCATTCTGGGATTCTCTCTTCATCTGAAGAGAAGCAACATGTTGAAGAATGGAGCTGGGAACAGGTTTTTGTCCTGGGAGCTGCAACAAGGCAAAACTACCAGACTGGAGAGGAATGAGGCTGGCTGTCCCAACAGGCTGCCCACCGGAGCTATAGGTTATTTTGGTTTCAGAGCCTGTTTTACTTGCAAAGCTTTGTGGTTCAGGAGGGGAAATCCTCAGGGTCAATGTACCAGACTGAGACACAAAACTAGGTCCAGAAGAAAGCAATGATGGTGCCTGAGTGAAAACATTCACTGCTGGAGAAGACCCAACAGCCTGAATTACAGGACTCATAACAGAGAAAGCAGAGGATGAAGCAGAAGATGGTGGAGTCTCTGAAGGCTTGGAAGGAGTGGGTAACCGGATTCCCATCACTGACCCTGGTAAGAAAAAGAAGGCTTTAAGTCACCATTGCCATACCAAGACTTCCAACGTATGCTTTTCTTTTTGGACAGGTGACTCTAAGAAACTAAAAAAAACAATTCTGGCATATTAACATTACATATGGCCAAATGATTCAACAAAGGAAAAACTCATCAGAGAGCTGTGTAGTGTTATACCTGGGTTTCGAAACATGACAGGCTGTAAGTTGGGCTGGGTATTAGAACCTCGAAGCTGATGCAAAGGAAGGAGCTGAACAATCTGCCCATTAGGGTGCCTGAATAGGTTCATTCCACTTGGGCTCCTAATAGGCTGCAAGACCATCCGATGTCCCGGAAGTTGTGTATTTGACACAGGTCTAAGATTAGGAGAACCCTGTTGCACTGGAATCAACAACAATCGAGGTCCAGTACGTTTCACTGGGTTAGGAGAGACCTGTGGAGTAGCCACTGGAATCTGAGGGGCATTTTCTGAAAAAGAGGAAATGGAAACATAGTATTAGAATTTCCCTTTAACACACTTAAGAAAAAATTGACATAGGATCTGACTATGCTATAAATGACTTCTAATTTGAATTAAAAAGCTGGTGAAATCCTGTACCTCTATGATATGCTACTTAATAGTCCTATAGCTGAAAACAATTTATCTTAAATCTAAATATTAACCAGACATTGCAGGACCTTACATTTAAACTGGCAAAAAAAAAAAAAAATCAATTGTCAAGAGGTGTATTTAAACAGATAATACTTTTCTGCCTAATGAAAAACATAGGCTGGCATCTAAATCTGGATTCTCCCTAATGCTGAAGAGATCATTCATGATGAAATTCTCTTCAACTTTAAAATTCATGCTGTTAACACTTAACTAGACTTATGACTTATGACTTAGTTTCATATTCAAACATCATCTGGTCAAAAACTAAAAATCATGAGGTATAAGAAACTTCTTGATTTTTAAAATTCACTGACAAGTAAGCAAAGTGTAAATATTTGTGGAAATTATTTTTCATAAGGAAAAACATACATACCCCCAAAAAATGGAATGAAATTAAGAGACATCAAAGAAGCAGGGAAATAAAGCCTGGTTAGAAGAGGCAAAAGATAGTTTTAAAACAAACAGAAAAGGCAAAAATTTAATGCAAAAGATGGAATTAAAAGAGATTTTAAGCTATCAACAACACCTAAAGATTCACTTTAATGTTTGGAAGAGATATTTAAAAAATGCTAAAGACATGGGGGAAAAAAGTGAGTCATCTACAGATAAGATTTCTGGACATGGGGATAAAGAGGTAGGAATAACACTAATAAACATAAATAAAACTGGTCTAATATTACCATTCAAATTAGTGAACTTATTTAAGATTATTAATAAATCTTTTCATTAATTTGTCACTACATAAAAAATCAACAGATTTAACTTAACATGTGATATCCTACTAGACAGGCACCCTGCACCATGAAACCTATCAAATTTCTAAAACAAAGTCATACTCAATATTAACATGACAAATTATATATATGGAAGACCCAGTACTCTTGAAAATGAAATAAAAAACAATGGCCAAACTGTTGATGAAAAAGTGTACAATATAAACAAAAACATTTATCTTATGTGAATTAAGAAACATGTTAGAGAATTAATTTCCTAAAAATTTCTACTTAAATTTTAGTGATTCAAATTAAATTACTCCAGTTCAGAAAATGAAAGCAGCCTTCAATATACATGGTAATAAATATGACATTGTTTACTGAAATATGAGAAGGGCAAGAGAAAAAAAAGGGAAGTGAAATGGAAAAGTCACAGATATCTAAGTGCCCAAGTTGGGATCCTCTTTATAAATCTAGAACAAAATTATACACACTTCCTTAGAAGTAGCAGTTACCTAGGTCAGCTCCATTTGTATAACAGCAGATAAGAAAATCTGTTAAAATTTCAAGTAATACAGAAGATACGAGGTTTTGGGTGGCATATGGATACAGAATAAAACATGTCAGAAATTCCCCTTCCAATTCTAACCTTTTGATTATATATAGAAGTACCAGTCTTTATGTCTTTAATATTATGCCAGCATTTTCTAGCTTTCTTCATTAATAGAGCAAGCCATATACTAAAAACATATTATGGTAGCTCTCTAGAATTTATTATTTTTATTATTGTTTCCATGTGTTTATGAGATTAACCTCTATTTTGGCAAGTAATGCTGTTTTCCAATTACAGTTAAGATTGCTTTTTTAAAAATACTCTTAAATAATCAAATGAGTTGATTAAATAAACACATTGTCAATGTAGTACACGGGAATGAGAGCAAAATACATAAATGTATATCCAGAGTGATTGAAATCTGAGAAACAATGAACTACAAAAAGCTAAATGGCTTTATCAGTTTTCTTCATGACAGAATTAAAAATATAAAGGTTGGAATCCATGTGGTTTAGAAAATATGACCAGCTAAAATGACAAGATTTAAATTGATAATGTTTTCTAAACCATGTGTTTGAAACTGTGAGATTCAATAAGAAATCAGTTTCATCAACAATGACCTCATTTCCAATATATTAAAATAACATTTTTATAATCTTTTTAATATATTTATTTATAAGAAAAAGCAGAAGATAACTCATTTGATATTGTGATTCACTTTTCAATGGATAATTCCAATTTATGAACTCCCAAATCACTTCTTTCCTAAAATATCAATAGGGATTTAGACTGTGTCACTAAAGTCAAAAATATTTAGGAATAAAAATATCAATAACCAAGACAAAATTTCTGATAGCTATTTATTTCCCTTTCTTTTTCTAAATTAGTTTATTTTTTATGTTGATACTGGCTAACGAAATCTGGTTTCAGCTGTACATTTTAACAGTAAAGCACATATATATTTACATTGTGTTCGCTTCCCGTAGATTTCTGTCACCACATATTTGACACTTCTTCCCCCCTCCCTATTTGTTTCTCTTTAAATCCTGCTAAGTCTCTCTTTTCCACAGTAATTATTCTTTGAGTACACTAAGGAAGCTACTTACTTTGGTTGAATTAGGATATAAAAATTACTAAGTGTGGGCTATTTCTATTTCAAATTCGCTTAACCTAAGTCAACAAGAGAAAAAAATTTTAATTTTAACTAAAAAATTAAACATATAATAGAGTCCTAAGCAAAGAAATATCTCCTTATTTCTATTTCAATTAGTTTGTAAACAATAACTAAGTAGAATAATGTCAGTAGTATTTGAGAGTCAGGTTGATTCACAAATGATTTTTACTAGGCAAGAGGACCTAGAATTTTATTCCTCAGCAAGAAAGAAAAAGAAAAAGCCCTTGATTTGGCTGCGGTATAGGTAAAAGCCCTGTGATCTCCCTCTGTTTTAATTAAAAAGAAGCACCAGCCTACTCTACTCCCAAAAAAGGGAACCCCTACATTTGGGTTCCCTCCCCAGATACGTGCACCCCTAGCTCTCAGCATACAGCAGACCACACCCACCTAAAGGGTTGCTTTACTGGCTCAGAGCTCCACTCTCATATCTCAGTATCCTTCAGCCAGCATTTCCATTCTAATAAGTATTTTTCATATCCTAAGGAAATCTCCAGCTCCACCTATCAAGGCTGTTCAATTTAAATCCAAAGTACTAGTTATGGTTTTTATTCATGCTCTGGGTCACAAGATTGCATAGATTTTCAGTGATTTGTCATAACTCTATATTAAACATGAGCTCTATCATTTTCATTGTTCAAGTTTTGCAGAATGCTAAGGTTTTCAGGAATACATGTACCATGTTATAGCAGAAACACCTACCCTGTTATCCTGATATATCTATAATTCTATCACAACCACAAAGTTATGTGAAAAGCTGTATAGTAAACCACCTAGTAAGATCTAGGCCTTACCTGGTCTCTGGCTCACTGGTGGACTCCCATCAATTCCTGAGAGTATAATGGGAACAGAGCCAAGAGATGAAGTTGGTGTGGTCACCATGGAGGAAGATGCAGCTGTGGTCACCACGACTATGGATGTGGAGGCAGTGGAAGCTACAGGAAGAGTTATGGTTGGAGATGCTACTAAAGACTTAGGAAACGCAACTGAAGCGACAGGGGTGGTTATCCCAGTTGTTTTGATAAGGTTCACAGTGGCTGTAGACTGAGTAGGTGTTACAGGGGTGCTGGTATTAGTTTCAGAGACCTCAACAACCCCTGCAGTGGTGGCACCAGAAGGATAAGTAGTTTCTTTAATTCCCACGTCAGAAATAGCAGTCATAGGTGTCACAGCAGTAACATTCTCTAAAATCACTTGAGGGGTGGTAGGAGTGACAGCAGCAGTTACAGGACTGCACACCTGAACTGCCTCAGAAGAAACCACAGGTGTGACGACCATTACTGGAGAAGGTCTGATACTGAACTTCTGTGGCCCTGTTAGGGGTTGGGGTGTGCTAACTCCAGGTATCTTCTGCTGCAGGGCTCCAACTTTACTCATCACAAACTGTGTGAACACACCACCAGGAGAGGGTCGAGCCGCTGCAAATAAAAATTTGCAGGTCAAAAATCTTCAGTTCTCATATTTTATCCTCTTAGTGATTGTGTTTATCAACATTTATTGTGTGCGCCACTGGGTCAATCTTTTACAGGTACTACCTACCTGCATTATACGTGCCAATTTCTAGCCACAGAAATCAAACACTTCCCTTAACCCAAACCAAACCTTTATAATGCTAACAAGAAAGGGATTAAAATTTGGTGTTCCTACTAAAAATCTTTGTCTATGCAATATAGTCAAATTGCCAGGACACTAAAAAAAGACCATACAGCAGAGTACACAATTTCATCACCTAAAACATATACAGATTTTTTTTTCTAACTCTAATTTTAAAACGTGCTCCCATCACTTCTTTCTGTCCCAGCACTTCCATCCCTTTATTGCTATCCTTTTATAAAACAGTAAAGTTTTACATATTTCTGAAATGTATGAAGATATTTTTCAAGAGAGGGCAGAAGAGGACTGTTTATTTTTAAAACCACCAGTTAAAGCTCATTTTTAAAAAAGAGATAAAATGGGTTCTTTTTAAGGCATACAATGCCTCCCCTCCCATCTTCACACAATTCTGGCATTCGGCCAGAGACTTCAATTTCCTACTGGAGAAAAAATACAGTAACTGACACTTTAACTTAACATTCCTAAATAGATTTGAAAAAAAAAAAAGAAATTCAATAAACCAACTTTATATAAAATATAAATGTTTATATAAAATATAAATGTTTTAAAGAAGGTAATTTATTACAGATTCTATCATTGCAATAAGCAAAAGAGGTTTTCATTCACAGAACAGGGATGAATAAAGAAACATTTCCAAAATTGTGGTTTACAAGCGCCTTTTCTATACTTTAAGACTATACTAACTCAACTCACTTTGATTTTACTAGTTCCTTAGTTTCATAAGTTTAAGGGATATACATATCATTGGTTAAAAAACAAACAAACAAACCACCAGTCCTGATAGGAGAAATACTAAATTAAGGAAGTACCTTTATGAACATGCCTTCTCTTTTTAAAAACCTAAAAGCCTTTTCTATATCAATAAAAGTCTAAAAGTCTGGGAAACAACTGTATGACTATCTAGAGTTCAATTCATTTAGTATTGTAGGTCATCAGAAGAGTTACACCTCACCCAAAAAAAAACAAAAATTGAGTAAGATAGACATCAAGAATAAGAATAATGGCATATTCTTTATTTCTCTAAGTTTTACAGCCTCCATAATGTATCCACTGGCCCAACACCCAAGTCACAGGACTTTTAAAAACATACATATAGTCCAACTTACCAATTGGTCTTTTTGCCGGGACAAATGTCTTCAGATTCTTCCCAGGGTGATTTGTTGTAGTGCCGGAGGAGGATGCCGTTTTGGAATTGGGTGTTGAAGGCAACAGGGTACGTGGTTTCCTGGATGCAGCCACCTTGGCATTGGATGCTACCTTGGAGATGACAGTACTGAGGGTTGAGAGGTCCAGGACTGAGGGTCGCAACCTGCCTGTGATATAAGCAGCTAGCCTATTGGCTGGATGCAATGCCCCCATCTGTCCCAATAGCAACTTAGCCTGCGGGTAACTCTTACCATTAACCTGAAACAAGTGGCAAAGAGAAATTCTGTAAAGATAAAATTCTCTTGCTTACTCATCTCCCTTGACAGGGGTTTCATTTTAACAAGATTTAAAAGTCTATCTTTTAGATTTAAAGGGAAAAAGAAATGGTCTTTTCCCATTTGGTATAATCAGGAGGTGTTTAATTAGACGAAAAAAAAAATGCTGCCATCTGATATTCTGAACTGATCTCATCCTTCGTTTTGGTAACTGAGAAACAAATGTACGTCTTAGATATGTGAAAAAGATACAGTGAAATCTAAGGAATAATACAACTGTTTTACTTGTCAAAAATCACTTCTGGCTATTAACAATCATCAACAAAAAATAAATAACTGTGTTCCACAGAATCTCTGACAAGACCAGAGAGACATAATGGAAGCCCCTTCACAGGCTTGAGGCATCCTTCAGATTTGGGAAGTATGTAGTATGTCTACTTTAAGTTATAAGAAAGCCATTGCTACAATAACCTAAGTCACAAAGTCACCTTAGTTTTTGGCTTTCTAAAAACTTAACTTTAAAGATATTGTCTTCATCTCTTAAATAAAACTTTAGCTCAAGATAAATGCAAGTAGAACCTTACTGTAATTTTAGAAATAGTCACTAAATTGTCAGAAGTAAGTAAATCAATGAATGAAGTATTTTTTTCTACTGTCTGAGTTGATAGACTTACCATCTTTGTAGCAGGATAGTTTTTTTGTTTTGTTTTTTTAAGAAAAGTAAAAAAAAAACAAAAACCTCCCAAGTTTTTATCCATGTTTCCTATGTCATATTACTGGATGACAAGAGAAAACATTCTTTTCTGTCCCTCTTTTACCCCATTTAAAAGGGGAAGGGTGTAGAATGAGGTAGAAAAACTCCTATTCTCTATGTTAACAGGGAATTGGTGAGGAGAAAGCTACAGCAAAAGCCACTTTCTCTTCAAAGACACAAAACGTAATTACTCTTTGCTACTGAAATAAAATTGTGATTCTCAGGTAGTGCAAGAATATCTTTGCCTCAGTTTGGTATAAAGAATGTGATCTTTCCATCCCACAGTAAACTGTACTATATATAGTTTTTTTAGACTCTGTGGAGTCCAGATCAGATACCCCTATCTGCTCCTTTGGGAGATGTTCTGAAGAACACTGAGCAGTCTTCTCAAAGCCTACAGTGGCCTGACCGCTTATGTGAATTCACATTTTATGGTGCTTTTCTGAGTCCCAGCCAGTAGAAGAGAACAAAATTTCTATGCTTGTTATTTCATGGAGTCTAGTCTCTCTAGAAATGACCTTAAGTAAGTCTCTGCTCTCAGAGTATTGATCGATAAATGAAATAAGGAGAAAACACTGTTCTCCTCATCATTTCAAGAGTTTAAATAATACAATGAAAATCAGTTCTATAGAATAAATTGCAATAAAAAGTTTCTGATCAAGAAAATAAGCCATATTATTATTGGCTTATTATTGGAATAGTCCTTAGCCCAGAGAACGGGTCAAGCTAATAGAGTCAAGTAACCTTAACAATGTCAGATACTTCCACACATTTGCTATCTCTGATATAAAAGTGCATTAATGTCAGTAAGCAAGAGAAGAAAACTTTTTTGACTATGATTACATTTTAATTCAGGACTTCTCTTTCTAAAGAATTTTCTATATACCAGGGTAATTTTATTTATATCTCCTGCCTGAATTACTAAATAATGAGGATAGAGATATCTGTCCTACAATAATGATTATACTGGTAACCTTATAAGACCCATATAAAGCAAAAAAATAAGTAAATTGTGACATTTAAAAAAATATTTTTATGTATTTGAATAACACCTTACTAAATTAAGATTTTCTCTAAGTTTCCAAACATATACTGCCCATTTTTAAAATCAAGTTTGCCTTGTTTTGTTTTGAAAGCTGTCTGCTAAAAATAATCCCATGAACTAAATTAGATCCCTTACTGTCCTTGCTTGTTTGTCAAAGTATCACTTAGAGCCCAGACGATAAAGTTTAAGAGGAGCAGCTTTCCAGGAAGACTAGAAAGAAAATTACAAGCAATAGAGGGCACTACATTTATTTATAAACATGCCAAAAATTCATTCTAGGTATATATCTAATCTAGGCCTATTACAAAAAGAGATGATTTTGTCACCCAGTTCCCAGGAAATATGAAGATAAATGATATAAGAACCACAAAGGGCTCTGAAAAATCAAGATGTTACCTAAATGCAAAAAGGTGCTACATCTAGATTAAAGATAATTCTCACCTGGATAAGCCCAGATGTGCTTGAACTGGGTTTACGTTTATAGGCCACAAGCTTCCCTGCAGGAGAAAGCCCTGCATAAAAGGGCAGACCTTTGCCTCCATGTAATCTCTCCCTCACTGAATCCAGGGCATCTGTCTGCACAGGAGAGATATCATCCATTTTCCCAGGGGATAATGGACCATCAGGAGTCTCTGATCCAGATTTCTCAGCCATATCATCTTGGTCTTGACATGATGGCATAGAGATTTTCACACGAGAAGAATAAACAGGGGGGTTCTTCTCACCCCGGCTCTTTCGCTGAGAAGCCAACTCAATGATGAAGCTGCCCACCTTAAGTGATTGTGGCATGTTGCTATTGATGTGCTGGGATAAGATGCTCAAAATCTTGTTCCGATCCTCCTCCCAGTTGCAGTCTGAGATGATTTCTATCAGTTTGGTGGGACCACCAGGAGACCTCTGATGCACATATGAGGTAGAAGAGGATTCTCCTTCATTGCAGGAAGACTTCCAGCTCTTTTCTGATAAGGAGTTGACAGATGTTTCAGTATCACAGCATTCTGTACTGAACTTTGATTTTTTTACTTTCCATAAGTTCTCAGAAAAGTACCAGTGGTATAAAAATTCAAACTAGTGTCCCATTCCCATGCACTTTAAGTGGTAAATTAACATTTGTAATTTAGGAGTTTTCCAGGAAAAAGATTTCAAAGAATCAGACTATAATTATCTTCACTATACTGCTCACTCAGCTTTCTAATAAAAAAGGCGTTCCACTGAAGACCACTCTAAAAAGCCGTTAACTATTACATAAGAAAGTGTTACCTTGCAAACAAAGCATGACCTATAACCAAGGTTAAGCTTATTTGGCACAGTTTAGTGTTCTGCTATCCATACAGGCAAAGCAAAAATACTTGTAAGATGCTTTGTAATATGTGATAAGTAGAGTTTATCCTAAAGAACAGCAAGAGAGACAGTGTTCTGGTTTTATTTTGTTTTTTAAGTGCACTCTACCTCTAGTTTCTATTACAAATACTTCTGAATTACTTTTGTGCCTCTAGATAGGATTGCTCCACTTCTACACTGTGTGCAGATTCACGGCACCATGTTAACCAGATGTATATTTCATTAGACACCTAGCTTTCCACAGTAGAGCCTCACGACAAAAGTGCTACAGTTGAAGGTATACTATTACACAGATACCTTCAGGGTGGTCATGCTCTAAGGATCCCTCCACCCCAGCAACCTCTTCCACTTACCTCAGTGTGCTATCAAAACATTTTCACCTACTATGTATACCATGCCATATAAGAAAAAAAAAATGTTGGGAAGCAATGCTATTTAAAAGTCTGAAGTCTTAGGAAGCATACAAAAAAACAAACGGTTAAATCCCTAGACACGTCTCAACAAAGTAATTCTGGCAATAGCCTGCTAGATAAATTGGTAATACTCCTTCCTTTCTCCTTCTGCACTTCTCCAATAGCAACAGCTTGTACTATCTTAATGAAATATTTCAACAGCTAATGATGCTAATGTTGCTGAGGTTTGAAAAGAGGTTTAAAAAAGAAAATCACTGACCTCATCTTAAAGGTCTCTTTCAGCATGCCATATCAATAAATTAATTTTATTTCTTAGAACAGGAGTGATAAACAAGACCAATTATAGAAAAAAATTATAATTTCTATTTTTAGGAGAAGCTAGAAACAGATTAGGTCACCATACTATGGATTGGTAATTTTGGTTTCCCTCATTTTTATTATAATCCACACCTGAATAATTACTATCAAATGATAAGATCTAGTTTTCATGCTGACCTTGTGATCTATCAGAATCATCCTCTAGGTCACAGGTAATTGATTTCAAGGGCTGCTGTTCAGAATCAAGCTCCTGAAGAAGAGAATAACACAGACATACTTCAATGCAACACATGTTTACTATTGATAGAGACTAGTACATAAACATTAAATCTCTCAAAGAAGCATGAAATAGCAGAAAGATTAAAATGGTTTCACATCTATAAGAACACCACCTGCATTACTATCATATTATACAGCCCTTGGCAAAAATAAGTAGTCCTACTCTGTAATGTACTTGACAGTGACAGACCACTGTACTTTACAGTGTAATCTAGTAAGAAAGGAAAAATATTTGATATTTAATGGAACAAGCTTATGTTTTTTACAAAATTCACCTACGTGGAAAGATCCAAATCTTAACTGATTTAATTAAAACCAGAAATGTTTAAACTTTTTAAATTTCTCCAGCATTAGAAAAATAATACGTTTAGTAAGTCCAAGGGATTGCTCTCCAGAATAGTACACAGAGAAATAGATATATTGATATACATATCAACTGAGCCTTCTCTGCCCCAAAACAATTACCCTGAATTATTCTGATAATAATGCAAATTCTAATACCACCAATAGTGAACTGGAACTTAAAAAGAGAAATTGTGCAATAAGCAATTCACCTTTGCACTACAGTTCTCAGGACTAGAATGACATAAGCCCTGCTGCTGAAATGATGGGGATGGTGATGGTGACAGCTGTCTCTGCCCCTCTTTTTTTCGTTCATATACTCGAACTCGGGCACAAGTCATCATACTTTCAAAGTACAAGTAGACTGGATCCTTGTCCTCTTCTCGAATCTGTAAGTTTCATACAACAAAACATTTCACACACTAGGGGAGAAGTCTCCTGGACTCCAAAAGGAAAAAGATGTTTAACTTTCCTATCACAACATTTGAAATTTTAAAATGCAAACTTTAAAGTTAAATAGTACAAATATAGTTCATATAGCTGCATCTTGGGGAAGTCAGAAAGGACAGGTTCTCTAACAAGAAATTTATCACACCAGTGCAGTGCTTCTCAAATGATCTGCGATGAAGGATACACTTCTCAATTACCAGTCTAACATATATTGATACATCAGCAAAATACAAAAGTAATTAATAGAAAAATACAAATTGCTAGAAAAGCAAAGAACATGTAAAATGCAAGCCCAAGTTTGTTTGTTTTTTTTTAATTATATTTAATAAATATAAAATGACTATCAACTTGCTGGAAAAGTTTCTAATATTTACTCTTATTTTCTATATATACTCATGTCATCATAGAATGGTTAACAGTTTTCGGTCAGCACTGGTACAGACTACAATGAATAGTATTATCCTAAAGGACCTTTCTTCTACCTTAATGGACTGGGAAAAATGAAATGGATTTAATAATCAAAAATGTTTATCAGCTCTTTTACCTATCAGTCTTTGCATAGTCATATAAACTATTATTTTAAATCTTGAACTTTATTGTTATTATTGTATATAAAGAAATTTGCTTTAAGAAAATGAGTTATTTTTAAAGATTTTTCTTAATGGTTTTCTACTAATATGTTCAACTTAATTTACTCAACATACTACCCTACAGGAATAAGTATCTTTACAGAGTTTTGCAAGTCATGTTGTTTAAAAAGCCCATCTTTATATTTTATATGATCTATCTTCCTGAAGAGAGATTTGGCTATACTGAAGAACTACAATTATGCACCTCTATTTTTATGACATTTATAAAGTGCCAGCAACTAAACTGACTAAATCGGAAAGGAGATGGCTTACAAGATATTACCTGAAAGCAAAATGAAGCACAGAATATAAACCAAAAATTGGTTAAAACCCACCAATCTTTACAAAAGATTTCTGCAACTTTCAATAAAAGATGAAACTCCAGGCTTACCACAGGATTGGGTTTGGGAGTATATGCCCGTGCAGGTTTAATTCCAGAAAGCAGTTTGCCCTTCATAGCAGTAGATAAAACTTCTGGCTGAGGCAACAACAATGGTTTTGTAGGCTCAATGACAGAAGGCGTTGGGATATAAACTGGCTCTGGATCTACTTCACCTTCTACTTTCACCCACAATGGGTAATGTCGAACAGGCTGTTCAGGCTCTGTTTCACATATAGCTTCACAAAAAAAATAGGGTAAGATTTTAGGTGCCTTTGGCAACAAAAGTTCACTGAGGCATTACCAATACAAAATATGCTCCCTCATAAAAGCAGTAACTCTTTAAAACAATACCCCCTAAAATACCTTTAGTTACCTTCCTGCACCTTCATTCATTCATCTATTCACTAAATATTTGAATAACTAATATATATCAAATACTGTTTCAGATAGCAGTAGATTGAACACAGCCATCTTGCCCTCACAGTTTATAATCCAGGAGGAGAAAACTAATACACATATAATCAAATAAGTGTCATGCAAAAAAGTAAAGCAAGGTAAGGAATGAGGACTGAACAGGAGATCCTATTATATTTAGCATGGTCAAAAAAGGCTTTTCCATTCTATACTATACTTTTTCATTTTATAAGCAACAACAAAAAATTATTGAACCTTACTATGTACCTATTCTAAGCATTTAATGTGTTTTAACTCATTTGACTGTCACAGTAGTTCTTGAAATATTATTCTCTTTGGCAGATGCTGATAATCAAGGGAGTCTTAACAGTAAGAGGTAGAAGAACAAGGACCAAAACCATTCAATCTGGCTCCAGAGACTGAACTGTTATTGCTGCCTTCTGACAACAAACTGATTCAAAAGATAGCATGAACTCAGCACAGGAGTACAAACATATCAATAGATAAGCAATAAAACCCAACTGAGATGAAATCTTACTACCGAGAAGTTCTACACAAAGGAAAACATGCATTGACTACTTAACAAAATGAAATGAATTATCTAGAGGCTACTGACTTTATTCTTTAAGCATACAGCCGCCATCCCATAGAGAGCTACAGAGAAACATTGTATTTTGCATTTTAATGATCAGTCCTCAAAGAAAATGTAACCGGTTCCAAGCCAGAGAGCCAAAATCTTTGCCTAAAATCACGTGAAATGTGACTGAGCAGCATTCGCACTCAATTCAAAGACTTAGTTCAAATAATCTTTGATAACAAAGGAAAATCCAAACTGCTACCTGATTTCATAATAAGTATATCTGCTCTGAACATTGAGACCTCACTAGTAAAGAACAACTTTGAATAAATGGCTCCTAAAACCATCACTATTCAGAGATAACCATAAAATGTTGATAAAGACTTAAAGATTAAAAAATGGAGAGGAAAAAACCTTCAGAGGTAGAAAGTGATTGAGCCAATTACTTAGCTACTTAGCAGTCTCTTATCAAAGTTTTATAACCCAGCTCATTTATCACATCATTCACAAAGGCTTTTAAGACCCTAGTTTTCATTGTGTATAAATAAATATCTTAATGCTTACTATGTATCAAACTTTGTAGATAAACTAATAAAATTCACAAAAATGACTGCCTTCATAAAGTTTACATTTAAGCTGGAAGGAAGAGGGCAGACAGGCAATAAACAAGACAACTAAAAAAATGTTAGATTATGTCAAGTGAGTACAAGAAAAAGCAAAGCAGAAGAGAAGGGAAATATGTAAAGAATGTATGTATGGATATGTATTTTGAGGGGGAATGTTGAAATTTTAAAGAAGGTAACCAGGGATACCCTCACAATAAAGGTGGTATTTACAGAGCCCTATACCATCCATTTGGTAAAAACTTTACTGTCTAGTGCTAATTATTTCACATACATATTAAAACTGTTACAAAAGTAAAAGTGCCTCAGCAAAGAGGTCTTTGACTTCTTTAAAATATCTTTCAAGGACGTTTTAAAACCCCCATAAGCTAACGGTTGTACTAAGTAAAGGTCCCTTTCCATCTTTTTCTTTTGAAAATAATAGCTACAAAATACACAGTATAGCACTTCAGAAGGAAACCTCTTAAAATGTCTTAAAACATTTTACTCCTTCATTGGGAATTAAAGACAACTCTAAAGTTTTGAATATGGATAAATAGTGGTTCCAGTAAGTAGGGAAAATTCATAAAAGAAGCTGAATGAGAAGGGTAAAATTCCGTTCTGTTAGGACATATAAGACAGGAGTGACAGCAACATAACCAAACAGAGTAAGTAATCAGGACTGCTCAATGAACTTAGGGGAAATGTAGATGATTTCAGTGAGAACTTTACAGAAATTAAAAACATAAAAATGGAATTGGAAATTAAAAAAGGGAACCAGTCAGAAATGAAGAACATATTATCTGAAATGAAAAGTACATTAGAAGGAATCAACAGAGAGGATAAAGTAGAAGATAGAATCACCAATACAGAGGATAAGGAAGCCAAGGTCACCCAAATCAGAACAACAAAAAAACAGAAACCAAGACTACAATAATAAATTAAGAAGCCTATGGGATGACATTAAATGTAAAAACATCGGGTCATAGGGGTATCTGAAGGGGAACAAAAAGTTGAAGAGCTATTTGAAGAAATGATGATGGAAAAGCCCTAACCTAGTGAAGGAACTAGATATACAACCCCAGGAAGCTAGCTCAGAGCCCCAAAAAAGATGAACCCAAAGAGGCTTATACCAAAACACATCATAATTAAAATGCAAAAGTAATACATAAAGAGAGAATCTTAAAAGTAGCAAGAGAAAAGCAGTTACCTACAAGGGAGCACCCATAAAACTAGCAGCTGATTTCTCAAAAGAAACTATGCAGGACAAAAGGACTTAGCACAAAATATTCCACATGATGAAAACCCAGGATCTACAACCAAGAATTCTTTAACCAGCAAAACTACCATGCAGAATTAAAGGACGGATAAAGAGCTTCCCAGACAAAAAAAAAAAAAGCTAAACAAATTTATCAGCACCAAGCCAAGGGAATGTTGGAGAGACTTCTTTAAGAAGAAAAAGCATATCAAAAACGTAAATAAAGAGTGGTACTAACTGCATTCCTATCAACAAGTACCTCAAATGGAAAAGAATTAAGTGCTCCAACCAAAACAAAGAGTGGCTGAATGGATAAGAAAATAAGACCCCCCCATAATGTTGCCTATAAGAGACTCAATTCAAATTAAAAGACACAGAGAGACTAAAAGAAAGTGCCTTGATGGACCTAGAGGGTATTGCACTGAATGAAGTTAGCAGATAGAAATATCACATGACTTCACATACATGTGGAACCTAAAGAACAAAACAACAACAAAAAAAAACAGAAACAAACAAATAGACACAGAATATTTTGAGGGCTACTAAATGGAAGAGGGGTTGGGGGATGATAAAAAAGGGCAAAGGAAGTAAGAAGTACAAATGGATAGTTACAAAACAGACATGGAGATACAAGTGTAGCATAAGGAAAATAGTTAATAATGTAATAAATATGTAGCGGGAATTAATGGTACTAGATTTAGTGGCATGATCACTTTTTGAATTGTATAGATCTCTAATCACTATTCTGTACAACTGAAACTAATATATTACTGTATGCCAACTATACTTGAAAAAAAAAACTCATTGACTTGTACAATGTATATAAGAACAATTGTCTATTATATTTCAGTAATAGCCAAGGGGGGAATCTTTTCCTAACATGAGGTCATATATATATTCTTCTACATTATTTTCTAAAGGTTATATTGCTTATCTTTTTATAATTTGGTCTGTAATCTACCTAGAAATTATTTCTATGTATGTATAAGAAATAAAGTTTCACTTTTCTCCATATGGATATTGAATGATCCCACCACCATTTATTGAAAAGATTGTCCTTTCCTTATTCCTCAGCCATTTTTGTCAAGTGAAATGTCAATATGTTTGAATCTATTGTAGCCTCTCTATTCTGTTCTACAGATCTGTTCACTTTAAACTCAAGCCAGTATTGCCCTGTTTTAAGTGTGATGGTTTTATAATTTTTAACATCCAATAGATCAAGTCCTCCCACGTTATCATTGTTCAAGATTGCCCTGGCTATTTCTAGGTCCCCAGGTCCTTTGCATTTCCATATAAATTCTAGAATCAGCTTTTAAAGTTTCAAATAAAAAGTTGTCAATATTTTGATTAGGAATGCAATGGAATTACAGATGAAAATTAGAAGAAGACACTCTTACAATATTCAGTTTGCTTGTTAACAGTTTTCAATCAAGAATGGATGTAGAGAGGATTCTGGGAAGACAGCAGAGTAGGTAACAACAGGAAATCTGATTACCCTAAACAACAACTTCACTGGCAGAATCTTAGAACTTTGGAGTCTGTTGAAAACTTGCAACTTCCAGGGGAAGACATGGACAGTAAACTGTCATTAACTGTGATCAATTTCAGCCCTTAGCACATTAGCAAATACCCTTTCGCCACCCCCAAACACATGGCAAAGAGCTGTGCATGCATTCCTGGAGCAGCTTGCACAAAGCTAATGGGAGCCATGGGGGCAAAAGGACCCTCAGACTATAAGAGACCTCTGCTCTGATTACTGCTTCTGATCATAGAGGTGCAAACAAAGAGGCAGGCAGCCACTGTTGTTGTACCTCCCCTCCACTGCTAAAAGCCCTTAACCCTCTGTCTTAAATGACTTCCAGAGGATTTAGAGGGCCAACACCCTTTACCTTCCCTCTGTTTTCCACTTTTGCCCTTTCAGAAGCCAGACATTAAAGACTAGAACATTCATAAACAACTACATATACAAGGAAAATTAGAAAGTGACTGTGTACGCCCAAGAAAAAGCTCAGAAAAGACCTTAGGAGACCTTAAGCTTACAACTCAGTCTGATCCTCAGCACAAAGACAGCCTATATCAATCAAAAACAAACAAACAAACAAAAAAAAAAACAGTAACAAACAAAGAAACAAGCCAAACTCTGAGGAAAGAGAATCAGATTTCCATAGTTACCACATTATGACATTCAATTGTCCAGTGTTCCAACAAATATCACAAGGCATACAGAGGAAAGTAGAGCCTATTCAAAGGGAAAAAATCAACAGAAACTGTACCTGCAAAAGGACCTAATGACAGCTACATCAGACAAAGACTTTAAAACAACAGTATTAAAGATGCTCAAAGAAATAAAAAATGTGGAGGTCAAGAAAATCTATGTGAACAAAATGGAAATATCAAGAAAAAGATACAAAACATAAAGTCAAAAGAAAATCCTAGAACTAAAAGGCACAAAAACTATAATGAAAAATTCACTTGAGGGATTCAAAGTTAAATTTTAACAGGCAGAAGAAAGAATCAATGAACTTGAGAGATAGGACAATGGAAACTATGGAGTCTGAGGAACAGAAAGAGGAGATTGAAGAAAAGCAACACCACTGAGCAAATCAACATACACATCATGGGAGTTCCAGAAAGAGAAAAGGTCAGAGAGAATATCTGAAGAAATAATGGCTAAAGACATCCCAAATTTCAGGAAAGACATGAATATAAACATCCAAGAAGATCAACAAATTCTAAGTGAGATGAACTCAGATCCACACTGAGACACATTATACTAAAACTTTCAAAAGAGAAAGAGAATCTTGAAAGCACCAAGAAACAAATCATCACATAAATGGATCCTCCATGAAAATATGAACAGATTACTCATCAGAAGCTTTGGAAGCCAGCAGATGGTGGGCTTATAAAATGCTAAAAGAAAAAAAAAAAAATTTTAACCAAGAATCCCATATCAAGCAAACTATTCTTAAAGAGTAAGGGAGAAATTAAGAAATTTACAGGTAAAATGTGAGGAAGTTCATGACCACTAAACCAGCTTGCAAGAAATGCTCAAGGGATTTCGGCAAGATGAAATGAAGAGATGTTAGACAATAATTCAAAGCCACATGGAAAAATAAAGATCTCACTAAAGGTAAACACAAGGGCAATTTAAAAACTAACATTGTTATAACAATGGTTTGTAACTGCACTGTTTTCTACAACATTTAAAAGACTAATACATTTAACAACACCACCAACAAAAGTTTAGTGTGAAGCCTAGTATTATGTAACTTTGCTTTTTAATTCCAAATTTTGTTTTCTACATAATGAAAAAGACTAATACATTTTTTTAAATTATTACTTTACATCTGGGGGCAAACAATGTATAAAATGTAATACTGTGACAACAACTGAACAGGGTGAGGACAGAACTAAAAAGCAGTTTTTGTAGGTTATTGAAGTTAAGTTAGTATAAATTCATATTAGAGTATAATTTCAGGATGTTAAAATGTAATCCCTATGGTAACCACCAAGAAAACAGCTACAGAATATACATTCTAAAGAAAAGAAAAAAGTTTAAACATTTAACTACAAAGAGTGTTGAATAATGTTAGTATCCCTCTGTTCACACCAAGGGCCATTAATGGCAGAAAAAATTTTAAAGTCTATCGCAATGACCAAAAAAAGTATTAAATATGCATACATAGATTTCATGTATTAAAAACATTTTTAATAATATATTCATTATAAATCAATTCTAAAAACCAAAAATTCAATTCGCTTACAAAATTACGCTTATAAGATTAATCCTTTCAGAACCAATTAATCTGAGTGACCCCTGAGAGTAGAAGGAAATGTAATACCATAAAATTTGTTCAAATTGTTCAGATGAAGCAGATTCTTCTTATAATGTTACTGATTGCTCAAAACTTCACTAAAAATTTTACTGATTCACAGTTGGATCATAATTTTCCTATACAAATTTTTTCCTTCCTGTGTTCTTAGCTGGTTTTTTCTCTTAATGAGGTGGCAGGTACCTTCACCTATTCACAAATCATCCAGGGTTCTCAGCCATGTTATTTCTTAAAATAAATCTAATGTATTTTTGAAGATGGCCTTATCAGCATCTTCTGATTTTCTACTTTAAATTGAACAGGCTGCCTTCTAGTCTTGCTACGTAGTTGTCATCCTAAGATTTTTTTCCCCCACTCTTAGTCTAGGGTCCATTCCACTAGATGTATCTCCCAGTTCTTGAAATCTTTTTTATTGCCTGGAGTACAATCTCAAAAAATTTACCAGAAGTTTCTAACAGGTCACTTGCCACATCATTGTATGTTTTAATATATCTTTATTTCATGCATGTATTTAATATATAATTTGGCTGGCTAAGAATGCTAGGATGAAATTTCTCCCAACTCTGATTTTAGAAAAAATGATTCAAACATGCAGTGTTGCTGATTGACAATAAACTGATTCTAAATCCTTCATAGGCAAACTGCTTTCTCTTTTAAAGATTTCAGAATATCTTCTTTAATATTCTGAAATACTACAGCAATATGTATAGATAAGAATCTTCTAACAATTATTACTGCTTGGTATTTAGTAAGCCCTTTTAATCTGAAATATTATGTCCTTCCATTGAGATACTTTTTTCTATCATCCTTTGAATATTTTCTTGCTTTCATTTTTTCCTTACTTTCTCTAATTTCTCTAAATCATCAACAATTTTTTCCCATCTGCCACCTACCTTTTTATAAAACACACTAAGCAATTTCTTCAGCTTCTTCCAGTTTTGATATTTATTTTTGTTTTAGGTCGCAGCAACATTTCTGCCTCAAGAACTCTTCCCTATTTCTCCTCCTTTTACATAGCAATCATAACAAAAATATCTTCCCTCCTTTCCTCACACTTCCCTAACAGCACAAGAAAACTGATGGCTCCTAGAGCATTGCAGGCTAGGTTTTTTATAATGGACTATACCAGTGAGAAAACTAAAAAGTACCTTGATAATTGGCTGACTTCTGGAGTTTAATTCTGGTCAAGGGAAAGACATAGGGTAAAGACACTACCCAAAAACTCAAAATAATTAAAACATAACAAATATACAATATTCCTACTTATGTGGGTGGCTTTTGTAATTTATTATTGTTGTTCTGAATTGGAAAACTATTGCTTTAAGTACAGTATGGGAATAAACTCAGTAAAAAGATATGAATAAAACTAATAATTCTGTATTATATTTCATTTTAAACCTTTTAAATCTTATTTATATAAACTTCATTTAGGTATATGAAGATAGTATCTTATTTAAACACCGAAATATCAGTTAGAACAGCCTGGCACTGGTCACAAGACAGCAGAGACCAGAAACAGATCCAAATATTAATTTAATTTTTAAACCCATTTACTAATCTAATTAAATAGTTTTAAACCTTGGAGATAGAGAGAAATGTTCTAAGCAAGACTCCAAAGAAAGAAAACATAAAACAAGATCACCAGACTTAATCATCTCTGCCTTTTCCTTTTTTTGCAGGGGAAGAAGGGAGGAAAACATCGACAAAAATTAAAATATAAATTACAAAATGACACCCTAGACAAAATAAAGATGCTGGAAATATAGAGGAAAAAAAAAACAGCCACTCCAATAAAGGTTAGCAAAGAATTCAAAAGGTCAATTTACAGGACAACCTGGAAGAAATTGATAAATTCCTAGAAACATACAATCTTCCAAGATGGATCAAGAAGAAAATTTAAAGAGACTACTAATGAAATCAAATCAGTAATCAAAAATATCCCAATAAACAAAACTCTTAGACCAAATGACTTCACAGGTGAATTTTACTGAACATTCAAAGCATTAACACCTTTCCTTCTCAGACTATTCCAAGAAACTGAAGAGGGAAAGCTGCCAAGCTCATTTACGCAGCCAGTATTATCTGATACCAAAGACATTACAATAAAAAAAAATTATAGGCCAGTATCCCTGACAAACATAGATGCAAAAATCTTCAAAATACCAGCAAACTGAATTCAGCAAAATATTTAAAAGATCATACACCATGATCAAGTGGGATTTATTCCTAGTACAAAAAGTTGGCTCAATAACCGCAAATCCATGAACATGACACACCACAGAAACAAAATAAAGTATAAAAATCATATAATCACATCCATAGATGCAGAAAAAGCATTTGACAAAATTCAGCATCCATTTATGATAAAAGCTCTCAGCCAAGCTGGGATAAAGGGAACAAATTTCAACATAATAAAGGTTATGTATGACAAACATACAACTAACATACTCAACAGTGAAAAGCTAAAAGCTTTTTGTTTAATAGTAAGGAACAAGAGAAGGATTATCTGGTTTTGGCATTTTTATTCAACGTAGTGGAAGTCCTAGACACAACAATCAGACAAAAAAAAAAAAGAAAGACATCCACATTGGAAAGAAGTAAAACTGTCATTACTTGCAGATGGCATGAAACTAGATAGAATCTACCAGAAAACTATTAGTACTAATAAGTGAGTTCAGTAAACTGGCAGGTTACAAAATTAATATTCGGAAATCAGTTGCATTTTTATATCTCAATAAATTATCAGGAGAAATTTAAAAAATAATCCCATTTATAATTGCATAAAAAATAAAAAATACCTAGAAATAAATTTAACCAAGGTAAAAGACCTCTACTCAGAAAACTGTAAAGACATTGAAGAAAAAAATTGAATATACAAAGAAATGTATGTATATACCATGTTCATGAATATAAAGAATTAACATCATTAAAATGCCCATACTACCCAAAGCAATCTACAGAATCAATGCAATCCCTATCAAAATACCAATAGCATTTTCACATACTAGAAAAACATCCTAAAATTTATATGGAACCACAAAAGACACCAAATAGACAAAGCAATCTTGAGAAAGAAGAACAAAGTTGGGGTATCATGCTACCTGATATTAAAACTATACTACAAGGTTATAGTAATCAAAACATTATAGTCCTGGCACAAAAAAAAAAAAAAAAAAGATGAACAGTTCAACAGAACAAAATAGAGAGCCCAGAAATAAACCCATATCTATATGGTCAATTAATCTACAACAAAGGAAGCAAGACTACACAATGGGATAAAGACAGTCTCTTCAATAAATGGTGTTGGGAAAACTGGACAGATACATGGAAAAAAATAAAACTAGATCACATCCTTTCACCATATACAAGAATAAACTCAAAATGGATTAAAGACTTAAATATAAGACCTGAAACCATAAGAATCCTAGAAGAAAACATAGGCAGTAAACTCTTAGACATCACTCTTAGCAGTATTTTTCTTTTTCTTTTTTTTCCCCCCCTTTGGATATGTCTCCTCAGGCAATGGAAACAAAAGAAAAATAAACAAATGAGACATTAAACTAGTTTTTGCACATCAAAGGTAACCATCAACAAAACTAAACAACTGACTGTATGGAAGGTTATTTGCCAATAATACATCCAATAAGGGGTTACTATCCAAAATATCTAAGCAATTCATACAACTTAACACTAAAAAACCCCACAAATAATCTGATTTAAAAATGGGCAAAGGACCTGAATCAGACATTTCTCCAAAGAGGATACACAGATGGCCAATAGACATATGAAAAGATGACCAATATCATTAACCATCAGGAAAACACAAATTAAAACCACAATGAGATATCACCTAACACCTGTCAGAATATCTGTCATCAATAAATCAACAAGTGTTGCTGAGGATGTGGAGAAAAGGGAAATCATGTGCAGTACTGCTGTGACTGCAAACTGGTGCAACCACTATGGAAACAGTATGAAGGCACCTTAAAAAACTTAAAACTAGAACTACCATACGACTCAGCAATCCCATGTCTGGGAATTTATCTGAAGAAATCCAAAACGCTAATTTGAAAAGATATACGCATCCCTATGTTCACTGCAGCATTATTTACAATAGGTAAGCTATAGAAACAACCTAAGTGTCCACTGACAGACAACTGGATAAAGAAGAGGTGGTAATACATACAATGGCATATTATTTGGCCATAAAAAAAAAATGGAATCATAACATCTGCAACAATATAGACGGACCCAGATAGTACCATGCTAAGTGAAAGAAGGCAGATAAAGACAAATACATATGATTTCACTTATATGTGGAATCTAAAAAGCAAAATAAACAAAACAAACACTCATAGACACAGGGAACAAACTGATGGTTGCCAGACAGGAGGAGGGATGGGGGACTGGGTGAAAAAGTGAGGGGATTCAGAAATACAAATTGGCAGTTACAAAATACTCAAAGGGATGTAAAATATAGCATAGGAAATATAGTCATTAATATTTTAATAATTGCACATGGTGTCAGGCAGGTACTTATCAGGGTGATTACTTCCTAAGTTACATAAATGTCTAGTTACTATGTTGTACATCTGAAACTAATTTTTTTGAACTGGCACTATACAACTATTGGTAACAATGTGATTGGTAAAACATCATAAATGCTTCAAGTGCATTCATTGTCACAGTGATTCTACTTTAATAGCTTATCCTAAACAAAGATATTCATCACTGCACTACTTATAATAAAAAAACCCAAAAAAGGCTAAACATCTAACCAATAGGACTATAACAATATGAAGCCATTAAAACTATAATTATAATATAAATCTACACTTGCTGATATGAAAAGTAGAACATGATTTTATATTAAATTTCTAAATGTTATGATACCATATATATGGCAGTACCTTTTCTATAAAAAAATATGTGCATGTATACACACAGTGGATTAACAGAAAATCTGGAAGGAACATACAATGAAATATTAATCACCCACTCTGATGAAAATAAGTACATGGCAAGCAATAGCAAATAAATGCAACTTTTAATAAACTAAGAAGAAGCTCTCTTCAATTACATGGTAAAATTATATTCAATATATTTAAATAAAATAAAAGAGCAGAAAGAAAAAAATCAAGAATTAAATAATATATAACTTGGTCTACATAATATTTTATCAAAAAATAAATAAGCTTTCAAAAGAGTATATAATGCTCAACTCAGTTATGCCCTTACTCTGTCCCCAAATCTCCAACCTCCTGGTTAATGGCTCCAACCATGACCAGAGGGTTCTGCTGCAAATTTCTTCTTTTAGAAAATAAAATGTCAGTTAACTTGATTACAATTATTCACGAGTACATATGTCAAATCATCATGCTGTACACTTTAAATACGTACAATTGTATTTGTCAATTATACCTCAATATAACCAAGGGAAAAAAAGAAAGTGATGGATTATACTGATCCATCAAAGAACATTCAAGTACATTCAAAGAACATGGGGGGAGGGGAAAAAAACAGAAAAATAAATGAAGTTTCAAAAGCATTCTGCAAGCCTATATGAGAGAATGATTCAAATTAAGTGCAAAAAAATGCCATTTTCAAAAGAAAATTTCCATTCAAAAAAGGGGTGGGTAGGTGGGTGTATGTATGTGTGTCTGTAGCACACATCATACAGAAAGCATTTAAGGATAATAAGAATTTCTCTAAATTCTTATTTGATCATAGATCAGGATTAAAGATGAAACTAATACTATTTGAAATATGTTTTCAAATAACCATACTTTTCAAAAAATAAAACTATGTTTCATCTCTGAATTAATACTCACTGTATTCCAGCTTTTTTCTCTTCTTTTTCTCTTTCAATTGTTCTTCCTCTTCTCTGACTCCCTCTTCTCCTCCTCTTTGCTCTTCTCCCAAAGTATCATAACATACTGCATCACGATGACCAGCCTTCCTCTGGAAATGCTTAGTTTTGGATCCCCCTTTAACAAGTACAACTTTTCTTTTCAAACAAGTACAGCCAAACATGCAGTCTGGTCGGCGGCAGTGAGCAGGCTGGCGCTTTTCCAAAGCTAGACTGGAACACACGCAACCCAATCGACAGAAGTCATTGTTGCATGGAGGGGCTCGTTTCCTTATGATTGTGTGAATAGGTTTAGTTTTGAGAGATGCCTAAAGTGAAAGCAGAAAATTTTAAATCTACTAAATCATCCCCCAAATCACCAACTTACAATCATATGTTGGTCTGCCTTCTCTGACTCTGAGCACTCAGTACTAACAGCACAAGATTAGGGAAGATTCAAAGGATAGAACATGAATATAACCAGGACTCAGTAATCTATAGCACAGACAAGCAAGAGAATAACTATTTTAATTAATTATAAGCCAAAATATCAACAATAATGAACTTATCTCAATGGAAACCACACATAATGTTCTAGGACATGAGTTAACAGTTAAAGGCCCAAGGATCAAATACAGCCTGTTTCACTGGAACACAGACAGCCTCATTCTTATATATAAATGTCTATGGAATTAAAACAGCAAGGCTGAGAAACTGCAACAGAGAGTACATGTACCGCAAAGCCTAAAATATTTACTGTGTTTTACAGATATAGTTTGCTGACCCTGGCCATATGGTAATAAAAAGGGATATCAACATTCATGAATAAGTCTTTAGGAATGATTAATAATAAAGAACACAAGTCTGTATTTAGCCCCAACACCTGATATTCAGTTCTAGAATTTAGTCACAATTAAATGGAAGGTACAGAAATTTTGTGACAAGAACATTATAGATATTTTGTCACTTCACATACACCAGAGGCTGCTAAGATAGGTGAATCAATAAATGAAAATTCTTAATATAAAATTTTTATGGGGGGCAGTGGGAGGTAGATGGGGTAATGAGGGTCAAATATGTGGTGACAGAAATTTAACTATGAGAGGTGAACACACATTGTAAATATATATATGCCTTACTGTTAAAGTATACAGCTGAAACTCATTAGATCTTAACCAATGTTGCCATAAAAAAATTAATTAAAAAAAATTTTTTTAAGACAAAAGCTTTTCTCTGTAGGTTTATAATTTTTTGAATTTGGCAAGATTCAATACCTTTTAAACAGAATTTTCAAAGCTGTTTTTAACAAGATCAGCAAATGTATTTGCCCATATACTAGAGAATAAAAAGGCATTCAGAATGACCAGCTGCCTTTATACAAAAGACGAACACTATTCAAGAGCATAATTGTACTTTTTCCCCTCTGCTGGCAGAAGGAGTCTACATTTGGGTGTCCAGTTGATAAGAAAAACAAATGTGGAAGACATTTCCTTAGTTGTCACTGAAGTAACTAAATGCCCAACCCTCCTGCAAGAAAGCCCCATTCCCTTTCCCCCGCTAATTCATTCTAACCAAGAATGAATACACTTCTGGAAAACAAGAGATACTTACTTGAGCCGTAAGCAGAGTTGTTAGGGATACATCTGCTCGCTCTTCAGTGATATAGGTCCTTGGTTTTCCTTCCCAAAGTGCACAGTCCTCCAGGTCCATAAGCTTCACTTGAGATTTAGATAAGCCTGGAGGGCGGGTTCCCTGTTGCTGCTGGTGTGCCTGTCGCAAACTAATTTGCTTTGGGAATGTATTTTCATCTAAAGTTGGCACAACAAAGTTATTCACCTGGTTTTCTGAGATGGTACTTGAAGAAGTCTTGGTAACCTTATCTCCTAGAACCACATGAGTGTGTTTCTGCTTTGGTGAAACAGGGTATGGTAAAATGGATTTATAAGATGATTTAGTTCGGCCACTGAAAGTTGCCTGTTTGTTTTGAGCCTTTGCCTTTCGAGAGGCAGGGGGTACAGAATGAGGCTTCAAAGAGTAAGAGGTAGAAGGGGAAATGGTAGATTGCTTCTTTAGTACACTATCAAGTGTTCGTACATAGCTGGTACTCTTGGTGGGAAGCTGGTATACCACAGGAGATGTGGGAGCGTTGGAAGAGAAACCCATACTTGTTTCCATCAGCTTGCCTTCATTTTCCAAGTACTCATCTAGTTTATCACTGCAGAAAGCAGAACGATTTTTCAGTGAACCTTCTGAATTTCCACCTAGAAATAATGAGACACAGATACTTAAAGAAATCTAGGACAGATCTAACTCCAGAAAAATACACTTAAAAAGGCCAGGAGCATTAAGTTAAAAGCTACTGAATATTCTAAACTATCCCTCCTCTGAAGGAAAAATTATAAAATATAGAGCCAAGTAAAGGAAAGCATCTGAGATCTTGCTCTCTGGTATATGTCATTGGTCTGGTTCAAATAAACACTTATACAAATTTAAAAAAAAAAAAAAGAAAAAAAAACCAACAGATTAAATGATATACACTAATTACATTAAAATCCATTATCTTAAATTTATCTAAAATTACCTTATTACATATATTTAGCAATAATTTTTGCAAAGTGCTAATAGTAATAATTAACTCTGAGTCTACAAATTTTGACAACTTATGACCTCAGTATAGAGACCACATGTAAGTAAAAACTTAAGAGCAAAAAGCATAGTTAAATCTGACCTCAAGAGAATGCCAAGAGATTATTTAAGAGACTATAGTACCTGCACTCTGATACAAAATGCAAGGGAAAAGCAAAGGGCTCAAAAAGAGGAGTATAAAATTTAGGTTTCAAGTAATGAAAAAGCAAATTTAGTAGAGACAAGCTTTACACTATTCTAACAGTACACAAGACTCAAAGATGAGAAAAACTATTTTGGACAAAAATATGTCTGCTTAAGAGTGTAAACTGTCAAAGAATGAGATTTGGACTTCTAAACTATGAGCGTCAAGTTAGAAATGTATTCATGTACCACAACTATTTGACTTCTGTAAGAGGAATTTATATTGAATAGGATGAGTTGGGAGGAAAAATGTCCACCTAAATGTGACAATTTACTCTAAAGCATCAGTTTTTCCTGCACTCTATTAAAGATTTTTTTAATTATAAATATTCCTTTCACATTTTGTAGTTAACATCTAAAATTTTTATTATATGTATAAATGGTTGCAAATTATACAATTTTTTGTGTATTTTAAAGACTTTTTTTTTTAAACGCCTACAGCACCGGTCTTCCTAGATGGTCCCCCATTCCAAGTACTGACCAGGCCTGACACTGCTTAGCTTCCGAGATCAGACGGGATTGAGCATGTTCAGGATGGCATGGCCATCGACAAGAATGACATTTTAAAACAGAATTGTTCCATCATGTTTAATGTGAGTCAAATGAATCTAAACACCATAATAATTTTAAGAATATATGAGCAAGCTCTTCGTCAGTAAGAAATCTTTTATCATTCTTTTTGTTCTCGGAACTTACATTTTCATCCTCCAGTCCCCAAAAGATTATTGATCTCAATGCAATATACTGATATGCTTGAAAATCTTTTATTGATCAACCTTTCATATTCTCTTCAATAAAATATACATATAAATTAAATTTTAATTTTCAAAAATAATACAGGATCATTAAGTATGACAACCTTTCTTCTGGATTGAATTGTCATTAAAATAGCTTTTAGTGTATATTCAATGAAAACATAAGTATATTAAATATTGCTAGAATAAACATGAAAGTAAAATTTAAAAAATGTGTAATCTACAGCCATGCCACCCTAACAAGCCCAATCCCATCTGATCACGGAAGCTAAGCAGGGTCGGGCCTTGTTAGTACTTGGATTGGAGACTACCTAGGAAGACCAGGTACTGCAGGCGTAAAAAATAAGGGATTGTAAACTGACAAGGTCCTTGCAATCTGTGAGGTACACCAAGGGTTGCCTAGCCTAAAAAAAATTTTTAAAAGGTGTAAACTACAAAAAGTGCAGTGGAAAAGAAAACACGATGAGAAAAGAGACCAACAAGCATACAGTCAAAATGCCTGGATTAGAAGTGTACTTTGAAGTATAATGCTGTCAGGAATCACTATTCAGCTCTAAAGTATACAGTTTTGAAGTAATGCTTGAAAATGATGCTTTTTATAATTGCAAGAATAATAGAAAGGAAGAGCAGTTAAAAAAGGCTGCAGTGATTATTTAAGCCTGACACATGGTTAAGTACTGAACAGCCAGGTCAGGGCCATGGGTACACAGAAAATAAAAATCAGCAAGACAATTTTCAGTTTATTTTCAAACATGAAAAGAAGAGATGAAGCAAAACAACACTTTTTTTTTAAATAGGAGAAAATAAAATTTTAATACATGCCCGTAGGGCATTCACATAAGCATGAAAATTCCAAAGACAGTGTGAGGCAACCGCACAGTACATACATTTCAGACAAAGGAGAAAGGTATGAAATGAGGTTTTAGACTTCAGACATGAGAATGGGCAATTTACCAGTAGCTGAAGAAGAGCGGAACACTAAGTGGCACGCAAAGTCTTGCTGAGATACTCAGAAACAAACTAACACTTTTAACAAAAGGCTGTGGTCATGTTTCAGAATGTGTTTACAGTTTTTTAAAAAGCTGATTACCTTCATTCCTAGATGCAGAAGCACTATGGAACTTTCCTCTCCATCCTTTGATCTTGGTGAAGTCATTGGTCTTCCCTGTTCTAGAAACAAAGGGAAACCCAGCATCTATAAAAGAAAAAGCAAGAGATGACCAAAATCCTAGCAAGCCATATTTAATATCTAATTAAGTTCTAAGACTTTACCTGAAATGTATAACTCACTGGGACTATGCCACTAGATAGAAGATCTACTCTAGGTTACCCTAAACGTACTATGTCTCTAACACAGGTAGCTTTTTATTTAGATCACAAATTTGACTTCACAAATGCTACACACTCACCAGGAGAGGCAGGGTTGGTTCCTGTAACATTCCAGAAAGGAAAGCTAGTGGCTGGAGCCAAAGGTAGCTGTACTCCCAAGTATTTAAGATCAATGCTCATTGTTGGATCCACTGAATTCAATTTTAAGCCCACTACAAGAAAAAAGGACCACAAATCATATTAGCATTTTTTTAACCCTTTGGTTGAAGGAAGTGGGGAGTTAATAAAGATAAAAAAGATAGCGAAGAGGAAAAACTATGAAATAAAAATTTTAAATGGCAGGCAGACTTTAAGGCGACCCTATGATCCTCATCTCCTGGTATTACATATTTGTGTAAACTTCCCTCCTTCCACCACTGAGTATAGGCAGGACCTATGATTGGTTTCTAAGCTATGGAATGTGACAAAAGGGATAGGATATATATATATATATATACGTATGTAATAATATAAGAATGAGTATATCACCCATCTTGCTAGACCTTCAAGGATATAAATTCTACCAATAACCTGAAGGAAACCGGAAACAGATCACTGCTCAGTCAGTCAACCTCTAACAAGAGACCAGGCCTGACATCTTGATTATAGTCTTGTGAGACCTTAAGCAGAGGACCCAGTTAAGTGATATCCAGACTTCTAACCCAGAGAAACTGTGAGGCAATGTGTTGTTTAAAGGTGCTATGTTTGTGGTAATTTGCTAAACAATGATAACAGATGAATACAGCAAAATTCAGATCTTTTATGCTTTAAGACTTTCTAAGACTTCTAATACAAATCTGCCATAGACTTATGACCTGCTATGCACTGCTTATGACTACTAATTCTCTAGTTATTATGGATATAGTTAATTGAGCCTAAAATATGATGACTTATTTGTAAGAGGCAATCAATTTTGGGAGACATATTTATTTATTTTACATATATTTTTACTTTTTTTTGCTTAAGATTTTACATCTGAGACATCTATTTTTTCAGATTTATCTCTAGCTCATTTATTTTCACTGTTTTACACTATTCCAGATTATGAAAATACTCCAATTTATTAACTATTCTTCTGATGAGAAATGAGTTCTTAGTTTTAACTATTACAAACAATGCTGCAATACAGTTGTACATCTTGTACAAGGAGATTCATCACACATATGACCATATAGAGCTTCCTTTAACTTATTTAGCTTTTCCTTATGTCACCTACCTAGGAATGGAATTGCTATGTAACAGGGTATGTTCATCTTTCAACTATATTGATGTTGTATTTCATATATCTGTGGCTGCCCAAAAAATTATAATGCCCTTCCTATAAGCTGTTGCTTTTCCCCATTAACTCCTACCTCCTTCAAGGTAGGTATTAGAAAAATTTCTCTTGCAGTTTATCTGTGGACACGGGTTTTGCTAATCAGATGCATCCATGAAAAACTTCAATTTAAGAGAGAGCACCAAGAGGAAAGGAATACTATGCAGAATTATGTAAATGAGAGTGACAGTATTTGCTCAAAGAACAAACTTTTAAAAAGTAACCAAGGTCCTAGCCATAGGGCATTGTGTTCAGTGTCTGTACTGACAATGGTGTTGATTGTCCAGTGTTGTAGGATTGTATGAGAAGTCTAGGAATGTAATTTGGGCATTTTTTTCCTGAACGTATACTCTTAAAAGTCTGTTTCACTATCTATTCAGGATACTAAGTTATCTGATATTCTTTAATAAATTCATATTCTATTTTACCTGTAGAATGGATTCTGATGTTTATAACTAAGAATTCCAACTGAAACAGTTGTTCTGAATCCTTATGTAAGGGAGTATAAGAAAATGATAATTACATAATATACTGGAATAAACATGAGGCTGCTTGTGGCTAGAGGCAACCAGCTCTACAGGTTGGCGTTACTCAGTTAATACAAAAACTTAGCTAATTTAACTTTTTATTTTGAAATTTTAAGTCTTAAGAAGGTTAGGCTGGAGGGGGAGAACATCTATCAAAATAAAATGGAGAAAAAAAATCCAAAACAGAACTCTACCTCATACCTTATGAAAAGTAAGAACTACATGGAGTACAAATTTAACTGTTTAAAAACAAAACTATAATTAATTTTAAGTTGAATTAATTTTAACATAAGAATGAAGTAAAAACAGGACACCAGATTAAGATTCTGTATAGCAGTGAAAACTGATGGCTCACACACGTTTTGTTTGGCTCACAGTGTTTTTAAAGCTTTGCCCAAAAAACTGGTATCAGCTGCTACCACTTAAAAATTGAAAGACGTTACATAAAAATACTGACTTCAGCTTCTACTGAATAACGGGAATTTCTGAAAATACTGGGCCCACATTACCATATGACAATCCACCAATGTGGCTGCCCCTTTAGAAGAGTCACCTGTGCTCCAGTCCAGAGTATAACTCAACCCACAAATTCAGGCTAATTTCACTTTATGTTTCTTGTTTAATTTCCTTAAGCATTTGACTTTGAAGCTCCATTACAAAACAGAAAAAAATTACAGATTTGGCTAAAATGTCTATATAGGAAAAAACTAAAACTTTAGCCAACCAGGAAACAATAAGCAAACAAACCAGAGCAAAAACACTGGCAGGGATCTCTGAATATATTTAATTCTACGACTAAGACTAAAAACAAATGTGGAGTATAGGGTGAAAGAACACAATTTAAGTGTTATAATATTTATACATTATCAGAGTACATAACCAAAAATGAAAGAAGGGGGAAAAGATAAAGGATAACTGATAAAGAGAATATTATTTAAATAAAATAGCAGAAGTGAAAGCTGACAATATATGACAGCAATTGTTATTTCAGCAAGACTAATATGTGACTGAGACTGTCCATTACAATCCACAGTACCCAGTCCTTATCACTTGAATTGAGATTTGCAAACTTATCACACTATCCAACACAAATGGTCTCATATTAAAGCAAAAGTTCTTCAATATCACACTGTCCAACACAAGTGGTCTCATATTAAAGCAAAAGTTCTTCAAGCATTACCATCTGATTTAGAAATTGAACATTTTACAAATCAACCTTCTGCTAGCATATAATGCTTTGATTCTCATAAAAATAATATAAATCAATCTTTTAAAAGGAAAATTGACTAAGTCAAAAAAGCACAGTTAAAAATCAAAGATGTAAGAAACTAAAAATTGGAACAGTTTACAATCTTTTATTTACAGTGCTTATGACAAAATCTGTAGTTACTACGACAGTAATAAGTATGGTAGATTTCACTATTTCAGAAATAAGGATTAAGCAATGTAATCAAGGTCAAGATAATCTAATACAACAAAATATTGATAATTTTAAATTAAATCTCAAGTAATAATGTATATAGCCACAAAAATGATAAAAATTCTTTTCTATTTACAGATATAAATATATTACTAAGTAAGATTGAGTAGGACCATTCCATACCCATCCCCCACTCCCCCAAAAAAGCCACAGAAACAAAAGTAATCAAAATTTAAAAGATGAGAAATGGCAGGGCAGGGGGTGGAGGAGGGATCGACCCTGAATTATAAGAAAGAGAAGAAAAACTTTTTAAATGCATATGGTATTGTGCTTCACCAAGACAAGACAATATCTTCAGAATAGAGCTTCTCTTAAGGTAAAGATCTGGACATGTTTTTAAGAGGGAAAATTAGGAATGGAGAGAAGAAAAAAATGCAAGCTGAGAGGCACTGAGAGAAAGAAATCAAAGATGAAGGAAAGGAGGTAAAACAGAAAAGGGAGGAAGGAGAAAAAGAAGTGGGTAAGAGGGGAAAATGTGGAAAAGGAGAGAAGAAAAAAACAAAAATTTTAATTGGCTTGTGTAAATAAATATTCTTTAAAGACTATTACCTTCTTGAAGACCAGGATGTATCACTTGCTTGTGTCGCAAGGCCTTCAAATCTTCTATCAATTCCTTTTCCAACTGGGAAATTCTTGCTCTGCAACCTACTCAGAAAACAAACAATGATAAAATAAGTTAGTATACAGTACAGAAGAATGAACATTGCATCTTTCATTTCTAGAGCCAAACCTCAAAATCTCTTTTATATCATAATATAATACCTGGGTCATTTGTAGTTGACGCCTGAAGACTAGAGGATTCTTCTGTTGTCCCATCCACTGCATGAATGTCTAGAGCTTCCTATGTTTAAAAAAAATTTTTTTTAAATGTAGCTCACATCGTTTCTAAAAATATTAAAAATAACCCAGGAGCATTTCTTTTTTTTATACTTTTGATGTTTTCTAAGTGTTCTACATTAACATCACTTTAATAATCAGAAGGGAAAAAAGCAAAAAATATCTGAATATAACTAACTGATGTAAAACTATATTTATACAATTTGCATAATGATTTCTTAAAAGCCTAAGTAAAGATCGCTTACTCAGCAATTAACAAGGAGAATAGAAAACACCAGATAGAAAGAATCCAACCTCTGCACAGCCAATTCAGAAAAACTAGGCTTTTATAAAAATCTACAAGAAAAAAATCCAATTGAAGAACTGGAGTAAACCAAACTATCAATGAGTAAGATAGCATAATTAATAAGATTTAATATTTGTTTCTCCAATGGTACTCTGCTATTGCTGAGGTGCCTCAAAAACATTAATAAATTTTTCATGTATTTATGCCTTTTAAAAGTCTGTAATAAAGAGAATTCCAATAAGATCTGAAGATTTTTAAAATTTCAGCTACACGGTGCAAAACAGTTATGAACTGAGAACAAAGCAAACATAATTTTTTAAGTTCAAATGAAATATCTTAAGTGATGCCTGTTAACTAAACCAAATACTCAGCTCCCCACACACACACCCTCACATAATGGCTATATTCATAACTAGATCAGTATATGATTCAAGAATGACTATTTGGCCTTAGGAACAATACTGAAATAACAATCTTACCTTTGATTCAAAGGAAACAAAGAGAACACCATCCACATCTTCCAGATCAGGCTTCACATCTGGAAAGGTACTCCCAGGGCCCATAGGAGTGTTCCTTGTAGAAGTTAAAGATTTTCCTGTGTTTTTAGGTGGTCTCCCTGCCTTAGAGAGTTTCAATTTTCGTGGCCTTCCTCTTTTTCCAGTGATATTTGGATGGGCATTCTGAATAGCATTCATATTTTTGGATGCTGTTGAAATCTTAAGCATAGTTGTTCTCTTTCGGCCCAAATCCTCTCTTCCTAAAAATGAGTCCCCAGCTGAACTCTTTGAACTGTCAAGTATCCTTTCTGTGTTAATGCTGTCAGAGATATCAGGATATTTCCACTGAGGTTCTTTAAGTAAGGGATATTTTTGTACCACTCTGAGATCTGGTGAATGTTTTCTAAGACCATTCTCTGATTCCTTGCCTAAGCAGAAGCCAGTCTCATTGGAATTTTCAATGTACGTAGGCAAATAGTCTAATTCTGTCAATAAAGATTTATCCTTCCGAGATGTGGAAAGTATATTATCGGGGAGCTCAGAAATCTTCACTGTACTTTTGGTGACAGCACAGGGCTCCAGATAGACTACTGGCATCTTTCCAGCATCTAATTTGAACATTTTAGCTTTAGCAACACCTGATGGGCTATTTGGTAGCCATTTAGAAGAATAGTCAGCTTCTAGGTTATCAACTTTATTGTGCCTCTTTAGCTGTTTCTCTAGTATAGGATCATCATCACTATTTGAGTATACATCTGTTTCCTCATCTGTCTCTTCTTCTTGTTTCACAGTGACCCCTTCAGGGAACTCACCAAGTTCATAGTCATAATCATCTAGAGGCTCCTCTTTAATGACAACATTGAAGTTTCCATTTGGATCTAATGGTGATACTACATGGGAGTCGTCTTCAAAATTGCTGGCAACAAGTCTGGAGGGACAGTAGAAGGAGGGTTAAAAAGGACAGAACCTTCCATAAATAAGACGCAGGAGGAAAAAAAAGATTTTTGGAAACCAAGTGACACAGCAGATTTTATGAGCTGTTCCTCGAGAAACACTCTGTATAACAAGGATCTCAAAAGAAGTTTATTAATACCACACTTTTACATTTTGTCAGTGTCCCACAAAAAATATAAAGTAAAGTTTTCACAAGTGACTCTTACCAAGAAATCAAAAAGCAAGATACAACACATATTTTTCTAATGGCACTTTTCAAACTAAATTGTGAAATTCAGCTGGCACTGATCCAAAATCAAACTCTAGAAACCTACATACTGATTAACAACTGCCAAGGAAAGCAAACAAATGTCAATTACAATTGAGAACTGCAATAAACATTGGAAAGGGCCTATTCAAACTGCCTTTTTTTTTCTTTTTAAATTAAGACAAAATTCATGTAACATAAAACATAACACTTTAACCATTTATAAATGTACAATCCAGTAGTAGTTTTTTAGTATATTCACAATGTTGTTACCAAGTGATTTTTCAACTTAAAAATTGAAAGTCACTTTCAGTATAAAGAATCTACCATTCATTCTTTCAAAACAAAAAAGCAGAGTAATTAAAGGCAAGTACATATGACTTAGGTAGATTCAGTGTTTATAATTCTTTAAAAAACAAAATCGTGTTTTTAGCTTCCCCATCCTCTGAATTATCCATTAAAAGAATATAAACTGTACTATGTATCTTGAGAATATGTCAGAACTACTCATTAGTCCAATTAAAGTTACTTCTGTAAAACTTTTATCTCAAATAGGCACAAGTAACCATTACATTAATGTGTAATTACTTGTTTCTTGTACAACTTAAGATCTTGACCTTACTCAAAAATGCTTCAATGGAGGACTTTCATTTCCAGTTAGAATGTGGAAGATAACTAAGACTATCACTTTTGCCCTAACAATGAGAAAACACTAGATAAATTAAAAACCCATTTTTCTTTAAAGCCATTAAAGGCTTCTAGACACAAATCTAAATTAACTGAATCCCTGAGAGAAACCAGCCTTCTCTCTAGGTGACCACAGATTGCTACGGCTTTCAACCCTGAATAGCATTTACAATGCCTAAAGCAAGTAAACAAAGTAAAAAGCAGCTATAGGCAAAGGATCTTTACTGAGACACAGAATAATCAGTTAAAATTTTAATGCCTAAGTATGAACACACTAGAATCTGGAGAACCCCCAACAGAAAACTAGTCTTCACTCCCACCAATTACTCTCCAGGGGACTTCAGAATAAGCAACAATAACACGAAAAGGTCGGCCTGAAACAGAGAACTGGTACTCTCCCAACACTTAGATCCCAAGGCCAGAGAGAGGAGTCCAATCCTACCCTTAACACATCAAAATGCAAGGTGAGCTGAAATTTATTAAAGTAGATCACCTAGACTGAAGGAGAGAGGGAAAAAAAAGAAAGGGTGTCAGAGATCAGTGGGTCAAATCAAATGATCTAACATACTAGTAACTGTATTTACAAAAAGGTAGGAGAAAGGAGAAGCATTTAAAGGGAAAATAAACCAAAAATATTCCAAAGTGAAATCTGAACCCACAGATCCAAGAAGTTCAGCAAGCACAAAGGAGAACAAATACAAAGAAAGTCATACCTGGGTATATAAAGATCGAGATACTGAAAATTAAAGATCCAGAGAAAAGCCTTGTAACCAGCAGTGGTGGGGGAGGGGTCAGGGGTACAATGAGAATAGAATGAATACTCATTAGAAATAATGTGAGCCAGAAGACAACAGAATGACATCCATCACAAAATATTAAAAGACTTAACCTAATGTTCTATCTAGTTCTACCAAAAAAAGCCTTCAAAACTGAAGATATTTTCAGACAGCTGAGAGAATTTAGACTTAAAAGAGACATTACCTCCTAAGATCAGAAACAAGACAAGGCTGTCATCACTTCTACTCAATTTTACAAAAGGTTGTAGGAAGGTGATCAAGCAAATAAACAGAAGACAGCCAGACTGAAAAGGAAGAAGTAAAATTCTCCACTCACTGATGATGTGATACTGGATACAGAAAATTCTAAGGAATCTACTAAAAAACTACTGAAACTAATATAAGAATTGGCAAGAGTGCAGGATCTAAAATCAATGCATACACAAAAAATTGTATTTCTATATACTCTGATTAAAATTCAAAAATAAAATAGAGAAAACAATTCTATTTGCAATAACATCAACACGAATACTTAGGAATAAACTGAACTAAAGAAGTATAAGATTTGCACACAGAAAACTACAAAACATTGTTGAAAGAAATTTTTTAAAAAACCTAAATACAAGAGCAAATACCTCATGTTTACATATTAAAAGACTTGATGTTCAGTTAAGACAGCAATTCTCCCCAAAAGCAATCTGCACATTCAATACAATCCCTATCAAAACCCACCTTAGATTTTTGTGAAAAATGACAAGTCAATCCTACATCAAGAAACGCGAGACCCAAAAATAACCACCCAAAAATCTTGAAAGATAAAAACAAAGTTCTGTGAGGATTCATACTTCCCAATTTCAAAACTTATTTCAATGCTACAGTAATTAAAGTGTTATACTGGCATAAGGCTAAAATACAGAACTCAACAGAATTCAGAGTCCAGTAATAAATGCCCATATTTTTTTTATGCCCACATTTTTATCAACTGATTTTCAATTGCCAAGGGTGACAATACAATTAATTCAGTGGGGAAATAATAGGCTTATCACTACCCAAAACTTTCCACACAAAAATCTTTATCCAAATGTTCATAGCAACATTATTCATAATAGCCAAAAAGTGGAAACCACTTTAACATCTATCGAGTGATGAACGGACAAATAAAATGCCGTATTATCTGCATAATAAAATATTATTCAGCACTAAAAGGAATGAAATAGATATATGCTACAACATGAACGAACCTTGAACACATACAATAAGAAAAACCAGGCACCAAAGATGACATATTACATAATTCCATTTATACAAAATGTGAAGAATAGGGAAATCCACTGGGGCTAAAGAGTAGCTGAAGGAAAATGCAGAGTGACTAGGAGAGGCCCCAGGTTTTGAGGAGAGTAATGAAAAAATGTCCTAAAAATAAGTGGTCGTGGCTGTACAATTCTGTGAATATACTAAAAACCACTGAACTATACACTTTATTTTCTTGTTTTTTAATTAAGTTTATTGGGCTAATATTGATGATGAACTAAACACTTTAAAAAGATGAATTTTGTGGCAGTGAGTTACATCTCAATTTTTTAAAAGTTAAAAAATACTAAAGGAAGATTTTCAGACAGGAAATGAACCAATATGAAAATGGATCCAGAAACAAATGGAAAAAAAAAAAGGAAAAAAGAAACATATGAGTAAATATAAAAGACTATATTCCTTAAATGACTTACTGTTTAAAACAAATAATGTTTTGCGGGTTTATCACACAGAAGGATAAGAACTATATAAGTTATTAGCTCTTTAAGAACTGTTATATAATATTAATCTGATTCTACTTGAGTGATTAAAGATGCATAATCTCTATACCGCTGCTACAAACAGAACTGTGTCCCTCCCAAATTCATATGCTGAAGCCCTAACCATCAATGTGACAGTACATGTAGATAGGGTCTTGAGGACGTAATTAAGTGTAAATGAGATCATACAGGTAGGGAATCTCTCCACCTCTACATGAGGACACAGCTAAAAGGTAGCAGCCTTCAAGCCAGGATAAGAGCTCTCGACAGAAATTGAACCCTAGCAAAACCATTATCTTGGGCTTTCCAGCCTCCAAAACTTACATGAAACTGGTGCTTAACAGATCAACAGAAAAAGGAAATCCACTGGAAAAAAGGAATGTAGTGTGCAAAAGAAAAGAGAACTCTTGGAAACTGAAATCTGATAGCTATAATAAAAAGTTCAGTACGTTAGAAGATAAATCAATGAAATTTCAACATAAAGTAGAGCAAAAAGATATCAGAAAATAAAAGATTGATTTATAAAATAACCCAAGAGATAAAACATCCAACTATAAGGAGCTTCAAAAAAAGAGAAAAATAAAAAGTGAAAAAATTAGAATACTGAAAATGTTCCTAGAGCCAAAGAATATCAATTTCTTGACTGAAAAAAACACAGGACAATGATGAGAAGAACCACACCAAGGCTCATCATTTATAAAATTTCATTAATATGAGGAATCAACAAAAGACCTTAAGAGCCTTCAAATAATCAGGCATCAAAGTGGCATCAAATTCTCAACAGGAAACTGAACACCCAACACATTTTCAGCTCAAAACACTCGCTATACTTAACCAAATAATTTACTAAGTATGATGGCATAACAAAACTATTTTTCAACATGCAAGAAAAAAATTAGAGGTTGAGATAAGGTGAGGCAGGGGACTACTATTTTCATCAGAAGTGATTCTAAGTCCCATAAATCCTTTCTGTAGAAATTACTGAAAGATGTACTTGATAACACACACACACACACACACAGAGCAAGAAAGACAGCTTAAAATACAGGAAATGGGCAGACCTACATAAAAAAAAATAGATAAAACAGAGTTAGAAGGATGACAGCAAAGTGAAATCCCAAGAAGGCAGTTCAGATTGGCAAAGGAGAGTAAAGAGCAATTTAAGGAATTATTCAGAGAAAACAAAAAAATTTAATTTCATTAGATGAGTGTTTAAGTTTATGTGTACGAATAAAGTCAGATTTCAAGTTTAATTAAAGTATTTGAGAAGAATTAGTACCAGGCATGTAGAAAACCAAGAAAAAATATAACAATAATTACTGAAAAGCAAAGTTATATATATGAGAAAATATGTTTACGGTATATTACTTGGCTCTACAGTATACAACATTGATATATCATTAAAAAATGGATACTTATTTCTGTGATAACTATACTGAAGGACTCGGGTAACATGTAAAATTGATCATTAGTTCGCATCAAGCATTTAATTTAGACAGGCAAATATGAGAAACAACTGAAAGTGGAAATCAACAAATTTCCTTTAAGAAAAAAATAGGAGTGAAGAGGAATGAAGATAGGGAGTATTATTTTCATCACGTGGTTTAATTTAGACTTTAAATTATGTATATTTATTTATTGTATAATAACAAATTTATCTGGCCCTTCTCCAGGGCTTCTAAAACCCTTCGAAATTCCTAAATGACAGAAGTATCGTTCTCATTCATAAACCCACTAGATCATACCTAAGATTATGCTAATGAGGTGATTCACAGTCAGCCTGGAGATAGTTTCATAATGGGGAAGGTCACTAAAAACCAACTCCAGGATTAGAGGATTGGGACTTTAAGAGAGCCTGACCTCCAGGAAAGGCAGGGAGGGTGGAGACAATTCAGTCACCTGGCCCGTGATCTAATCAACTAAACCTACTTAACAAAACCCCAACTAAAACTCTGAACACTACAACTCAATGAAGCTTCTTGGCTGGTGAATACGTCAATATGCCAGGAGGGTGACACATCTTGTGTGTTCCCTGGGGAGAAGGCACCTAAGCTCTACATTTGAGACCCTTCTGACCTTGCCCAACATGTCTCTTCATTTGGCTGGTCCTAATCTTTGTAACAAAACTGTTCTAAATATAGTGCTTTCCTGAATTTTTGTGAATCATTTTAGTGAATGAGTAAACCTGAGAGGGTTCATGAGAACCTATATTTGTAGCTATTTGGTCATCAGAAATTCAGGTGTGGACTTCTGGATGGAGTCTAAAGTAGAGAGGGGTAGTCTTCTCAGAGACCTTTCCTTTAAAATCATGGAGTCTAATACCTACTCTGAGTTAAGTATCAGAACTGAAATAGAATGAATATATGTCAGTTGGCACTGAAACAGAATAGTACTATTTTTAAAGTTTTGTTTTGTTTTGTTTAATTGAAAGGCAATAGGTAGACCTGAAGAATTAAAGAGTGGTAACAATGTCCAATTTTCTTTCAAATAATTAAAAGTTTGACAAGGACAAAATTGGAGGAAGGGACATTGCAACAATCAGTAATAAACTGAATACAATCAGAAACCAAATAATATATCAAAGTAGGTAAGAACCAATAATGATTAATTTTAGTAAAAGGCCTTACCCCAGAGATAAAGTACGGTAGGACCATATAGGTGGAACCTAAGTTAAGAAGTTAGCATTACAACGTTATACTTATTAAAACAATATGGTTTTGGCCTAAGGGTAGACAAACTGAACTAGGGGGAAAAAATAGTGTCAAAGAACAGACCCTCACATATATGAATTACCTAAGCAGTTCCAATGGTCAATAAATATTTTTAAAAGTGTTCAACTTTACTACTCATTAGAAAATGCAAATTAAAACCAAGATGCTCCGACTTTCACTTCTATTCAACATAGTACTGGAAGTTATAGCTAAAGCAATTAGGCAAGAAAAAGAAATACGCATTTCAAACTGGAAAAAGGAGTAAAGCTATCGCTATTCGTAAACAACAAGATATCCCATGTTCATGCACTGGAAAGCATAGTACTGTTAAGGTAAAAACACTAACCAAAGCAATATAGATTCAGTACAATCCTTATCAAATTCCCAAAAGTGCTTTTTGCAGAAGTATAAAAGCTGATACTAAAATTCATATGGAATTCCAAGGGATCCCAAATAACCAAAATAATCTTGAAAAACAGAAAAGAGTTGGCACACACACTTCTCAATTTCAAAACTTAACATAAAGCTACAATAATAAAAAAACACTGTAATACCAGTTTAAGAACAGACATACAGGCCGACAGAATACAGAGCCCAGAAATAAACCCACAAATATATGGTTAACTGATTTTTGACAAAAGTGCGAAGACCATTTAATAAGGACAGTTTTTTTTTTGGTCAAATGGTGATGGAAAAAACTGGATATACATGCAAAAGGGTAAATTCAGACCCTTTCCAAAATGGATCAAGTTTAAAGCTAATATATAACTCTTAGGAGAAAACACAAGGGGTTTTCTTTATCACCTTAGATTTGCTGATGGTTCCTTGAGTAGAACACCAAAAGCACAAACAACAGAAGAAAAAATAGAAAAATTATACTTCATCAAAATTAAAATTTTTGTTTTTATGCAACAAAGAACACTATCATTGGTCAACTTATAGAATGGGAAAAGTATTTTCAAGTCATTTATTTAATAACAGATTAATAACCAGAACACATGAAGGACTCCCATAACTTGGCAAAAACAAAAAAATTTAATGGGCAAAAGACCTGAGCAGACATTTTTCCAAAAAAGATGGACAAATGACCAATAAGCACATGAAAAGACGCTCAACATCACTACTTATTAGAGAAGTACAAATCAAGACCACACTGATACCACTTCATACACATTAAATGGCTATTATCAACCCAAATGAATTGAAAACTTGGACAAGGAAGTTTTTAACAGCCTTATTCATACTTCCCAAAACTTGGAAGCAATCAAGATGTCCTTCAATTTAGTAACAGAGGGGAAGGGGGCTAAGGGATGGGTAAATAGGGTGAAGGGTTAAAGAAGTACAAATTAGTAGGTGATGGCTGGGCAAAGGATAGGGAGCACAGCAGAGGGAATGCAGTTAGCATTAATATGATTGCTAGGTGGAGGACCAGGTGAAGGAGGAAGCAATTGGGGGTATTGCTTTATGAACTACATAAATGTCTAACCAATGTACTGTATACTTGGAACTAATTTAAATAAATTTTCTTTTTAAGAAAAGATGTCCTTCAGTAGGTAAACAGATAAACTGATACATTACACAATGGAATATTACTCCACACTTAAAGAATTGTGCTACCAAGCCATAAAAAGACATTAACAGAACTTTACATACATATTACTAAGTGAAAGAAGCCAATATGAAAAGGCTACATACTGTATGATTCCAAGTGTATGACATTCTAGACAAGGCAAAGCTATCGAGACAATAGAAAGATCAGAGGTTGCCAGAAGTTGGGGAGAAAAAATACTAGATTAACAGGCAGAACAGACAGGATTTTTAGTCCAATGAAAATACTATGAATGATATGTATGAATGAATGGATTGATGGATACGTCATTATACATCAGTCTAAACTACAGAAGGTACAACAAAAAAATAGTAAACCCTAATGTAATATATGGACTTTGGGTGATTATGATGTATAAAAGCAGGTTCATTAATTCTAACAAATGTACCAGATTGATGGGGGATCTTGACAATGGAGGAGACTGTACATATGGAAGGAGGTTGTTTACAAGAAATCTCTTCATCTTCCTCTTAATTTTGCAAAGTTTGCTGTGAAACTAAAACTGCTCTAAAAAGTCTTTGATTAAAAATATAATAATGTAAGATCAAATTTAAAAAAAGCAGTATATCATGCTATTTTAAAATGTAATAACAACAATCAGCCTTTTTTTTTTTTGCCAGGCAATTCATGGATCAGGATGCTCATAGGGTAGCAAATTCTTAACCATTAGGTATAAATAAGTTTACTTTGAATCCCTTCTGTGCTTCATTTAAATAAATTTCATGTCAGTTATAAAATTTCTTAGGAGTCATTTTCTTTCTTTTCCTCAATTAATAGAGTTGTCTACATATAACCAACAGTAATGCATGATTAACAAAAATTCTGAATTTAATGAAAGATCCTCATTCTGATTCTGAACCGTGAACCCAACTGATATTCATTATAGAAAAATGATTTGTCACCTCACAGAATGTAAAAGTAGCTGTGGTATATCTTTTAGAGGCTTACATTTAACAATGTCTAAAGTCAGCAGTCCACACTACCAAAATATTAAATCCAAAATCTTTCTTATCCCCAAAAACAGAAAAATTGTTACCTACCTTTCAGAAACCTCTTGCTTCAACTGAGGAACTTCACCAAGTGATGAAGCAATATCCATGAAACCAAGGAAGTCTCGATTTATATTAAGGGAAGGCTTCTCCAAACCTTTGCCTGATGTTTCATGACCCCTAGATAAAGGATCCGAATCAGTTAGCTGTATCTCTGACCCCTCACCTTCTGTAAGACGGACCCGCTGACCAGGAGAACCAGGAATACTATTCCCTTCTTGGTCAGAGATGTTCTTTTGCTTTCCATCTCTCTGGGGCTTACTATTCAGCCCATCATCCCGGAAGCCTTTAGCAAATGGATTGTAATCTATTTTCAGTTGGGTAATCTGAATGTTCTGATAAGCTGTTACTGCAAAGAATTCAGTCTGTGGGAAGGTAAAAGTGTGGACACCAGGGCCATTTAATTGTATCACTTCCGTAGCCTTTTCTGCAGGTACCAAATGAAGCCTTGGCAGGTAACGATGCATAGAGTGCAAGATGATATGCCCTTCTTGGTCTAGTGTATTGTTGGTAAGTTTGAGTTTATAGAAAGATACAGGTTGATGCATCCAATAATGACCAGTGGAAGGAGATTCTGGATGAATAAAAACCCTCCCCAAAACATGAGGCTCAGCCTTCCCGCTGGGTTCCCACCAGCGACCATTCCACTTATAACGATGGTTATCCACAGGAGATATATCCATGACAAGGATATACTTCATATCTGAATCTAAACCTGTTATCCAATAACGACAGTAAGGAAACATGCGTCTTCCCTGCTTGGTCAGAATCATCTCTGTGCTTCGATGATAGAACTCATTCCACATACTATTGTTATCCAAGGTGACAGTAATTCCTCCCACAGTACAATCAGCTGGAAGGCAAATCTTCCCTTTAGATTTTCCTGGTGATGACACACTGCTAGCCAAAGCACAGGCATCCCTATTAGTAACCAAAATTCCTTGATCAGTTTTGCCATTTCCTGGCTGTTTTAGGATGACAAAGAAGGTAGGTGCTGCTCCTGACACTGTTCCACCATCTTGATTAGCCAAAATAATTTGCTGTTTCTCCTCCATGATTCCAATGGGAAACTCAGTAGTAAAATAACTGTAGTCACCACATAGTCACAATGGCCTTCCAGCCTAAAGAACAAACGGGGTGGGGGGAAACCCTTCAATTAAGTGAATATTTATTTTAACAAAAGTACAAGATTGATAATACTATCCCCAAAATATATTACTAAATTCTTCTAAAATGTTGCTTCTACCTTTCTCTCAATCACTGTAAAGATATTTACTCTAGAATATTTAATCATCATTTTAAAGTTCTGTTTAATCTAATTAAATCACTCGTATCCCAGTCCTCCAATAACTCACTATAAATACTATAATCTCACATAAAAATAAAATATACATATTCATTTTAGAAAAACTATGTAAATTGTTTCTTAGGAAATTAAATTGGAAGATTATTTACATTTAAAAACAATCCCAACACTTTTATGAATTTACTTGCCAGAATTATGAATTGTTACATATCAACTTCTCCTGGTATAAGTAAAAGAAACAAATTTCCATGTTATCACTGTACATAATTAACTCTTCATTATGGCATTGGCATGGGTTCATAAAAAGTAAAATGCTACCTTAACTTGATAGTACCTACATTTAAGGAAACCGCGACAAATTACTGGAACTTACTGGGAAAAAAACAGTTGGCTCCATATTTCAGACCTTATACTGAACAAAATTCCTTTAAGGATCAAACATTTAAATTCCTCCCCCATTCCTCCCTGTAACTTTTTAATTCTTAAATCCTGAGTAAACTTTTTGATAAGGACACAAGACCTTTGATAAATTCAACGTCATGTAAATTTTTAAAATCTAGCCAAAACTCCAAGCAAAATTAAAAATAAATGGCTACCAGGGAAAAAGTATTTGCAATTTATTATCATAAAGAACTCAATTCCCTAATATAAAAAGGGTTCCAACAAAATTAGACTAAAAAGCTAATAGAAAAATGGGCAAAATGAGGAAGAGCAAATGGCTATGAAAATGTATAGTTCTTAGCATATGAGAAATGCAAATTAAAACTATCCAGAGATAATGTTTTTGACCATATCAGACTGGCAAAAATCGAAGTTTGGTAGAGGTACTGGAAAGAGTGTTGGATCAACCAGCATCCACATCTAACTAGTTGTTGAGAGTATAAGATAACAGACTCTCTATATGTAATAGAGGACAACATAAAAATATCAAAAGTACAAATGAGTATATCCTATGGAACAGCAGTTCCCCTAAAACTTTACCTTAAATACAAACGTGGGTATGCACATTCCTGATAAAATGATATGTATAGATTATTCCCTGCATTCCATTTATAACAGCAAGAGATTGGAGAAAAAGTCCATCAATGGAGACTGGTTAAATTAATGGTGGTACATCCACAGAGTGGAATATTCTGCAGCTATTAAAAATGCATGAACTTTATGGACTCACACAAAATTATCTACAAGGTATATTAAGGGCAAAGTGTCCAAAAAAGAGTTGTTCTAGATTATGCTACCCTTTTCCATAAAGTAAAAAACAAACAAACAAAAAAAGCCCAGGAAAAGAGTATGTAACTATTTGCTTGACACAGATTTTAAAGATAGAAAAGGAATCACTGGTACTGACTGTATCAAGGAAAAACCAGGTGACTGGGAAAATACATACTGACACTTTCTAAAATTTTTCTTTTGAACATACAACACATTCGAAAAAAAGAGTTAAACATAAATATTTAGAAGTTATAACAAAAAACACCACATACATTGTATGATTCCACTTACACAAAATGTCCAGAATTAGGCAAATCTAGAGAGACAGAAAATAAATTAGTGGTTGCGGGAATATGGAGAGAGGCATAACTGCTAATGGACATGGGGTTCAGAAACTAAAAACCATTCAAGTGTATCTGTTAAAATGGTGAATTTTACGCTATTTGAATTATATCTCAATAAAATGTTGTAAAGAAATCTCAGATTGTTTAGCACATCTGAGGTGATGTGCTAAATTACCTAAATCTTCTACCAGATATAAAGCTATCACCTCCAATCAACCTTTAAACTAAAAAGGAAGATGCTATATTAATACTCCTTTGTAAGTGGGTCAGTACCTTAATTAATCAAATTTAGCCACTTACTGGTGCTCCTCATTTTAATTAAAAAATCTAATTTTACCTTTTATCAGAGCTACTGCCAAGCAGTAAAAGCACCTGGTCTAAATTTATCTCTTTTTACAGGAGAGAGAGAGAGAGAGAGAGAGAGAGAGAGAGAGAGAGAGAGAGAGTGTGTGTGTGTGTGTGTGTGTGTGTGTCTCTCTCTCACACCCACCCACCCACACACACCCTCCAAAACAAAATATTCTCTAGCTTGAGGATAACAGATACAGGTTTTCTAAAACTCAAGATTTCAGAAAGGTTGGATATTGTTTCCTACTATGATTAAATATAGAAAGAAAAACCCACTTCCTAATACCAAAGTACTAATGTCCAAGAAATGTGAAAAAAGAATCACTCCTCTGATTTGAAGTATATTTTTAAGATATAAAATTTAGGCAGATTCTTTTCAAAAGCTGCCACATGCTTAAGACGATTAAATTTACTGGTTTCCTAAAACTAGAGTTTAGACAACACCTATCAGATATTCATAAAACAAAATTTAAACAGATTTAGAGATCACAAATAAAGTGATTTTGTAAAAATAGTAAAGCTTAGAAAACACAAAAGCCAGTAACTCTATATAACTCAATGCAAATTCCTAAACCTGTACTTAGTCCATGAAGTTCAAAGTTTTGTTACAAATCACCATTTCTGTCAGCAATTATGCTATATTCTCAGGTGCATTTAAATATAACTATGGTGGCAAAGAACTGGAAAAAAAATTTTTTTGGCCATTCCAAACCTACAAATAACTTAAAGGGTACAGAACTTCTTAAAAATTATCGTCTACAAGAGAAAAAGCTTGGTTTTCAGATCATTACAGATAAAATTAAGGCAAAGAAGTTCTAACCAATGTTTTAAAAATCTTAAAATTTAATCCATGAAATGTCAAAAGTTCAACTTTCAGAAATCCAGTTTAGTGCTACAGACTGCACTCAAGTAAATTTTATGCTAACTTTATACATACACATTTCAAATTTTTCCTTTTGCCTAAATAATTGAGTGCAGAAAAGTTAGACTGCCCTATCTGAACTCTACACAGGTATCTAATTTAAATGAAAAAATGTGTATAAAGACAAAAAAGTTAGAACTTTCAGACTTTATGATGTGTGTAAGTCTTTTTTTTTAAGAATCTTCCAATCAAGTTATTCCATGAGTTGATCAACATGCATAAAACCAAGGACCTAATTTATGACCCAAAAAACCTTGCAACTCGTTTAGGAACAAGGAATTGAATTCTCATTCTGTATCAATCTTTAGGCACAGATTCCACTTTGCTATAAGCATATGGATACACTTTTAGGATACTATATTAGATTTTCTAATCAAAAGATAGTCAATTCAGCAAATTAAGCTGTTTCAGACACACAATACCATTCTGAAGTCTAAGACAACTTTAATTACAAAAACTAAATGTTCTTTAGAAGAGCTAGGTCACTGATGAAATAAAACTCCTTCCATAAGATTCTAAAATTACTCTGTATTTGGCTTTCTAAAAATTTTAAGATACATCTATATAATTTAACATCCAAAAAAAAATCTTAGTTCAGCACTTCAGAGCTAGCATTTATCTGCATAACTATAATAATGAACCAAAAAAATAAGTTTAGTTGAGAATGGAAATATATATATAAGCAACATTCTGAAACTGTCACAGGAGACAGAGAGACACTTTCTCAAAGATTGTTTTCAGGTAATGTGGCAAGTTGCATTAAAATAAATGTTACAATTTAATAGTCCCTATTCTAAATGTCTTTTCACCAATGACTTCCTTGGGAAATGTTTACTAAAGCAGTGACCCTTACAAAATACACTATTTAGGTTACTAGATAGTTATCTAATTCAGTGATTCATATACTGCCAAAAAAAAAAAAAAAACACCAAATCAAAATTCCAAATCAATACTACTGCTTTAAAAACACACAATATTTCAAATGCTAGTCAACCCATTCTGGATGTTTCCAAAGTTGCTAAAAATAACGATAACCTTTAATACAACAAATGCATTACCGTATTGTAGGCACCGAGATGTTAGTTTGTTCCTTAATTTGATCATTCACTACAAGAGTATAATTAAATTACATTCCTGAAAAAAAAAAAACTGTGAGAACAAATTCACTTAAATTTACAATGGGCTCGGACATTTTAAAATCTTAAGAATAGATTTTGGATATAATCAGAAAATATGATAGCAAAGGGTGGCAAAGACAATAAAACAACCATGTGCAAGTTTTTAATCATCATTAGATTAACTTTAAACATTGAATAAATGATACTTGTTGTCTATTAATAAGCACTTACTTCGGATCAGACAATATCCTGAGCATTTTATCATCACCACAACCCTAATAAGGTAAATTTCAAAATATTATCTCTAATGCTTTAGGTTTTCAGGCACAGAATTGCATTTGCCTAAGATAGTACGCTTTCTTCTCTTCTTTCCCCAAATACGTTGGCTTCAGAGGAATTTTTTACTCCTAGGAATGGTGCCTTAACTTTAACTACGACTTGGGGTTAGCAAGTTCTCAGGTCCTTAGCAGTTGTACAAAAATTTGAAGAACTAACTTTAATGGCACAAATGAACAGGAATGTAAACAGCCACCCTGCCTTGCAGTAAGTAATCATGGCAAGGTACCCAGGGCACTGAATTTCCTCAACTCCTAAGCATGTGTTTTCTGTTAAGTGAACTCAACCCACACAACTGCTGGAAAACAGAACGCTACGGCGGTAAGAAGCACTAACGCCTATTCCATACTAGAAACTAAAAGGCTGCCCGCCAGTCCCAGGGAGAAGCAGTCGCCGTCGACTATCAAGGTCCCACAAACACCTCTTTTCAACTGCAGAGGTTAGCTGACCAAGAACCACGTGAAAAAAAGCCGCAAGGAAAGCTCTTCCGGAGAAGAGGAGCCCCGTCAGATCACGTGCCGCCGGCCGGAACCCACGGATCGCTCGGCGGGATCCAGTCGCATTCTGTTACCGTGGAGACTACAGAACCAGCCACCCTGCCCTCCCCAAGCCAATCCCCTTCCCAGCAGCCGTCACGCCGCCTCCCGGCACTTTCCCTATAGCCTCGCCACGGCGTCGTGCCCAAAATATAGAGGCAGAGCAGGCAGCGTTTGCCAAAAACTCCGCCACAGAGCCCTGGGGAGCTTTACAACACACACCGCGGCGCGCTGGTGGGCTCCAGAGTTCTCTTGATCCACGTGTCTACGCCGGCGACACGAACCCTGGGAGAGTATGGTCTTTCCTTAGAAGGAGGTTACTTCAGTTACTCACTGTGTTCTGCCATCAGTAAACCCTCTTTTCCGATCTCCTTCACCCCTACTTTTCACCCTAGCCAGGAAGCATCCACAAGGCTCTAAAGACAAAGCAAAATACTTCACAGCAAGGCTCTACCACTTTCCACTCACTTTCAACCCCGTTTGAAATGATACCTAACTTCTCCATAATCTTCAAAAAGATTCGTCAACTTTAGTGCTGCTCAGAGCAGTTTGTTTACGTCCCTGACCCCTAGCACTGAGGGCAGAGACCTACTTGACAATTTAACAGAAACGGGAAGCCTCAAAAGCGGAGAACTAGCCAAAGGCTGCCTGCCCCACAGACGAAAAAAGAAAATAACACCTGCTCTTCCCACCTGTTTTCCCCGCCCTCGTTTCGGCACTTACGTACCACCGGTCCTTTGTTTACCAAGTTCTCACTCCTATACAGCTCACTTCCTCGCCTTCCTTCTTTATTAAACTCTCAATCCCGCCTCAAACGACTTGCTCAGTGATAACATGCTAAAAGAGACATTTGTACAGGTGTCAAAACGCTGCACACAGCTGCTTGAAAAAGCGACGTCAGCACAGTTTCCCTCGGAGTTTTGGAACCCAGGGAGCTGAGCTCTAAAATTCAAAGCGCGCAAGCAGGACTCTCGACCTAAAGCCCCGAGCCCGAGGAAGTCGTCACGCAGATCGTACCACGCGGTGCGGCACCCCACGCACGCGATCGCTGGGCCGCGCCATGGGTGCGTCCCCGCCCGCCTCGTGGCCGCGCTCTCTGGCGTCGATGTTCCCAGTTAGTTCGCTGCGCGACGCGGAAGTGAGGTCGGGGACGCGCGCGAGGTGACATGCGCAGCCTCGCTCAGGGGACCAAAGGCGCGCGCCAAAGGCGGCCCCGCGCAAGGCTGGGCCTGGCCCGGGCGTGCGAAGATCGCTCAGCGGAATGCTTCTCACGCCGTTCAGATACACAAGAGCTTCAAACTCTAGAAAAACTCCAATCCGGCCAATACTAAATCGACGCCCCCACCCAGGCCCGAGAGTTACCGTGCGGGGCGTGGCCGGCCTCACCAGGAGTCCTTCACATCGCGCTGGGGGCGGGCTATTCTGTTCGGTTCGCACACCGTGTGTCCGCTCCAGCTGAAGAGCCTGCGCGCGCACCAAACGTCCACGTCACCGCGCACGCGCTCCTACCCGCGCGGAGCCCGCCGCGCATGCGCAAAAGGAGGCGCGAGCACCACCTCCCTCGCCCCTCCCCCAGCACCAGGAGGCCAAACAGCCCCGGAGCAGAAACAAGACCCTTGGGACCCGCCCCTGGAGCTGAAGCCGCTGCCTTTCCGGGTCCCAACAACCGAGAAAAGCCTACTGAAGCTTCTAGAATCAAGAAAGGCGAGGCAGGAAGGAGGCACCCCAATTCCCTCAGCCTCGCACACGAAGCCTTCGTGAAAACTGCGAAACCTTTGCCCGCAGGCTTTCTCAACTGTGCCTTCTACCGTTTCCCTCGGGCTCCTTGCAGGCCCCGCCCCTGCCGCGCCCAGCCCCACCCACATGGGGATCCGCAGCCCCCAGGGCTTCTCAAGCCCGTCAAAAGAATCCGAGACCTTTCCTCTCTAAGTGCTCTGGGCTTCGATAGAGCCAGAACGTCGGGAAACCTTGAAGAAAAGACCTTGAGACGAGTCTGCAACAACCACGACCCCAAGAACACAAGAAAAGTAGGGAAGAAAATGAAAACCTCACTGCCGACTGGAAAGGGAAGAATTGCCACTAACTTGCCTGATTAAAGAGAAAGATGCCCTGATAAAACAGTAAAACTTAGAAGCAAAAATTTTGCACGACAGAGTATTATTTGAGCTTTTAATACCTTGATCCTGTGTTTTCAATTTTTGTTTGTTCAAGATATTTAAGCTATGAGGTGCAAAGAAAAAATAACCGAATATCTGTGACAGACAGTTGCTGAACTAAGTTTATGGACAGTATTTCTCCCAAACAAGCATCAAAAATTATCTTCTTCCCTATACCTTACCAGCCACTCTTTCCTTTGTACTAACACTCTAGTAAAAAGGGAGAATTATTTAAAGTGAGAGGGAAAAGAGGCAAAGTAGAAGTAGGTAGTAGAGAACAGAAACCGTTCCATGTTGCCAAATTGTTTTTCATTCTGTTAGAATAATTAGCAAGAACCTACTACCTGCTCTATGACTAAATACAAACCTCTGAAGGAGAACGAGGAGGTTGAAAGAAATGAGCCAAGAGGAGGCTTATCCAACAGGACTGATCTGAGCTGGACTCCAGGCATATGAGGGGCTTCTTTCTCTTTGTTCCTACTTTCCTCATGGATATGCTACACCATGGGAAGAAACTGCTGGAATTTAGTATGGACTGAAAAATGTGTAAGCTAAAGTTTACAGACTTCTGAAGTTGCTCTGCAACCCCCATTCAAGCACTGTCATGGAGAACATTACCAGTGCAACAAATGAATACCCAAGAACCTAGGCAAAACTGAAAATTAACAGTTTCTTTGATACCTTCTCCTCCTCTTCCCTGACCCCAAGAATCTGTTTCCTGCAAGCTGCCTTATCACATTCTCCCACCTTACTGCATCCAAGAATGAATTCCTTTCAAGGGTCCAAGGTTTCTTCATCAAAAATTTCCATTTTCTGAGGCAGAAATAAAATTTGTGTTGACTCAACATTAAAACATCTGATTGAGAGGTGTAAATGACCAGCAAATGATTAACCACCATGCCTAGTGGTAGTTGGATCCCAAAAGAGATAAGTTAACACAAATGACATGTCTAATTGGGGAATCTGTGAGGACACCTTGGTAGAGAGGACAATTTTCTTTTGCTTCTCTTACCCTATATCAGGCAAACATGAAATGCCAGATACTTTGAAATACACCAAATTTTCAGGATTCAGCACTGGATCACCTGGTGGGAGATGTAAACTACCAGTAGTTTTTTAACCCATTCCCCATTTGTGGACTTGGGGCTGCAGTGTTTACCCCAAGATAAATTGCAGATTACAGTCCTAATCTTACCCCAAAGTTTGCCATGAAATACATAGCTTTTATTTTTGTGTCACTCTAATATGTCGATAGTCTTTGGAAACAAATTACATTATTCTATTTATAGGATTCTGTTTTTAGTAATGGCATTTCCATTTACAGAATACAGCAATTCACAATCACTGAAAATGTCAAATCCTAGAAAACAGCATTCCGACGCATGATGTTAACATCATTCTCAAACAGTCATTAGCCAAAGGTTCATTTAATGAATCCAATTTATGTATACACTTCAGTTACATTAGGATGAGAAACAAGTTCCATTTAGAAATAGCTTCAAGAACAGTTTTTATATTTTATTTTCACATTGAAAACCAGTCAGATTTGCCTCAGCCTCAAAGAGCATGTTTATGCAAAATTAACACTGGCGGCAAGTTTCACTTCTTTCTTCTAAACGAAAAATGGATTAAAGTGGGATCTGCCTAACCCATAAAGGTCTAGAGATGTACTATCAAGAATCTGAGAGCTTATAAATGCTTTTATATAGATAATCTAAAAATAATAATACTGCCACACCTTTTCAGTGGCCCAGTTTTGGTTTAACATCATACACTACCAAATAAATTTTTTTGTTTGCTTTTTCAAGTAATCTTTTAAATGGTTACATTCAACATTGAATGCAGTTTCTCAAACTGGGGTTCTTGGTTATATGTTGTTGGATATATATACACACAAATATCTTCCTTTTAAAGGCATCCTTATATAACCCAAGTTTTAAAAATGCTAAGCTCACTACTAGAGTCGATGTTCCTGAGTTTAACCTTGCTATCAGAATTCTTTTCAGTTATAGCATACCCTGTTTGCCCAACCTAACACAAAAATCCTTCTCTTGGTTTTCCTTGGTTGAACTTTCAAAGAGATTAAATATTAGGGGTTTGGGGACTGAAAAAGCATGAAATATAAACAATCTGGCCTAGAAAGTCAGTTTTGATCCAAGATTGCTCTATAAACACACAGGCCCTATCCCATTTACATGCACATTTTTCCCATTCAACAAATATTTGCCTTGTATATGCTGAGGACAGAGGAAAGACTGGGACCTCATGCACTAATCAGATGTCTACACTAGAACCCCAAAGAGTTGGCAGAACTTAACAGAATCCACTAACAAGACAAAATATACAACTTATCCTATCTATTTAGATGCCACCTTCTCAGTTCTGATCTCTACTGAAGACATAACTCTCTCAAATAACTAGAAGAGAAATGACCTCACTTGTCCACAGATTAGCCCATTAGAGCCCATCAAAACAGGAGTGTCGTGGTCTTTACAATATCTTTATTCAATACAATAAGACCGTTCTTAAAATAAGAGCTACATATAGACTGGGTTACAAAAGAGGCTTGGTTTTGTTTTTTGTTTGTTTTACAAAAAGTCCTTCACTGGCCATAAAAACTTGTATGCTACGCAGAGGGGAAAAAAAGAGAATCATACTAGCTTATATACAACTCTACTTTGCTTACCATTTAGTGCTGCACCTAAAATCAACTCATGTCAATTGGCAAAAGTTTGACTGACCCCAATATCTGAAACTTGGACTTGGGAGTTAAAAGTGGCAAGAATCTTGCCCTCAAGGAGCTAATAATCCACCCAATAAAGAGGTTTATAAATTTCTAAATCAGATACTAATGCTATTAAAAGCATGTTTTAGAAAATGTGTTAAGAGAATAGAAAAAGGATAGATATGATGGAACATTACTAATGTTCATTAGGAAATACCATTCCATCTTTCTGCCTCCTATCTCAAGACCTCTCTATCATGTTCCTTGCCTTTTGCCTAAGAAGATCCTCCCAGATGCCTCAAACCTAACTCTGACTCACTCTTCATCCCTAAGCTTAAATGTCACTTTGTTAAGAAACTTTCCTTAAACCTCAAGATCAGAAAGGATCTTCCTGTTAATATGCTCTCATTGTATCCTGTATTTCTTTATAGCATCTACCACAAATTATTTTTAAAACTATGTATTAATGAATGTCTTGCCACCTAGACTATTAGTTCCACTCTATTCCAGTCCTAGCACAATGCCTAGAACAAAGCAAACAGAGTATTTGTTAAATACACAGAAATCATGGGTTCCAGTTTCCCAAGCAAATACTATCAAAAATTGATTAATGTCCAACAATTTTGGATTTGGAAAATAGGGTCATAATATATTTAACTATCCTCAAGTTATAGAAACAAACGAGCATCCAGCTTTGGCCAATATTTTTCCAAAGGGGTACAGCTGTAATTAAAAAAAACTAGTACCACTGACTCTTACCCCAAATTATTTCTCCTTAGAGTAATGGATAAATATTGACAGAGCAGATGCTTGAAGGGGTAATAATTATTTTCTAGAAAAGTCTAATTTATTGAAGGCTTTTCTCTGAACATTACCTAGAAAATCAACAAAGGCAAACAGATTCTTTGTGTTAAAAGAAATGTTATGGTTCTATAATCTACCATCTGGTTATAAAAGCAACAAGTTTGTGCAGAGACTGCCATTTGCATATACTCATCTAAAAGAAAAAAGTTAAATACAGTATCTTCAAGATGAAAGGACACTTTAGTAACAGTGAATTGGTTTTACTAAGATCAAAAGGAAAAATGTCAGAAATCAGTAAAATAAATGAAGTTCAGAAAACTATTTTCAGGCTTACAAAATAAAAAAATTACAAGTCTAAAAGAAACATAAACAATAAATGTTTTCAATGTGCTACTAAGCCCTTAGAAGAAATGTCTTATCTAGGAAACATAACAGGAAGAACAGTAAGTTTCCTAACTAAGCCTGGAGCTGCACAGAGATTTAGAGCACACATGAGAATGTATAAAAACAGAACTAGAACTGCTGGCCAAGGAAGAAGACTAAGAGATAGCAAGTAAACTGCAAGGCTGGAATCAGGCAAAAATCAAGAAGCCTATGACAGAAAAATAGACTGAAAAATCTGTCTGTCTGCAAATGCATATGACAGAAACCATTCTTACTTTACACAAAGGGTACTGCTGCCTCATGGAAATGAGCTACAGTGGTCAACACAGTAGTTCCTAAGACTACTGGAATATCACGGAACAGTGAAATTTCCCAAAAAAGATTTAGATGACTATTATAAGGAGACTAAATTTTTATCTTACAAAGTATACCACCTATTATTACCATTCTTTCTTAAAATAATGGGTATTAAAAGACAAAAATCTAGGGAAAACATATCTCATAATAAATCTTTTATTTTGAATACATTTAGATAGAAAATTTACTACATTGTCCTTATTTAACAGTATACCATTGAAAACTTAGCAGAAGGTATTTAGATTTGACTGCTAGCCATAGAGCAGAATTCCTGGATAGCTAAGATGTGGTTTTTCAATAAAAAAAAAAAAATAATACATGACAGGTCTGAGATGGGGTATAAGCTGCCCTGCCAAGAAGTCAAGAGTCGGCCCGTAGAGAAGAGGATGTTAGACATCCCAATCCAGACTAAAGGACAGCCACATAATTAGCAAGCTACTTTGAGTACATATGTTTGGGGGACAGTGGAGGTACTGAAAGCTAGATTTCATCCCTTGCTCTGAGGCAAGATCCTAAAACTTGGTAGAGCTACATGAGAACAATGTACTGAAACCAGAACCAAGATCAGACTGGATAAACCACCCACCCAATTACTGCATACTTAAAAACTGGGGTACATAGTGGTCCATGGTGGCAAAGGAAGAGAAAGGTCAACACTTATAATCTATACATAGATAATGTGGATAAGGCTCTGCATTCAAATTGCTTGAAAAATCTTTATATTCTCTATTTCAATATTGCTTTTTCCTTTCCTTTAACAGATTCCCCTACTGTTTAAGCTGGGCATCAGAAAAACAAGGGTTGGGGGGGGGGGTAGGGCGGGAATTGTTTTATCTTAAAAGTAAACCTAATGGGATTTTAAATATGACTTAAAAATAAACACTGTAAAAAGAATTTATAACCTTTACCTTTACTAAAAATGTTAGCCATGATCTAACCACTGGAGGGCAGGGGACACCTGTTAAAGGAAGGGAAAAAGCAATATTGAAATAGAGAAACAACTTGAATGTAGTGCCTTATCCAAATTATCTATATATAGATTATAAATTATATATTATAATACAGGGCCAATATTTTTCATCCCAGGATTAGTCGCACCCAACATATTCTGGGTTATCTAAGTAAAGTAAAATAAACAAGAATATGATCAAGCACCAACTATGTGCTATACACTGAACCACGGATAAAGGAATGAATAAAAATAAGTCCCTTCTTGAAGCTCAAGTTCTAAATGAAGAGACAGGATAATCACATTGCAAAACTGTTGTTGGCAATTTGGAAAAAGGCTTTTAGGAACACTGTAGGAACACACACCGCCTAGGGAATCTAGAAAGGTTACAAAGAAGAGGAGACTTTTGAACTGGGTCTTGAAGGAGAAATAAAATTAATGAGCAAAAGGATGGCATTGCAAGTAGCGGCTTTACAGTCAGTAAATGACCACAATAAATTATCCAGAATTCAAAGATAGGGCTGTCTTGAAAAGCATAAAATACTTAAGATCAATGCTAGAGTGAGTAAAAGCTCTGCTCACCTCCTCCCGGACCATAAAAAATTAAACCTAAATTACAGAACAACCATCATTGAGTACTGCCTGAAGTCTATCTGAAGAGAAGTTCTATAACTAAGGATATACAGAAGAAGCCACGTCAAGACACAGAGCGGCTTGTTCCAAACCCATGTGTTGCAATTAAAAATTGGGAGGGATATCTCAGCTTTGGATGTCCCCCCCTGAGGAGTGAGGGGTCTCAGCCTCATACCAGGCTCCCCAGCCTTGGTTCCAGTGCCAGGAAGAGAAGTCCCCATAATTTCTGGCTTTAAAAACTAGTGGAGATGGTGGCTGATTGAGATGGAGGGCTGCTAAAGTCTCAGGCATTTCTCTTAAAGGGTCCATGCAGGGACTTAACTAAGATGAACTCACTCTCTCTGATCTCCAGCGCTGAAGCAGCAACTCGAAAGGCACAAGGGACATATGGGGGAAAACTGAATTGTCTATCTTAAGGGTGAGGGCTGGAGGGGCATCTTACTCCCAGACAGAAGCGCTAGTGGAATCCAGTGCTCCTATGTTGAGCCCTCCCCACTCCCAGCATGCAGACACAGCCGGTGCCATTCCTGAGACTCCAGGAACCTGGCTAACACAGTTTGTCCCACCCTGGTAAGTCCCTGAGATGCCCACCACACCCAACTTGTGGGCCTACTCAAGCCACTTCCAGTGGCTTTTCCATACAAATGGCCTGTCCTGGCTCATGCTAAAGACCTTCCTAAAACCTCTCAAAAGTTCACAAACCACAAACAAGAAGCATCTGGCCTCAGCATACCCTGTACTTCTTGCTAAGCAGCCTCAAACCCAGCCCTAATGACAGCTGACCTCAGTTCACAGCTTAGCCTCTCCCAGGCATCTCCAAGCCCAGCATAAGTTGCAATCATCTGAAAATCACTTTTTAGTTCACACAAGTGGCCCAAGCAGGATACAGGCAGCAGCAGCTGACCTTGGCCTTCAACAGAGCCCCTACTAAGGGGTCCCAGAACCAACACATTCGGTGGCCAGCTTCATACTACACCAGAGCACCATCCAACCACACAAATGATACCCAAAGGACAGACTCAGCAGGCACCAGGGTCCTGCTAAATCGAATTCTGCTCCATAGGGTCAGCCTCTGCACAATAGTTCCTCCACTATAGTCATGGGCAGTCCTCACAGCCAATTTGCCTGAGGGTCAGTCTCTCCCACTGACATGACAACAGCAATCAAGCCTCAACTACAACAGGAGGGTACACACAAACCACACAAGGGACACCCCTATAGCACACAGCTCAGGTGACCAGGAAGACTGAGCCACTAGGCCCCACAGGACACCTACTACATAAGGCCACTCTACCAAAACCAGGAGACATAGCAGCTCTACCTAATACATAGAAACTAACACAGGGAGGGAGCCTACAAGAGGAGACAAAGAAACATATCCCATATCAAAGAAGAGAACAAAACACCAGAAAAAGAACTAAATAAAACGGAGACAAGTCTTCTACCAGATGTAGACTTCAAAACACTAGTTATAAGGATGCTCAATGATCTCAGTGAGAACTTTAACAAAGAGATAAGAAACATAAAAATGGAATAGAAAACATAAAAAAGAATCAATCAGAAATGAAGAATACAATAACTGAAATGAAGCATATATTAGAGGGAATCAACTGTAGGTTACATGAAAGAGAGGACTGATTCAGCAATTTGGAAAATAAGGCAGGAGAAAACACTCAATCAGAACAGCAGTGAGAAAAGAACCCCAAAAATGAGGATAATGTAAGGAACATCTGAAACAACATCAAGCACATCAACTTTTGCATCATATGGGTACCAGAAAAGGAAGAGAGAGAGTAAAGAATTAAAAACCTATTTCAAGAAATAATGATGGAAAACTTCCCTAATCTGGCAAAGAAAATAGATATAGAAACCCAGGAAGAACAGACAGTCCCAAACAAATTGAACCCAAACAGGCCTATACTAAGACACATCATAATTAAAATGCCAAAGGTTAAAGACAAAGAGTGAACCTTAAAAGCAACAAAAGAAAAACAATTACCTACAAGGGAACTCTTTGTCATTGATTTCTCAACAGAAACTTTGCATGGGATTGGCATGAAATATTCAAAGTGATGAAAAGCAAGGACCTACAACCAATATCACTCTACCCAACAATGCTATCGTTTAGAATCTAAGGACAGATAAAAAGCTTCCCAGACAAGAAAAAGCTAAAGTTCATCACCACCAAACCAGTATTACAAAAAATGTTAAAGAGACTTCTATAAGAAGAAAAAAAAAAAAAAAACAGTATTAAAAATATGAATAATAAAAAGGAAATAACTACATATCTATCAATTACTTTAAATGTAAATGAAGTAAAACAGCTCCCATCAAAAGACAGGTAGCTGAATGGATAAGAAAACAAGACTCTTACATATACTGCCTACAAGAGACTCATTTCAGATTCAAAGAAACACACAGATTAAAAGAGGTAAAAAGAAAAGATATTTCATGAAAAAGAAAAAAAGAAAAAAAAAGCTGGGGTAGCAATATTTACACTAGACAAAATAGACTTTAAAACAAATGCTATATAACAAGAGACAAAAAAGGACCCAGCACTTCTGGGTATTTATCCAAAGAAACCCAAAACACTAACTCAAAAAGACATATGCATCCACATATTCACTGTGGCATTATTTACAGTAGCCAAGAAATAAAAGCAACCTAAGTATCTATCAGTAGATGAATGGATAAAGAAGTAGCACATATATACATTGGAATATTACTCAACTATAAAAAAGAATGAAATGTTGCCATCTGCAACAATGTGGATAGACACAGTGGGTTTTATGCTAAGTCAGAGAAAGGCAAATACCATATCATTTCACTTAATATGTGGAATCTAAAAAATAAATAAAACAGAAACAAACTCATAGATACAGAGAACATTTTGACAGTTGCCAGGTGAGAAGGGTTTGGGGATGGCTGAAAAAAAGGGCAAGGGATTGAGAAGTACAAATCTGTAGTTACAAAACTGTCACGGGATGTAAAATATAGCATAGGGAATAGTCAATAATATTGTAATAACTATATATGGAATCGGATGAGTACTAGATATATTGAGGTGATCACTTCATAAGTTACAAAAATGTTTAATCACTATGTTGTAAACCTGAAACTAATGTAATATTATATGTCAACTCTAAATAAAATATAAAATTCTTTTAAAAAATAATTTTTAAAAAATATCAATTCAAGAAATAAGATTAGTGTCATGCAGAAGTAACCTACCCTATGAAATAAACTTGAACACTTGGGAAATATTTATCTAATGTACAATTCCATTATGCTCATGTTGTATACACTGACTCAAACATTTAGATCCCTACACTGTACTGTCAAATATTTATCAGAGGTATAGGAAAGAAAAACTGTAGAAGCACAGTGGAAAAAGGAACTATAACTGAAGTATCAAGAAAGGTTTAGTGTTAAATAAAGGATGTCTAGTAGTTGATAAAGCAAAGGAGGGAAGAGCATTCTAAGCAGAGAGAACAGCTTGTGGGAAGGTATATGATATAAAAGAATATTCATTAATTCCTGAGTCAAACATTTATTGAACATCTACCATGTATAGATCTTGGAACAGGATAATGCATGATTCCTGCCATTAACAGCTTGCAATCAATTATCAAATAACCAACCGTCACATAACGAATGACAACAAAAAATAAAGAATGCTATTATTATGGCTCTCTGTCCAGGGTGCAATGGAAGCACAAAGAGCAGCTAAATCAGAATGAAAGGTCAGAGAAGAATTGCCAGAGAAAGTGAAAATGAGTAGAAATTAACAAGGCATGAAAGAGAAGGGGTATGATAGAGTGGGTACAGAAGAAAAGAATTTCAGACAGAAAGCAGCCTGTATGAAGACAGAAGAACAAGCGATCATGTGAAAATAAAGGAACGAGAGAGGGAACACATTCAGAGAGCACAAGGGCTGTAATATGGCTACATTTAAAAATGCCAGTGTCCTGTACTGGACTGTAGAGGAGTATAACTACAGGACTAGAAAAGTTAAAGGGAGCTACATTATATAATACCTAAAAAGTAAGAGTTGGGAGTTTCATCTTGTAGGAAAAAAGGAGCCATTCAAGGGATTATAAAAAGACCTATGACACACTCAAACTCAAGTGTTTTAAGAAAATTACTTCTGGCCCCTATTTAAGATGGTGTAGAAGATGACAAGACTTGAAGCCAATCAGATTTCTCTCCGCATCCACTTACATAGTGCTCATATCAGAAACCCAAATTGTTCTTTACACATTCCTCTTCTTCAACTTTCCCTTACATCTTAGTCACTCACCAAATTTTCCTGTTGGTTCCATATCCCTGACCTTGCACATGATATGCTTCTCAAAGCACTGTACACCTACTCTTACTAGAACTTACCACAGGTTTAAATCTTGTATTTCTATAATTCTTTCACTGTCTTCTCTCTCCCTCCCCCAATCCAACCACCCTTACAAACTAGACTATAAATTAGGAACTGTACCTTTTTTAATCTCTACATTGTACCCTTAGCTCCTATGATAACACCTGGTACTTAGAAGCACTGAACTTAGAATCTATAAGCTTCTCACTTCACTTTGCTGCAAAACAGCGCATCGCTTTAAATGCCTTTATTGTTTTCCTTTTTGTCCAGCTTGAAAACCTGGAAGTTATCCTTAATTCTTTTCTTTCCTACTCTCCTTTATCCAATCAATCATGAAGTTTAGTTGATTCTACCTTCTTTATATATTGGGTCTGATGCTCATCCATTTCCATACCCATTCCCTTAATTCAGGCTCCCACTGTCTCTTAACTGGACCATTTCAACATCCTTATTACTCTACTTGCTGCATCCTATTTTCCTCCTTTCCAATACCGCAAACTTTTCCAAAATTTAAATTTAAATATCACACTGCCTTGCTCAAAACACAAAAGGCAAAATATATCAATGGCCTTTAAGGTAAAAATTAAACACCTTTCATACTATATATCACATCTGCAAAATCTGGCCCCTGACTTCCTCTTCAGTCTTACTTCCCACTGACTTTTACTCATATATTACCCTTGATCCATATGGAATTCCTTCTTATTGCATTGAGGTTTCACATACTTCTGAAGCTGTACATGGGCTGTGCTTAGAATTCCCATTTCCTGACTCCATTGGCTGATGGTGTATGTCAAAAGGATTAATAGGTTTCAGAGTATAGATGGCAATATAAGGTCTATTTCTAGTCCTTCCACCAATTAGCTGTAGGACCTTGGCCAAATTACTTAGTTTCCCCAAATCTAAGTTTTCTCATCAGTAAACAATGATAGTAATACTGTCTTCCTCATTGGATTCTTGTAAGGTTTATGTGTGTAAAATGTGAAGTCCCATAGTGTCAGGCCCATAGTGATCAATAGATGGATACTACCTATTATTGATTCTAATGATTAGTAATAATTATGTCATTATCATCAAAGGAAATAAAAGCTATGAAGTATATCATGTTGCATCTCATATAAAAAAAATTTTAATCAGTAAGTTTCATTCCACCTCCACTGCTGCAAATTAGTCCTAAATACCAACAGCTCTCACCAAGACTAATACAATAGACCCCTTTCCTTTTTTTCCCCAAAGATTCTTAAATTGATCTCTAAGCATTCATTCTAGCTCTTCTCTAATCCATTCTCTAGACAGTATTAAGTGACCCTTTCTACATGGAAATAAGTTTATGTCATCTCAGCCTTTTAAAATCTTCCATTAGCTTTTCATTTCATTCGTAATAAAATCTAAATTCCTTAATATGGCCTACAGATTTCTGCATTCACATCATTCTCTCCATTACTTACCATACTCCAGGCACAATGACCTTCTTTTTGTCAAAAGCTCCAAACCCTTTCCTACCTCAGAGCCTTTTCACCACATTTTATTTTTGCCTGAAATACTTCTAGTCCCCACAAATCTTTACCTAGTTAAGATTTTTTCATCCTTCAGGTCTAAATGCTACTTCTTCAGCAATGCTATCACTACCATCTAATCTCTTTCATAGTTCCTTGTTGTATTACTTCATAACACTTATCAATATGTATAATAATGTATAATCTTTTAATATCTATCTCCTCCACAAATAGTAAAAGCTAACATTTACTAAGCATTTTACACATGTTAACTCATTTAATCCTAATAACCAATGAAGTGGGCACTAACATTATCCACATTTCACAGATGAAACTGAGGTATAAGTTAAGCAATTTGCTCTAGGTCATAAAGCAGTAAGAGTCAAAATCTGAACCAAAAGTTCACACTTTTCATCACTATGCTATTAAGTTTGAGAAAACAGAGTAACTGTTTTGTGTATCACTATACACTTAGGCCTGGTGTTAGATATAAAGAAAGCTTTCACATTTGCAGAATAAACAAATTAGTAAATAATTAAGAGGCAAATGATTCACTTTAGAGGCATAAGAGAGAGGGATAAGAATAAATGGGTTAGAGGCAATGATGAGGCATCAATTTTGGACATGCTGAATTACAGGCAGCTCAGGAACATCTTAGGTCACAAATTCTTACCTGGAAGAGCACACACTTCTAAAGAATCCATGGAGAGGCTCCAGGAGGCCCAGGAACACCTTAAAACTGAATATAAAATTTGGTGTACCTGTGAAATTTTCTGGGAAAGGAGATATACCTTTAATCAGACTCTTAACAGAATATGTAATCCATCAAGTATTTAGAAACCATGAGTCTAAGTGGAAATGTCTAATAGGCATTTGGAGATAAAGGTGTAAACTTTAGCTAATTAAAAGATATAAGTAACTGAAACCAGAAATTTGCAAACGTTTTCCAAAAACATATAGAGAATATGAGACCACAGAAGATTATGGCCAGAAACCTGGGGAAATGGACATTTAGATGACAAGTGGTACAAGAAAACTCTAGGAAAGAGGAAGAGAAAATATTGTCACACAGGTAAGCAAAATATAGGTGAGAGTAGCATCCCAGAGGCTAAGGAGGGAATAATGTCTCAAAGAATAAGAAAGAAATCAGTCAGCAGGGTCTAATAACCAAGGAGTCAAGGATTGACAAACAGAAACATGTGTTCTAAGAACTACACATAGTTTCATAAATTTGAAATACAAAGGACAGGACATCCAGATTGCCAGAAAGTAAATGGATATCAGGTTTAGATTCTCTCATGAAAGAGAATCATACTGAAGATATAGATGAGAAATCATCAATGTATTTGGAAAAATATATAAAATTGTTCGGGGAAAACACATAGAGGTAGAGCTCTCATCTTGGGAAAAGATGTTCTACAAAACTCCTAAAACTATAAACAGAAGTCTGTGTAATGTACATATGTCCCATTTTCCGGGGGAGAGTCCACAAGTTTTATCAGATTTTCAAAGGGGTTATGACCTCCTCTTAACTCCCCCCACCCCCCACCCCCCAAAAAAGGTCAGGAACCAAAGAAGCTAAATGAGAAAAAGAAAAAAGTCAGGCTAGAAAGTAACTTTGGAGAACATCGTATAAAAGAAACCTGAAGCTTATTAAATAGGATTAACAAATCTCAAGAACTAATGTGTACACAGAATAGAGGCAGTCTTCATAGAACTCAGAATTTAAAATTAAATTTGTTATATGCTATGTAAGTATTTCTCAAACTATTCTGACTGTGATTCACAATGAAAGATACATTGATAACCAATTTTCCAGTAACCTGGAATGACAACAATAGGCACTTATCCTCTAAAATGTTCACATCTAAAAACAAGGGGGTAGAGACTGGAGTTTATAAAGAGTGGGTTATTAAAGGCTTGTGTTTCTGCTTTTTTATTGCTGTGCATGTCTTCAATAGGTATTTCTCTTCAACGTAATTTTTTCAGTTATTATATAAATAATTTTAAGTTATTTTTTCTTTCAAGAACCAAAATGAAAATGTCCCTTGGCTTCCCTACTTTACTAGTTTTATTTCCCCTTGATCTATACCATATCTCACTACTGGAAAAAAAGGGGGGAAAAGATGGGAGGGTAGACAGATAAGATTAAAAGCAAGAATAGAAGAAACACCAAGGTTCCAAAGAGTAGTCTTTCTAAAGTACAGGCCCTATAAATGCACCATTTAAGTGATCAGACTTTGAAAAAGATGGTCAACAGCAGATAGATCAAAGTAGTTCCATAAAGTGAATAAGAAACAAAGATTCTGGAGTCACAGTGAATCCTAACTCTGCCATTTCCTGATTGTGTGACTTGAGAAAATTATTTCATTCTTTTGTGCCTTGTCTATAATTCTTCTGTTTCCTTGTCTATAAAACGGAAATAATTTAACAGTTCCTACTTCAAAGAGCTGTTAAGAGCATTGAATGAGATATAAATAAATGTAAAGCACAGAAAATGGTACATGGGCCACAGAGAATAGCACATGTATAATCAATCGTTCAATAACTGCTAGCTATTGTTGAATTCTTAATTACTTATAACTTTAAAAATAAAATATTAGTCTTTTGTTTTTTTAAAGCAACTATATAAAATAAATAAAATTTTAAAAGATCAGTCCCAAAAAGCTAGGTTTTGTACTTTCTTAGGAGACTTAGAGCAATGGATTTAAAGTAAGTTTCTTGAAAAATCACCACACTAATCTACAGTGCAGGAATTGTATTTTTTACTTATATCACATGATGTATATGTATTTAATTAAATATTTTTCTACAATAACCAATACAATTAGAACTTTATAATAATTGTCTCTGAGTCCTAAATATGTCTTTTATATATATTCTGAATATTAAGATTGTTTTCCCCTATTCTATATTCTCCCACTTAAATGACTTTTAAGAAAATCAATAATTTTTTAAATCACTTCATAAATTGTTCTGAAAATAGAAAATTCCATATAAATGCTAGGTTTATTACCAAAAAGCAGCAAAATAATCAAAATCATTTTTATTTATACAGCTAATGAATAAATAAACTCACATTTGTATTCTTATCTTTTTAAGCTGTTATTGACTTGTTTAATTTAATCCATCTCTAACAGTTAAGCTATAATAGCTTCTGTCAAAACCCCATTTTAGAAAATTAACAATAAAGAATGAACAACCACAACTACACACACACACAAAAAAAAGTAACAAAGGATTATGTGATTTTTACTCAACCCTAATAAAGGATTTTGTACCATAGCTATACTAAGAGTGTACTTAGCTTTCCTGAATTATCTGTGGAGATAAACTCCACCTACTTACAATTTCATAGAACTCTGCCAAAGCTTCCTACAACTTCATTACTTGTTGACACTTATGGAAACAAAAAGTTACAAAAATGAAAACTTATTTTACTTCCTATCCTATGTAAAAACAGCCAAAATTAAAATTTCAAACTAAAGTAAGAGCAGTACATTATATGTTTTAAAAATCAGTTCAAAAATCTTAATAAACACATTTTTCTTATAGGGAAAGAAAGTTCATATTCATACTTGTTCACAATTCACATACATATGTGAACATACTTGTTTCACATAAAAGACCTAAGATTAGAAACTCAGAAGCCTGAGAGCTCTTCCGGCAGTATACAAAAAAATAAATAAATAAATAAGAGCCACGTAATTGTACAAGTCTTTCCTTAAATAAGTAAAAACCAAACTATATAAACTCTCAATCTTTTTTTTCTTCTAACATAATATCAATCCTGACATAAACCAATATAAATAGTATGATTTAATGAGGCAAAGATAGACCTAGAGGATATTATGCTAAGTGAAATAAGTCAGATGGAGAAAGATAAATACTATATGAACTCACATCTAAGTAGTATCTGAAGAACAAAATAAACAAACAAAACAGAAACAGACTCATAGAGAATAAACTGATGGTTGCCATATGGAAGAGGGGTTTGGACGAGCTGGGTGAAAAAGGTGAAGGCATTAAGTACAAATTGGTAGCTACAAAATAGTCAAGGAAATGTAAAGTATAGTATAGGAAATATGGTCAATAACGTTACAATCACTATGCATGGAGCCAGGTGGGTACCACACTAATCAGAGGAATCACTTCATAAATTATATGAATGTCTAAACACTATACTGTACACCTGAAACTAATATAATGTTGAATGTCAACTGTAATTGAAAAATAAAATAGCATGATTTAAGGGTTGTTAAAATGTCATCCAGAATTATTTCCCTCAAAGACCTGCCTCCATCAAGCATAATTTTTCTCCCACAGACTTATCCTTTTGGATTAAGGTAGAAGTTAGCTAATTGTTATAGCCTATAGCCCAACTAGGGCCCTCTGCCTATTTTTGCACACCCCATAAGCCAAGAATGACTTTTAAATTTTTAAATGGTTACAAAAAGAGTACCATTTCATAATAAAAATTTTTATACAATTCAATTTATTAAGTAAAGCTTTATTAAAACATTGTCACGCTTATTTACCTACATAATGTCTGTGGCTGCTTTAACAATGGCAGGCTTCAGTATTTACAAAAGCCCGTATATGGCACTCTTAACAGTTTTGCATTGCTGCTCAGAGTATTCCAAAATAGAGTGATGCAGTTATAACTGGACAGCTTTTCAAGTACTATGCTTATCACCATATGTTTTATTTTTTATTGCCTGTGCATACCCTTCAAGTCAGAACAAGAAATAAAAATGAGCTTCAAGTGTCATACTCTTAAGGTACACAGGAGTGTAGATAATCTTGCTATATTAGATGGCAAAATATTATGTGTATTATACGATGACACTACAGCCATGCTTAAAGAATACAATATACATCAACATTACCAGACTAAGTACTCATCACAATATTTCCAACTTACAAGAAAACAGTCAGAAAATTTAAATAGATATCATCACAGTTGAATTTCTTTATAAAAATGAGGACGCAACCAAAGTAAGCTTTTTGTCAATGGTAAGTTAAATCATGTTTGTAGCAGCCAAAGAAATGTGTCTAGAGAAAATATATTTAGTCTATAAGCCTTTTGACAAGGATGGTACCTTTAAAAAGTAGCTAAAAGAATGAAAGACATGAGTAACAATATTAAAAAACCATTTTATTTATCAATTAAAAAACAACTGCAACTTGAACAGAAACATGGTGGAGTGAGAGGCATCCCCAGATTTCTCCCTTTGAAACAACAATAAGCTGAACATCTAAAACTCAACACCCAAACTGCACACCAGCACACCTGAGTGTGGGATCTGCCTATAAAAGCTACCAGAGGTCAGAACCCCAGGCGGTGGGATGGGAGAAACAAAGAAGCTACCTCTAGCAGCCTCTGGAGCTCCCTGCAGGAGGAGAAGGACAAGGTGTGGCAACTTCCCTAAACAGCCTTTCCTGGGAGATCTGTGAGTTCCGTGCAGCTGGCAGCAGGGCCCAGTCATGAGGGCAGAAAGCAGAGAAGCAAACAGGATGGCAGAGAAACAACAGTTGATTTTTACCATCCAAAGTTGCAAAACTGAGGCTGAGCCGCAGACCACAACTCCCTACACAGTGGGCCCATCCCCCCATACTCTCCAAGACTGATCACTGAGGAGACCCAAGGGAATCTGAGCAAACACTACCAGAACTATTGCTGATACTAACAGGGACTAAAACTGAGGGTAGCGAGCGTGATTAAATATCTACAAGACCTTTCCAAAAATACACAAATTGTGGGAATTCTCCACTACAAGGCCTATACTACAGGAAATACTGAAAGGGGTCAGCTCACCTAAAACAAAATGAAAAAAATCTATACATAATTAGGAGTAAAGTGACTATCAGGCAAATAGAAGCAGAGGAGTGCAATCCTTACTGAGAACAGGGCATTATAAGTTTAAATAATAAAAGGAGAACTGCTATAGCAAGACAGTAATGAACATTCTGCATACATAGGGACAAACTGAGATAACAATGACTGAAAAGGGGAGGATTCAAAGATGCAAACTCACACAGGAGAATAGCAGAAGAAAATTAACAACTGTGTGTGTGTGTGTGTATATGTGTGTGTGCGCGCGCGCACGCCTCCTTTACATATTCGTAATGGTGACCATACACCAAAGATTCAGAACTGAAGTATATAACATAAAACAAGAACCATAAGGAAAACCCACAAAAGCTAACCAAAATTAAAAAAAAAAAAAAAAAACAGAAGCACAAGGACAAGGAAGCAATGGAAATACCAAGTTACCAGAAAGGAAAAGATAAAATGGCTATAAGACCTCATATTTCAATAATCACCCTAAATGTAAATGGACTGAACTTACCAATAAAAAGGTACAGAGGTGCAGAACAGATCAAAAGACAAAACCCAACCATATGCTGCCTCCAGGAGACACATCTCAGTTCCAAAGACAAATAAAAACTCAAAGTGAAAGGGTGGAAATGATATTTCAAGCAAATGGCATTCAGAGAAAAGCGGGAGTAGCGGTACTAATAGCAGAAGAAATAAACTTCAAAATAAAAAAAGGTAAAGAAAGATATTGAGGGACACTCCATAATGATAAAGGGAATCATGCACCAAGAAGACATAACACTTATTAATATCTATGCTCCCAATCAGGGAGCCCCAAAATATGTTAAACAATTACTAACAGAACTAAAGGGAGAAACAGACCAAAACACTATTGTAGTAAGGGACCTAAATACCTCACTGTCAGATATGGACAGATCATCCAAACAGAAAATCAGTAAGGAAATAACATCCTTAAATGACACATTAGGCCAACTGGACATAATTGATGTTTACAAAGCCTTCCATCCCAAAACAGTTGCTTATCCGTTCTTCTCTAGTGTACATGGAGCATTCTCAAGAATTAACCAGGGTGGCAATCACACAATAGAATATATAGATGTCAAATTATAATGTACACCTGAAAATTATATAATTGTATTAAACAATGTTACCTGAATAAACTTAAAAAATAATAATCTATAAAAATGAAAAATAAATTTAAATAATTAATAATAATAATTAATAATAATAATAATAATAAAAGAATCGACCACATACTGGGACACAGAGATAGCCTCAACAAATATAAGAGAACTGAAATTATACCAACCGTATTCTCTGATCATAGTGTTCTGAAACTAGAGATCAACTGCAAAAAAATCAGGAAGAACCACAAATACATGGAAATTTAACAACATGCTACTGAAGAATAACTGGGTCAGGGAAGAAATAAAAAGACAGATCAAGAGATACTTAGAAACAAATGATCATGAAAGAACAACATATGAAAAATTTGAGGACATGGTAAAAGCGGTCATAAGAGGAAAGTTAATATCATTACAGGCCTACCTCCAAAAACAAGAACAAGCCCAAATAAACAACCTAACACTTCATCTTGAAAAACTAGAAAAGGAATAACAAATGAAGACTAAAGTCAGCAGAAGCAAAGAAATAATCAAAATTAGAGCAGAATTAAATTTTTTTAAAAAATAGAAAAAATAAATGCAACAAAGAGCTGGTTCTTTGAAAAGGTTAATAAAATTGGCAAAGCCCTGGCTAGACTCACTAAATAAAAAAGAGAAAAGACACAAATAAACAAAATCAAGGATGAAGGAGGGGAAATTATGACCAACATCACAGAAATACAAAGGATCATACAAGAATACTATGAAAAAGTATATAGCACCAAATGGACCATTACTTAGAAAAATATAATCTTCCTAGACTGAATCAAGAAGAACTGGAAAATCTAAATAGACCAATCAGCAGTTTGGAAATTGAAACAATCATCAAAAATCTACCAAAAAGTAAAAGTCCAGTTCCAGGTGGCTTCACCAGTGAATTCTACCAAACATTCAAGAAAATTTATTACCTATTCTCCTCAAACTCTTCCAAAAAATTGAAGAGGAGGCAATGCTTCCCAACTCATTTTATGAGGCCAATATTACTCTGATACCAAAACCTGGTAAAGATAACACACAAAAAGAAAACTACAGACTGATCTCTCTCATGAACAAAGATGCAAAAATCCTAAATAAGATACTACTGAACCGAATACAGCAACATATTAAAAAGATTATACACCACAATCAAGTGGGCTTCATCCCAGGGGCACAGAGATGGTTCAACATTCGCAAATTGATTAACACAATACACCACATAACCAAATTAAAAAATAAGAATCATATAATCATATCAATAAATATAGAAAAAGCCTTCGACAAGATACAGCATCCATTTATGATCAAAACACTTAACAAAATCAGCATAGAAGGAAAGTACCTTAACATATTAAAGGCCATCTATGACAAACCCTCAGCCAACATTATACTCAATGGTGAAAAACTAAAAACCTTCCCTCTAAGATTAGGAACAAGGCAATGCTGTCCACTATCACCACTGTTATTCAATATAACATTGGAGGTTTTTAACAAGTGCAAGCAGACAAGAGAAAGATATAAAAGGCATCCAAATAGGAAACGAAGAAGTCAAACTGTCACTATTTGTGGATGACATGATTCTCTATATAGAAAACCCTAAAGACTCCACAAGAACACTACTAGAAACAATAAGCAAATACACTAAAGTTTCTGGATACAAAATCAACATTCAAAAATCCATAGCTTTCCTATACTCTAATAATGAAGTGTCAGAAAAAGTAGAAAAATAATTCCTTTTGCAATTGCAACAAAAAGAATAAAATACCAAGGAATAAATTTAACAAAACATGTGAAGGACCTACATAATAAAAACTACAAGACCCTGTTAAAAGAAATCAAAGAAGATAAAAAGAAATGGAAAGATATTCTGTGTTCTTGGGTTGGAAGAATCAACATAATTAAAATGACCATATTACCTAAAGCATTATATAGATTTAATGCAATCCCCATCAAAATCCCATGGGCATTTTTTTAAATAAATAAAACAAAAAAAATCATCAAATTTGTATGGAAGCACAAAAGACCCCGAATTGCCAAAGCCATCCTGAAAAAAAGGAACAAGACTGGAAGAATCACTCTGCCCAACTTCAAATTATACTACAAAGCAAAAGTAATCAAAACAGCACAGTATTGGCAGAAAAACAGACACACAGACCAGTGGAACAGAACCAAGAGTCCAGAAGTAAACCCATTTTTATATGGGCAAATAATTTTCAACAAAGATGCCAAAAACACAGAGTGGAGAAAGGTAAGCCTCTTCAATAAATGGTGCTGGGAAAACTGGAAAGCCATTTGCAAAAGAATGAAACTAGACTGTTGTCTATCACCACACACCAAAATTAACTCAAGATGAATTAAGGACCTGAATACAAGACCTGAAACAATTTAATGCATAGAAGAAAACATAGGAACAAAACTGAAGGACCTTGGACTTAAAGAGAATTTTATGAATTTGACTTCAAAGGCAAGGGTAAAAGCAAAAATAAATGAATGGGACTACATCAAACTAAAAAGCTGCTGCTCAGCAAAAAAAAAAAAAAAAACTGTCAACAAGGTAAAGAGACAACCATTGAATTGAATGGAAAAATATATTTGCAAGCAATGCCTCCAATAAGGGCTTAATATCCAAAATATACAAAGAAATCATACAACTCAATAACAACAAAAGAAAACAAACGATCCAATCAAAAAAATGGGCAGAGGACATGAACAGACACTTCTTTCTAGAGGACATGCAAATGGCCAGCAAATATATGAAAAGATTCTCAACATTGCTAGCTATCAGGGAAATGCAAATCAAAAACATCTCACACCTGTTAGAATAGCTAGCATCAACAGGACAAGCAATAACAAATGCTGGAGAGGATGTGGAGAAACAGGAAACCTCATACACTGCTGGTGGGACTATAAATTGGTAGGTCACTATGAATGGAGTCTTGTGGAATCAAAAAACTATGAATGGATCTACCATATGATACAGCAATCCCTCTACTGGATATTTACCCCAAAGACTTGAAAATTCATATAAAGATATTTGCACATCAATGTTCATAGCAGCATTATTCACAGTGGCCAGGACACAGAAGCAACTGAAGTGCCCTACGATAGATGATTGGCTAAGAAGCTGTGGTACATATATACAATGGATTATTACTTAGCCATAAGAAGAGATGAAATACTGCCATTTGTGACAACATGGATGAACCCTGAAATAATCATACTAAGCAAAATAAGCCCGTCAGAAAAAGTTGAAAATTACATGATATCACTTACATGTGGGATATAAACCTAAAAGCAACAAATGAATGGGAAAAACAAACAGAGACTCATGGACATGGACTATAGACTAGTGGTTACCAAAGGGTAGGGGATGGGGGAGAAGGGGTAGACAGAGCACAAGGAGTCAAATATAGGGGTTTAAGGAAAGGGTAAAGTGGGTAAAGGGGATCAAATATATGGTGGCTGAAGGAAACTGGACTTTGAATGGTAAACACACAATAGAATATACAGATGTCAAATTATAATGTACACCTGAAAAAAATTTTTTAAATATCAAAAAAAAAAAAAAACCCAACTACAATATCAAGGTAAATGATTTTGAGTTTTTCTTGGCTCTTGATGAGCTGACAAAAGTTAGCAATTATTGTTTTTTGAGAAGTTGTTTATTTGAAGAGTTAATACAAGCTTTGAAGTGACTAAATAATTAGTCTGTATGAATTATCTGCATGGAACAATAAGAATGTTTTCAAAGAAGCTGGGAAAGCACTAATTCAATGCAACCAGAAGTGGAGTCTGCTAAGATGTGTTACAGCTGAAAGTGGTAAAAATTCATGTGGGCAAAAAAAAGGCTTAACTGAAAAATTTACAAGGCTTTTAAAGCTTATGGTTATTCATTGCATCATTCATTAGAAGATACTTTCCAGAAAACATCTGAATCTATCATGTGTTATTCAACCAGAAGGATCAATGGTTGACTTTACTCCCATGGATTTAACCATTCTTGATTCCATAAATTCTTATCAGAAATAGATGAATATCTTGATTCGCCCTACCACGAAGGCATTAGCAGGCTTAGCAGTAGTAGAATCTTATTGCAACTTTTTCAAGCTGAAGTATTTCCAAATGAGAAAAACCACCCTCAACCACTATTATAGAACAATAAAAACTTTGGAAATTAGCTTTTCCTACAGACTTCATAATGTCTCTCAATGAATTCAACCTAAAATCAAAAGGCAACACAGTGATTACACTTATACTGTAACAAAGTCATTTCAATGAAAACACAGTTTGAACCACAAGTAACGTCAAGCTGCAAACACATCCCATGCTGTCAAAAGTTAAAACAATGCAAAAGATTTCCACTCCCAGAGATATCATGCCTGTTAGAATGAGAGGGAGAGGGAGAGGGAGAGGGAGAGGGAGAGGGAGAGGGAGAGGGAGAGGGAGAGGGAGAGGGAGAGGGAGGGGAGAGGGAGAGGAGAGGGAGAGGGAGAGGGAGAGGGAGAGGGAGAGGGAGAGGGAGAGAAGAGAAGAGGAGAAATGCTGGTGAGGATGTGGAGAGAAGGTATTAATGTCACAAAATTAAGATTCAAATGATGTGCAATCTTATCTCAACTACCAAAAAAAAATTCTATCACTTCTCTGGACTAAACTTTACTCACCTGAAAATTCTCATAGTGATTTTAAAGTCAGTGAGAACTTAGGACATTAAACAATGAACACCAAGTTGTACCTAAACTCCTTGGCTTATTTAGCATAAAAATACCTCAATATTCTGAATTCAGCTTTCTTTGTTATTATTACTGGACCAAACATTACTATGTGCTGAACCAAATATGCCCCCCACATTTTTTTTTGCCTGACCTTTTGCATTTTCAATTGCCACTGCTTTAGCATCTTCTCCCTGCCTTTATAGCCCATTAATACACAACATTCTCCCTAATCTCCTCCTACTGACACCTTCCTCATTCTTAAAAGTCTAGTACAATCAGGAACTGTCTTCATGTCCTTGCCTTCTAAATGCTAAAAGATTGTTTTGTGTAATTCTGTTTTGAGGCACAGCAATCTAGTTCTTACCATGCTGAACAGACTGGTCAACAGAAACGCAATTCACCTTTAAGGTTAAAACTCTACCAACAGTTCCTTGCATATTACGGAGCAGTGTGGCCTCTTATTTCATATTATTTCCTAACCTCCAGGTAAGTGCCACATAATCCTGGCCCTTGAGAGCCTCGGTCACCAGTTCTATGGACTGGCCATCAGCCTATGAGGAAGAAGCTTGCTAAAGAGCTTAGCCCAACAAGAATGACAGACAGAATATCTCTCTTAGATGTACAAATGCACTCTCTCACTCTCTCCCAATCATGGAAAGTGGTAAGAGGGACTCACGTAGTTGGGAAGAACGGAAACTAAAACATTGTCAGAGAACAGGTCATTCGATAGCACTGACCATATATGATATGAAACCATAAGGTAAGAAAAAGTATATATAAAGAAGAGGGTGAAGTCAAGGATCGGATGGGAAAGAAATGGTATAACCAGAGACCAAAGAAGACACTAAGAGACCCTAGTGTAAGGGGAGAATGACAAAGTTTCATGCTGAAAAGGCTATAATATATTTTCTACGGCTTCAGTGGATTCCTCCAGTTCCCTAAGTCTTAGATCCACGCTGCTCATCCTGGATTACCATGGGATTCCAGGCTCCCTTTCACCATGTGGACCTGTGCAATGAGCACCCAGTTCTTAAAAGACACCCAAATATCTTTGTTATCTGAGATGTAAAGAGGCCGAACATACACTAATAATCCTTCTAGGTAGCCACCTCCTTAAAAGTAAAGATTAGGTTTATTCAATTTAGAACTACCAAAAGTACCTGGAACTATGCCCTTTGCAAAGCTCGGTAGTCACTGAATTTCTTGTAGAAATACTAATTGAACAAAATCTCAAATATCCAGATTGTTCTAAAAGCAATCTAGGCACAGGAAAATTCAGATATAAGATTATTCCTCTGTATATTAAGAGGTCCAAAACAGAGAGAGAAATACTGATCCTAACCCATAAATACTAGTGACCAAGACCTAAGTCAATCAGGGCATTACATTCCTGTCTCTAACTAGGTCAAAGACAAACACATGGCTCATCCAGTCAATGACAGACTCAGGACTTTCATCTGAATTGTTGCACTTGAACTGGAAGGGCAGCAAGTGGAGCTTTTTCAGCCGTCTTACTGCCATAAGAAACCTAAAGATAGAATCAACACACAGTGGAGAGCAGAACTGAGTTCAGAGTTCAAGGAAACAGATTAGGTTCTGGTGTGACATCATCTAAACTACAAAAGCCAAGCCTGAACCCAGTGCTTTCCCTGAACTTTTTAGTTAACATAAAAGAAAATGTTTTCTTTTTAAGTCAGGTTAGGTTGGGTTTTCTGGTTTTGCAACCAAGACTCTTAATTCATACAGAAGCTCTCCAGAAGTCCATATTTCATGTTTCTCTTTAATTTGAATGTTTACAAAAATTGTAGAATATTTTGAAGTTAAAAAATCCATTTCCCAACACCCTAACATAGTAATTATTCATTTCTTTTTGTTTCTAGTTTATATACACAAGCCATTCAATTTTAAGCAGATAATCACTCTAAAATGATCTTTGTCACCACATCTCTGCATCCAACATGGGTTTATAGCCCATCTTCAAGAATCATGGGAGTTCTTGGACAAAACCAGCCCTTCAACATATTCCTCCTGGGAACCTTAACCTAACAATGGACTTTAAATCTGCTGAGGACATCAATCTCTCACCCAGAATATGGCCTTTGTTACACCTGCCATTAATTTTATAAAAAGCCTTTACTGCCTTTATAAGATCAAGTCAAATACTATCTGTGACTTTAAATCATTTCCATTACTAACTTGTGCCAAAGTTCAAACAATTGAGCCCAATGAATAACTGCCAACATACAAGGCAATAACATCCCCACCATTATCTACCTTCCTTGTCAAATTGTCCTCAGCCTTGGTTTCTTTCTTACTGTCACTCCATATCTTTTTCATTACCTACCAACAGATAATAATCATTCTCTTGTTTCTATACCCATCTTCCTCAATCTTTTTGATCAATGTTCTACTTGTTTACCTTGACTTAAAACTTGGCTCTCCCCTAAAGATTTTCTCACAGTTCTCTCTTTACTGCAATCCATAGCCCCATAGAGCCAGAAGTAATTGGTATTCACTTCCCTTCCTACTGTATCTTCCAGATCATGATCATCCTCCTTTGTGGTCCCACCTTCAAGATATATCTTCTCTTCACTAGCACCTTCTGATCCCTTAGTCCTAGCTCCTCATTTACTGAAGACCTGGAAGCCTCATTCAGCCTTCTCTATTAAATCTCCTATCACAATCCTGGGAGATTTCAATGTCCATGAAGATAATCCATCCAATCACTGTACATTAGAATGAACGAACCTTTAATTGCAAAGATTTTTAGTTCAACTCTATTTGAGGCATCTATTCTTCTGGATCTTATCATCATTTAAAACTGTTCCCCTTTGATTTCTCTAATAACTCACAAAAATTTTGCTCTGACCTACTTAGTCTATCACTTTACAGAAAACTCCTGTCCCTCAAATCCTGATTCCTCCCAACCCAGATCCTATGGACATCTAAATCTCTGAGCAGCAATTTCATATTTGCACCCCTTTCTCTGAATCTGACCACAAAACCACAGCTCCAGGTAAATCCTGTTTCTGGAAACTGAGCTACTCTAAAGAAAAACCACACTAGATACACTGATATCACTATCAAGTCTCCAACTTGTATCCTTTAAAATAAACTAGATAAATTCCCTCTTTCATTCCCCTCAACAACTCTTTCAATCACTTTCTCAGCTCAAGCCCCCTAGTCATCCCCTGCCCAGGCCCTTCACTTTCAACCAACAGTCTTGATTCTGATCTTTTATTCAGACCTCCCTCAACCCCCATGACCCTTCTTGTAATCTTATCTATATTCTTACCTCTCCTTACCTATTTTTGTTTCAGTCCTAAAAAATGAGGTCCTCCTCCTGTTCAATGCCAACCCATCGACCTGTAATTGACCCACACTGTGACTCCCCACCCTCTTCCTACCTCTTTTAACCATACCACATCTTGAATCTTTTAACCTCTCCTTCCCTGTTAGCACCTTTCCCCCTCAGCACATATACAAAGCCAGGCCTTATCCTAAAAAGAAATTCCTTCCTGGTTCCCATCTAGTCTTTTCTTCCTCTCCATTGCAAACCTTATCAAAGAGAAATTATTTTTTTTTCTCCTTCCCTCTCCCTCCTTTTTTTCCCTTTCTTCTTCCCCTACCCAACTCTCCCACCTCTCTTCCTTCTTGCTCTTTCCTCCTCTCATTCTTTCCCCCTCTCACTCTCCTCTATTTCCTCTCACTCATTCCCCTTTCCTGTATCTTCTTCTTCCCCTCTTCCTTTATCATTTGCCACTCTTTCATCAACTTTAAGGGGGATTCCACCCTTAACCTCCTACTAAACTGCTCTTAAGGTCACCATGACTTCTTAATCACCAAATCAAATGAATATTTTTCCTGTCTTTATTTTTCTATAACAATGTACTACATTTGACACTGTTATTATCTCCCTCTTAAAATGTTCTATTCATTGGCATATTAGCCAGGCACACAATAGACACCCAAATATATCTGAATAAATGAATAAAGGTACACGGTGAAACAATATCACATATTTCTCTGTCTAGAGAATGAGTGAGAGTCAATATCCCAAGAAATATTCATAGTAATTAACTAAAACATCAAGAGCCAAATTAGAGTAACCAGCACATATATCAGTAGTGGAACAATCAACTCAATTACATGATTTTCTCCAATCATCCTTAGCAGCCAGAAATCATAAACAGAAATCCAGGACTGAAAAGGGTAAAGTTATAGAAATGCTAAAGGAATCTAGAATGCTAAGAAAAACACAACCCAAACCTTTTTTTTTTTCCCACTAAATAGCACGTGATACACATCCTCCATACAAAAAGGGAGAAAAAAACTATACCTATGTGTCATGGGGACACATTAACATGGAAAAGAGCTAAGCATAAATCAATCCCAAAAACTGAACTTAAGAGTTCATAAGTAAACTTGAAGTTTAGTTTTTCAAAAGTTCTGAGAAGTGAAATAGCAGAAGACATACATGAGAATGTAGAATACCTACCATATCATGCCAAACTTAAACCACTGAAAATTCACTTTGTTTCTAGGCATGCCTTCCCACACATTTTTCCCTTAATTATTCTCACCATCAATGTTTTAAATGATTTCAGGTGCTAATGTCAGCAACTGTACTTATTAAAACACATTCCTGACTTGTAAAGAAACCTACTAGATATGATCAAGACTCAGAAATCTAAGACTTCCAAACACTATAGTCCTAAAACACCAGAATCTTCTGTAGCTTCTGGCTATTTGGAGCATTTTGGCTCAGTAAGCTTTTTATACTCTACACAAAGCAAATGGCCTTCTCAACCATTGATTATAGATATATATATATATAACATTTTAAGTTTCTAAAGCATTTTAACATATATTTGTTTTGTTTTGAACTCATATCAAGTCTATGAAATGGACAAAGTAAGCATTAATTTTCTTTTACAGTGAAAAACCAAAGTCTGAATTGCTCATTGATTATAACGCACATAGCTAAAAAGTGTCCATCAGGCACAATCCCTCCAAATTATCTCATTTCTCCTACTCCTAGATCCTTAACCATTTTTACCTCCTTCTTATCTCTCTTAAAGAGGTAGCTTTCCTTTCTAAAATTAATTCCCACCTAAACTCTTAAGCCTAGAACCCCAAACCTCCTCTGGAATCTTCAATTAACTCCCCCCGCCCCCGCCCCGGTATCTCCCTTTCCTCTAACTACTACATCTCTTTCTATAAATATGCTAAACTCTTCCCTTCCTTAAACAAAAAAAATTTCCTCAGCTCTACCTCCTATCTCACAAGCTGTGACCCATTCTCTTTTCATCCTTTCCCTGCTAAACTCTTCAACTGTAGGCACTTGTACTGCACTTCCATCTCTCTGCTAGAACACTACCATTCCTAAAACATGCTTCATTCTTGGGCTCTGCTATGTCCCTCTCTCCTTATTCTCCTATCATTGACTTCCTTCTTAGTCTTCTTTACTTAATTATCATTCTTTATAAATCACCTACATGTTGGTCCACTGTAGAGTTCTCCCTCCTTTTCTCTCTTCAGCTAAACACTCTCCCTAAACAATCACTTCCACAACCATGACCTCAATTAGCAACCAACTGCCTATGATTTCTTAAATTCTATGGTCTCTACACACCTTTTCATTCTTTTAGGAAGAAGCTAGAACAAAAGTGAATATTTATCACTTTTGGGCAGAAAGAGGAGGAAGATAAGCCAATTTTCTAAGCTTAGAAATAAAAAAATCACAATGAAAACAGATTTGACTGCATAAAAAATTAAAGTTCCATAAACAAACACAACATGGAAAACAAAGAAAATATACACACACATACACATAATTACACGCATACCCATAAAATATAACTTGATAAGTAAATGGAAAGATCAGGAAATTTATAAAAGAAAGTGAACTATTTTTAAAAACCACAGAAAATGTTCAACACTTAGCACATAAATAAGTTCAATTCAGACCTATTATTTTTAATAACAAGGCAATTCATATAGCTCTCATAAAATTTTTAAAGCTATCCTTGTGCCCTCCAAATTAAGAATTACCATTCTAAATATATTCCTATTCATATCCTAAGATGGCATCAGCATGTGTGTGTATATGTGTGGTTTTATAATTTTGACAATCAGCAGTTAGTTCTCATCCACACTGACTTTCTACAGATTTTTGAAAATGGTAATAGATACATAGTTAATCAACATATAGAGCTTGTTTAGTGACTCTTAACCTCATTACATTTTCTGGACAAATGCGCACAGATGTGGTACGAAAAATTCTTTGGCTCAGCTTTGTTGAGCCTGATATCAATGCACACATCCACAGTTCCTATCTACTTCATGGCAAATTACCACATCTCTTTGGGTGCCCAAAGGCCATGTTTCTTGAAGCCCACTCCATGGATGTGCCTGTAAATGGTGATGTAGTCTCTGGTCACTATCTCACTGATGGCAGAATGGCCTTTCTTCTTATCATAACCCTCCTCTGCAGGAGCTATTCCACCAGGCCCAGGATGAGAAGGAAGAATGCAGAGTACTGCTGCATTCATTTTTTAAATAACATTATAATGTCTTCTTAACACTTAAAAGTCACCCCTACCATGTCAGGCACACTTGCAGGTGCTATAGACTATAGCAATAAACAAAATGATAAAAATCACTGTCTGTCTCCCTGAAGCTTATATAGGAGCCTAGTCTTGGGTTGGGGAGGAGAGACAAGCAACTATATAAGTAATGTATAATATGTTACATGGTAATTAAATGCTATGGAAATCATGCAGGAAAGGGAGACTAGTAGTATTCGGAAGGGTTACAAGTTTAAATAGTGAAGTTAGGGCTCACCAAACAGGTAACATTTAAAATAAAGACTTAGAAGAGGTGAAGGAATAAGCCATTTCTGGGAGAAGAACATTCCAGGCAAAGGCCCTCAGGTGGGAGATTTTCCAGAGTGTCTGAGGGATATCAAGGGGATATTAGAGCTAAAGAGAAGTAATAGAGGGGACAAAAATAGAAAAATGAGACCAGAGAGGTAATATTCTAGCTTATGTAAAAGTATTAGTTTATTCATCTTTTTATCAGGTGAACCACACTGAAAAATATTTCCATTTGGAGTTACCATGAGGTTAAAGAATTATTAATGTGAACAAGTGAAGAATTTCCCTAATAACATTAAAATTCATCTGCACCACTGAATTAGAGAAAGTGGATAGAGGACAAAGGATAAATGCAAGATAACTATTATTAAGCACACCCTTCGTCAAAAATAGAAATCAAAATGGGAATAGTTCCTAGCTGCAGAAGCACCAAGGAACAGAAATACAATGACTTCCATCTTCTCGATAGAGATTATTGTACAACATTTGGATAATTCATGATGATGGTCATGAACAATCTGAGCCAGTCATCCCCAACTAAGTGGTTTCCCAAATAATAACTTAATAGTTAATATCAATCTCCTAATAACAAGGTCTTCCCTGTCACAATTTATATCAATACAACATAAATTAAGTGGTAGTGATGAGACTTTGGTTCAACCCAAAAGACAACTGAGATTTACTAAATCTAAAAAGTGGTGGTACAAACAATCTAATTAAAAAATAAACAAAGGACTTGAATAGATGTTTCTCCAAACAAGATACAAATAGCCAATAAGTACATAAAAATATTCCCCACAACACTAGTCAGGATAATGCAAATCAAAACCACAATGAAATACCTCTTCATACCCATTAAGATAGCTATAAGCAAAAAGACAAGTGCTAGCAAGGAAGTGAAGGAACTGGAACTCTTGTGTACTGCTGGTGGGAATTAATGTAAAGTGGTGCAGTCACTGTGGAAAACAGCTTGGTGAGTCCTCAAAAAGTTAAACACAGCATTACCAAATGATTCAGCAATTCCACTTATAGGTATATAATTAAAAGAAGTGAAAGCAGTGACTCAAACCAATTAGTTCTACTCCAGTATTCGTAACATTATTATTCACAATAGTCAAATGTAGAAGCAACCCAAATGGTCCATCTACAAATAAACAAAGGTGGTATATACATACAATGGAATATTATTCAACTGTAAAAAGAAAGGAAATTCTAACACGTACTACAATATGAATAAACCTTGAAGACATTATGCTAAGTGAAATAAGTCAGACATAAAAGGGCAAATATTTTACAGGATTCAACTTACAAGAGGTATCTAGCAAAGTCAAATTCACAGAGACAGAAAGTAGAATGGTGGTTGCCAGGAACTACAGGAGGAAGGAATGGGGAATTAGAGTGCAACAGGTATAGTTTCAGTGCACGCAGATGAAAAGTTCTGGAGACAGATGGTAGTGATGCACAACATTGTGAATGTACTTAATGCCAACGAACTATATAATTTAAAATACTTAAACTGGTAAATTTTATGTTATGTATGTTTACCACAACATAAAGTGGTAGTAACATTCTCAAAGAAATATCCTATGTAAAACCGAAGTAGAATTGCTAAGATAGGACTTTGTCCTCTCCTTTGAAGAGTCTGGTATATCGTAAGGATCAGCTGACGCTAAAGAGCCTTTGTAAAGAATGGATAAATCACAATGCTGCACGTTCACTCACCTTCATCTCAAAGAATAATCCTTTATGTATCTGAAATTTCATTTCAATACAATTTTTGTAAAATGAATGAATCCTTTACATCCATCCTTGGACCCATTAATTGTCCTGATCTTCAAGATAATCCACACTGTAGTCTCAAAAAGCCCCTTCATCCTTTATCTCTCATCATTTCCTGTCATAAATTCTGCTCTATAATCACACTGGTTTACTGCAATACACCCTGAACATACCTTATACTGACCTTCCTCTATAAGCTCTGCTTCTCCATTTGGAATTCCCGTCTCTCCATTTTTAGTAGCACAGCAGCTGAGATCTAGAAGTTTGAACCCACATGGTCTGGGTTCAAATACTACCTTCAGCACTTGTTAACTTGTAATATTGAATAAAAGCCCTGGGAAAGCACCATTATGAATGTCACATCCCATTGATAGGGAGAAAGAAAATAACATTGTATCTTGAGATAAATAAAAAATAAGAGTCACTCTTATTTCTGGTCCCAATAATACAAGAAATCTTAATCGTTTTTTGTAAGCTTGGACTCTCTAACTAAACAACTTTTTCCCTAACTTCTGCAATGTTGGTATCCAAAAAATGATATGACCTTTGTGGATATAATAATTATGTTATAAAATTGTTGTCTTTCCACCATGACAGACTAATGTAAATTCAATAAACACTGGTGATCTCATGTTTTGCCCAATAAATACCTGTATTTTTTAATTCATCAAGCCAATCTAAGTCTGATTCTCCTATACTATTTTGCAAGTAGATCTCTTTCCTAAAATCTTTAGACTTCCTTTCTTGTTATCTTAGTTCCAAAACATTTTTTTGGATTTATTTCTTTTGTAATATATCTCTAAACAATAACTCAAAATTTCAAAGCCTCCTTTTCATCTCCACCTTCGAAATCTCAGTGCCCTTCCCCAGAGGCAACCAATATGTAAATTGGGTGTGTACCCTTCCAGACCCTTTTTCATGATTTTCATACATATATATGGACCCACTGAAAACACTGTACTCTCCAGTTCCCTCATTTCTACAATAGGAATAGTAACTAAACCTGTCTCATAGGGTTGTTAGAAAGATTAAATAAAAAATTTCACATAAAGTGCCATGTGCATAGGACTTAGCACAAGGAAAAATCCCATTCCTCTTTCAAGGTCCAGCTCAAATCACACAGCTTCTCCGCCAAGTTTACCCAGACTATTCAACTTCAGATCATTTCTTCTTTCTCCAATGAAGTTTCTTCACCATTCACTAATCACATCATAGAGTGCCTTGGGTCATGGCCCATCCTCAACTCCCAGAGGACAGAAATTCAATCTCACTATCCTTCAGAACAACTGACAGAGGGTTCTATAAAAAGTAGGTACTAGATAAATTAAAATACTGAAAATTTCTAAGAAACTTAAGCAAGATTTCTTCCCAATACACTCAATTCAACTGTTTCCAGACTTTTAACTATGTAAAAGAAGCTGTCTTAAATTATTAGGTATATAATAAAAGCCAGTTTCTATTAAGTGGAGACCCAAAATCTCATTGATAAAGCATTCTATGCTTGTCTGCTTTTTCTCCACTTAAAATGTAAGTGCTTAGGAAGCAGGCAAATCTAATAACTTCATAAATAAAACATATGTAAAAATGCTACTTTATAAACACAAATAGGCTCACATAATGAATATGTTCCTTAAAAGTCACAAAAGTTACTTCATTTTATTTATTTATTTTTATGCTTACAGCACCTGGTCTTTTCCTAGGTGGTCTCCCATCGAAGTACTAACCAGGCTCAACCATACTTAGCTTCCAAGATCAGACAGGATCGAGCTTGACCAGGGTGGCATGGCCATAGACAAGTTATTTCATTTTAAATGAACTGGTGAAATACAAAAAAGAAAAAGAATAACAGATATGCAGCTATGACAACAGAAAAATAATTTTTTAGACAACAGTAGGATAACCCCCATTAATAAAATAAGGTAAGCGACAGTTTGCAAAAAAAATCCCTAAATATATATAGACAAATGATTACCTATCATGATACATATCCTAAAAAAAAAAAAATAGTATAAAACATGCAAAAAATTTTAAGATATGAAAACACAAATCAAATGTAAAGAAATACACGTTAATAACTCTACTAAAAAAAATAGATTCCTAATCTCAGTAGAAATTAGAAAAGGTAAATTAAACTCAACAACGAAATACCATTTTTCATCTATTGGTTGGCAAATATAAGACAATATCTACTGCTGGTGAGGCTATGAAGAAACAAGAACTCATACACTTTTGGTAGAAGTATAAATTATCAGTCTTTTATTTAAACTCTAACCCAGCAATTACACGTGTAGAAATTTGTTCTACAGAAATATGAACTGCAGCATTTTTCATAATAGCAAAAAATTTTAAGCCCTAAACTTACACCTGCACTACCAGCCTAGGACTTCTTAAATTCTCCTTGATCAGGGACAATACTGGTCCCAGATTTTAGGGTAAAGTTGGGAACTTATTGGTCCCAACAGGTACCACCTGCCAAATTTAAGAAAACAATAGCTGCCCTATCATGACATTGGCAAAATAAATTTCTGCAGCACTGTCAACCCAAAAAGGCAAAAGGAAAACAAAACAAAATTATTTAAAGCCCATTATAGCCAATCACCAAAATAATTTTACATTTTTCTTTTCCTTAAAGCTTTACAAAAATAAAATGAGCCAAAGGAGATTAGTTTTAATTAACTGTCTAATAAGAAACATGAAAGACCAATATGAAGAAAATTATAAAGCTCTAAAAATGATTACAAGAAGAATAAATAAATAAATATATTCCAGAATGGTAGACTCAAGTGTGAAGATGTCGAATTGTTTTCAAATTATTTTATAAATTTAATGTCATTCTAATCAAAATCCCAACAGAATGTTTTCTAAAACTTAATAGTCTATTCTAAAACTTAACTAGAAATTCTAAAAATGAGACTATCCAGTAAAATTTTAGAAAAGAAAGAGTAGGGGAGCTTTCTCTACCTGCTCTCAAAAGCTATAAAATAGGAATATGGAATGACATATGATACTTACGCACAGATAAATAAACAGAACAGAAAGGAGACTCCAGAAACTGACTAAATGGGAATTAAATATATGATAAAAGAGAAGTATTTCATCATAAAGACAAAGTATAATGGTAGTTGCCAGAGGCCCAGGGAGAGGGGAGTTGTTTAGGCATTGAGGTTCAGTTATACAAGACGACAAGAGTTAATGGGGATGGATCATGTTAATGGCTGCACAACAATGTGAATGTGTTTAATAGCATTTCAAAAAAGTATCCAATTAATTATATTGGGCACAACTGGGCTGACCATATCTTATGCCATACAAATACAAACTGAGATGAATTAAAAGAGCTAAGTACTAGGTGGATTTAAAAGAATTATTTTTAAAAACTATACTAGAGGACAAAAGAATATATGCAATTACAGGGCAAGGAAACAAAACCTGGAAGTCATACAGGAAAAGACTAGAACTATCCCTACACCAAAACTTTAAACCTCTATATAGTAGAGCACACCACAAAAAAAGTTAAAAGTAACAGATTGGGAGAAAATATTAACAGCATACTCTACATGCAGAGGATTACTATCTGAAATATCCAGATATTTCAAGGAAATCTGTATCCAATACACAATGACAAAAAATATGAATAAGCAACTCACAGAAAAATACAAAAGCCAATAAGCATATGGAAAGATAACCAATTTCACAACTTATCAGGGAGATATAAATCAAAACAAGATAGCAGTTCTTTTTTAGACCAGGAAATGATTTGGCAGGAGGTAGGGGGAAGTAGGTATTCTCATACATTATGTGTAGAAAGATATATTGGTAGGCCTGCAATTTGACAACTCTTATCAAAGTCTAAAAGCACATAGATTCAACATAGCAATTTCACTTCTTTGTATCTATCGTGTCTAGAAATATAAGAATTTATACAAAAATATATAAACAAGAAACATTAACATGGATTTCACTATAATAATTATTGAAATAATCTGGAAAATATCATAAGGACATTTAGGTAATGGTTAAATAATTATGAAACAACCATCTCTACAATAGTATTAGATAAAATTACATATACAAATAAGGAAAGATCTCTAAAACATATTAAGTGGAAAAAGAAAAATCTTGATTTTCCATTCAGGTTAAAAAGAACTATATGTGTGTGTACGCACGCGCGCGCGCACACACACACACACACACACAGAGTAATCCTCCTGATCTGCAGTTTCACTTCACATGGTTTCAGTTACTTCCAGTCAATCTCGGTCCAAAAATATTAAATGAAAAATTCTAAAAATAAACAATTTATAAGTTTTAACTTGCATGCCATTCTGAATAGTGTGATAAAATCTCACACCATCTCACTTCAGCCTGCCCAGGACACGAATCATGCCTTTGTCCCACATACCCACGCTATCACTACCCACTACTCTGTACCACCATCCCTAACCCCAGTTAAATTACTTAGCTGTGTCTAAGTTACCAGATCAACTGTCAAGGTATCACAGTGCTTTAGTTCAAGTAACCTTTATTTGACTTAATAATGGCCCCAAAGTGCAAGAGTAGCTATGCTGGCAATTCAGATAGGCCAGAGAACCCGTAAAGTGCTTCCATTAAGTGAAAAGGTATGTATGTAAACAAAAACATAGTGTATATAGGGTTCAGTACTATCCACGGTTTCAAGCATCCACTGGGTGTTTTGGAACGTATCCTCAAAGATAATGGGGGATTGTTATATATGTAAATGCAAATGCATAAGTTTTAAAAAGATGCTTACCAAGTTATTAATAGCAGTATTGATGGGAGAGGAGAAAGATGGGAGTAAGAAGAGCAGAAAGAAATTTTTCTTTCCCTAATCTATAAACTTCTGTACCATTTGACTTTTTAACATAAAAATAATGTATCACTCACATGTTTAAAAATAAAATTAACAAAAAAATAATTTAAATATAGTTCTCCCTCAATCAAAAAGGTCTCAGAAAGGAGATGATAATCAAGTGCTATAAAATATTGAACAAGAATATGAACATTGGGAAATATGTAGAATTAAGTAATATTATGTTCATATATTCTGAATCAACCTGTTTGATGAAGACTTTTCAAAAAGAAATGAATGTGAAAGTCTCATAAAAGTATAAAAGTTAAATTGCATTTAATTATATGTTTGACAAATCACCTTTACTGATAAAAAATTCACTGAAATTAGACACCTAGGGTATTTGCTTCTCCCTGATTATGATACTTATTTGTGGCTACCTCGTAGGAGTAGGTCTCTCCATGACGCAGTGAAAAGTATCATAGGAAACAGAATTTTAGCTTCAGGTACATACATAGCTATTTAATCTTCAATTGAACAGGGCGACCTTCCAACCCACTTGTATGGGCTCATACTGTGCTTTCAAGTCATGCAGGAAAACAAAATCAACATATTTCTTCATGGTATTTGCCTACCTGATACTGAATTTAAAGTCTGCCCAAAGAAAATCAGCTACCATCTGATCTTCATATATACACACATATATATGGGTAAGACCGAAATACTTTAAAATAAAAATATATCATGAAAAACTGGAAATTTTCTTTTATATTTAACTACCTATGAAAATACAATAAATGTAGAAATTTTATAATATTAATTCATGCATGTCACTTCCTAACAGTAATGTGATCCAAAGGTTTAGTTCAGTCACCCACAGGAAGCAACACCTAACAGCTCTCCGATACTTTATAGGGTGTTCAGCTGTAATTAAAACATTACTTAAGGAAGATCTAAGGTTTTCAAATATTTTCAGTTGGGATTTAGTCTTTAAAATATGGTATCACACAAAAAGTAACTAAGATGAGGTAAAATAAAAGTTCAATTTCTAAAAATTTCTGTCAATTTACATTCTTTTAAAATTTTTTATATGTAGTGAGCATAAATTTGCATTTTAACCTTTTAACATATACTTTTTATTGTTATTATCTGAAGAACTCTTCATAACTAACTTATAAATCTAGCATTCATTCAAAACAATTCACCATAAAGCACTAACAACACTTACTCAGCACTGTAACAGCATGTAAAAATTCAGAGAGAAGTATAAGACAAGGTTCCCAACCTCAAAAAACTTAATTTTCTAATAAGGAATATGAATCGAACACGTGAAAAAAAAAGAACCATAGATAACATTAAAGTGATAAATCAAGTAAAGTAGACTAATGCTATCGGAGTTCAGAGACAAGGAAAACAAAGACTAGATGGAAATTACCCAAAAGTTCTACAGAATACAATCCTAAACAAAGGGCTTTCCTCATCCAGGGTTGACTACTAATGAAAATAAGACTCCTCTAAGTAATCATCAACAAAAATCACCTCATTAGACCACTTTGATAAGTTAAATAGGTCCTTGCCTCAAAGTGTTTATAATCAAAGGGGATAGATACAGAACAAATACCAATTAAAAGACTATGTAGCTCATCACCAGGAGTCCTCATGAGTGCTGTTAATAATTCTTGATCCGGGTGCTAGATCAAGGGTATACTCTTTTTGTAAAAATGAATCAAGTTGTACATTTATAATATGTCCAGTTTTCTATATTTATGTTACACTATATGAAAATAAAAATAAAACAAGTGTAGCTCCAGTCCTACCATTCTTGCAAGCTGCAGTTACACATTTCCCACCACTTACTGAACATCACCTTCTGGATGTCCTGCTCCCACCTGACTCCATCTTCCCTTCAAAAACCAAAATCCCTCCAGACTTTTCTATTTCAGTCAATGGTACAGATATCCAAGCTGAAAACATTGGACTCAGAGGGCTTCTCCCACACAGGTGATTTATGAAGTCCTATTTCAGATTCAATAAGTGCCTGGTACATTTCTAGGTACAAATATATAGCAGAGAAAATGTCAAAGTCCATTCTCTCATAGAGTTTACACTCTAAGGGAGAGTGACAGGCAAATACATGTTTAAAACCAGGTAGTTATTCAAATTGTGGCTTATGCAAACAATGAAATATTATTTAGCCATAATAAGCAGCGAAGTAGTGACTCATACTACAACATGGATGAACCTGCAAAACATTGTGCTAAATGAAAGTAGTCAAACACAAAAGGTTACATATAGTATGATTTCGTTTAAATGCAATATTCAGAATAGATGATCCATAGAGACTGAAAACAGGTTGGTGGTGGCTAGGAGCTGGGGGAATGAGGTGATGGAAAGAAATTGCTTAATGGGTAGGAGGTTTAACTTGGGCATAAAATGATTTGCAGCTAGATAGAGATGGTGGACATTGCACAACAATGCCACTGAATTGTTCATCTTTAAATGGTTAATTTTATGTTACGTGAAATTCACCTCAATTTATATAAGATGTAGCCATGTATTCATATTATGTGAAAATATGGAGGTATATAAACGAATAAGAAAATGTAAATTTTTTACACTTTGCAATAGTATTTAGTCTGTTAAACTGTCACTGATAAAATAAAATTCGTTAAAAAAAACACCAGTGATCATATACTACGATGACAGCAAAAAAGAATGAAGCAATAAGAGAGGCTGCTTAAAACTGGTGATCAGAAAAGACCTAAGAGGTGATTTAAACCAAGAACTGAATGACAGCAAGGAACTAGACTTGAAAAAGAACATTCCAGGCAAAGAGAAGTGCAAAGGCATTAAAAACAGACTATTCAAAGGTAAGAAAGAGCCAGTGTGGCAAGAGCATAGAGAATGAGAGGAAAGGTTGCATAAACAGGCAATGGTCAGATCACATAACATTTGTAGGCCACAGTAAGTAGTTCAGATTTTCTAAGTCATATTGTAGGTGTCTCCTCTCTGTGTTTTAATTTCTGCTCACTTTTCAACTTCAGTCCTTGTCACCTCACTTCAGAACTATAGCAGTATAATAATCCCCTAAGTGTTCCTAATTTGATTCTCTTCCCACTCCAAGCCATTCTCATCAGTACAGTAAAATCAAATATTTTTTAAAGCAGTATTATCCATTATCACTCTTCTGCTCAAAAACCTTCAAGATGCAATAGCTCCTTAGTCTGAAGCTCAAAGCTCCCAAGCAATGGGGTCATAACCCTCTCCCTAATTTAAGCACCTATCATACCCCTAAAACAAAACCTCACTCTAACCAAAATCTTCCTAAGCATACATACATTTCCTACTATGTGACCTTAGCTCACAATATTCATCCCTCCACCTCCCCAACAACCTTCATTCCCTTGACTCTTCCCTAAATTACCATTTCTTGTGCAAATAAAGATCTGCCTCAATAGGGAGTGGGAAAAGAAAAGAATACTCCCAATGAGATAAAAATGAGGGAAGGCACAAAACATGTGTATATGATATTTACACACACAAAAATAATGCCCTATGAGCACAGAAGGCATGATTAGATATAATAGAAAATAAAGCCACTTAGCAGAATGTAAGAGCTACATAACCTCATACAAATTATTTAACCTCTCTGGGCTTCAGTTTCTTCATCTGGAGAATGAAGGTAATAACAATGCTCATGTTATAACTTTGGGACAATCTACTCACTGACTAAGCACTTAACTCTATGCACCAGCATTGTTCTAAGTGATGTGGAAGCAATAATGAACAAGACAAAAATCTGTAACCTGTCGTACTTAAATTTTAATTAGGGAAACATAAAACAAGCAAAATAAATAAATATGACACGATGTTACCTAGTGATAGGTGCTACAGAAAAATATAATAATAAAGCAGAAGGATAGGGAAAAAAGCAAAATTTGAATGAAGGCATGAAGAATTGAGGAAACAAGCCATGCAGTATTCCAGACAGGAAATCAGAAATGAAAGGGCATGAACAAGGAAAAACAAGGAGGCTAAGGAGTTAGAGCTGAGAGTGGGCAGTAAAACAGTAAAAGATGAGGTCAAAGATGTAAAAGGGATCAGATCATATAGAACCTCATTTGTCACTGTAACGATTTTAGCTTTTACTTTACCAGAAACAGGAAGCCACTGCAGTGTTTGAGTATGACATGACCTGACTTTAACAGCATCTCTGATTTAAGAGCACCTCTCTGGCTGCTATATTAAAAATATGCTATAAGAGAACAAGGTCAGGAAGAAGAGACCACTTAAGAGATTAAATCAGGTAATGGTACTTAACACAATGACTGGTACATAAGTAAGCATTCCTTAAAAGGTAGCTATTTTTCCAGAAGTGAAAATGAATTTCTCATCCTGTTGGACCAAATGCTAGTAGCAAAATAACCAGCTAAATTTAGGCTGAAGTTTCTGGGTATGGCAAGTGTATTTCAAATAATTTTAGGCTCATCGAAAAAATTTTGATCAAATAATAACTCATGATTTTCATAATGATTCCCTATTTCCCATAAAGATGGTGCAGGTCTGTTGCTATCCACATTTTTCCTAGCATGCCACTCAAGACAAAGAGTCCTCAAAAAAAAAAAAAAAATTAGGGAGAGTTTGCAGAAATAGAGTATGCATAAAAATATTTCAATCTGGAATAAATGGCTCTTCAATTTCTACTGTTTCAAATGGCACTAATATGAGTTACCTCTATTGATCTAATTATGTTAAATTCTTAGGGACAATATAAAATGCTGGTGGCATAACTGACACTATTTAAAATAAAAAGGCAGTTATAACACTTCAAAATAACTGGAAAAAAAACTGGCAGTGCTAAAAAGCTTTCATTTTGAAAATATACAGTTAACTTGTAAAACACTGTGATTCACACTAACTTGCATAATTCTGGTAAGGGGTCACCCAGGTGAAGATACACATGTACTTTGACCTCTCCTTCCAAACTCAGTGAATACAACTTGGGACCAAATTCTTATATGATTCCAACTTCTGTATTAGGCTCAGAGCTACAGGACTCTCTTACTCCCACTCCTTAACCCTAAAGCCCTCTAATATCACTTCAGGCTATCCCAGACTTTGGATATGAAATCAAGACTCCACGCCATAGGAACCCCAAAGTTCCAAGAGGTAGTTATGGACTGTCAAAACCACTGAAAAAGGGATTTCAGTTTGTAAATGATGATACTGATGATAATAACAACTATTTACTAAACATTTACTATATGCCAAACATTATTTTTAGCACTTTGCATTCTTATCTCATCAATCTTCACAACGAAGCTAAGGTAAACATTATTATCCCATTGTACTGATGAAGAAAAGTGATGAAAATTTAAGTAACTTATAAGAGGCACAAAGAAAGTAGTGGGAACCAGGAGAAGGGGCAGGGAGGAACCAGTTTAAACAAAGGATCAAGACAATAGCAAGGGACTTCTCAAAAGGAACACTGGAAGCTAGAAGCAAGGCCTTCAAAAATTCTGAAGGAAAATAATTTCCAATCTAGAGTTCTATCACTCTGTCTTCATAGAATGGTAAACGTGGTATATAGATGACAGGAGTTATCAAGGCCCGATATCTGTTTTTATAGTTTTCTTGGAACATGGCCATCTCCACTCATTTATGTAGTGTCTGTCTATGGCTGTTTTTACGATACACCACCACAACTGAGTTGTTAAGACAGAGACCCTCTGGCCAGCAAAACCTAAAATATGTAATTTCTGGTCCTTTACAGAAAAAAAATTTGCTAACCCCATGGCTATCAGAGCCAATGACAGCCATGAATAATAGAGGACTGGTAATTGATAATTTTGGATACAGTGTTGGAAAATAAGGGTAACGGTACATTTTCCTGGAAAAAGCAGGTTTTCAATACTTTTATCCAAGTACTTAACTCCTGCCATTTCGGGAATTCTGAAGAAAGCACCTAGAAAATATATAGTCATCATTAAATTATTTGAAGAATTATAAAATGTATAGACTTTCCAGAGGTTTTACTTCTTGGATTCTCTGGCTAGCCATGTTTTGAATGTCCTGTTACTTATTAGCACTTTCAATGAAGGCAGAAAGGAAAAAAAAAAAATACGTGAAAGGCAAGCTGGCCAGTTGTTACATCAGCAGTTAAACACTGCGAAAAAAGAGTTGAAAATTGTTATAATGCGTTAGCAAAACTAAAGTTTTAAATACCAACAAAGTAAATCCAATATAAGCCAACTGTGAGACATATCTGCAAAAAACTCTAAAATGGAGATTTAGTATCCTGATCCTGGGAGGAAATAACTCCTCTATATGCTGGCCTGGCTTGCCTAAATCTTGACTATATTATGTCTTGTTTGGGGCACCATCTTTTAAAAGAACTAAGAGAGGCCAGTAACGGTGGTGAGACTAAATACAAGCTATAATGTATTAAAGAAAGATTGAAATCTTTAGGAATCTCCTTTTTACTTTTTTGTTTTAATTTTAATGAGTATTATTATAGCATTAAACAGTAAAGCCATCAAAAAGAAATTTCTGAATTCAATTCATTAAACAATCAACAAATATTTACTGAAAAACTACTATAAGCCAGGCACTGCTCTGGGACAGATAAAATCCCTGACCTCTTAGAGCTTACACTCTAGTATGAAACACAAATAAATAAACTAATAAATAATGTAATTTAAGATACCTACAACCTTATCACTGACCATAACTTTTTATTCCTCTGAATTTCCATATGCAAGTATGTATATTTTTACATGTATTTTTATTTTTTCATAATTTAAAACAGGATCTTTGCAATTTGAGTTCTACTCTTCATTTAACATTATTTTGAGTACATATTTTCTGAGTTGCTTCATAGCCTCTAATTCATATTTTTCTTTTAATACTACCATTCACTTAATATCCCTCTAGTCTTCAACACATTATCTAGTCTTAGCTATAAGTACAACAAAGGACAAGGGTGGGAGTAATTTCCTGAAGAGGAATTTTCATTCAAAAGGCTAATTAGTTTTCTGTTCTGCTTCTGTAAATATGCTTGCTGTAGGGACTGTACTTGAAATTAACTAATGACATACCCTCCCTTTTTGTTTGATCTAAGCTACAAATGTAACTGTACCCTCTAGCAACTCCAAGCTTTGTAACATTTTGTAACTGCCAGTAACCCATAGCAACTCCCCTGCTTTGTAGCAGCCTGAGTTAAAACTACCCAATGCGGCCTTGCTGAAAACGGTCTGTCTATATAAGGAATGCTGCAACTGAGTTCCTCTAGCACCACTGGCATAATAAACCTGAGTTCTCCAACTCTCCGGGTGCTGCCTGGTTTCTTGGTGGTCTGATTTTGGATCTTTTCCGCAACATTCCCTGTTCCAGAGGAACTTGGACAGGGTAAGCAGTGAGCTGTTCGGTCTGCAGGAAGACTTCAGAACTGTCAGAAGGAGTTAGGACATTAGGACTAACATGCTTAAATAAGAAGGAAACAGGTCATATCCAATCACTCCAGGCAAAACCTCAGGTAGAAAAAGAATTCTAGTTGAGATGAAAGAGAGTAGAGGTACCTGGTTTCTACTCAGGTATCCTGGTTGACTAATGGCAAGGAAGGAATCCTCTGGCATGCCTGTACCATGTGACAGTGCACTACCAAGCCCAGCAGAATTTTCCTCAAATTCCTTGAAAGTCTATGCAGTAAGAAACTAAAAGCATGAAACCAACCTTTAGGGAACTTAGTAGGAACTTTAGTGATATTAGGAGAAGCTACCAGGCCAATAAGGGCAGTTATGAGGTTAACACTGATAATCCAAAAGGCTGGGGTCAGCAATAGAGATCACAGAGAAATGCCAGTAGCAAATTAAGGCCACATAGGCAGTAGAGGTTTGTGCAACACTGCCAATTTCAGGTGAACCAACCAACTGACATCCAAAGAACAGTCATGAGCCACTGAACAATTTGCCAGGAAGAATTCGGTAATAAGTCTCAAAATCAAGATGATTTTCATCATCACTGCCTAGAAAATTTAAGAGGTGATAATGGATCATTAAGATATTTAAAGAGTCTTTTGAAGGTTGTCATGGAAACAGGAAAAGATGATTCCATATGTTCTACGGGGTCCTACAATGGAAGTTTCTGAGTAGAAGATTTCATGTCAGTTCAACGAATAAACTTCTGATCTCTAAAACACCCAACAATGTTTCCTCACAAAGTGGTACACTCCAGTCACCAGAAGTATTTAGCAAAAAGTGACTGATCAACTTTCATGGCTTTTGTAAAGAAGAATCAGAATTTGAATGGGTTTTTTTGTTGTTATTCTTTATCAAGCATCTTAAGTTTTTGTTTTTTATCAGTTATCCATGAACAGATTAAAGAATTGAATAAGTATAAAAGCTTATTCTAAAAATAAAACAATGATCCTCTACCCCAACAATTTCCCAATTCCCAGAAGCAAAAATTTTCAATTTTTGTGGCTGACACTTTTGATATTTATCTCTATATCACTATATGTCTTTTATCTTTTTTTTCTTTTTTCTTTTTTGGCACTATTAACTTCCTACTGTAGAAGATGAGTATTTAGCTCTCCTTCATCTTCACATCTCCATACGTGTACACACTGTCTATCCCCAAGACTCCCCAATATAATTATATAATTATAATTAGATAAATACTTGAAGGTTCATATAAAGTCTATTCAGAACTGAGCATGTAGCACACTTATTAGAACAGATACCAAAATATCAGCCTGGTAAGTAAATATTCAGGTCAGTTGTTCTCCAGAGTTATTCTGGGACTCAGACTGACAGCAGTTCTGCCATCTTGACTACAAAGCTTCCAAGGTTGTTTTGAATGTTGCATCCCAGATAGCCAGGAGAGGTAGACAAAAGAGAAACATAAAAGGGAGCCCAGGTGCCGTTCCACTCATATTCCACTAAAGCAAACTTAAGTCAGGTAGTCCATCAAACTGCACAGGAGACTGGGGGATTCTGACTAGCTAGGTGCACAAAGAAGGGGAGAGCAAATTTGAGTAGTTAATGGTCTCTGATACATCTACACCATAAATACTCTTCCTCAAAAAAAAAAGTTAGTGGAAGAAAAAATTGTAATTTATCTCAGAAATAGATGGTAAGGGGAAGAGGAAAGAAAAGATATAAGGGAAAAATAAATCAGTTAAGTAAATCTAAAGGGAAGTTAATGAACATCTCCCCCCAAAAAAGAGAAAAATTTAAAGGTTATTAATTCGTTCAATAAATACTGTGCTCTCATTATGTACCAGGCTCTGTGTTAAGGACTAAGGAATTAACAAAAATCATATAGACTAAATGCTGTGTAGTATCTTCAATTGGATCCTGAACAGAATAAAAACATTAGTGGAAAAACTAATGAAATCCAAATAAAGTCTGGAGTTTACTCAGTAATAGTGTACCAATGTTGGTTTCTTAGTTTTGATAAATGTAACATGTTAAAATTCAAAGAAACTAGGTGATGAAGTATATGAAAACTATTATTTTTGCAACTATTTTATAAATCAAAATATTATTGCCAAAAAATGTTTATTTTTAAAAACTCGGTCATAATGGTGCAGTCACTGCAGTTCCTCAAAAAATTAAACATGGAAATGTCATATGATCCAGCAATTCTGCTTCTAGATATATATTCAAAATAATTGAAAGCAGAGACTCAAAAAGATGTGTGTATACCCATGTTCACAGCATTATTCACCATAGAGAAAGGTGGAAGCAACCCAAGGGTCTACCTAAGAATGAGTGGATAAACAAAAAATGTATATACAAACAATGCAATATTATTCAGCCTTAAACAGAAATTTTAACATATGCTACCACATGGACAACCCTTGAAGACAGTTCCAAAAGGACAAATATTTTTATCATTAAACTGATGTGAGGTACCTAGCATAGTCAAATTCACAGAGACAGAAAGTAAAATGGAGGGTTTTAAGGACTGGGGGGAGGGGAGATTGGTAAATTAGCATTTTATGAGTATAGAGTTTTGGCTCGGAAAGATGGAAACTATGTAGATGGATGGTGGTGATAGTTGCAAAACAGTATGAATGCACCTGGTGCCAAAAACCTGTACACTTAAAAATGGTTAAAATGGTATGTTTATTATATATATTTACAATTTTAAAAAATAGTCATATAGGCATAATGATAGAGGTTTAAACAGAGCACTTCCGTGACCAGAAAAAGATCTAAAACAAACTCTGACTTCCCTGAGACTATGATATCTAAGATTAAGTTTTGAACAAGACAGTCATACTAGGGAAAGAAATGGGAAAAAGGGTACTGAATACAGACAACAGAAGCACAGCAACTGTGGTAGTCCAGCTAGAGCAAGGGTGAGCAAACTACAGCTCCACAGGTCATGTCCTGACGTCCGTTTCTGTACAGCCCACATGCTAAGAATGGTTTTATATTTTTTAATGGTTGAAAATTTTTAAATAAAATTTTATGACATGCAAAAACCACATGAAATTTTGTCACACCGCGATAAATTTACTTTAAAAAATTACATGAAATGCAAATTTCAGTGTCCATAAATAAAGTTTCCCTGGAACACAGTCATGGTCATTCATTTATGTATTATCTATGGCTGCTTTTGTGTTACTACAGCAGAGTTGAGTAGATGTAACAGAAACAGTAGGCCCATTAAGCTTAAAATATTTACTATATGGCATTTTACATAAAAGTTTGCCAACCTCTGGTCTAGAGGCCTGAAAGTATTATATGCAGTATGGATAAAATAAACGTGTATGAGGGAGACACATGGTAAATGAGATAAGCCAAAGAATCTGAACTTGTCTCAACTTGATTCCATTTACTATGAGAAACCACTAAAGAACTGTACTGAGAGTAATCTAATCAGATGGACCTTATGTAAAGACAATCATTCACTTGTTTCTAAAGATATTTGAGCTATTCACTTTATTTACTAAAAACAAAACTTGCCACTAAAAAAAAAGGTCTATAAGCATATTAATGAGGTTAACAGTGGTACTTATATTAGAAAAATTTTTACTTCCTTCTTTGTGCTTATCTGTTTTTCATATCTTCTCAAATGTGAAGAAAACTGCTCTTATAATTCAAATTAAAAACAAGTACAATTGATCCTTGAACAGCACAGGTTTGAACTCCATGGATCCACTTATATGTAGATTTTTGCAACAGATATATACAGTACTATAAATGTAATTTCTCTTCTTTATCGTTTTCCTAATAACATTTTCTTTAGCTATTTTATTGTGAGACTACAGTAATAATATACAAAATATGTGTTAATCAGCTGTTTATGTTATTGGTAAGGCTTCTGGTCAGTAGTAGGCTATTAGTAGTTACATTCTGGGGGAGTCGAAAGTTATATGTAGATTTTTTACTTCACAGGGGTCAGCAGCCCTAACCCCCACAATGTTCAACTGTACTTTTAAACTCATATTCATACACACACAAAAGTTATTCTCTAGGTTCTATACTCTTCTCTTCCCGCCCTTAGTAGGAAAAAGTATGTCTAGGAAAACCTATACGTAACAAAACTATAAGCCTTTGTCAGACTTATAAAGAATAAATAACATTCTACTTTATGTATTTGCCTTATAGATATAAAAGAATAAACTGTTTGAAAGCACTGTACTGGCAGAGCACTCTCTTCCTATAGGGCTTTCATCATATCCAACAAAGAGCCAAATCAACATCTTATTGAAACTAGAAACATTAAAGGATAGGAGAAATTGCAGATCTTGCAGGTCAAGTCAAAATGTTGAAAACTGATGTAAGATAAGACTGCATAAAACTCTGAGAATATAATTATGGGTTTAAGAAATACAAAGTTCTTGATTTATACCACAGTACTTTGCACTTATTGATACACTACTTTTTAAGATTAAATTCCTTTTTAATGTTATGTTTCAGTTCCTCAACTAAACTGTCAAGGATTCATGTGCAGGGAACCATATCTTTTATTTCTTTTGTGTGTCCCCCACAGCACCTCATACAGTGCCCATATAAGGTAGGTGCTCAATACGTGCTTACAATTGAATGACAAAATAATTAACCCTACTTTGAGCTCACAGACTAAAACTCTCACACTTATAATTCACATGATTAAGCCTCTCTCTATGCAACAGTTTAAAGGACATTCCTGGAGTGAGTACTGCTGATTCTACTGGATTTATTACATTAGGTTTCTTCTCCAGCAAAGAGCTCAAAGTATACATATAATGTTAAAATAGAATTCCTGACTACTGAGAAGGTGGGTGGGAAAGTGGGCAAGTGAAGAATATAATAATAGCTTGCTTCCAGAGAATAGCATTATTCAGTCCTAGAGATTAAAACATTCCTAAAATGTCTCTGAACTAAGACTCCTGACATCATTTCATTACAATTAGTACCGGCTAAATTCCATCACAGTGAATGAATATCATTAAAACCAAACACTATAAAAAAAAATTCTAAAAACTTCAGCTAATAGACCATATGATTGTATAAGACCTAGTTTTAATTATTTACTCTCTTATGGCAAAACAAAACTTCTAAACTTTTTCAGAGCATTATGATTGAGCAATCTACCACATGTCAAGCACTGGGAAAACAAATAAAAAAGCCAGTCAAAATATCAACTCATTTTGTACCAGTATGAATTAAAGTACCAACAACAAAGCTGAGGAAGTACTGTGCAGCAAAGAGCCCACTTCTATGTGGTGATATCTGGAGAAATTACATAGCAAATTTAAGCTGGGAATCAAAGACTGAATACGGGTTTGAAGCATACAGTAGGAAGAGGGGAAGAAAGAGTATTCCAAGCAAATAAAGGGCTATTGGACAAAGCACACTGGATATGACAGGAATGATAGAGAGGAGAGAGGATAAAGAGAGAACCAACCCTAGGGAAGAGTCAGATAATGATGGTTCTGGTATGCTAAGCTCTGAAATTTGGAGTTTACACCTCTAGGTAATGGAAAGTGGAAATCTTAAAGTAGTACAGTGACAAAAACCTGAAGAATCAGTTCATATAACAGGAAAAATTTAAGTTACATTACAATCATTTCAAAGGCATTATTTAGTATTATACCATATTGATGCTGTTCTGTAAATACTGTGCTGATGCGGATACAAAAAAAATCTAAGTGTAACCTATTCCTCTGTCCATGCTTTCAACTTAGCATCAAGGCTCAGTCGTTGGCCCTCTTCTCTACTCCCTGGGTATTCTCACCAGACCAATGTTTTTAAACACCTATGTATATAAACACTTATATACATCTATTGATATCCAAAATGTATTGATATCCAAAATGTATTGATATCCAAAATATAGTATATTCACAGCCCTGATTTGCCTCTGGGTTCCAGACTTGACCAGTCAACTCCCTACTCACTGGGTATTCCTGGATATCTAGTGAGCAAACTCAAATGCAACATATCCAACTAAATTCATTTTAAACCCCAAAAGAGCTTCTTCCAGTTTTACACCTCTGTACAAAACACCAGCTGCTCTAGCTAAAAAACCTTGGAATCATCCTTGATTCCTCTCTTTATCTTACCTCCCACTACTAATTTATCGGCAAAATCTATTGGTTCTACCTTCAAAATATACCCTGAATCAGATCCTTTTTCACTGCATCCATCTTTGGTCCCCTGATCCAAGCCACCATAGTTCATCATATCATTCCAAAGACTTCCTAAATGGTCTCCAGCTGCCCCTCTTGCTTCTATAGCAGTCTGTGATCTTTTAAAATATAAATTGTATCACTTTTTTAAATCAAAACTGTCCAATGGGCTCCATCACACTTAGAATAAAATTCAAAGCCTTCCTGATCTACAAGGCTCTACATCATCTGAGTCACATCAACTTCCCAATATCATGACCTACCATTGTGCCCACCATCACTACCACCAATTAATACCCCAACAATCTCCAAACTCTAGAACACTAGCCTTCTTGCACTTGCTTGAAAATCCCAAATTGATTTTCACCCGAGAGTCTGTGCATCAGTATTCTCTCTGCTTGAAATGCTTCACGTTAGAGCATGACTTACTGCTTATCATTCAAGTCTCTAAGTTCAAATGTTACCTCAGAGAAGTCTTACCTAGCAACCTATTTAAAAGAACCACCAAACCCACCAGCACCATTACACTCTATCTTCTTGTACTATTTTCTTCACAGCCCTTTAAAAATATCTGAAATTATACTATTTATTAGTTTATTACCTATTATTATATAAATTACATGAGAGTAGAGACTGTCTTATTCACTATCCAATCCCTAGACCTAGTATATCTGGCATACAGTAATGCTCATTAATTACTGGTTGTTGAATGAACAAATTAGCCTAATTGGTCTAATCGATTTATATTCTTATCCTGTTATGCATAATTGAATAATTCTTTCCCTACTCTTGAATTTAGATCTAATTCATGATTAGATTACTAGACCATTCTTCCTTGAACAGAGTTCTAAACCACTTTGAAGATCATTAAAACAAGCTACACTGTACCACTGTCTTTAATTCCTTTCTATAATTAGCCCTTCCAGCAACTTGGCCAGTTATTTTTCTTTGACAATAACTTTCATTATCCTCTTTCTATATTACCCAGCTAGTCAATGTTTATCATAAATGCCTTTGATAAAGAGGGACAGACATGACCAGAATATTATAACAAATGCTTTTTATATTGTAACACAAATTATTTAAAGAAAAGCAAAAATTTAGAAAGCAAATTCGCAGGTGATCAAGGTCAATAACAAGAGTAACAAGTCATGTTGATAGTATGTACTCTAACCCTAGTCTAATAAGGGAAAAAAACATCGAATACCAATTAAGGGACATGCTACAAAATACTTGACCAGTATTCCTCAAAACTATCAAAGAAAATCTAAGAAACTTTCAGAGCCAAGAGTCCCCTAAGCAGACATGATTACTAAAAGTCCTTACAGCTGTGTAATGGATGATGGTTCTGAGAGGCAGTAGCTTCATAGGAACTCTCTAAAGATGCCTGGAAAGATAAGCAACCAGCTTTGTTACAATGAAGCTATGGCCATCTTGGTAACACATTCCTGGATTGTTTTCACTTTCTCCCTGAGTTCCTTTTCCCCCCTCACACCTTCTTCCCAGGAATGTCACCTATCAATAAAGCATCAGTACGATTAAAAAATATATATATTGTAGTATTGTAGTATCCTGAATGCGATCCTGGAATAGAAAAAGGTCATTAGATAAAAACTTAAGAAATGTTATTAAACTGTGGATCTCAGTTAACAATAATGTATCAATATCTATTGGTTCATTAATTGTAACATATATACCATGCTAACATAAGATGTTATTGAGAGGGAAAACTGAGTCTTGGGTATATGTAAACTCTCTAAAACATCTTTGTAATTTGTCTATAAATCTAAAAGAGTTCTAAAAAATAACATTTTTTTAAATTAAATTTAACCAAAAATCCTACCATTGAAATAAACACACTGGTAGTTCACATTTGATGTATGTCATTGTAGATTTCATTGTTTACATTTGATGTATGTCATTTTAAACTATTATGTAAATAAACATATATAGGTATATTCCTACAAAAATGTGATTATGCTACACTTAATTCTGCAACCTACTTTTTACATTTAACAATATACATACCATGCTTTCCAAGTCATTAATAGAAATTTGTTATATCAAGTCTACTAACCACAAAGTATTTCCCTCTATGAAAGCACTATTATATTTAAGCAATCCTCTACTATTTAACATCTAAGTTTTTCCAGTTTTTGCTTTTATAAAAAACACTACTACAAAAGCAGTAAATAGCGTTACATAGTTCGAGATTTATTATTCTGTTCCACTACTCTACTCCAGAGTTACTATTTATTGTTTTGACTATCACAGCTTTATTTCTATATTCACTAGTGCCCCTCACTTTTTCAGAATTTTTCCTACTTTACAGGTCCATTCTTCCAAATGAACTTTAGAATCATGTTGTCAAGTTTTCAAAAGGAATTCTGGTACACATTCTGTAAAATTATCAGTCACATGACCTTATGCAAGTTACTGAATCTGTTGCTATTTCCTTTTTGGTAAAATGAAGATAATCTTACTTACCTCTTATGAGCACGAAATGAATAGACATAAAGTATTATGCTAGAAAGATATTAACTATAATTGCTCAAAAGTGAAAACTATTATTATGATTGCTCAAGGTTTTCCAGATTTTATTCCCACAACATTCAAAGCCTCTTTAATGTACATCAAAGAGTAGCATAAAATGTAAAGAGTGATGTGAAAAATATATAACGTATGCTTGCTTCATTTCACTAAAGGCCTTGACCTGTGGTAAAATGAAGAGCTGAAGCTAGGAACAGGGAACCATGAAAAACTCGGAAGGCTCGTGACCGGAAGCTTTAAATTTTTTACAAAGATTGGCCAACCAAGTGGAGGTCTTATGGGGCACTGGTAAGTCCCTTCTAACTTCGTTTCCCCATCTCCATAGTTATGACAATACTACTTCTTATCTCGACTTCTTTCCAGAAAACACACAGGGACTAGTCGTCTAAAAGATGTTTTCAAATAAGAAAGTGGGCAGGTGAGAGTTTAAATGCTATTTTTAAACATGGACAAACATGCCAGGCTGTTATAACAAATTATTTCCACCAAGTTTTCCACATCACCCTCACGATGGTGGACAGGATTGTTTTGAGTTTCTTTCTTGTGGTGAGATGAGACTGTTTCATAATTGTTAATAACTTGCTCACTTGTTATGTGCGTGACATTGGGATTAGGCAGAGGTCATATGCCACATGAAAGACCTTAAAAAGATATTCTATATTGAGCTAAAATATACTTGACAAAATGGAGGCCGACAGTTGGCAACGCGACTTGCTAATTCTAACAGGAGCCAACGGCTCAGATCCCACGTCTCCTAATTCTCAGGCCTCGGCTCATTGCAGACACGATAGGGCTTCTCGCCGTGGCCTGCCACACTTCGAGGTGGGAGGAGTAAAAGCGGACAATCTGGTCGCAGCAAAGGCGACGAAAAACCACAGGCCAGCGCAGTCGACGGCACGTGACTGGCCACGCCTCTCCCCTCCCTCCCTCCCCCTTCCCCGCGCCAGCAGCACGCGCTGCCAACCCCGTCATGTGACCTTCACGCGGCCCCAGCGCTCCCCCTGCTAGGCGACTCGTTCCAGCAGCCATTTTGCCGACAACTTGTCGCCCGTGCTTACAGCGGGGCTGGACGCTGCACAATCCCGGGGCGAGATTTTACAAGCCGCACACGCGCTTCGAAAAAGCGCCCCGGCCGTCAGGGCTAAGCCGAACCTCACGGAACACGTCGCACCCCGGGGCGCCGGGGAAAACTGTGGGTGCGCCTCGGCCTGCGATTGGCGGTGGCGTCCACGTGACGCCGCCACCCCGCAGCCCTCTCCTTCCCCCTACCCACAAAAACACCCAAGCAGCCGCTCAACGCCTCGCGCCCAGTCCACGCCACCGGGCGCGTGGGGACGAACGGAGCGCGTGGCAGCCAGGGCGCCTGCGCGTACCTGCCGGGCCGAGCGGAGCGGGCCCACGCGCTGCTCGGCTCTCGGGTCCGGGGATCCTCGCGCTGCTGGACCACCCGGCTGGTCATTGGCTGCCAGCGGTGGTCACGTGCTCGGCCCAGGCCTGCCCCTAACCGCTAATCACCTGGCACCGCGCTCGAAGCGGCGCCGAAAGTCGTCCGCACGCGGAAAGGGAGCGTAGTTAGAGGACCTCCTCTTCTGCCGTTGGGGGGCTGCACCCACCACGGGGAAGCGAGAAGGCAGAGTCTCCAAGCCACGGAAGCTCACACCTACCGGTTTAACTTCGCGTGCCCCTCCAGGAGCCGGGAACCATCGCCCTTGGGCGCTCCCCGATGCACGCCGGGATACGTCTGGCGCCCCTCGGTGCGCTGCACAGCATGCCGGGAAAGGCACCTCTCCCGATTTCCTGGCTCTCACCTCCCGGGCATTCCTTTCGTGTCCCGTTGAAAGCCCGGTCCTTGGGCACGGCGAGAGGCGGTTTGAGTAATTATGGGAGTGTAACTGGATATAACAGGCACTGTCAGTCCCCCTCCCCTACTAGTTCTGTCCGTGTGGTCTTGGGGAATTGCTTAACCTTTCCTCAGGGACCATGCATTTAGGAAGTGCCTGCTGAGTGCCTTTGTAAATGTTGCAAAAAAAATAAAAAATTGCAAGAGTATTTGCTTTCAAGTAAACTAGCAGCCTTTCCTGGTCAATGGAAAAGAATGCTAATGTACATACTACTTACTGAAAACCGTACTTGGGAGAGGTTATAATACCAGAAATTCTCTTGCGACTGAAGACCAGACCTTTCTTTGCGCACTTACTACTCTTGTTGGGAAAGGGGGAGTGGGGAGCAGGAGGCATTTTAAAGGGTCCAGAGATAAGGCCGTATTACATTTTCTGGCTCAATCTAATACTATGTAGAAAAACACCATCTGCTAATGCTGAGAAAAGATGGTCTTAAATCAGAACGAATTAATTTTGTAACCTATTCACAACCTCCAGGTGAAAATTGAATATCTCACTCCCGTGAATCCCCCAATTAAAACAATTTATATCTCTTCCACTTTGAACTTCATTCCTCAGCTCTGCTGATTTCAACTTTGTCTTTTCAGTTAACAAAGGGATCAATCGAGCTTGGGGACTCACTGGTCAGACTCACAAGACCACTGATTAATAAACAAGAAATTAGATGTATTAATTTATAATGTGGCTACCAAGCCAAAACAGATCGTTTCTGGCATCCTTCTCTAGTTTCTAAGTACTCTATGAGCCTAAGTAATTATCAGAAAATTATTTCCTGACTAGGAAATCAAAAGGGAATTAGACTTCTGGAAATTTATGTGAAGAATATGAAAACACTAATTCGAAAAGATATATGCACCCCTATGTTCATTGCAGCATTACTTACAATAGCCAAGATATGGAAACAACCTAAGTGTCCATCAAGGGATGACTGGGTAAAGAAAATGTGACATACAAACTCACATTCACACACGCACAATGAAATATTAGCCATTAAAATGAGGAAATATTGCCATTTACAATGACATACTTAACTTGAGGGTGTTATGCTAAATGAAATAAGTCAGATGAAAAAAGACTAAAACCATATTAGTTCACTCATATATGGAATACAAAACAAAAAGACACAAATGAACAAACAAAAACAAACTCATAGATATAAGCAACAGATTGGTGGTTACCAGAGAGGAAGAGGGAGTAGTGAAAGGGAAAAATAGTTAAGAGGAGGTCAAATGTATGGCAATGGATGGAAACGAGTTTAGATATATACATGCTGTAGTATATACAGATATCTAATAATGTACAGCTGAAAATTATGTTACTAACCAATGTCTCAATTTAAAAATATAATAAATAAATAAAAATAATTAAAAATGAAAGAAAGGGAATTAGATAATCACATAATAAAATCATTAAATATGTTAAACTTAATGTTTATGAAAAACCCCTGTATACTTTATTACATGAAATCCTAACTGAGATACTGAGAGAAAAGTACTATACTGATATTACATGTTCTGAGACAAGCTTCAATGGGAAGCTGGAAAATGTGTTTTAACATATTCTCCAGGCAACTGTGATGCACAACTAGGTTTGGGGTCTATTGTTATAGTGGAAAGAGCCCAGGCCTTGAAGAGCCCATCTGAGTGAAATTGCAATTCTCTCACTTACTATACTTTGACCTTAAACAGGTTTTTTAACTTTTTGAGGCTCAGTTCAATGAACTATATAAATTGTGGCAATCATACCTAGTCTTTGGATTATCATGATGATTCTGAGATTTTAAAAAATGTTTGGAATTTCTGTCATAATTCCTGATAAATAGGAGGCACTCAATAAATGTGAGTACTAATTAAAGGCAAAGGTTGTATTCTAACCAGAACCCTTTACTCTGCCCAATATAGCAGACTCTTGAATCCCTTTTTCTCCACTATTCTGTTTCTCCCCTAGACAGTGCTAGAGGCACACTAACAGATTTCTACACTGCAGATCTCTTTTAGACTCCTTGGTGACTGTAGCCCATCTGTTGGTACATATTGTTACATTATCTCCTACCTTTTCTTCAAGTATTGTTTTCTTTCTTAACATATTAAAATGCTGAACTGCAGACATTACTGAAGTAAAATAATGCTTAGAGGCTTGAGGGGGTACCTGTGCCTACACTTCAAGGAGGTTAAAATTGTATATATTTAAATACCTCAGAGTAAGGACTACCTCAAAACTCCCTTTTTCTTTCCTTATATAACACAATATTTTAGATGCTCCCTTTCTAGTCTCCTTCCTGTAGTTTCTTTTCCTCTTCTAGCTTTATCATTCACTTCCAACAAAGAGAGGGTTTAGCTAGGGCGGAGTTCACCATACACATCTGAAATTCAGTATATCCACAATCAAATTAATTACCTGTCCCTCCACTCTACATACCAGCTACCACTGTATTTCTTTAAATGGGTAGTGACATCACCATTCCAATAAGTCTCCCAGTCTAGGAAATCTCCATTATCCTTAACTGCTCCTTCTCATGTATTTTCCACAATTGATTGGTTACAAAGTTCTATTGCTTCCCACACTTATATATCTTTTAAGTTCAACACTTACTTGTCATTTCTTCCATGCATTAGTTCAACCCTTACCTCTATTAGATCCTACAAATATAAATATTTTATTATAATGATACTAGTATGTTAAAGTTGATTTCAGAATACAAAATTTGTCATCTATATTGTTTTTCATAGACTAGTAAAAAGTTTGTGATGTCCTATGCAGTTAATGCTCTTAGGATGAGTGAAATATTTTTTAATATAAGCAAATATATCTAAATACATATTATAGGAAGTTATATAATGTGGAATTTTGGAACGGATATTTTACTGAGTGCTGAAGAGTGTTAGTAGTGATCTTGGAAATGGTTGTACACATTTATGCTATTTTTAAATATTTCTGGTTCTCCCAACTTTTAGGAACATAATTGCTCTTCCTTTCTCCTTTGAATTTAGGAGTGATTATATGAGCAAACTCCACGAGAGTAGAGGCAAGTCCTCTGTATTCACACGTCTTGAACAGTATCTAGCACATAAAACAGCAAGAATATATTTGCAAACTATATATATATATGAATTTAATATTCACAATATATAAGAACTCTTATAACTCAACAACAAAAAAACTTATTTAAAAAATGGACAAAGAATTTGAATAGACATTTTTCCAAAGAAGATATACAAATGGCCAATAAGCACATGAAAAAATCCTCAATATCACTAATCATTGAGGAAATGCAAATCAAATCAACAATGAGATATTAATTCTCACCTCTTATGGCCATTAAATGCCTATTAAAAAAAGAAGAAAATAATAAGTGTTGGCAAGTGTGTAGAGAAGTTGGAATGCTTGTGCATTGTTGGTGGAAGTGTAAAATGGTGCAGCTGCTATAGAAAACAGTAAACTAAAAATATAATAATATTTTTCAGTATAATCCAGTAATTCCACTTCTAGGTATAGACTAAAAAAAATTGAAGATATTGTATTAAAGAGATATTTATACATCCATGTTCATAGCAGTATTATTCAGAACAGCCAAAAGGTGGAAGCAACCTAAGTACTCATGATAGTTGAATGGATATGAAAAATGTAATATATACATACAATGGAGTATTATTTATCCTTTAAAAGGAAGAAAAATCTGACATATGCTACAACATGAATGAATCTTGAAAACATTATGCTAAGTGAATTAAGCCAGTCAAAAAATGACAAATACTTTATGTTTCCACTTATATGAAGCACTTAGAGTAGTCAAATTCATAGAGATAGGAAGTAAAAGTGGTTGTCAGGGACTGGAGGTAGGGGAAGGTGGGGAGATGTTTAAAGGGTATAGTTTCCATTTTTCAAAATGAGTTCATTTACATTGCACAATAATGTAAATGTACTTAACACTACTAAACAGTACACTTAAAAATGGTTAAGATAGTAAATTTTATGTTGCATATATTTTACCACAATTTTTATAAAAAGACAATTGGCAGATACTTATTGACTAGATGAAAGAATGAATGAATATATAAACTAAGACTGATGTTTCTGACACTCAGTTCCATTTCGACTTCTCCGGACTTGTCTGTCTCCAATGATTACTAGTATTGAGTGTGTGTGTGTGTGTGCGTGTGTGTCAGAGAGGGGCAGAAGGACAGAGACAGATAGATAGATGGAAAGACAGACAAAAAGAGAAAAAATGTGATGGATCCCAGGATTAATAAAATGTTATATTGAAAATCACTGTTATTTATTACTCATATCAAAAACCAGATTTTGAATTTTAATTTAAAAAAAGTATTATATCATATTTTATTTATAGTATTTGCACTAAGAAGTCAGTCTCTTTCTGTCTCCGTGTGTGTGTGTGTGTGTGTGTGTGTGTGTGTGTGTGTGTGTGTTTCTACCACCAGTCTCTATTTTCTTCTTTGATTCAGCATTTTACTCAATTCTTATGGTAGACCGCTCATTGGTTTCCCTGACTCCAATCTCTCTCCCTATCTAATCCATCCTCCAAACTGCTCCCAGATTTACCTTACTTTTCTGAAACATATATCTCATCATATAATGCCTCCATATAAAACCACTGACAAACTCTAATTTATCATTTTCCTTTTTTGATAGTGCTTATTGTGTCTTGTCTAAGAAATCTTTGCCCATCCCAAAGTTGTGAAGATTTTCTTCTGTGTTTTTGTAGAAGTTTTATAGTTTTAGCTTTTATGTTTAGGTATAATTTATACCTCAAATTAATATGATGTGAAGTAGGGGTTGAGATTCTTCTTCTTTTTTTTTTTTTTTCATAAAGATATCAAGTTGGTCCAACACTATTTGTGGAAGACTATTTTCCCCCTTTGAATTACCTTGATACCTTTATTAGTTATCTATCACTCTGAAACAAATTACCCCAAAACTTAGCAGCTTAAAACAGCAAATATTTATTACCTCATAGTTTCTTTGGTTAAGGAATCTGAGCACAAGTTAGCTAGATGCCCCTGGAAGAAGGTTTCTCATGAAGTTGAGTCAAGCTGTTGGTCAGGGTTGGAATCTCATCTGAAGGCTTGATTCAAGGAGATAAGAGTCTGCTCCCAAGCTCATTCCTGTGGTTCTAGTCAAGCCTTGGTCCCTCACCACATGATCCTCTCCACAGGGCTGCCTTACAACATGGCAGCTAGTTTTTTACAAATAGCAAGCCATTCAAGAAAAAAAGAGTTTTCCCAAGATGTAAGGCATAGTCCTTTTTAAACTAACCCCAGAAGTCACTTTCTGTCACTTCTGTTAGCTCACACTCTAGGGGAGATGAATTACATAAGGGCGTGAATACCAGGAGGAAAAATCCTTGGAGGCCATTTTAGAGGCTGCATACAACAACATCCTTTGTCAAAAACAAATTGACTATATATGTTTGGGTCTATTTCTAGGCTCTGTTCTATTCCATTGACCTATTTATTTGTCCGTGTACTAATGCCAGGCTGCCTTGATTTCTGCAGTTCTATAGTAACTCTTGAGGTTAGGCGGTATAAGTCCTTTAAATTTGTTTTTTACAAAACTATTTTGACTGAGTCCTTTTCATTTCCATATACATTTTAGATTCAGCCTGTCAATTTCTATGAAAAACCTACTGGTATTTTAATTGGAATTGCATTAAATCTACAGATCAATTTCTGAATAATTAATATCCTAACTACAAATATCAAATAAGCATATTAAACGATGCACAATACTATTAATTATCAGAGAAATACAAATTAAAACCACAATGGGATACCTCTTAATACCCTCCAGAATGTCTAAAATTAAAAAGACTAACAATAGCAAGCATTGGCTAGATTTATTTGGAGCAACTATAAACTTCAAACATTGCTTCTATGTATATAAAATGATACAATTCTTTGGAAAGCAGTTTGAATATTTCTCATAAATTTTAACATATACCTATCCTATGACCTAAAAATTCAACTCCTAGGTATTTATTCAAGAGAAATGAAAACATATCTCTACAAAAAGCATCGTTTAAGAATTTTTGTAATCGCTTTATTTGTAACAACCAAAAACAACGAACTCCCCAAATGACATTGACAGATAAATAAACAGATTATTACCAGTGGAATATTACTCAGAATAAAAAGAAATGAACTACTGATAGATATAACAACGTAGGTAAATCTCAAAAAACATGCTGAGCAAAGGAAACTAGACATACAATAATATACACTATATGATTCTATTTGTATGACATTCTAGAGCCACCAAAATCAATCTACAATGTGGTGGAATAAAGATGGCCCAAATTATTTGTTACTATCCTCACTAAAAGGTGGAGTCTATTGCTCTACCTCTTTGAATTTGGCCTGGTCTTGTGATCGCTTTGACATACAGAATATAGCAGAAGTGATGCTTTACCAGTTTGGGGTCTAACCTTTAAAAGGACTGAAAGCTTCCACTTCCTCCTTGGAGCCCATGCTGTAAGGAAGCCCAAACAGCTGTGTGGACAAAAAATTAGGTCTCTACCTGGCAGTCCTAGCTAAGCTCCCAGCTTCGAGCCAATTTCAACTTGCCAGCTATGTGAATGAGTCATCTTGGAAGTGGATTCTCCAGCCTCTGATCCCAGCTGATGCCACAGAGACCAGAAACAAATTGATTTTACCAAACCCTGACCAAATTGCTGTATCATGAGCAAATAAATGATTTTTGTCTTAAACCACTAGGTTTGAGGATGTTTTTACATATCAATAAATAACCAACATATATGGCAAGTTTTATTAGTAGTTGCCTTGGAGAAGAGGGGGTATTAATTGCAAAAGACACAGGGGATTTTCAGGAATGATAGAAATGTTCTATATTTGATTAGGGTAACAGATATAAGGATTTATCAAAACTCTTTGAACAGTAAACTTAAAATCTATATATTATAATATATACAAGTTGTATCTAATAAGTTAATTTTAAAAAAATAATAATAACTTTGCTGATTCTCTTTAATGAGAAAATAAAGATTAAATTTCTCAACTTGCTGAGAGAGACCTCACAAAGTAACCCCAGCCTGAATTCCCAAGATATTCCCTTCCCATACTTTACACTAAAGCTAAACAAATGATGTACAGCTCCACGTGAGCCAGGGCTTCTTGAGGTCGTTCTGTCTCTGGCATGTCACTCCTCCTGATCCCAAGCTGCTGAAGTCCCAGTCATCTTGTGACGCCCACCTTTACCCATCCGTGTGCTGAGACTGTCTTAGTCACCACTTCCTCTCGCTTGCAGAACACTGTGAATACTTTTATTATAATACTTGTCACACTTTATCGTAAGTTTTTGTTTACTTGATTCTCTCCTTCACTAGACCCTGACTTCCTTCAAGAAAAAGACAACTTCTGAATCATCTTTATATCACTATAATCTAAGTACTAGGCAGGTAATAGATCGTATTCAGTAAGTGGTGGGTGGATTACAGAACATTAGCCAGGGTCTCCTTTTGTTTCTCTCATTACTTTATTGCTCTTCTCCAGTTCTCTGTAGTATAGGTGTTTCTTGAGTCTCCATCAACTACCATCCTCCACTATCTGCTTTTCTCTCCCTTTCTCACTCTCTTATCCCTTTGGCAGTATCTAAAGTTTCACCCATCGTTATGGCTACAACCATTTCTTCACTACAGATATCTCCAAAAGTTATTCATTATCAGCAAATGCTTATTGAGCATTAAGGACACTCTACTAAAAGATGGAATACAAAGACTTACGCAAGAATCACAAGACTTGAAGATCTGAAGAGTTCTAAATGGTGAAGATGAGAGAGAAAGGAATCAAATCTCTTCAAGAAACTGAACTTGTGTGCCCTAGTGAATACGAAAAACACATCATCAAATGAGGAAATATGAAAAAGGAATTGGTATTGGAAGAAAAATAATAAATTTTGTCTTAACCATGTGGATGTCAAAATATTACATTCAAGTGAAACTGTCTTATTGACAGAGATGCAGAATTTTATTCATTTATGAATGTCCCTCAAAATATACATATATTTCTTGCCCTCATAAGACTTACTGAGTTGACAAACGCAAATTGAAGAATTTCACAAGTAAATATAAAATTGAAATTTAATGCTGCAAAGAGGTACATATTATTATAAAAGCATTTTATAGGAGGAATTAATATGCTCAAGGAAGTTGGCATTGATCACTGAAGGAAGAGTAGAAGTTGACCAGGGGATGAGAAGGAAAAGGCTCTAGGCAAAAGGAACAGCATGTGCAAAAGCCTACAGCATAAAGACAGAAAGTAGATTAGTGATTGGCAGAGGTTGATGGAGGGCGAGGGGGAAAAGGAGGGCCTACTACAGGGTATAGAGTTTCTTTGTGAGGCGAAGAAAATGTTCTAGAATGAGATAGCGGTGATCGTTACACAACTTTGAGAATATATGAAGATCCACTGAATGTATACTTTAAAAGGATGAATTTTGTAGTGTGAATTATATCTCAATTTTTAAAATAGAAAAATAAAATGACAAAGATGAAGATGGATGCAATAACAAATAGCCAATAACAAAAGGCCTATGTCAGACAGACCACAGTATCATCAAGAAACTAGAAAACAGTTAGCATGGCTAAAACACAGAGTGATGGCTGAAGAGGCGAGTACAAAGAGTGAAGGAGCCATACTCAGAGAAATAATGATAAGGCATGAGACAAAAAGGAGATCAAAGAGTATGAATACAGAAACATATCAAGAGGTTCCACAGTGAATCTCCCACCATGCCCACAGCTGAGGAGTGGAAAGAAAAAAATGGAACCTGTAAGGGCTTTATACAAAGAGGCCACGGGGAAGAGAAGAAGCAGCACAACAGACTTGCACACAGGCTGAGAGAAGAGAGGATTCCTCAGAGCAGATTGTAGTCTGCAATACTGACCATCGCAAAGAGGCTAAAAAGGACAGAAATCAAGAAAAGCCCTTTGAATTGGGAGATAGATGACCATAGACATAGCCGTGTGAGAGTGGAGGTTGGGAGAAAGAGACAGATGGTAGAGGAATAATGAGAGTATGCGTCATGAAAGCATGGAGGCACACAGTATTTGGCAGTGGAAGGATGAGGAAAAATGGGACAGTAGCTTAAAAAGAGTAGGGTCATATGGAGGCCTTTATCAAAACAAGAGAGACCTGAGCATCTGAGAATGAGAAAAGGAAGCAGAAGAAGAAAATCAATTTAAAATGTTAAGGAGAAAAGAATTCATATGCCAAATTCCCTTGAGAAGATAAGGGGAGATAGAATCAAGACAGGTGAAAGCACAGACTTAAAAATAAGATAGCCTTTTACTCTGAGGTAGGGAAAGAGGAAATAATAGTTATAGAGATTTTTTTTTAGGCAGAAAGAAGTTTGGATAATGGAGTTCACACCATCGACCTCTGTCTTCTCAGTAAAATTAAGAGCTAGTATTTATTTAGCATTTACCATGATATTGGACTAAATAATTTTTATATATTAATTCATTTATTCCTACTAACTACTTCATAAAGTAGGTACTGACATACCTCATTTTATTGCACTCACCTTTATTGTGCTTCACAGATTTTCATTTTTTTTGGAAGTTGAAGGCAAGACTCTACACCAGCAAAAAGATTATGACTCATTTTATTGTGATGATCTGGAACCAAACTCTCAATATTTCTGAGGTATGTCTGTACTGATGTTATCTCCATTTTACAGTTAAGGAAACAGAGTCGCTGAGCAGTGCAATGACACAGGTAATAAATGGTAGAATTTCCCACCTGTGTGGTAGGAATAGAGTGAGGTGATTTGCCAAGAAGAAGGTGTGGGAAAGGAAGGAAAAGGGAAATTGAGGACTTGAAGAACAAAAGAAAGTTTAAAATAGCTGACGTGAAAAACATGCCACTGAGAATGCGATTAAAGTTAGATCATTCTGGAGCAGCAGATCTCATATTTTCTTTCTTTCTCATGAACACCTGTACCGGAGGATTCCATGATTGAGATTTGTATAATTCCTCTCAGTTTTAGGTGCTTAAACCCTTCGCTTCAAGTTCCTGAGCTCTGGGTCTGCCCATTGGACAGGATTCAGGCAAAGTTGAAGATGGCAGAGAATTATTCCGGCTCTCAGAGATGGGGCCTGAAGCCACCCACACACTTGGGCAGCTTTATTACACCTCATAAAGTGCATGTTTCATATGGGCATTAGAACTGGGGTCTCAGGAGACCCTGTGTTTCAGGAAAGATTTTCTAATTCAAAGTAAGTTAAAGAGAAACAGAATTTCTTATGGAAACTGTTTCTATAGCCCTTACCACAGGTAACAAACCTGCTTTTTCAAAACCAAATTTGAATTTGCTAAAAACTTTTTATATGTTCCATAATTATTTACATCTCCAAGGAAACAGAAGAATTTACAAGAAGCCAAACTGTCTCTATTCTCTTCCTCAAATGTCAGCTGTATGTTGGCAAAGATTCTTAAAGGAGTGAGAACAGAAAAGCAGCAACATTAAAAAGCCAAAAACCTCCTCATATGGAAACATCAATCAAAAACGCCATAACCCAAATTTTATTTCAGAGAAAGGCAAATTGGATTCAGAATAGATTCCAGGCAAATTTGCATCATTGATATCACTTCCTGCAGCAATATGTATTAGTATTTTTTCACATCAAAACATTGTGAAGAACACCCCGTTTATTAATAACAGTTCTCTTAAAGTATAAACATTCATACAATTCAATATTCCAGTTCACATGTCCATGTAGAGCTGGGTTGATGAGGCTTCATGACTCAAAGGATAAATATTGTCACAAATACTTTATACATGAGGCAACCTGGATATTCAGCTAGGCAACCAATTGGGAGTCAAACTCAGATATAAAGATGTAGGGATCCATTGTTCCTGAGATGCTAACAAGGAGCAAACACAGCTCAGAATGGAAATGGATTTAAGGATGTGTCATGTGAATCCGCCTACAGACAACTCAGAACTGTTCCTGAAATGGGAGGAGGCTGTCATCACCTCTTTCTCAGTATCATCATGTGCCACAGCAATCATTTTTGTTTTGGAAGTGCATTTTGATATACTGTCTCCCTTCCCTCATTTCCCTCCTCCCCACTCTGGAAAACAAACTGATGCTCACTAACCTCTGCATTTGAAGTCAGAGGAAGGAAGTGGGGTGGGAGGTAGGGGTAGTTTTACAGAACCCCTGTGGAGCATCACCGGCAGGCCTGCTCTCTACTCCTCCTGGTGGTTGTGGAGGGAAGACTAATACCTTTCACTGAGGTGGAAACAAAGCTAAATTGTGGGCAATAGAGAGACCCGCCAGTGAAGGTCAGTTCAGAAGGATTGATGGGTAGCTTTGCCCTGTTTCTTCATTCTCTGTGGACAGATTTAAGAGAAGTGATAAATGGCAACACCTACTACTTTCTGAGACAAGAGGCCTACAGTTTTTCTTACTGCACCGTGTGAAGGCTCAGGAAAGACACAAAAGTAGACTGAGTTTAGAACTTTAAAGCCATAACTTTAACGGCTTACCATTACTATCCAGCCACAGTCCTAGGGAATTCAAGTAGTTTCTTATAAGAGAAGCAGGCTGTCTTCTAATTATTTTTTCTAATCAGAACTTGATGATATATATCCATCCACATGTGCAAGTAAATTACAGATTGAGGGTCATCCCATCCCATCTGACTTTAAGCTATCTGCCTGTCTTTTCAAGAAAGCTCTATACAGTCCCAAAGTCCCACCAAGCTTCTGTCTCTCCTAGAAGAACAAGATGATACCTACAGATTCTAAAAAAAAAAATCTCTCTTTCCCCCATTACTTTTCTTCCTTGCACAAGCTCAAACCCTCTTTTTGAGTTTTTATGACATATTTCATTCCCTCTTAGTCACTGTTTAGCTATGTAAATTTGGTTCCTTATGTTGTACCAGAGATCAGCTCTTCTTTTCTCTTAGTCACTCTCTCTGTTCTTCTATTGGTTTAAAGTTATCTCACCATAATCACTCAGAAGGGCCTACTTGTTAGTGCATGATTTATCTCTATAGCATTTTCAAGGTCATCCCCCTACCCAAATACACTGAGTATTTACATGGGGTTCTGGGCCCAAGTAGAGTCATCCTAAATGAATATGAAGAACCTGAATTCATATCTCTTGGGGAGTTTGGCCCTAGAAAATCTGCTTAACCGAATGAAGGGAGAGCAAGGCTCTGAGTTGTGAATATGCGAGGTGGATCACTGTCCACAGAATAGAAGATACTGAGGACAGACTTCATATTAACCCCAATGATCTAGCAGTTGTTTTCCAAGTTCTTATCAACATTTCCTGCTGATGTAGGAGATAGGAAAATTCAGAAAGCATACTAATAGTACCCTTACTGGTAATCACACTGAGAGATGGAAAACTTCTGTTGTTGGGGATAGCAATTTCATCATAGGTTACAGCCATCACAATTAGCACTTGTGTTGTAAGTTGCGATATGCAAAGTACTTTTATAAATGAGAACTGATTTGATCTTTGCAGCATGCTAGTGAAAAGGCCAAAGTGTTCTTATCTCCATTTTATAGATGCAGAAGATTCAGAAAGGTTTAGTGACTTATCCAGGGTCAGGCAGGCCAAAAAAATTATACAAAGCGGAATGAAAGAAGGAAAAACCCAAGAAAGAAAAAAATAAAGTGAATTGTCTTCAGAGAGCTATTGGCATCTCAACTGCTATGATGTAGGGGACCTTCTGTCAATGCTGGGACAGGGGAGTGGAGCAAAGCCACTTGGTTCTACTAGTCTTCCCAAATCTGAATTTCCAGACCCAATTGCAGAGGAAACCTGGGGAGTTAGTCCACAGCTCTGCGCAGTGTGCACTGTGCAAACACTGAGCTTTATCGTCAATTAAAACTGAGAGCTTCCTTCCTTTCTTATGCATATTTGATGGGTCACTGTAAAACATTAACCAGGGACTCGAATTAACAGTCACGAGCAGAACCCCGCCTTTCTGCCTTTCTCTCACACCCTCACACTCCTAGTTTCTTCTGCTCCTGCTGCCCCCGCTGCTGTTTGCCTTTTTCTCTTCTCTCAGCATCACTCACTTCCTCTCCCTTTTTTTCCATGAGTTTCTCTCTCCAATCCTCCTCCTCCTCACTGTTTTCCTCCTGTGCTCCTGAAGGAAACAAACAGCTCCACTGTAAGGGCTCTGTGAAACACAGGAACATGCTGTAGTTGACTGCCCCGGTAAGTGAAAGACATCACAAGAAACCATGCTGATATCCTAGGGCCGGTCAACCTGGGCTGGGCCGGAGTTTCCCTTCTGTTCTATTGGCAGCAACACCAGGGAGTCCAGATGGTCCTAGAAAAAAATCTCTGGCCCAAGGATATAAAGGCAAAGTTGATTTTAAGCCCCTAGAAATGTTGAATTAGTGTTTATGGACTCTAGAATCAGGTTGCATCTAGAAACCCCAATAGCTGGAGTGTGACCTAAACCTACTGGGAGTTCAGTGTGGCATCATCAAAGGGTCTTTAAACCTAGGGCATAGTCAGGCACTCCCAGGGATAGTACTAGTAGAAGAAATGTCAGTGCTGTGACTGAAAACTAGGAGAGACATAGGCCACTCCTCGGAGCTGGGTGGGGGAAGGGGGAGGGGGGAAGGACAGCCCAGAACTTCCTGCTCAAAAAGAATATGGTTCAGGGGAAGCTCTTCTACTCCTCAGGAGCTCAGGAAAAGACAGCAGTGGGCTGAGCACAGCATCTGTACATTTCTACTCCTGTCCTGAGTTCAGCACAATAGAGATGAGCACATGCACACATCCCTTCCTTGTGGAGAAAGATGCTCCTTCCGGTGTTGGGAGCTGCTTATATTCCGGTTTAACATTTATTTTAAAATACTATAGCAGTGTGGCCTTATGGAGTCCATGTTGCCTTCCTCGCCCCAATCTGAGTGGATGTTTGCAGATAATTAGCAGTGAATGGGCAGAACCAGGGGCCACGAGGTAGACCTGAGTTACTAAACCAGCCTTGGGTTGGAGCAAAAGTGCCAGAGCAGCTAGAAAGAGAATCTAAAAGACAAATAGGGAGAAGAGTTTTCTTACTCAACTGATGGTGAGAGTAGAAGTATCGGGGTTGGGATCCCTAAAGGTAAACATGGTTGAGAGCACGGGCAAAATGGCAACCATCCTGACAGCAGGAACTTCTAGAGAAAATAAGCTGTAGACTGAGTTAGAACAATTCAGTAGAGAAACCTTACTTCTTCATCCAAGAAATTACTCCAAGAATTCGGCTGAAGAGCATAGTGGAGGCAAAACAATCTTAGAATCACAGAGCTAAGAAGGAAACAAGAGATCATCTAGAGTCTTTTTCTTTCTCTTCTCTTTTTTTTTTTTTTTTTCCAGGACTAGTATCTACTGGGCTAGAGGGGCTGGAGAAAGGATAGTTCAAGCCAGAGAAGTAAGAGATAGGGTGCAGTAAAGGAAGTCCTGAACCTGGCAACCCCAGCAAAGGGCAAAAGAGGATTTTGACTTCTGCAGGATCAGAAGCCTGAAACCAAGGAAATTCATTTACTGAAGACCCAAATAAGACATAGTAAATATAATTCCTAACCTTAAGACACAGAACCTGGCCCAAAGCAAAATAGGGAGTCTGGGTCCCAAGCAGGACAGGAGGCTTCTCTAGCATCCGGGAAGAAAACTAGCCAATGGACTGGAGGTGACACAGAAAGGAACAAAAGGGAAAAAATTCGCCACTGGGTCCAGCCTTCCTGGGGCTTTTGCATGCTCTGAGAAAGCTCTGTCCACCAGAAGAAGGTCTACAGCTTGGACATGGTCATAGGATAACTGTTAGAACAAGCTCTAAATAAGAATGAGATCTCTTTTAATTCAGAATTCCCTTTATGTATTCCCATGGGTATACTTCTCCCTTCTGCTCATACAGCATTTGCTTTAAGACAATGTTTCTCAAGGGGGTGGAGGGTGGGAAAAAGGCGTAACAGATTTCCTGGGTAGGCAAGAAAGAAAAGGGTAGTGGGCGTTTAAAGTTTGTAAGATTACCCAGCTCACTTTGATGTGTTCCTCCCTTGCCTTTTTGAGAACTCCTGCTCTAGAAGTCACCCAGCAGGAAGAAGAAAGAAGGGCTGCTTCTTTGTGAGGGTTAATGTGTCTTCTATTAGCCCACCTAGAGTGATGGCAAAGAGAACATGATTTAAATCATTACCATATCAATGGTGAATGCAATCTGGAATTATCCTAAACTCTTTGTCTTAATCCATTCAGGCTGCTATAACAGAATATCTTAAACTGGAAGGTTTATAAACAACATATTTCTCACAGTTCTGGAGACAGGGCGTCCAAGATAGGTGCCAGCAGCTTTGGTATGTGCTGAGGTCTCACTTGCTGTTTTATAGGCAGTTGTCTTCTTGCTGCGGTCCCACATGGTGGAGGATAGAGGAAGCTCTGAAGTCTCTTTTGTGAGGGCACTGATCCCATTGATGAGGGTTGAACCCTTATGACTAAATCACTTCCCTGGGGCTTAACCTCCAAATATCATCACATTGGGGATTAGATTTCAACATATGAATTTTGAGGGGATATAAGCATTCACCCTAATAACACCCCAGGAATTCCATGTTATTTAAGAAGTGAGTACCTTATAGGAAGATAGCATGAGCCAAACTAAATCTTCTCTCCTCCAAATTTAGCAGGATTATTATATGGAAAAGGTAATATGCTGTCCTTGATTCATTAATTCACTTAGTCAACAGGCTATTATTCAAGACTGTATTAGTTTCTCTATTTCTGTTGTTACAAATTACCACAATTTTAATGGTTTGAAACAACATACTTTTCTTGTCATACAGTACTAGAGATCAGAAGTCCAATGTAGGTTTACACTGGGCTAAAATCAAGATGTTGGCAGGGTTGTTTTTTGTAGGCTTCGAGGGCATCCAATTCTTGTTATTTTCTGGTTTCTAGAGGCCACCCACATTTCTTGTCTCCTGGTTCCCTTCATCTTCAAAGCTATGTCCAGCAGTCTCAGGGAGTCCTCACACAATCTCTAATTTTCCTCCTGCCTCTTCCACTCACAAGGACTCTCTTGATTACGTTGGATCCACCAGATAATCCAGGATCATATCCCCATCTCCGAGTCAGCTGCTTAGCAACTTTAATTTCATCTGCAACCTTAGTTTCCCTTTGCTAACAAACCTTACATATTTACAGATTTCTGGGATTAAGAAGTGGGCATCTCTGAGGAGCCATTACTCTGCCTACCACAAGGCAATCACAGTAATATTCCAGAGACTGCTCCAGAGAGTAGAAGTAGGACCAGTCAAAAATGCTTAGTTTGTTATCTTATGTAAATTATACTTCAACTAAGCTTTTAAAAAGTTAATACCTTGACATTCAAGGCCCTCCATAATCTTAATAATAGTTATGGCTTCCACCTATTAATAGCTTACTATGAAACAAGACCAAAAAATATAAAATTGTTATTAAAAACTTTGTTGAGATTATGGCCATGCCACCCTGAACGAGCCCGATCTCAGCTGATCTAGGAAGCTAAGCAGGGTCAGGCTTGGTTAGTACTTGGATGGGAGACAAGACCACCTAGGAAGACCAGGAGCTGTAGGCATAAAAAAATAAGAGATTGTAAACTGATAAAGACCTTGCAATCTTTGAAGTCAACCAAGGCTTGCCTTGCCTAAAATTAAATTACATTAAATAATAAAATAGTAAAATAAAAGTTTTGCTGAGTAATTTTTCTATTGTACCACAATGAATCTGGTGTGTGGTGGGAGGAACAAACAAAAATAAAAGTAAATTAAAAACTTTTAAAAAAAATTTTACTATATAGCTTTGAACACATTACCTCCAATTGTCCTTACAACAACCCTCTGAGGCAGGGGATACTAGATGAAACTAAGGCCCAGGGAGATGAAGTGAGTTGTCCAGGCTCACGCCTTTAGTCAATGGCAGAGGTGGGATTGGAGCTTAGTTGTTGTGAACTCCACAGCCTGTGCACTAACCTTCAACCTCTTCCTTCAATACACCCTCCGTGCTCCACCAAGGCAGCCTGTGCTCCAGTTCCAAGTGTGATATTCCCAGAGCACCATGCACACTTCCACCATGACATCGCTAAAAGATCCATTTCAAAGCCACTACTACTGGGAAGCCTTTCTTATTCCCTCATTTATAAGTCCTTACTTCTTGTGGGCTCACATAACTCTACTAATGACTTCCAACAGAGCTTATGGTCGTATGTTACGAGTTATCTTCTTTCACTAGATTCTAATCTTTCTGAAAGCGGGAGCCCTTTCTTACTCATTTTTGTATTTCACAGTGCCTTGTCAGTTTATTGTGCATTGTGCATTCAAATCTGTTCTTTGAGACATTTTGAGGCAAGATGACTCTGTGAGGCACTCCCTCTGCTCTAAATACATAGCAAGGCTAGATAAAACATAAAAAGAAAACACCAAAATGATAGTTCTGAGCTCAAAAACAAGATTATCATCTCTGTGACCCTGAACTAAAAAGAAATACAAAGTCATGAGCGGGACTAAAGTCTCAAGGTTTCAAGGATCCTAGCAGAGATGCAGGGGAGACAGCTGGGCACTTAGGGATCAAAAAGAACTCCAATCTAGAGTCAGGCTCAGGGCTTGAAGCCAGAGCTTAGGGCAGTTTCTCCTCCCTAAGAAAAGAGAGAAAAGAGAGATTGAAAACATAGTTGCTGACAGCTGCCATAGATGTAGCTTATTTGGGTTATAAAGGAAATTTTGTGTAAATGGTAAAAGATTTACCATTAAAAATTTACCATTAAAAGATTTACCATTACCAGGGTTAGACAACACTGGAAGTAATATATGGAGGAATCAGTGGAGCAGTGGAAGGCTATGATAGCAAAGCAACAAAGTGCAACTGAGATAGCAAAACAAAGACCATAGATGACGTCACACCTTTAGTGGCAAAGCATTTCTCTGAATCCACAAATTTAAACAAGCAAGAATGAACTCTATCAGCTACAAAACTTGTATAGGATCAGAATGTGTGTGGAGGAAGGCAAAGGGAAAGAACTTGGTTTTTGACAACCCTGAAAGTAAGAGAACCACTCCCCACCCACCCACCCAATCACCAATAGTCAGTGGAAGCCAGGAGGGCATCCTGCATAGTCCAGCTCACCAATGAATACAACAGTACCATGAAGATACAATAAGGTCTCATGGTGATGGGACAGACTGGTCCCTGTAAGCACACAGAACTACAAACAAAGGTTCTTCCAAGACAAAGCTCTGCAATGAAGAGAAACTGCTGGAATAAAATCCCAGAGACAGGGGCACATAAGAAGGTCCAAATAAACATAAGGGAGGAGGCAAATCTCAGAACATATGAGGCCAGATTTTTTTCAATCACTATGTAAATACAGATAAAAAGGAATCTCTAAGACTTGAAACTATATATTGAAAAAACATGCTATGTATCTGGGAAAATTAATCCAGAATGGGCAATATAGAGACATGGTCTATTGAGGTTATTGGACTTGAAAGAAAAAGAAACAATTATTGGCATCCAGGAAAAAAAAACGAGGGGAAAAATATTAATATAGTTTTTTAGTGAACACTTTATCCAGAAAGCAAGGGAATAACATATTTAGAGACACTAGAAAGAAAATGTGAACCACAGAATTTGTATCCAGCCAAACTGATCTTTAAGTATAAAGGTTATAGAGAAATTGTTAGGAATATTTCAAAAACTCAGAATCTACTGTTTTTTTCTGACAAATCAACAAAATAAAATTATCTAAGTCAATAGTCAAATATGGGAAAGAGAGAGAGAGAGAGAGAGAGAGAGAGAGAGAAAGAGAGAGACTTATTTCATAGCTATGTGGTGGACACACCCAGCTATTTCTCTCAAAACTTTTCTGAGCATTAGAAAATTTAAAAAATAGTATGGGGATAATAATTCTGACAGCATAGATTGATTTGTGGTTGAAAGCATGGACTCTGAAACCAGAGTTCTTTGCCACTTATGAGCAAGTGACAGTGGGAAAGTTACGTAACATTTCTGTGCTTCATTAGAAAAAAATGAGATAATAGTCTACACTCCATGCCATTGCTTAGTAAGTTAAGTTGTGTTGGCTAGAGAATTACTGTTTAAAAGTTAACTACTTGCTGGAAATTACTCTTTGGTAATCGCCATAGGAACATAGGCTACTAACTAAGGAAACATAACATTCTAACAAGCGTTCTGCTTCTGTACCCCAGCTTGCACACCTGACCAGTGGGTTGACAGGTAGTGAATAGAAGAAAAATAGACCTTTGTGTTCAGACAGAATGAAGAATGGGATTTGGGGCTTAAAAACCCTGTACCTCTACATTTTGGCGCTGCTTAATTTGGGGTCTGTGTATCCCTGGCAGACCCAGCTGGCTGAATAAAGAGTGTGATTCCTATAACTCATTGAGTTCTGGTGGTCCGTGTGTCTTTCGGGGGCTGGCGGCCACAACAAAATATCTTAATATTGTAAAGCTTTTTTAAAATCACAAAGAAAATGGTTATGTTTGTTAAATAAGTTAAAACAGCTATTTTAAAGTTTGGGGATTAAAAAATAATAAAGTTTACAAGGGTCCAAGAAAAGTCCTGGTAAGTGGAATATGCCTGAACAGAGTATTAGGAACAATGATTATAGTGCCAGATAGTTTCCAGGTATCAAAAAAGGGCCTATGAGCTAATTAAAAGAAATAATAGCAGAATTCAAAGAAGGCTGCACAAATCCGGTAATATTTAACATATTTCTAGAAGACAGTCCTGGTGCGTTGCAAAGTTCAGTTTCCATGAGATTTAACCTTTTCCTCATCACAAGTTTGCAACTCCGGGCAATGTGAGATAGTGCTGGTAGAAAAATACACATTGCATTTTACAATGAAAGTGTGAGCAAGAAATCATTCTGGCTCTCCTTTTTTCTCATATTTAAATTTCAGTATTGGACCAAGTTATCTCAATGTCACATCTAAGAAAGCGTAGACTAAAATAGGAGGTGGGGCGCTATAATAAATTTAACCAAAAGTAACTTCATAGTGTGATCTGGTCATAAATTCTTAACTGGGCAGGTCATGGTGGTAGTCACGCCTCAGGCCTATAACTTCCCTAGTAAAAAGTTATCTTTGCCTTAAGCAATCCCTGTCTGTGGTTTCCGTGCACTTAGGTTAACACGCTTTTGAAATGCCTGTTTTTCAGACCCTTCATAGAGCACCTTCAAGAGAGCACATAATCTTGTTAACTGTCCTGTAATCCAATCCTGGCCTCGCTTTCTCCCGCCTTCTTGAAGTCTTCCTTAATTCCAAGTGTATAAAATGTAAAAATAGAAATCACAAAACTGTCATTCTCTGAAGTATTTGCGAACTGGCTTCCTGGTACTGTTGTCAGTTTGGCTCAAATACACTCGTAAAAATTCTCTGCAGGTTTGGATGTTTCTTACGTCAACAAAATTATTTCCTAATAAAGAAGATTTAAATCTTTTGAGGGTTTCATTATTTTCACCCATTTTACTTACTGACATTACACATAATATTTTGTTTTAATAAAAGATTACTGCTAATGGCCTATAAAAATATATTGAATAAATGTTTATTGAACTGAATTATGGTCTTTGGCTTTGGCAATGGCCTCGGACTCTTCATTTACATTTTTGGCCAGTAAGCATTCGCAGACCTTGCTTCCATGTGAGGCATCCCCACAGCTTCAGCCACCTGGCTAGGACATTTTCCTGCCTCCACTCTGCCCAGATGGCTTCCTCCCACCTAGTTCTCTCCCCCTCTGCCCTCCCGTGGCACGTAGTGTCCATAAAGCAACTTAGCTCTTTAGCTCTTTCTGAACAAGCTGGGGACGCTTTCGTTGTTTCCCTAAGCGTGAGCTCCCTGGGAGTAAAAACTGGAGCTCAGTTTTTTTTTTTTGTTTGTTTGTTTTTTGTTTTTTTTTTACTTCTTCTAGGCCCTGTCAGTCCTTGGTGAATTAAATTTTATCTCCAGAAGTGACTAACTTAGCTCTAACCAAAGCAGGGCCCACCTTTAGTGACCCTGGATTGTCCTCTGGGCGATAGAAGGATCCACCCACTTGGCCTCTGGGGATCTCTCACCCCACCCTGGCTGGGAAGTGCTCCTTCAGGCCACTCCAGCGGGGTGCCTGCGGCCAGTGGCTTCACTCTCAGGCCTGCAGCTGGAGCCCCTCCACGCCTCGGACAAAAGGTCTTGTGTCTGGCGGCCCTGCCTGAGCCTTTCCCTGCCGGCCACAGAGAGGCCTCTGCAGAGGCTGGGGCGGACGCACCCACATGTGACCCTGCATGTGGCTCAGCTCCCTAATGGGCCAGCAGAACCCAGGGGTCTGGCTGCTCCCCAGGTTGTCTCCCCTGATCCAGCACTGTCCCCTACTAGAGCCTCTCCTGGTGGATCCCAAGGGTAAAATCCTGGGCGGCTACCTCCAGTCCCATGCTGCATTCATTTCTGGGCACACTGAAGCAAAGTTCAGGCACAGTCATCTGGGTTGAATGTAAATAAATTTCCTTTCACCCTTTTCATGATCCAGAGGCTTCTGCCACCTCTCTATGTCTTAGAGGGGACCCAAACAGCTTCTCTCCTTTGCTTTTTCCCAGGGAAAAACAGGAATTTGGATGACAGGAGAGGAGTCATGCCTAACATCTACTGAACTTGTCTATGGTGCCAGGCACTCTTCTGGACAATTAGATACTTAGTTTTAGTTAATCCTCAAAAGAACTTTTGAGAGAGATATTATTTCCACATTCCATCTTTCCATTCTTAGAACACTAAAGTTAGAGATTTTTCCCTCTGTGCCTTAGGCACTAGTTAATAACTTCCTCATTCACCAAATCCTCCATTTATAAAATTTACCAGACTCTTCCTTTCCTCCCACACCCATTTAATGAACATATATTGAATGCCTACTATGAGCTAAGGTGCTGAGGATACTGTAGTGAATAAAACAGACAAGACCCTTAGGCTCACACAACTTGCAGGAGGGAAGAGGATGACAACCACAACTAGTTATTATTAATTACAAAAGGGAAATAAGAGCCCTCAAGACAAATTCCCCAGGTGCTGTGGAGGGGGCTTTATAAGGGTGGTAGGATGATCTCATCTAGGTTAGCAGAGGTCAGGAAACTTCCAGAGCTATTGCAATAGTCCACAGAACAAATGAGATCTGAGTATGCTGATGGCAAGAAGAATCAATTCAAAAGAAACTGGGAGAGTGGAATCAACAGGACTTAAAGACCTGTTACTTGTGGATGGTGACTGAAAAGTGGACCCAGACTTTCTGCGACTTCTACCCTCCTACCCTGGAGCAATGGAAAGAGGGAGGAAGTAGGTAAATATCGTGGTTCTGATGTTGATTGTGACCCTTCATCATGGTGACATCATGGACAAATCCCTCTTCTGTAAAGCCTTGGGAGACCTACATCCCTTCCTTAGACTGCCGGAATACCATGCTCTATAATGGTGTTCCTTAAAACTTAGAGCAGTGGTCCCCAACCTTTTTGGCACCATGGACGGGTGCTCCTATGACAATCCAATACCTGATGATCTGAGGTGGAGCTGAGGCAATGATGCTACGCTGCCGAGTGGCTGAAAATAAAGAAGCTTCGCTCCCTCACCTCCTTCACTGTCGCTCACATCCTGCTGTGCAGCCCAGTTGCTAATAGACCACAGACTAATACAGGTCCCTGGTCCAGGTGGTTGGGGACCCCTGCCTTAGAGAAACATTGCAAAAAAAATGTAAGATGAACATGTAGGAAAACTCTATCATACATCTACAGCAATTAAAATAGTGCATTAGTGGTACTGGCATGTGGAAATAGGATAGAGTCTAGAAAAACCTAAATACATATGTGAATATGGTATATGACAGAGGATGTAATGTATAAAAATACTTATAGATTATTCAAGCAACATTCAGAAAATATAGATTATTCAGTATATAGGGTTAGGATAATGAATAACAATTTGGAAAAAAAGAAATTTGGATCCATATCTAAGATTTTAGATGACTCAAAATGAAACACTGAAAAATAAACTTTAGAATCACTAGAAGAAGATTTTAAAAATAATCTTGGAGGGTAGAAGTTCTAAGTATGACACAAAACCCAGAAGCCACACATACACATGTTCACATAAACACAAACATAACAAAAGCACCACATACACCACATTATCACAAAGGAATAATTCCCTTAATATAAAATGAGTACTTACAAATTAGTAACAAGAGACCAACAATTTAGTAGAAAAGTCTATGACAGTTCACAGCAGAGAAAATCGAAATGGCTCTTAAACGTGTGAAAAGATGAATCACTCATAAGAGAAATGTAAATCGAAATTACAATGAAAAACCTCTCTCACTTGTCAGGCAAAACTCACCTATGGAAGGCAACTTGGCAACATCAACCAAAATTAAAATGTACATTCCTTTGACTCAGCAATTGCTCTTTTAAGAATATTCCTGTAGATATATTCCTACAAGTATGAAATGATATGCCTAAAAAATTCATCATAGCACTATTTGTAATAGCCAAGTATTAGAAACAATCAAAATGTCATCAATAGGGAACTTGTTAAATAAATTATGATATATAAAGGGATGGAGATGCATATACACAACTAGGGGGAATTCTTCATAATGTAGAGGCTCTGAAGAGTATACAGGATTTAAATTACATATACAAAATGGAAAAAATAGTTATACCTACAGCACAGTATTGTTGTAAAGATTAAATGAATTAAAATTAAATGAATTAAAAGCACTTATATATATACCAAAATATATACCATTAGCTCTTTACTTATACATATTGTTAATAAAAAGAAAAAGGGGTAAGACAGCACATACAATAATTTGTGCAAAAGACAAATAAATATATGGGTAAAATATCCCTTTAAAAATTCACCTTAAGTAAGAGTGGTTGCCTCTGGAGAGAGTAACTGAGGGGCCAGGGGCAAAGCAACTTATTTTCACTATCTACCTAGTTCTATACCTTAAAATTTTTTTACCATGGGTATTTGTTATCTATTTGAAAAGATAAATCAATTTTTTAAGTATAGAAATATCAAACAGAAACAAAGTAATTATTTTATAAGATGTAGAAATTATGTTCTAATCTTTTCCATTGGTACTGTTTTTACTTAAATGATTATATATTGTAGTCACTGAATGATTTTTCAAACACTTGCTGCACACTTTAAAATTATTGATGGAACATAATGTTTGCACCTCAAAGTGTGGTCCTCGGGCCAGCAATCTTGGTATCACTTAGAAACTTGTTAAAAATGCAGAATCGCAGGCTCTACTACAGACCTATTGAATCAGAATTTACATTTTAACAAGATTCTCAGGAAATTTGTCTGGGGGATCTTGTTTGAGGTATGAGACATGCTGAGTTAGAGGACATAAAAAAAAAAAAGAAATACGAAACCAAAAAACACTGTTCTACTCTTGTCTCTTTTCTTTGACCTCCACCTTTCAAAATTGCTGTGGTTAGACGATTCTGGAAAACAAATTCCTGAGTGAAAGAAGGTAAAATAATCCAACCTATATGACGTCATTTACATGAATTTCAAAGAGCTACACTAATCCATGGTGTTAAAAGTCAGGATAGAATTTACCTCTAGAGGGGAGGACAGAGGTAGAGATTGGGGAAGGATCCAAGGGTTGCTTTGGGAGTGTTGTTATTTAGATCTGTCTGTGAAAATTCTTAAGGACTACTTCTGATTGGTGTACTTTTGTATCTTATATGTCAATAAAAAAGTTTTTAAAAATTTCACTATTATCAAACCAACCTCAAATTTCACTATTATCAAAACCAACCTTGAATATGGGGTGGGGGCAGGTGCTTGAGAAAGATACTGAACTGATAAAATTATCTACACTGATTTAATTACTGATAGTTAACTCCCACACACTCATGTCAGAATTCCCGTGCATTTTAAATTGACTATTGACTACATTCACCCAAAATGTGACATAATCACAATATTTTCAGGATACTCTCTGTGGAGTGGTGGGAAGAGAAAGAGATGCACAGGTTCTATGTTCTGACTAGTGGGTTTCCAGCCTGGATATACCAGTGATTAGCTATGTAACCTTGGGCAAGTTACTTTGCATTTCTATCCTATTGGAGAATGATAATTATATTCCCACTTTATAGGAGTGTTCTGTGTATTAAATAATATAATATATATGAAGTGCTATGCACATGGCCTGATATGTAATAGACCAATAGAGGACAATTGAGAGTAAAAGTCTTTTCAATCAATAATTTCCAAACACCTCACAGATAATCATTACCTGCAGTTAAAGCTAATTGCAGCAGGAAAACATTCTGAAAGCCACTTTCCAGGCAGTTAGGTCAGGGCTCATGATCCACGTGGGAACTAGAGTCTGGGGCACTAACAACAGGTTTTTCAGGATATTTGCTTTCAGAAGCACCCGCCCATTCCACTGCTCTCGGCCAGCAAGCACTGCAATACCTGTGTCCCACCCAGTCTTCCCACACCCCTCATCACAGAGCTGGGCCTGTTTCCCACACTTCCTGCTGCACATTCCCATGAGCTTGCTCTAAAAGCTTTCTAAATTAAAATTTTCAGGTGGAAACACTTAGAGGCGAACTTCATGCTACTTCTAATCCTCAAGAGGCTCACCATTCTCTTTGCCCAAATCTTCCCAGAATTTCTACTGGCTCCTGGCAAGTGTAAAGGTGAGAACAAAGTCTCCATACCCAATGGTAGAAGGAAAAGTTTGATACAGGGGTAGGAGACAGCCAAAGCAGTCTCTTTGTCCTTGTTCGAAGGTAAAGAACTATTTCAAAACATTTGTTTTTTCAAAAGGTCAATGGCAGTTATCTCTAGGTGGTAGGATATAGGTATGGGGCATTTTAAAAATGATTTTCTGCATCTTCCTCATTATCTGCAATGATTGTGAATTAACATAAGATTCTTTGGGGTCTGCTCTCATTACAAAAACACTTTGTGCTCAATGCAGAAAACTTGGAAAGCACAAAGGAAAAACTCTCCTTAATCACATCATGTAAAGATATCAGCTGTTAACATTTCGGTGCATGTCTTTCCAGACTTTTCTCTATGCAGAGATGCTTCATTTGGGGGAAAAAAAGTAAAAAGACAATGCCTTGGGTTCAATTTTATTTCTGCTTTTAAACAGCATCTGATGGTTTGGAAATATCCCTAACAGCAAGGACCCACCCCATTCACTCCACCAGCCAGTCCTGACTCCAGAACTTCTCCTCCCCCACACCAGCCATCAGACCTGTTTTCTCTCTTCTCCAGAGACCTGAAACTCCAGTTAAGAGGGAAAGTTGGTACTAAGGGACACTGCAAGAAGGATTGGGCTCAAACACAGCTGCCTTTGTTAGTCTTAGGATATTTCGGGAGTTGGTAGCATGCTCAGACACACTATAAGAGGGCGAAAAGAGGGACTCCTGGACTCCTCTCTGGCCTCACTCATCCCCAGGCAAGCCTTACAGTACCCCTTCCTCTAGCCAGGCTCAGGGCATTGCCTTTAGAAGCTGGGCAAATGGTAGCCTGTGGTAATCCAGCATGCCTCATTGTGACCTGGTCAGCTGCAATTTACTCCTGGTCTAGGCAGGGTGAGTAATCAGGAAAGTGATGACGATTCAGACCTGAGAGTGTTCCACTGCCTCCTACCACAGGTCTTAGGTCCTGACTGTACCAACCCCTTGCTGACTCTCTCCTAAAGAGGGAATACAAGGGCATCTCTTTGGGAGGTGGGGCAAACCTGGGCATTTAAACCCAAGCATGAACACAGCTGGGCCCCCAGGCCAGAGACCCCTCAGTGCATGCACTGAAGTAATAGGGGCAGCTCAGCCGGGAGAGTAGGGGCCCACAGGGCTGGATGTACTCTCCCCCAACTCCTCTCCATACCCATGGTAACCATGGAAACATAACCACCCCCTCCTGCCAGCTGCCTGGGTTTAGACAACCAGGCCTGGCCCACCTCCACCCAGCCAAGGCCTGAACTGATGCCAGGCTGGCCACAGAGTGGCTGCAGGAAGAACTGGGATTGGGTGATTTGGTCAGTCCAGGCTTCCAGCACAGCTTGGGAAGACTACCACAGGAGCCTCCACGCCTTGCTGCCTGGGCTGGGGTCAGACAGGGTGAGGTCAGCCAGCATGGCAGCCAGCAGGGCCAGCCTCATGGCCCCAGATGCCCTCTGCCTGTGGGCTAACAGCTACTGTGGGGCAGTAGCCCTTGCTGCAGCAGTAGCAGCCTCTGGGCTTCGTTGAGGGGGCTTCCTGGTTGTTGCTCCTCCTGCCCAGGCCGCTCAGCTAGCCCTCCAGGGCTGAGGATGTACCGATAGTCACTAGGGATGCCCCCTACTGCCCCCATGCTACTGCCATCCTCAACCCCACCACTGGTCTGGTCCCCACCAGGCAGTTCCAGCCTGCTTCCCTCAGCAGGCTCCTTGGCTCTCTCCAGGTTGATGTACAAGGGGTCCTGGCTGGTGGACAGCACAGACAAGTGGCCCAGGATGTTCTCCAGCTCCATTCGCAGGCATGTGAAGCTTGGGCGCTGCTTAGGGTCGGTGCTCCAGCACTGGTACATGAGCTCATACCTACAGCAGGAAGAAGGGTGAGGGAGGTAGTGAGGAGCCAGAAGGAAGGAGAAGAATGGTTCTTCCCTCAAAAGCAGAGGCCCCTTAATTACACGGAACTAGGATTTTTAAAAATTTTATTTAACACACTCACGTGTAGGGCTATTTATCAGGCACTCTTCTAAGTATTTTACATTTATTATTCAATGCTTGCAACAATCCTATAAAATAAGTGATCCCTATTTTACTTATACGGAAATTGAGGCACAGAGAATTTAAGAACCTTGACTTGGGTCACACAGTTAGAAAGTGATAAAGCTGCAATTTGATGACAGGCGGTTTGGCTCCAGCTTCCTTCCTATGCTGTCTTAGGAGGAGGTACTAGGAGTGTTTTTTTCTTGCAGAACACAGTCAGGAATGTGGATTTCAGTATCCACCCTTTGTCCTAAATCCTCACCCACTCAGTCTTAAATCCCCTTTGTTCATGGGCACCTTTGAGAATCTGGGAGAAGCTTCCAGCCTTCTTCCCCTGGCAGAAACACTTTTGATATACAATTTCAGAAGCCTTACAGATTCCTTGAGGTCTTATCCTGTTCCCAGGAAATGTCTAAGGCTGAGGGGGGAAAAAAAGAACTAATGGGAAGGGGCCGAGACCAGATCTACTCTGAGAGGGCAAATGCCCGACTCTTGCCTGCGCCCACAACAAAAGCCCCAAACACTTTCCCCTACACCAGCACTTCTGTCAGAGGCCCCCAACGATGGGGAGAATCATGCCAGATATCAAGTAGGCCGTGGGAATAGTCTGGGGCCATGCGTCTGTGGCCAGCCTGGGATACATTGTCAAGGCTGTGCTAGGAGCCAGTTGGCGCCAGTCCACCAGGCTGCCTGCTGGGAGGCCAGCATCCACCCACCCGCTATTGACAACACTAGCTTCAGCCCAGGAGACTAAGCCAGAGATTGGTCCCCACTGCCTAGCAGAGTCTCTGCAGCTCCAGAGGCCCGGGCAGGCTGTAGCCAAAGGGAGACCTGAGCTTCCTCCCCCTGCCAAGCCCTGAGCTATGCTGAATGAATAGAAGCAGTAGGGCCTGGTTTGTGCACTCAAGAGTTCCCTCTTACCCAGAGTCCAGGCTCAGGGCGCTTAGAACCTACTGCCTTGGAAAAAGACAGTCCCACCATTCAGGCTGAGCCTTCTTCTACCTGTCTAAATTCTTACACTTCTGGAGGTCTAACCCACAGCAAAAAACAGGGAACAGATTCCTTCCCTGGACAACTGTAAACTCCTTCCCACTGGTAATTAGTGAAAAGGTCCTCTGAGGGCCCAGGGAGACTCTGGCTTGCTTGGGGTGGGAGAATAACACTAGAAGAGACAAATCACAATTGGCATCATGGTTAAGAAGCACATAATCTAAAATGACATGGGATCTAGTCATCCAGTCATCAATTCATCCACTTAATAGCTGTGTGACATTGGTCATGTTACTTAACTCTTTAATCCCAGTTCCTCATCTACAAAATAGAGATAATAATAGTCTTTTCCTCTTAGAGTTAGAGGAGGATTTCCTAAAGAATGCCCATAAAATGGCTAATGTTAGTGATACTGTCTTCTAGTCACAAGGGGTTCATGACACTCCCCTGTGCAGTAGGTGTATCACCACCCTCCCCACTCTCGAGAACTCCAGGCTTCCAGAAAGGAAAGAAGGCAGTTCCTTCTCCCCAGGGTCTCAGTTTGTTATGTTAGGTCCCTCTCCTTCCTCAAGGGGAGGCCAAGACAAGAAAGGAAGCCAACCACCCGCCCCCAGCACCCCCTCCTTGTCAAGCAGGAATGTGATGGAGCAGCATTTTTTTCCATGCCCCTGTGCAGCCCTCTTAGGCCACTAGCTGGAGACTGAGCAGGGGTGGGGAGGTGACAGGGAAAAATGCACTGTTGCTCATCCCTGTAACCTCTGCACGCATGGCTCCTGGTTCCCCCCGGAAACTAGAGAAAATAAAGAGTAATAGGAAAAAACTGCAGCAAGAAAATATAGGCTAGAAAAGGGGGAGAGAAAGAAAATGGGGAGGTTGGATGAAGAGGAAGTTTGGGTAAAGGTCAGTCTTCTCTCTAAAAAATGACAGGAACATTTCTAAAAAAAAAAAATAGTCAAATCAAGGTTCTGAGCTGCCACTGGCCCAGCAGCTATTGTGGTAGCCATCAGCTGAAACCCCAAATTCCTGTTTCCTCCCAGGATTCCCTTCCCAGGGCACTTACAAGTCCTCCATACAATCCAGAGGTTGTTTCAGGCGGTTCCCGCTGATGAGGTAGTTGTAAATCTCAGCATTCTCGATGCCAGCATATGGCGTCTGCCCACGGGTCATGATCTCCCACATGGTCACCCCAAAGGCCCACTGGGACAGAAATGAGGTCAGAAGAGAGGTGTCACTAGGCTTCCTGGACCAGGCAGTGCCCTGAGGTTCTGGGGCCTTATACAAGGCAGCCAAGGCCCAGAGTACAGAATAGGCTGGGCCCTTAAGGATCCTAAAGGTCCACCCACGAACTAGTCCACAACACCTGCATTACCACAGAGCCTTGTTGTGTCACTATGCTCACCACATCACTGTGCACTGTATACAGGTTGTCAGCCAGGCTCTCCAGGGCCAGCCACTTGACGGGCAATTTGGAAGCACAGCCCTGTCGATAGTAGTCCCCACTATAGATCTTCCGAGAGAGTCCAAAGTCAGCCACGCACACTGTCATGTCTTCTGCCAGCCTGTGATGGATATTGGAGGATATTTAGTAAGGCTGGCAGCCTTACTAAAAGCCAGAGCATCTTTGCTCCTGAACTGTCCCCTCACATAGAGATACTGCCCCAGGCAAGAGCTGAACATCAGGCACCTCCTCCTGGCACTAGCCATTCCCTCCCACCCCCAACCCCCCAAGAATTCACGTACATGCAATTCCGAGCAGCTAGGTCTCGGTGGATAAAGTTCCGGGAACTCAGGTATTCCATGCCACAGGCAATATCTACCATGAACCGGATCAGGGTCTGCAGGGGCAGGTTCTGGTGGGCAAATAGAGCAAGCTCAGGCTGAATTTGTCCACCTAGCAAGGATAGGATAAATGGAGTTCCCTGGCCAGAGAACTATCCTTAGAATCACTGAAAAGAAAGGGACATAGGTGCTCCCCAAAGCAAGGCAGCTTTGGCACATCTTCCAGAGCACCCAGGAGTCAAGACTCCCCCAATCTGGGACTTCACAGGTCTCTTCTTCCAGAAAGGGCCTTTGCTCAGCCTAAAATTCCTAGCAGAGTCAAATGAGGGAAAAGGAAGCCTGCTGGCATACGTAAAGTCAAACTCAGAGCCCACCTCTCCCAACCAGCTCAAATGGCCCTCCCACCCACCCAAACAACCTCTCTCCCAGGGTCTTTGTCCCTTTCCAATTCCTGGCTACTCCCACCCCATGCACTCACAAAGGGGTTCTCCCCAATCCGGGAAGCAAGCAGGAACGCGTGCAGGTCCCCGTGCTTCATGAAAGGCAGGATAACCATGGGGATGGGGAGACGGCCTTTGGCCCTGCTCCGGAGGCTCACCCCTAAGAAAAAGGGAGAGTAAGGAACAGGGAACATAAAGGTCAAAGACTGGCTCAGGTATCTACATGAGCTCCCCACCTGCTGGGTCCTACCTCTAGCCCTGGCTCCGCTACTTTTTCCCTCCAAGTTCCACATTGGCCTGGTGACCCCCCCACCCAAGAACTCTGGCTACCCTCAGATCTCTGAAGCATCTTTTCTGTCTGTCCCCACTCTTCTCTCTCCTCTGTTCATATGAGCAGTCTTCATGTGCAGACCTTCGGTGCAGAGATTGCAAAACAAATTCCCTACCTAGAGTCTGATTTCAGCCAGGACCCCCCTGGCTATTTTGCCATCTGCTTGTTCACCAGGTAAATCTAAATTTCACTCCCATGGGCTGCCATCCCACCTTAGGGGGAGGAATTTTAGCCCTAGTTTATATCTGCCTCATCCAGGAAGGGGCTCACCAATAAGCTTGGCCACATGTGGGTGATCAAACTCCTTCATGCAAGCTGCTTCCCTGAGGAACTCTTCAATGTCACTTGAGGCAATGATGTCAGCTGGGAGAAAAGGACAGGAGGGAAAAATGAGGACAATGTGCCCCCAGTTCTGACCCAAGATTCCTAGGCCTTGTCCCTCATGTGTCCTGGGCTTCCAAGGGCAGCCAGGACAGTCTGGCCAGAAGCAGGAGAAACCCTGCTATAGGAGTGGTGCTATCCAACCATTTCTCCACTTGCCAATGCCTTCCCTTTAGTTTGAACAGCCAAGCAACTTAGCCAACCACAGCTTTCATCACCTTGAGTAAGACTAGGATAGTCACTGCTGACGCCAGAGAGCAAAGGCTGGGGCACAAATGTGTGTGGGTTCATGCCTATGAATTATTCATGTGGCATCCCAGTTAGTGCTGACTAACTCTTCTTAAAAAGTCTAGGGGCCAAGCAAAGTCTGCTTCAGGATCAGTCACCCTTTTCACCCTCCCAAGAGATGCCCTCATGCCACATCTATTCTCCACTCACCTTTCAGCATCTTTACAGCCACTTTCACGAAAGAGCCATCCTCCTGCTTTAACTGGGCCTCTCGCACTGAACCAAACTCTCCTGCAAACCAATCCAAATGATGGTGAGTCCCCTCGCCCTCCTGTCGCCCACCCCTTTCCCTCCCAGGTGACTCTCCATGGGCACACAAAATCACTAGACTCTGGGGCTATTGGAGGAGTCTCCCTCATCCATAGCCAAAGCAAAGTATGCTGGGAGTGACTCCTCAACACTCCTGGTCCCCAGCTACCAACCCCCAAGCACCCCAAAACTCAGGAATCTATAAGCATATCCAGTTTATAGAGCTGACACGAATCCACACCTTCAAAGTGATGGAAGCAACCCAACACACCCAGGCATGACAAACTCCACTCATGCCAATCCCTATACAGCCCCACCTACCTTTGCCCAACATCCGGCCCAGGGTGAACTGCTGCTCTGGGATGAGCACATCCTCCAGTTTGTCCTTCAGTTCATCACTGATGCCCAAGCTGTCCACTGTTGGTGAGAAAGGAAAGGGATCTCTCTGATTCCTGATCCAAAACCCAGCCTGCTTTCTACCCCAAACTCCACAGAGCACAGATGAGCTTAGTTTAGCTCTTACAGCTAAGACAGCAACCTCCACAAGGGCAGGTCTGTGTGTCTTTTCCATTCTGTGTGCTTGGGACTTGTCAAGTTTCAGACATGGTCAAATTACTAAATTAGTAAAATAAAATGCAGGTAGGAGCACAGATAGCCCATTTTTCCCTCCTATGATTTCCCACCACTCACATGTGGCCTCAATGCGCTCAGGTCTTTCCCGATTGAAGGACCGGGCTGCCCGGAAGTGAACAGCTGGCTCCCCTCTGGCCATGACACTGTCAAAAGCTTGCCTAAAGGAAGATCCAATATATGGGGTCAGCTCCAAGGTCTTCAGTTACCACAGGCCTCTCCCTCCGTATCCCTACCCCTTACCCAAATCGTGTCTCCTTCCGCCTCTTTCGAAGCAGGATGAGGGCCAGTGCGGCAGCTGTTACCAGGGCTGTCAGCACACCCAAGACCGCAGGCACCCAGGATGTGCGGCTGTGGGGAGAGCCCTGCTGGCCTGTGGGAGACAGGTGCATGAGGTAGGCTGACATCAAGGAGTCCCTTCGCAATTTTCTGACAACAGCCATCTGGCCTGGTCAGGGGACTCCGCTATGCCAATTAAGATCCTGAGTAGAAAGAAGCTCCAAAGAAAGACCTGAGACCTCTTACCCTGTCAGTGATAGGTCCTGGCTACTGGGACCTATGGCACAATCAGGGATTTCTATTCTAGTCTGGGGCAGGGGAAGGAGAATGAGATATAGTTTAAATATTAACCCTGGCCTCAACTGCTTGACTCTTTGGGACTATTAGAAGGGAAGGTACTGCCAGCCTCCTCCCACCAGTACAGTAAGCCCTTGAAAGCCCCAATCCCCTGTTCTCTCCCTCTGTAGGCCTTACCTGCGTGGTCATGAGAAGAGACCACCAGTGGCTGACTCCAGGGCCCATAGCCAGCAGCATTGGAGACGCACACACGTACAGTCAGGTCCTTCTGGGGATCCCAGACTGTCAAGTTGGCCTGGGTCCCCTCTACTATCAGCTCACCCTGCAGCCAGGAAAAACCCCCATCCCACATTGAGTCTGAGGGAAAGGCTTCCAGCTGGGGCCTAAAGATAGAAAAAGCTAGGAACACGGGAGCCCAGGGACACTGCAGGTTCAGAGGTATAGGAACACAACCTGATGGGAGTTATCACATTCCTGCTCCAGGCTGCAGGGGCCTTTCCTGAACACAAACAAGGCTCAGTCCTGGAATGCAGAAGTGGGGGATGGGAGCGAGCTGGGCTGAGGATAAGAAAGCCTTATCTGTGCCCTCCCCCAGCTTGTGCAGAAATGTGTTTCCTGCTTTACATACAAAGTGGCCACTGGATGCAATCCTAACAGGAGACATAATCCAATAAGGAGAGCGGCCTAAATGGGAAAGCGGAGGAGTGGACTCCCTGGGGTGGTGGGAGGCCCAGCCTACCAATGTCCCCAGGTACACCAAGGACAGACATTCTGAAGCTCTCAAGGTCTTAGAGCCCTGAAGGGTGACTGGTATACTTAGAGAGTGGAGGCTTCTGTCTCTCCTTACCTGGGTTCCGTTGTCTTGAACCCAGGACAGTTTATAGGGTCCCAGGGGGCCTTCCAAAGGGCCCTCAGGGATCACTTCTTCCCACTCCAGGATGAGGCCTGAGTCTGTATAGATGGCATGGAGGTTCTGGGGAGCGCTGGCTGGGGCTGTACCCAAAGAGAGAAGGTTGCTAAGAGCCCTGCCATTCCCATCATCACTATCCCACGCAGGCTTTGGAACCAACTCCCAAGAACTAAACAGCTCAGAGGGCAACTGGTGGGGGAAGAGCTCACCTCTCTGTTCTGACTGCACTCACCCATGTCCTGGGGTTGGAGGAGGGCTGAGCAATGGCAGTACCCTTGCTAGGCAGTATTGCTCTTCATCACCCTGGTGACAACCTCAGCCACATCCTTCACTACTCCCCTCTCACAGTCCTGCCAGCCTCCTTGCAATTGCTAGAGAACTCCAAGCAAGTTCCCACCCTGAGGTCTTTGCATTCACTGTGCCCTCTTCCTACAGTGATTTTCCCCAAAACATGGCTCCTTCCTTAGCAATCTTAGGAATCTTAGCAGGTCTTCCTAACCAGACCTGTTTATGGGGGTATTCCTGACCCAGCTGGGTGCACCTGTTACTATACTTCCTAATATTTTCTACTTTGCTTATCTGCTCCAATGACCAGAACCAGAGCTGCATAGGAAAGAGGCTGATTTATCTAGCCCGTGAGTATGCTGTAGGCATTCAGTAAATGTTTGCCAAATGATGCATAAAGCTCCCTCTCAGGTCATGCCCTCTCCCAGTCAACTCATTCGGAGCTGGAGCCAACATGGCCCCTCCCCTGCTCCAGCCCTTTCCAGACACTTTGTTCTGTAAGTCCCTTACCTAGACCCTTTGTCCGAAAGGGTACCCAGTCAGCATATGGAGAAGGCCCCAAGGCATTGGCACAGCGCACCCTGAGGCTATAGTTGGTGGCAGGTGCCAGGTCCCGGAGAAGGCAGGTAAAAGGTGGCACAGGGACCACGACAGCCAGGACCTCCCAACCTCCTGGGGCCTGTGTTACCTACAGAAAAGCAGAAAATTAATGATGTAGAGGGAGATGGAAGATGGAATAGGTATGGGTATGGGGCTTGAACTAATTCCTCCTAAGTCTATCAGCAAACACTTGCAATCTATTCCCTCCCATTGGCCCCCACTCTAATGACACACCAGGTTCCACACTTCCATGCCTTTGCAAATGTTGTTCTCTTTGCTTTTCCTAGCAAAGTCCAAATCATCCTTTAAGACTCAACACAAATACCACTTTCTCCGTGAAAGTCTTTCTAAACTACTTCAGAAAACTCATGCCCTTTTGTTTTTAGTGAATAACTCAGAGTAGTTATAGTTACCATTTATTATAACTATTTACATGCCATACGTAGTTTCAGTACTTCTCAAGGGCAGGGGAACTGGGAGCCTAGGGGTACCATAAATCAGGCCTTTACCTTAAATTTTGGGAACCCAGGACAAGAGTACAAGTGGAAATCCATGTATGATATAGTAAATATTTAAATGTTATACATCAGCTAACGAATTATTAAATACTTCCCATCTTAATATATTGACAAATAAAACTTCATGATAACCCGGAAGGTCAGATTTGCATTTATAATCCTCCAAATCCTTGAACTCCCAAGCCAGAATGTGGTGCCACAAGGATCTGTACTATGAAGGCTGTCACATGCACAGGTGTGGAAATGCTGCCAGCATACCAATACTCCACAAAAGGCTGTCCTATGGAGATAAGAGATGCATATACCATACTCTCCCAAAGATGGACCAGGCAAGAGGCCCACACAGGCCTGGAACCAGACTTGACATAATACAAGAGATCCTGCGTATCTGGAGTATGGTGTAGTATAGTGGTTGTAGGGGGTTTGAGAGGAGGGGTTATCCTCATGATCTGGATGGGCATGTCCCTTTGGTCCTGAAGATTCCTTGCCCAGGAGCAAGAGAGGCAGTAAAAGAAAGGCCTGAGTGGGCTACTGTAAATGGTGGAGCCCAGAGCAGGGGCCTCTCATGCCTAGGGGAACTGCCTAGAACAGTTTCAAAGGTGCCCATCAAATACCTTTTGAGTAAACACATGAAAATAAATAAGCTTGCATCATCTCTTTTTTTAGTTTCACCTTATCCAGGTTTTTTGCTCTCTGGGGCTTGAAACCTCTTCTAGTCCCCTTGCTCTCTTTGGCATAAGTCCGGGAGCAGGGCATGAGAGTGCAAGTATCAGATAAATCAAAGGTTTGGGTTTTAGACAGCAAAATCTCTTCCAGACATGCAAAAATCTGCTCTACTTACCTGCTTTCCAGCCTGAAGGATGCATGGGTTTGAGGCAACCTACAGAGTCACTTGGTTGCCAGAGCATCCTATAATAAGGGGCAGTAGCCTGGGCTATTCCTGATAAGAGAACACCACCTGAATAGAGGTAGAGACCAAGCCCCATAGGCAACTCTAGACAAATGTGATACTGCTGTACAAAAAGTGCCACTGAGGCAGCCACAACACACATGGTCAGGAGAGCCTGTCCCACCCTCTCAGCTTACCTGAACTGTACAGGATTGGAGCACGGCTCGGCCATCAGCACCTGGTGTCCAGGCCACACTAGCATTGCTGCTGGAGAGCTTCGTCACTGTGATGTTGAAGGGGGCTGCAGGCAGTGCTGTGGATAGGGACTTAAAAATCAGTGCCCTGTAATTCAGTGTCCAGAAAGAATATAAGTGGAGGGAGCAGACAGTCTGATTCCCCAACCCCAGGACCACGGCAATATACAAGCCAAGCAACTAGATGGAGACAGCTGCTCATAGCCAGCAGAGTGCCTAGGTTGTAGAGAGAGGTTGCCTCTTCCTGAATCCGGGGCCCTGTCTCACCAAGGAAAGGGAAAAGATAGTGGGGTATGTGGGAGGACAGCACCTCGGTCTTGGGAGATACAAACAAGAGGAAGTCCCTGCAACCACAGTCCATTCCTCCACACAATGGCTCTCTCCCTGTTCCTCCTTCTCTCCCTCTGTGCACACTAACCCTTTGGGTCTCCTCTATCATCCTGCCAGCTGTTTTTCCCTCCCCCATTCCCTCCACAGGGGCTGGCAGAAGCAAGGTTGGGCATGAGCCTTGACCATCTCCTGCTCACTCCCTCTCCCCCTCCCTCCCAAGGGCTCTGCTTCGTGATGGGAAATCTGCTGTGACGTCAGGTTTCTATTTTCATCTCAGCCACAGCAGGGTCTCAGGTGCTCCCACTAGCAATGGAGCTATGCCAATTAACCCCTCATCCCTCAGATTCCAGCAGGGCCAAGGGGAACTGGAACACCAAATGATTCTGCCTTTACCCACTGCTGGACAGCATTCCGAGAACGCCCCTGCTTCACCTATCAACCCCTATCAACCCTCCCCGCCAACCCTCCTACCTTGAAGACGAACCGTGGCTGGGCGAGAAGAGGCAAGGCCTTTCAGGTTGTGAGCTTCACAGGAGAACACAGTGCTCTGGGTCACCCCTGGGCCAGAAAACTTCTGTCAGCCCCCCAAGCAACAACTCTCACTCAGTCTGGGATTGGGGAAGGCGGATACTTAGGATCCAGATCTGAATATCCTAGAAGTCCCTCTGGCCAAAGGAGGGGCTAGATAGTGGGGTACAGCAGAATGAACAGGGACTTTGGAGTCTATGGGCCTAGATATAAATCCCAGAGCTGGGGTTCTGTCTTCTCATCTCCCAAATGGAAGCACTATGAGAACCAAATGATGTAAAGTGCATGGTACATAGTAAGCATTTAAGAAATGCTATACCACTCCTCCCACCTCAATCCCATTTCCTGAAGACAGCACAAAGCTGCCTCCCTTTTCTGGTCACTCCTTTATCACACATTCCAGAGCCTTTCTCTATTTGCTCTGTGCCATATCATTGTTTATTTACAGATTCTTTGCCTTGCAATAGTTCTCAGCTCCTTGGGGGCTGGACAGGTGGCTTCTATTTCTTTTGTATTTCTTCTATCCCCCATGGTGCCTAGCAGGGTGGTGTGTGGAATAGGAGTTCAGTGAGTGCTTATTATCAGGCTGGCTGCCTGACGGTCCCAACCAGACTGAACCCAGCCTCCCTTCTAATCTGCTCCAACCCAGTGACTCTTGAACAGGACCTGCCCTCATTTCCAAGAGGTTCTGCCTGTTCTCAAAATTCATACTGCTAGGGGACTTGGCAGATCAGAGCCTATCCCTCCCACCTTTCAGTACACGAGACCAAGCTCAGACAACAGTCTTTTTTGACCAGTTCAAGCCTGGACAGAAACATTAACTTTGTTTCATAGATAAGACAGTGTCACAAGCATGTGAGGTACGTGCCTGAGGATTCTGGGGTCCAGATGGGTATGCAGCCATGAGTACTTTGGGTCTAACTGTGGGTAGGTATACAGATATAGCTGTTTGGGAAAACCATACACAGGCCATTAGGAGAGGAGACCCTGTATCATTGTGCTGCCTCCCCTCCTCGTTTTCCTTCCCCCTGCCATTTCCTACTCTGCAGCCTGAGCCTCTCATTTTCTAGGCATGTCTGCCAGACACTCCTCCTAGCTCTGCGTGGGCTGGTTCCTGGCTCCATCCCTTGAGAGGGGTGGGGGGATGGGTGCCCCTGGTCCCACCCAATTCATCTCCCAGGGCTAGCTGTACACAGCCTGCACTACTGAATGAGGGAATGAGGCTCCAGCATCCTTCTTAAGCACACACAGCAGGATCACCACTAATCATCCCACCCAGCCAGCATAGCACACCTGATTAATGAGCTTAGCAATGGTGCAGTTCATATATCCAGGCACCAGGGTTTGTTCTGGACACACAACAGCAAACAGTGTTTTAAGCAGATTTGAACTCTGCTTAAAGCCAGCCACACTGCCCCTGCTCAAAGCTCCCCCCAGAGGCTGCTCACCTGTTACATTTAAAACAGAAGGAGAGGGAGCAGGTCCCCCAACCTTCGTGCCTCCTCTCCACCAGATAATAGTAACAGGTTCAGGGGGACCCACAGCCTCACAAGACAGTTGGAAAGGAGCATTGGGTGGCACTGCCAGATCTTTCGGCTCCACAGTGAAAAATGGCACACCTAGGGAGAAAAGGGAGGTGGGGAGTGAGCCATTGCTCAGTCTCCAACTGACCAAACCACAAGTTTGCTACCATTTGAAGCCCTCTCTGCAGAAGATCCCATAGGCCCTTATGATTGGGGTCAACTGCAGAACAGGCACCTAGCTTGAAGGGCGAGCTCTTCTTTGGTCCCCTTAGGAGTATCCTTTATGCTGTCCTTTGGGCAGGGCAGATTCTCCCTTGCCAGACCTGCTCTAACAGCTCTTCTGGGAGCAAGGGAGGGGGTAGAGGGTGGGGAACTGAGGGAAGGGCATAAAGGGAGGAGAAGTGGGCGGGAACTTAACAGAGTTCTGTGAGCAGGCCCCAAATCCAGTTCAGAGCCCTTTGTTACTTTCTTAGTCACTTTGTTTTCCTGGGCTGAACAGTTCTGAGCTCCCACAGCTGCAGATCCTTCCTCCCCTCCCCCCCCTCTCCCTCCTGGTCTGGCCATTTGGCAAAACAGGGTCCAGACCAGATGGGTGTTTGAGGCTTGCTGCTCAGAGAACTGAAACTGACTGCATGCCATAGATTGTGGGTCCTACTTGCCCCCCTGGTTTTCAAATACCCAGGCTCCAATGAATATGGTCTTCCAGTGTCTGGGGTGAGCCTGGAGCCTTGTTTAATTATTAGGCCCCAGAAGTCAGTGAGGCAGCTTTCTTTCACTGAGTTTTCTTCTCCAGAGGTGTGGTCACCAGCAGGCAGCCAACATGCCCACATGCCTCCTCACCTTCTACTGTGAGCCACACTGGCTGGGAGGTCTCAGTTTCACCCCCATCTTCCACCTGGCACCAGTACCGGCCGGCATCAGAGCGTTCCACTGACTTAAGGCTGTGGAAATAAGACATCATGGTTAAGAGGGCAGCTCTGCTGGGCAGATTCAATGGATTCAGCCTGGCCCCACTTCTGGAAGTTCCCACAGGTTGCCAAATAAGAAACCACAGACCTGTGGGCATCAGCATTGCCCCCAGCTCCCAATGTCCCCAGGCTGGCATCCCACACCTTTTCCCACAGTCCTGCACCTGAGGAAGCCGATCCAGTGCTGCTCACTGACGGAGATATACACCTGATCCACACTCTGGACCACAGCCCCATCCTTCACCCACTGTATCTCAGGATCCTCCATCCCCTCCACACTGCAGTTAAGCTTCACTGGCTGCCCCTGAGACACTGTCAGCTTCACCGGGGCTCCCATGAGCTTCAGACCTGTAAGGTGAGAAGGAAAATGCATCAGTTAGCTTGAGAGGTCCCCTGTCTCTGGAAATATCCTCCATCCTCTTCTAGAACTTAGCCTGAGTCAGAGGGCTTGTTCTCAGCCAATGGCCAAGGAAGCAGAGGCAAGACAGTGTAGAAGGGAAGGTGGCTGAGACCTGGACTGTGGGAGGTGGCATGACAAGCTCTTCATGCACCACTTCTGCCACTGCCAAGTTTCCCCCAGTTCTAAAGAAGTGACCTCTTACCCATAGCTCCCTGCTGGGCAATGTTAAGTTCAACCAAAAAGAAGGCAAGCCAGGCTAAAACAGTGGGGCGTTCTTGTACACAGGAGGCAAGTACTGCCCTGGTAAAAACTGCTGTACCCAGCCTGTGCAATAGGCAGCCAGCTCTCTACCCAAGGTGTCAGCCCAGACCTGCACTGCTGCTGGCACCCCCTGCACCCTACCCAGGCAAATGAAAAGCTGAGGAAAAGAAGGAGGGGGTGCTCCCCTGAAGTGGAGAACATATGGCTGCAAAACCACGTCAGATCAAACACATGGCAGCCTTCCTGGCAGCCGCAGGCTCTATTAATACCTGAATGTGTGCAGGGGCGGGTGCTAGGAAGGTAGGAGGTAGAAGAGGAGGGGCCCTGAACATGGAGCCCAAGACCCCTGAGTTACTGTCACATCAAGAGAAGCCACCCTCTGAACACTACCCTCTGCACAGGCACGCGCGCGCGCACACACACACACACACACACACACACACACACACACACACACACACCCTCTCTCTCCTGGTCTCCTGGCATGATTTTAAGCAGGTAACAGCAGGTAAACTATCCATATAGCTGAAATCCAGTCTTGCTTCTTGCCTTTTGCTGTGTGACACTAGGCAAACCTTGGGATCTCTGATCCTGAGACACACATAAATAATTGTCACTCTTTCCTTCCCTTCCCTAAAGGCTGATACAGCAAAGAGTGCTCTCTCAAGAGGAGGTGCCGGCTCAGTGCCTGCTGCTCTGGCCTGTGTGTTTCTTCCTTACTCCCTTCACCCTCTCAGGAACAGTCACAGAGCAAGGAGGGATAGCCTCACACCCACACCCACTTTGGAGTCCCAGGGGTGTGTAGTGTGAACCTGAAGATCCAGGGTGCTGCAAGAAGCACTCCTGTGACTGGCAAATACCTCAGTGGCTATGTGGGAACACAAGGCAAACCCCCACAAAGACTAAAACCTTGCCCCAGCCCATCGTCTCCAACACTGCTTGCTTCGGGAAGCTCTGAGTGGGCACAGGAACTAGAGTATGCCCAGATGTTTTCTGTGACCGGGCATCCTCACAGCCCCGTTCCTAAATGGTGCCTCTTGGGTCCTCAGCCTCAGTCTCCGTGGTTTCAGAGAGGGACTTTTGTGTGCGGGGACGGCAGAATGGGGCTCCCAGGACTCGGAGGGGAGAACAAACAACTAGGAACATCCAGGCGGGAAAATCCAGTCCCAAACGCCCCCCGCTGACCACTCAGCCCACAGACCCACTTCTTCTCTCTCCACCCTGCCAAAAGAGCCCGGACGCGAAAAAGTTGGGGGTGGGGACCCCGAGACCCGGCGGCGCACACCCGCTGCGCCGCGTCTTCCAGCCGCTGAGCCTCGGCCTCCGAGCTGGAGTCCCCCCACCCCATCTCTGGCCCGCCCAGGCCCGGGGCTGGCTCGGCGGCCGCCCCTGGGCGCCGACCCCGGCCGCGACCGTCCGTGGCCCCCGCTTTCCGCCGCCTCCCCGGGGGCCAGCCCATACCTGCAGCCACGGACCCGGGGAGCAGCAGAGCAGCCAGACCCGCCAGCAGCAGCAGCGGCGGCGGCGGCGGCGGCGGCGGCGGGAGCCCCGACCGCCCCATGCTCCGCCTCAGCGCCATCGGCGGCGACGCCGAACCATGCCGAGCCCGGCCCGCGAGCGACTACGGCGGAGGGAGGACGGCGGAGGGAGGACGGCCGCGGGAGGGGCGGGGGCCGGGCCCGGCCGGGGGGCGGTGCTGGGGCCCGCGCCTCCGAGCCCCGCGCCGGCCGCGGGTCGCGGCGGCCGCTGTCAGCGGCGCGGGGTCCCTGGGGCCGCTCCGGGGCCACCGCGCTCCCTCCCCAGCCGCCGCCGCCGCCGCTGATTCATGTTCTTCTCGGTGCCGCCGCCTCCTCCCCGGCCCTCCCGCCCGCAGCTCCAGCTCGTACCGCCCCCCCCTCCCGCGGAGCCCCGGGCGGCTCGCTCCGAGCTCCCTCCCCGCCGCGGCCAGCCCGGCCTCCGGCCGCCAGTCGAGCCCGATCCACACCCCTCCCTAGCCCGGGCCAGCACCCCCTACCCCAGCTACCCCAACGCCGACAGAGGATCTGGCTCCGTCCCCGGGATGGACACCCCAGCCACGCCCCTCCTTTTCTGAAATACGCTCCAGAATCTTTTCAAACCCATCACTCCAGATCCTTCCCTCACAACATCGCTAGAGGCCTCTACCACATCCCAACTTTTGTCCAGACCGATCCCGAAACCCAGTACCCGCCTCACAGGTTACAAACCATCTCAATCCCCTAGACACACAACCATCGGCTCCCCCGCTACCCTGCATATTGTCCTAACTCAGAACTCCCCCACTATCTGCACCCATTCGTGCCTCTTTCACGAGCCTTTCACCCAAATACCCCGTATTCACGCTCCATTGCCTACCCCTTTTTCTCCAAGACCTTGGGCCTTGAGTCTTGAGTTTTCCAAGCTCTTTTGGTAACCCTCCGATTTTATCTGCTATCCTACTACTTCACTACATAGGCCAAAGCCCCGTGGCCCGTGTGTTTGGGGGTTGTCATTCTTCCTAGTTACTTCCTCTGCTTCTACCCCATTTCCCAGGACATGGTATGAAAGTTGGCTTTATCATCACAATATGTAATAAAATATTAGCTAGCTTTAGTAGCGCACCTTGCACATAGTAGAGACTCCATAAATAAATAGGCCTGTTAAATTGAATGAATAATTGCCTCAGAACTTGGCCTCTTCCACAACCAGTAATCACTGGGGTGGTTGTGCCCACGAACATCCTGTCAGGCAGATGCAGAGCTGGTTCCAAATTCAGCCTACCAAGAGTTCTCCTCCCCTTTGTCCAGGCCTCTACCTAGCCACTAGAGCCTTCTCCAGAGAGCCCTTCCCAAAGTCCTGGGTGAGAAGGCGGGACAAGCCACTCAACACTCTCTGTTCCCTGCAGCTTCACTGGATCTTTCCAAGGATTCTCTTTCTGAGCAACAGGGGCCTGCCTCTTCTTTAACTTGGCCCCATCAGTGATTGTTTATTAATTATACTAATGATAAAAACAACAAACAGCAGTGCTGGCGGCATCCTCAGACCCAGCTGGGAGCGCCCCCAGGCGGCAGTACAGGGAGAGACTCTAGAAGCTCTGTCAAGAGCTGGATGGCAGGTACCAGAGTCACTGGTTTGGCAAAATTTTTTTGGGGGGACACCATAGGTTGGCTCTAGGACCCTTTCCTAAAGGAAGAAAACTTGCCCTCTTCCAGAATCCATAGCTTCTGATCTTGGGTTGAGTCGGATCAGGGCAGGCAGACAATAGTATGGGGCTGAAGCCAGATTTGCAAGGGCTGCTACTGTGGCAATGTGGCTGGTGAAGCCCTGTACTTGAGCACTTATCACTTCTCAAGGGTCTCTCTCCCACTCTACTCTCTAAAAGGGACTTCAAGGTTCCAGTGAAAGGAAGCCTCCCCTTACTGTCTTTGGCTGACATTGGAAAGATCCCTCCAAGAGGATGTTGAACTCAGAGCCCAAACCCAGCCTTCTACTTCCTTTACTCCCCCATTTCCTCCCCATCATTTCCTGAACTCTGACAAAGAATCCCAAGCGAAGGACCATCCTTTTCCACCTGTCAAAATGGGCTTCTCAGACATGTCATGGATGCCGCTGCATTTTCCACTCAGAGTCTTGACAAACTTCCTAATTCAGCTGTAGACCTGAGGCATATCACTATCACCCTGTAGCACTGCACTTTCCATGTGCGGTTGGGAACCCTGAATTCCTGCTTCCTCTACTCCTGCTTCTGAATCTCTCTCAATTCTTAGTATTTTTACTTGCAGGGTAGGGGGACTATGAGGTCCTGATTCTCTGAGTTTCTAGCTCCTACATTGGGTACTTGTCTTCCTGAGCCCTCACCACCCATTCTTCTTACCTATTTCCCCCACCTTCCTTCCTCTCTCTCTGGGCAAGGTATAGGAACGTGCTTTAAGAATATACAAGCAGGTGTGATTTTGCAGGAGAGGGTGTAGGTGGGTGAGAGGGTGTGCATTGTGATGTATGAGGGAGGGTGTGCATTTGTGCAAACTCTAAATGTGACTGACACTTTGTGGGTGGATGGGGAGAAAGTATGTGAGTGTGTGTGTGTGTGTGTGTGTGTGTGTGTGTGTGTGTGTGTGTGACTGGAGGAGGTTGGCTCCTTATGCAAATACATGCCTGCAAAAATCTCCCTTCTTTTCACAAACTGATTGCTTGGAAGGGAACTAATCATATCAACAGGAAATATATTTGACCTAATGCAGGAGCAGCTGTCCCAAGAGTTCCTGTCCTCAGAACAGAACCAGAGCCAGATATGATCTATCCCTGGGGAGTAAGAAGAGCCTGCAGGAGGGAGGAAGAAAGGGCCAGCAGCAGTCCCTTATTATGGATAGAGCTAGGTTAGGCCCTGACATCTCCCTACTCAGGTGAATTAAGTATCTGCCTACTTTCTGCCTTTTATGACCCAGGACTGCCCAAAGAGGCCAAAGATCAAGAGAAGGCAAAAACAAACCTGGAAATAAAAGCCATCTCCCCATAGTAACAGAACACTCCGATAGTAACTTCCAGTAATCTCAGAAAGCAGCTACTCCAGCATTTTCAGAATTATGACCTCCTCCTCCAGCCCCTCTCCGTGGGTATAGGAAGACCAAGAAGGAAACAAGGAGAGGCTGTGACAATCTCCCGTGTAACCAAGAATCTATTCTTTCCCAACTACTGGTTAAAGAGGTGAGAGTTGGGAAGTTACACTTAAGGAATGGGGCAGGCCAAAGACTGTGTTCCTCATCACCTTAGAAAAGCCAGAGAATCTATGCATGTGGGGCTTAGAGAAAAACTACCTACAGTTGTGATGCCAGGCGCTCTGGGAACTGTTGCTGTACTGCAACTGCCAAACATGCTTTGCCTTAAATTCCTAAGCCAAAACAATGTCACTCCTTGCTCAGCAAAAGATGCAGAAGAAGGTATATTCCTAGGAGAAACTAGTGACAGGGGACTTTCAAATGATCAGATTTTCCCCAAAAAGCAGGTTTAGGAAGTAGGAAGAGAGCAATAAGTTTGGGGTTTCTGAAACAGCAGATGGATCCAAATATGTGGAAGAAAAAATTGTCCTTTTCAAAAGTTCACCTAGGGATGGCCCTAAGAAGAGTTTCATGTGTAGCTGTGAGTGTGTGTGTGTGGAGAGGGGGATGTGAATGCCCTGTACTTAGTTGTCTGTATTTCTCTTCTTGACTTAACTCTCTATCACTGCAACTTGGTAAGTGAGGCTTTTCTGGCTTTATTTTTATAAAAACTTTTATTATGAACCATTTTAAATATACACACAAGTAGAGAGAATAGTATAATGATGAATCCCCAATGTACCTATCACGCTGCTTAAGTGATTACCTTGCCCAATTATATTCTACTGTCCTATTTTTGGGTTTTTTTTTGCTGGAATTTTTACAAGCAAATCTAGCCAAAAAATTAATTTCAGTTGTAAATATTATACTATGTATCTGTAACAGACTTTTTCTTTTTTTTTTTTTTTTAATATCTACAGCACCTGGTCTCCCATCCAAGTACTAACCAGGCCTGACCCTGCTTAGTTTTCAATATCAGACATCAGGCTTGTTCAGGGTGGCATGGCCATAGAATTCAGGACCTTCTGCTAGTAAAACAGATGTGCTAACCGCTACACTAAATAACCATGTCCTGTAACAAACTTTAAAAAAACTCTTCCATATATAGATTCAAATGGTTATATATAGAAAGATTTATAGATATGTACACATACACACACACACACACACACACACACACACACACACACACACCCATATAGTTCCTTTTCTAGCTGAGGTCCTAAAAGCAAGACAGCCCAGTGGCAATGAGCATACCTAGCACCTAAATCTTGGTTTCTAATACCGCTTTCCAATAAAAAGAACTAAGAGTCCTTGGAGAAATGGCTGATTCTAGGATCAGGGCAGTAAATATACTGCTTAGAGCATCATGTAGTGCAGGAAAGCAAGGAAGTGCTCAAAAACAAAAACAGAAAACCCAAACACACACACACACACACACATACACACACACATACACAGTGCTGGGGTATGTCAAAGGGTCAAATATATATTTGAATAAATAAATTAATGGGGAGCATAGATAAATCTCCCATGCAGAAGAATTGCAAATAATTTATGTAGATACTTCATTCTCAAGAAAGGGGGTGGGGGCACAACCTTCAATCCAGTGTAGGCTGTGCAAAGTGACTACTTTCCAAAGAAGACAGAATGGAAAATGGGGAAAAAAGTTACTTTACGGTCTACAGCCATGCCACCTTGAACATGCCCAATCTCATCTATCTCAGAAACTAAACAGGGTCGGGCCTGGTTAGTACTTGGACAGGAGATCACTTAGGAATACCAGGTGCTATAGGCGTTTAAAAAAAAAAAGTAACTTTACAGTGAGAAGACCTGATAAACATTACATAAGCCAGGTGATTAAAGTTGACATCAACAGTGGTTAAGTCATGTTGATAGTAGCTACCCTTGATATGATATGATAAAAATGGTGTTTTAGCTCTGTGGTCTTCCTCCAAAATAACCATGATTCCAGTCCAATCATGAGAAAAACATCAGGCAAACCCCAACAGAGCGATATTCTACAAAATACCCTGCCAATACTTTACTCTAAACTCTCCAAGTCATTAAAAACCAAAGTCTACAAAACTGTCACAGCCAAGAGGAGCCTAAGGAGATATGACAACTAGATATAATGTGGTATCCTCAATGGAACAGAAAAAGATCATTAGGAAAAAGCTGAGGATATCTTAATAAAGTATGGGCTTTAGTTAGTAATAATGTGCCAATGTTGATTCATTAGTTCAAAAAAATGTACCATATTAATGTTAGATGTTAACATCAGGAGAAATTATGCTTGGGATAAATGGAAACTTTATTTGTGATGTTTGTGTAAATCTAAAACACATACATACCAAAAAGAAAAACCCACACACATCCATACCCAATATATTTTTTAAAAATCCATAAAATCGTGCTCACTTTGGTAGCACATATACTAAAATTGGAATGATACAGAGAAAATTAGCATGGCACCTGTGTAAGGATAACATGCAAATTCATGAAGCATTCCATATTTTTGACAGAAAGAAATCTAACTATGGGAGGTGAACACACAGTGTAAATACACACACACACACACACACACACACACACACACACACACACCTTACTGTTAAAGTGTACAACTGAAACTTAACTGGATTTCATTAACCAATGTCACCATAAAAAAATTTTAAATGAATAAATTAAAATCCATAAAATCATATAATACCCAGTTTGTGTTTAGTTGTACCCAACAGTCTCAAAAAATATCTTTTTGGAGTAGGCGTGTTTGAATCAGAATACAAACAAGGACAACATATTTAATTGATTACCTCTTATAGATTTTAAAATCTCCTTTGGACATGAAATTGATAGAAGAAACTGAATCATTTGTAGAATTCCTACAATCTAGATTTGGTTAATTGTATCCCTGTACTATCATTTAACATGTTCCTCCACTACCCATACTTCCTGAAGATTGGTTGTAGATCTAGATGCTTGGCTAGATTCAGGTTGTTTTTTTGCATAAAGCCTTCTGAAAAAGTGTTTTGTACTTCCAATTTTATCATAGCAGGAGGCACATTATGTCCCATGGTCCCATATTTAGTGATGTTAAGATTCATCAGTAGTTTTATAAGTTGGCAAGCTGATCCATCCATACAAAGTCCTCATCAACTTTTCACCTAATAATTTCATTGATCATTGATGATCAGCGCCTGGAGTGATTATATCATTGGTTGCAAATAATGATTTTCTACTGTCATTCTTGCTGCATTTTTGGCTCTAGTTCCCTTCCCTCGTTTCCCACAACTTCTGATCAAGTCCAATACTATTTTGGACCCCAAAACTGGCTAAACCCTAGTAACTGAAATTTACTGCTGCAGTTGCAAACAAGAGGAACTAAAGAAGGATTCTATAGAATGAGTGGAAACTTGTTGGAAATGCAAATTCTTGGGTCCTGTTCGACACCTACTGAATCAGAAACTCTGAGGGTGAGACTCAGCAATCTGTTTTAACAAGCCCTTCAGGTGCCTGCTAAAGTTTGAGAACCACTGCCCTAAAACAGCTTTCAACAAAGCAACGATTTACCAAAGTCCTACTAAGTGCATGGCAATATGTTGGGTGCTGAACATTACGGATGCAAAAAAGGCCTGGTGCTCTCGTGGCCCCCATTTATTCAAGGGAACAGGACATGTGGTTGTGAAAAGGTGACTAGTAATATAGTTGATAGTCGGTGTTCTCAATAAGCCGCACAAGTGGTACAAGAGGAAGATTCCAAGGAAAGTTCAGTGAGCTGGACCGGTTGGCCAAGGTTTTAGAGTTGACTCCAGCTAGGCCTCAAAAGAAGAGAAAGACTTTGGGAGTAAGGGTGGACGGGAAAATAGGGAGCATTTCCAATAAGGGGTGCTAGCATGAACAAAGGAAGGATGCCCACGAAAAGGATCGGCTTGCAGGCAGTGAGGCTGCTTTCTTCTCTCTCACCAACACCATGTGGCAGGTTGGGTGCGGGTGTGAGATGTGCTTAAGCTGGCTGCTGAGTGCAGAGGGACGTCTGAGTGTTCTCTGTGCCTGCTGTACGTCTGAAGGATAAGTGTTCGGCACGTCGGCGTGGAACTCCCCTGGCGTCTGTCCGAAGGCCGAGCGGGCCAACCCCAGCGTGGACTAAGCCACGCCCCGGAGAGGCGGGGCCGGGCTGCGGGGCGGAAACTCAAATCTGGCGGCGGCGGAAGCGCGGCCCCTGCGGGGCAAGATGGCGGCGCCCGGGCGGTGCCAGAGCACGTAGGTGGCGTGGCTGGAGAGACAGACTTCAGCAGGCACTGGTGGACGACTGTGCTGCAGGGTCTCTAGTTCCTTTGTCGGAGCCTGCCCGAGTGCGTTTGGACTGCACAGGAGCGGCGTCGGCCCCTTGGGTGAGGAGATCCCGGGGACGGCCCCCCATCCCGGAGGAGCATAAGCTGGGACTTCGGACTTACCTGTGCTGACGCGGGGTGGTCCAGGAGCGCAGGAGACCACAGAGCCCTTGAGGGACCAAATAGTGTACAAGTCTTGTACTTCTCCCATCCAAGTCCTAACCAGGCCTGACCCTGCTTAGCTTCCGACGTCAGACAAGATCTTGCGCGCTGAGGGTGGTATGGCTGTCGACCAAGTCGTCGTCTTCTTTGGTGAAACTTATTCTTAAGTATTTTATTATTTTTGATGCTATTGTAAGTGGAATTGTTTTCCTGATTTCATTTTCTACTCGTTCTTTGTTAGTACATAGAAATGCAAGTGATTTTTGTATATCAGTCTTTTACAGCCCAAGGTTTTCAAGAATTCAGGAGTTTTAGTCCACGTTTCAGGCACGTTCTCTCCAGGTTGATACAGAATCACCATTCTCTGATATGACTCACTTATCTGTCTGGCTCCTGATGCCATTTTCCTTAGTTCCCCTTCAGTTTTTCCTGAGTTTTTATCATTCACAGGTTGTAAACAACCTAAGTTGGCAGTAAATATTGTTGCTAGACTGATAACACCAGGTAGGAAATGGCAATAAGGTATGAAATGGGGAGAAATGAGTTGACATGAACCCAAGGAAAAAGAGGTTTTTTTGATGCATGATAAAAAGAACCAGGGCTCAACTACAGAGAGCCCATCTTCTTTATTGCTTTTAGGGGTGAATGAGAGGGTGTCACACTGAAGCAGTGCTGGAAAGTCACACTGAGGAAGCAGCTGGAGTGTCACAATGCTGTCAAGACCAAAGCCAGGGGAGTCTGAGGTGGACCTGCTACAGTTCCAGAGTCAGTTTCTGGCAGCTGGTGCAACCCCAGCGGTACAATTGGTGAAGAAAGGAAGTAGAAGAGGTGGCAGTGCTAATCCAGACCAGCCTCTGCAGCAGGATCATCGTGATGTGGTGATGTTGGACGGTGAGTGGTTGGGGTGTGAGGCTAAGAAGAAGAGAGAGTATAGCCTCTGGGTCCCCTTCTCCATCCTAATGTGGCTGGATTCTGCTATACCATTATTTCAGACACTGCATAGCCTCTGTCGCTGCAGGCCCATTTTGCAGGGTCAAAGATGTTAAAGATCTTGCTGAAGTTGACATAGCTTGAGCCAGGGCCCCACAGCAGCTGCTTTTCTTTCTTTGGCTTCTCCCTAATCTTCAGACTCTTCCTGGGAAGGTATAAGTATCCTCAGATCTGGATTTTTTTCTTCCTCAGATCTCTCAGATTTGCTCCCGGCTTTGGTTCCTGCTCCCCCCAAAAGAGCCAGGCCCAGCCCTGGCCATCCCCTGGCTGAACATGAGGACCCTGAAGAGAGGCTGAACAGGCATGACCAGCACATCACTGCTGTTTTAACTAAGATTATTGTGCGTCTCACCCTGGCTGAATGGGACAAGTCATCCTAGGGCAGCAAGGGTGGGGCTGGTGAGCTTTATGAACAGTGATTTAGAAAGATGAGACTTTATCCCTTTGAAGTCAGGTTGGGGGCTGGTTTAGAATTACTATGCCCTAAAAAGCAAGGTGGGTTTATCACTCCCTAGAGCAAGGTTCTAGTCATATAGAACTAGGGCTAGTGAGATAGGCTCCATCTGGGGACATCTCGATATCACCACTTTTTTGTGCTTTGTTGCTGCAGGAACGAGACACAAGTTCAGCAGCTGTGAATCTGCCTGTGCCCAGTGGTGTTGCATTCCCTCCTGTATTCCATCGCTCACAAGGGAGGCAGGTATGCAGGAGTAACTTTAGCTTGGTGAGCCTCATAGTGCATATTCCCCAGGTAGGTAATCTTAATAATGATAAGCAATTCTGTTGTTAAAGCAGCACCCTACTAAGCACTTTATATGCATTACTTCATTTAATCCTTATAATAACTGTGTATGGTAGGTGTCATTATCCCCATTTTTTCAGATGAGGAATCTGAGACTCCCCAAGAGATAGATAACTTGTTCAATACCACACATCTAATAGAGAAGCCCAAAATCTGTTAGACTGTTAAGACCTGTGCTCCTGTAGTGCTCTGCTTCTTCTGAGGACTAGGGTTGTGATACTTGGAGATTAAGCAAATCCATTTTATTTCTTTGTTCCAGTGACCTTCGTATAAAGAGATTGAGGAAAAAAATGAGGTGATAAGTATCAATCACCTGGGTTTTCTTTTTGCCCCATAGGGGAAGCCAGCAACATGTGGTAAGAGAAGCATCTTTGCCCAGGAAATTGCAGCAAAGAAAGTGTCTGAAGCCAGAGTCCCACCAGTTAGAGAAGTTGTGTCTATCCTGGACCCACCAGAGGGTGAGCTGAGGTTGAAGAGTCATGGGCTTGGCCTTTTTGTGACACATGATCATAGAATCATCTTTGGATAGACATGTTCCTGGCCTCAGATATGAAGTGCATTCGAGCCATCTACAGAGAAAGCTGTCCCATATTCCCATTTAGAGTATTGAGCCTGGAGCCTGGGTGGCTTGGGTCTGCATATGGGTCTTAGGTACAGGAAAACGGCAGGCCATGACTCAACCCTAGGAGAAGGGAGGAGTATAGAAATGGCTGGCGGAGACTGTAAAATAAAGATGGAAGCCAAAATTCCTTTAAAGGTACAAATTTCTAGCAGAATAGCTAGGGTCAGGCCCTGGAGGCAGACAGCTACCTGAACATCTAAAAGAAGAGTCAGAAAGGATGTTTCTAAGGGAAACTTTTTATGTAAGTTCAAGGTGAAGAATGAGTGGGTTGGTGTAGAGAGGTTACCTTCCCAACCCAACTTATTGGGGGTGGGAGTCAGTCTCCATTCTGTGCCTGGGAAAGTTCTGGGGCCTCCCTTTGTCTTCCAGGGCTAGTGGGATTGGAAAAGAGGGCCAGAAAGCCCAGTTAATGTGAGTCGATGAAACTGATTATACATTTCTTCTAGGTACTGTGACCTGTGAGTCACCCTTACCTAGGGAGCAGGACTACCAGGTTCCGTGGGGTAGCCAGAGCTTCCAGGGACCCCATCTGGTCACAGGGAAAGGGCTTACGGGCCAAGAGGCTGAGAAGGAAGCCCAGACTATCCATGAAGAGAACATAGCAAGACTGCAAGCCATGACTCCTGAGGAGATTCTGCAGGAACAACAGCAGTTGCTGGCTCATCTTGGTATGGGTACCTGGCTTTCCAGCTGAGGCCAGGCTAGGAAGGGACTGCCACTCATTGAGGAAGGTTTACTCTGAGTATCAGGCATTATGCTGAGTACTTTAATGCATTATTTCATTCTGAAGAAATTCTTCCCCAGGTCACACATCTGGGGATGAGGTGCAAACCCAAGTCTGTGTGGTTTCACAAGCCCTACTCTTAATCACTCTGCTGTGTGTACTGTACTATATTAGTGTAATAGGCACAGTATTATAGTTGATCTCTAGTATGGCTGCAGTGTACTTTATGACACTCTACTATACCTCCCTCCTAGTTTCTGTTCACCAGAACAGTAGCACTAAATCAATCTTGTGCTAAATTGTATACCTAGCACCTACATAGAGCATAGCATATATTAGATTTTTAGTAAATGTTTGTGAACAAGTAAATTAACTGAGAGTGAGAGAAATTGTTTCTTAAATGCCTTCTGTGAAGGATGGAGGCAAGGGTGGTCAGGCAGGTCCCAGTGACAGGTATGGGTCATTGAGGCCCCAGAAGAGTCCACGGGGCTCAGGCAGAGGCTGGGAAGTGGCGTGTCTTGGCCTTGGCAACCATAGGCAGGCAATATTCAGCAGGTTTCAGGTCTAGAGGAGGCTAAGGAGGATCTGTCCTTGTCCACCCCCCCCTCTACTTTCTCTTCTAGATCCTAGCTTGGTCACCTTCTTGAGATCTCGCAGCTGCACCCGTGAGCAAACAGAAGAAAAGGCCACCGAGGAACAGAGGCCAAGAGGACCTTCTCCAGAGGTCACAGGAGAGGAGCCTATTGTGACAACTTCTTCCAGTGAGTCCAGGCAGGAAGATGAGCTGGAACCAGGAGCCCCAGGTTTGGAGCTGGAAGGACATCTTTTTGGAAATCAAAGTAAAAGAAAGTATTAGTTCTGGGCCTGTGAGATGAGAAAACAGAGAATCTTCTCTGTCTTTGGACATCATTATTGCCTTGAAATCAGTCTTCCTTTGCTGATGTGTATGTCCTTCCTACACATGCTTCCTGTTTTTTGTCCTGTTATTGTTCCTTCTCACCATTCTCTGGTAAGAGGTAGGAGTGTGTGGTGGCCAAATGGCCCCCTCTCCTGGCAGAGGATCTTCCCTCTGCCTTTGCAATAGCTGCCCCAGCTGTGGTTCCATCCATCCCTGAGTTTTCTGCTTCTGCTCTCAGTGTTGGGAGGAAGATGGCAGGGCCATGGTGATAGGACAAGAGTCTGACACAAATTGTATGAATATGCCAGTCCTGAAGCAGGGAGACCAATGGAAGCACTCATTTCCAAGGAACTTAATTATTTTATTAATCATTGACAAAAGAAGAAATTGAATTACGAGAGCCAGGAACCTCTTGCCCCTGGATAAGCTCCAGGCCAGCTGAGCAGTTTGGGTAGGGGTTGGGATGAGGAAGCAAGAAGATGTTCTGGGTGTGTGTTTTGTACATCACCCCTTCATTGTTCCCATTCTTCTGCTCCTTTAGGAGGCCGATACTTGGCAGTGGAGAATTGTTTTCCCTGATAGGTGTGGTCCTCCATTCCTCCTCTGCTCCATTTCTCTTCTCTTCCTTACCTTTTCCTCTTCCTTTTCCCCTTCCCAACAAGGACCCGAGGGCCTGGAGCTAGGGACTGGGTGTGTTCTGCCATATCTGAGACATTTGCCTAGTTCTCAGGAGTTCCAGCCTCTGGGTCATGCCATTTAGCCATAGCCAAAAGCAGAGTCTGCCAGACTCCTGGGCAGAGGTGGATGTGGCTGCTGCTGGGTGATGACTGGGACCCCAGTGGGTCAATGAGTTGAGCTCCTTAGTCAATAGTACTCTGCCTTTATCTCCCCAGCTCTGGCACTGCCTGTTACCCCACACAAGGAATGGCTACACATGGACACTGTTGAGCTAGAGAAGCTTTATTGGACCCAGGACCTGCCCCCACTCCGGCGGCAGCAGATGCAGGAGGTGAGGAGGGCCAGCTGGCCTACAGGGGTGGAATGGGGTGGGAATGGGGCTTCAGCTTTGTACCTAGAACTCAGGCTTTATTTTTTACCCGGGCTTTAGAAACATGTCTTTTTTGCACTCACCCTTCTGGCACCATAGGCGCCCCATTTCTAGTCAGAGGTAGAATCAGGACCCAAGCCCTGAGAAGCCTTGGATTTAAGGTAAAGAATGGGTATGGGGAAGCTGGTACTGTCCCTAGCCCATAGTCCTCTTTCTCTTCTTATTAGAGGATGCAGGCCCGATTCAGTCTTCAAGGAGAGCTACTGGCCCCTGATGTGGACCTACCCACCCATCTGGGACTGCACCACCATGGAGAGGAGGCAGAGGTAAGGCATGGAGCTCAGAGGACTGGGCAGCTTTTAACAACCATGTGGAAAAGGACCTCTGTTCAGGTGCCTTCAACCTCCTGTATGCCCTTTCTGTCTGGCCTTTCTGTCCATTCTTGTTCTTAATTTCAAAACCTTCCTTCTTATTCCCTCACTTTCTAGTCAGTTGCCAGAACATGCCAGTCCTATCTCATCTCCCCTTGATGTTTCCTAGATAAGAGCTTTGTTCCCTCTTGCCTGCTCTATCGCTCAGTCTTTCTGTCATGCTGTTCCATCCCATTCCTCATGGGGCTGCCATGCTGATTCCCTCTGGCCCGGCTTGGGCCATGCCTTGTCCAAGAAAGTTTCCTTGCTCCTTTCTGCTCATAGAATAAGTTCTTGGCTCCTTAGCTCTGCAAAACAATCATTCCACAGTCTGTTCCTGCCTCCCTTATTCTTGCTGCACCATTCTGCTGCATTCTCCTCACATCCATCCTGTACTCAAGAACCTCCAGGCCTCATGTTCTGAAGCCTATTCCAGGGACTACCTTACTCTGTATTCCAGGGTAAACTCTGCCTACTCACTGAGACCACATAACTTTTCCAGTCCCCACCTCTACGTAAACGTTGGTGCATATATGTTGAGGGGTATTCCCTGTGTCTTGGCTCTTTCTGACTTTTTGTCCCTGCCCCAGAGAGCAGGGTACTCCCTGCAAGAGCTGTTCCACCTGACGCGCAGCCAGGTGTCCCAGCAGAGAGCACTAGCACTGCACGTGTTGGCCCAGGTCATTGGCAGGGTAAGTGGTTTTGTCCTGCCTACCTTCACGTCTTACCTCTCAACCTTAGTCTTACCTGGCTGTCTGTGGGTCAGACAGGGGATGAGATAAACCCAGGGTCATAGGTGGGTAAGTGAAGGGTTTAGGACAAAAACTATGACTTCTTCCTATAAGGTTTTATCCTCCTTCCTCCCAGGCTCAGGCTGGTGAGTTTGGTGGCCAATTAGTGGGCAGTGTCTTGCACCTCCTCTTGGATGCTGGTTTTCTCTTCCTGCTGCGCTTTTCCCTGGATGACCGAGTGGATGGGGTCATCGCAGCTGCTGTCCGGGCTCTTCGGGCTCTGCTGGTGGCTCCTGGAGATGAGGTACAACTGGATGGGAATGGGGCTTTGAGAGACATCAGGGTCCCTGCTCCTGCTTGGCATGCCCACATTGTAAAGGCTTTTCCAGGCAGAGCAGAACATGGGATGAGAATGTCACCCTCTTTTCCTAAAGCGTGGAGCTTTGCCTCTTTGTTCTTTATGGGTGATTCTCTTCTCTACTCCTGGACCTACTTCCTGGCCTCACCCCTTCTTCCCACCCCATTCTCTTTCCTCTGTCAGGAGCTCCTCGACAGCACCTTCTCCTGGTATCATGGAGCTTTGGTGTTTCCTCTGATGCCCAGCCAGGGGGACAAGGAAGATGAAGATGAAGATGAAGAACACCCAACAGAAAAGACAAAAAGAAAGAGCCCTGAGGAAGGAAACCAGCCTCCATCTGACTTGGCCCGATATGATGTCATTAAGGTGAAGATGCTGGGATAGCTGCATGTGTTTCATGACCTCAAGGGCAAGCACTTATTATGCAAGAAGGGTCATCAAAGCCTAGCTGCATTTGGCGGTGGATTTATTTCTCTGATTTTCAGGGGCTTCTGGCCACCAGCCTGCTTCCTCGGCTGCGCTACATTCTGGAGGTGACCTGCCCAGGACCTTCTGTGGTCCTTGACATCCTGGCCATGCTCATTCGCCTGGCTCGACATTCCCTGGAATCAGCCACACGAGTGAGAAAGAGGAGGCAGGGAGTGGGGGAAGACCTAAGCTGGGCCTGGTCTTGACTCTCAGCCTCCCTGCCTCTCTTTCCTCCGGTCCCCCACAGGTTCTGGAGTGCCCTCGGCTGATAGAGACCATAGTTCGAGAGTTCCTGCCCACCAGCTGGTCCCCTATTGGGGCGGGGCCTACTTCCAGCCTACACAAAGTGCCCTGTGCTGCTGCCATGAAACTACTTCGTGTGCTTGCCTCGGCTGGTAGGAATATTGCTGCCCGGCTGGTGAGCAGGATATAGGGCAAGGGGCGGGGTAAAGGTGGGGGCCTTGAAACAGTACCGAGTTGGAGGCTACGCATGGCTCCTGGACTTTGGGTGGCCCATCATGACATCTTCCTCTGTGTCTCTGATCCAGTTGCTTAGAAATGCAATAAAAACCACCAATCACGAACCTAGTCACCTGGAGCTTAGTGAATCCTGTAGGCCTGCTCTGCTCTTGTTACGAAGGGAGGGCTCCCTGTTCTGTGGAAACAGACCAGAAGAGCCATGTACAATGGGCACCCATCACCCATAGCCAAGTCGCCTTAGAAAAAGTGCCCACCAAGTACCTGCTAAAAGGAAGAGGAGGGGAGAGGAGGAGCGAGGGATGGATGAGATAGTTTCACCGTAGCCCAGAGCTATAGCTGTGATTCTGTGGTACCAGTGGGGCCTGGAACAGGGCTAAGTTGAGCCAATCACTAGTGAGAGTACCTGAGGCTACTTGGGACTCCAAGATGACCTTGATTCCTAGACTCTGTCTATCCTCAGTTGAGCAGCTTTGATCTCCGAAGCCGGTTGTGCCGCTTTATAGCTGAGGCTCCTCAGGAACTGGCCTTGCCCCCAGAGGAAGCTGAGAGACTGAATACTGAGGCCTTTCGTCTGTGGGCTGTGGCTGCCTCCTATGGCCAGGGTGGTGACCTTTACAGGTGAGGAGAGACAAGGTAGGCTTCCTGGCAGACCCTTCCAGTTCTGAACTGTGGCCTAGCTTGATGACAGCCTTGCTCCAGGCTTTAAGCTTAGAGGCAGACTGAGAATGAGAAAAAGGGGATTCTGGGAGTAATGAAGAGGACTTGGAGGTCAGGACCAGCCAAGAGAGAGTGGAGCAAAGCTGGATTAATTACATTCTGTACACAACAACTTTAGTATAAATCAGATTTAAATTCCTCTTTGGGAAGCCTTGAAGGGCTACCTCCTTCCCTCCAACTCCCAGCCTTCTTTCCCTATTGAAGCCTATTATCAGTACCCAGCCCTGGGGTTTCTCCCTTCTAATGGTTCTTAAACAGACTGCAGAGCCCTGGGGTGGGCTTTGCCCTGTGTCTTATATCTCCATCTCTTTTACACACTGAAAAAGCAGTAATTGTTCTCCCCAGGGAGCTATACCCAGTGCTGATTCGGGCCCTGCAGACTGTGCCAAAGGAGCTCAGCACCCACCTCCCTCAGCCCCTGTCCATGCAGCGGATAGCCTCATTGCTCACTGTTCTCACCCACCTGACCCTGACAGCCAGCGTCACTGCCTCCAAACCCAGCAGGTAGGTAACAGCCCTGAACTGCAGGCAGGTACCTCCTACCAGGAGCTCTGGGTCAGGTGGGAGAGCTCCTCCCCAGGGAGAGGGTGGCTAGAGCTCAAAGGGGAATCAAGGCAGTCAGATCCTCTTCACTGTTGCCCCTTTTGGCACTCTTATAGTAACTCTGCTGGGACCATCCCTTCCTTGATCACTTGGACACAGGTGTCAGGGCTCCAGCCTCTCGTGGAGCCATGTCTAAGACAGACCTTGAAGTTGCTGCCCATACCTGAGATGTGGAGTGCTCTGGGGCCGGTGCCTACCGCCTGCCTGCTCTTCCTCGATGCCTACTACCAGGCCTGGAGCCAGCAGGTAAGTGTCGCCTGCCTGCCTTCCACAGTGCCCTGGGTGCCCCACCTCTGTCTTAACACTACCCTCTTTCTCTCTCTCTCTCTGTCTCTACCTTTTCACTCCTCCCTCCTTCCTCATTTTCACTTTTTCCTACCTTCCACCTTTTCTCTCCTACCTTTCATTCTCTTTCTACCTATACACCCAGTAGAGCTTCCAAAGAGCCATGTTGGTGGGGACCTGAGAACCTCAAGCAGCATCTTATCCTCCTTGGAGCCTTTATACTCCCTCAGGACCCCAGACAACTAGTGCTAGAGTAACCACAGGGTCTTCTCTCTCTCCAGATGGGTCAGAAGGCAGAAGCCTCCCAATATTGACTTTTGGGGCTTTTGGAACCATGGGCTTGGCCTGAGTACACAGAGTTGAGGAGAATGGGTTCCCTAGGCTATTAGCTCAGTGATCCCATTGGTCCCCCAGCCAGGCTTGTGCCCAGGGGATTGGCTTCAGGACATGGAGCGCCTGTCAGAGGAGCTGCTGCTTCCCCTGCTGAACCAGCCCACTTTGGACAGCCTGTGGAATTCCCTTGGGTATGTATTATATGTGTATAGTTGAGAGAGGAGGCAGTTTCTCTCCTTGTAGGATTCCGGGATCTAGCTCATTGGTCCATCCCAGGTGGAAGCCCTCAGTCAGAGGGAAACCTGACTCCCTAGCAGGCAGCAATTGGGGGCTAAGAGGAAGATGGACACTGATCTGCACAGCCAAGCCCCTACCTGTTCTAACCTGGCATACATAAGGCTAGAGCCCCCCTCAGCTGCTCCATTCTGCTTTCAGGCGCTGCTCTCTTCTCTGCAACCCACAATCCTGTGCTCCGTCCCCTGAAGCTCTCTCCAGCCTCGTGTCACTGGGCTGCACAGGAGGCTGTCCCCCTCTCAGTCTGGCTGGCTCAGCCTCACCTTTCCCAGTCCTCACTGCCCTCCTTTCTTTTTTCAACACCCTGGTCCGGATCCACAAGGGGCTATGTGGCCAGGTGAGCCCTAGGTACCTGTTTAGGGGCCAGGCAGGGGGGCAAGATGGCAGGAGTCAGAAAGGGGAAGGGTGGCCTTTCTGCCCCATTTCTCTGAGTTTGGCTGGTGAGGGAGCAGCCACCTGGTGACCCCCAGAAGGGATCAAAGTCACCTTCTAGAGCTGAACAAGCTTGCTTTTCCTCAGCTGGCTACCGTATTGGCTGCCCCAGGACTCCAGAACTACTTCCTCCAGTGTGTGGCTCCTATGGCTGCACCGCAGCTCACACCCTTCTCTGCGTGGGCCCTGCGCCATGAGTATCACCTGCAGTACCTGGCACTCACCCTGGCTCAGAGAATGGTGGGTATCTACCAGCCCTCCCCCCGCCATACCTCTATTCACTCCCTCCCTTCCTCTGTCCCCCATTATCTCTATCCTGCTTCTCTGGAACCTGTGCTGCTTCTGGCAGCACATGCAATTCCTGCTTTTATCCAGATGTATCCCTCAGCATATATCCTCTTTGCTTATATCCTCATTCTTACTTCTTTTTTCTTTTTCTCCTCTCAAACTTTGACCCCCTGCTTCTGTCCACAGGCAACACTCCAGCCACTTCCAGCCGCCAATGCTGCCCTCCACCATAGTATGGCATTGGCCCTGCTGAGCCGGCTGCTGCCTGGAAGCGAGTACCTTGCCCATGAGCTACTTCTGAGCTGTGTATTCAGGCTGGAATTCATCCCGTAAGTCCAGGGTTGGTGGCATCAACTCACCTCTTTGAGAGACTGCTGTGGTTGTTGATAGAGCTGTCCTGAATTTAGAGCCAGGAGACCTGGGCTTAATTCTCTTTCTTATATGAATTATAGTTAACCTATCTGAGCTTCCATTTTCTCATTAGTAAAGTGTGGATGAGGATAGCCATATTAGAGAATTATTATGAGACTTCAGTGTGACCATATAGCTAAAAAATGATATGTAAACTAGTTATATATATGAAATAGCTAATGGTTACTGAGTGCTTACTCTGTGTCTGGTAGTCTCTTAATATTTGCCCATGTTTTAAGTATTTTACCTGTACCATAAGATAAATTTTATTTTTTTTTAATGCCTACAGCACCTGGTAGGTTTTTTTTAAATTTATTTTTTAATTATAGTTGACACAATATTAGTTTCAGGTGTACAACATTGTAATTAGACATTTACATACCTTATACTATTATCCCCATTTTACTATGAGGAAACTGAGGCACAGAGAAGTTCTATAAACTTGCACCTAGGCAGCTGGCTCTAGTCTATTCTCTTAACTGCCACACACACTACATGGAAGGTTATTAGGGAAATAGGGAGGAGCAATATTGGACCTAGGAACCTCTGGGAAGCCCTAGAGGGTTGGCATGACTTTCCAGGTACTGTGATTTCCACCCTCATTTTTGGCTTTTGGATTCTGTTACAGGGAAAGAGCATCAGGGGGTCCAGAGGCAGCCGACTTTTCTGACCGACTATCCTTAGGGAGCAGCAGGGACTCTGGGTGTGGACGAGGGGCCCTGCTGGCTCAGGCCTGCCAGGACCTCCCCAGCATCCGCAGCTGCTACCTTACCCACTGCTCACTGGCCCAAAGCAGCCTGCTAGCCTCTCAGGCCTTGTACCGAAGGGAGCTACAGCGAGTCCCAGCACTACTGCTCCCCTTGCCTAAGGAGCCACTGCTGCCCACCGACTGGCCTTTCCTGCCATTGATTCACCTCTATCACCAGTCCTCAGATGCCACCTCAGGGTTTCCTGCTGCTGACACTGTGGGCACAGCCATTCAGGCCCTGCAGTGGGTGCTAGTCCTGGAGAGCTGGCGCCCCCAGGCCCTCTGGGCTGTGTCCCCTGCTGCCCGCCTGGCACGGCTCCTGTGTGTGTTCCTGGTAGACAGTGAACTGTTCCGGGAGACCTCAGTACAACATCTGGTGGCAGCCCTCCTGGCCCGGCTCTGCCAGCCTGAAGTCCTGCCAGACCTCAACCTGGATTGCCCACTTCCTGGCCTGACATCTTTCCCTGACCTCTATGCCAACTTCTTGGAGCATTTTGAGGCTGTCTCTTTTGGGGACCACCTCTTTGGGGCTCTGGTACTCCTTCCCCTGCAGCGGCGGTTCAGTGTCACCTTGCGCCTCACCCTCTTTGGGGAGCATGTGGGAGCCTTGCGAGCTCTGGGCCTGCCTCTGACTCAGGTACTTTCTCAACCCAGTAGAGCCTACCATGGGCATTCTGTTCTAGGTCTTAGGGACAATCCTGAGGAGTGGGGAGCTTTGGTGGGCCTCAGGTTTCTTATCAGGGGCACTGAAGATCAGGTAGATTTGGATTGTTGAGGAGGAAGGACAGAATGTACCTAGTGAAACAGCGTAAGTAAAAGCTCAGAGGCAAGAATGAATGTAGCAGGCTGGGAGAAGGGAACAGTCTAGAACATATTTCAATTCGGGAACCTGGAAACAAGGCTAATAAAGTTCTAGAGGATCTGGAATATCGAGTTATACTTATAAGCTGTAAAGAGCTATTTTTTAAAGATTGTTTTTTGAAGTTTTTCTTATACTGTATTCTGGTAAACTTAAAATATAAATATTTTAATATATAAATACATTTAATATGTGTATATAAAATATGTTCTATTTTATATAAAAAACTAAAATATAAAATATTTTTGAGAATTAAAAAGAGCATTAGAGTCACCATCATCCCACTGTCCAGTGGTAACCATTTCGATGTATCTTTTTAGTCTTTTTTATGTGCATATGTATTTTTATAAAATTGGGATCACTATATAATATTTTCTTTAACATTTTATTTCTAAGAAATTATTTTTTATTATTTAATAATTCGTTTTGTAGGTGTGCCCATGTTTATTTTAACAAAACCCCTCAGTGGGCATTAAAGTTGTTTCTGATATTTTGCCATTTCAAGTAGCACTGTGATAAACACTATTAGACAACTTTATTTCTGGTTCTCTCTTAATAATTTCTGCAGGAAATTAAGAATAATTTTTTAGAAAGAGAATTACTGGTTCAAACAACATGAACTTTTGTAAGGTTTGATAATATAATTGAGCAGTTAAACGTGACATTTTGAAGGTTTTCATTTTAAGTAGATTAGACAAGTCATGGTAGGAAGTAGAAATTTATAACTGCTTCTCAGTTTTCCCCTTTTTCCAGCTCTTTAGTCTTTAATCTTGATCCGTGTGATAGAGAGGGAAGGATGTCTGTCCATGACCTGACCTTTGCCCTCATGATTTGATTCATGTGACCATTAACCATCCACCCGGTTGTCTGGTGATACACATTCTAGCCCTCACCCTCAGCATAACTCATCTTCCTTGTCACAGTTGCCTGTGTCCCTAGAATGCTACACACAGCCTCCTGAAGACAACCTGGACCTCCTTCAGCTCTACTTCCGGGCTTTGGTTACAAGTGCACTCCGTCCACACTGGTGCCCGGTGCTCTATGCCGTGGCTGTGGCTCATGTCAACAACTTCATCTTCTCCCAGGACCCAAAAAGCTCAGTAAGTTAAATCGCCATCTACAGAAGGAGAAAGGAAGCCTGCAGTTAAGCTGCCTCTGCGCCAGCTAGAGAATAGGTGAGGGCCAGGCAGGGCCAATGATGGTACCAGGCCTTGGCCCAGTGCCACTTCTCCCTCTTCTGCCTCTAGGATCAGATAAAGGCTGCCCGCAGGAACATGCTGCAGAAAACTTGGCTGCTGGCAGATGAGGTACGGTCAGGCACATCCTGGAGGGGTGGTGGGAAAATAGAGGGCCTTGGAGGGACAGAGATCACAACGGAATCTCACTACTCACTTCATAAAGTTTCTTTCCTCTTTGCAGGGTCTCCAGCAGCACCTCCTCCACTATAAGCTTCCTAATTCTTCCCTCCCAGAGGGCTTTGAGCTGTATCCCCAGATGCCCCCTCTGCGTCAGCAGTACCTCCAGAGACTGACCTCAGGGATGCCCCAAAATGGCATCAGAGACCTAGTATAACTGCTACAGTTGAAGAGATGGATACATCCTCCAGGGGTTTACCAACAGACACCTGGCTAGACAGCAGCGCTTGTATTCTAAGGGTGGGCAGGCTGTTTGAGTTTTTTGGAGCAGGTAAGCCCTGCCTTTATGTCCTCATATCTAGAGCTCAGGATCTGGGGCTTCTAAGGGCCTGTGCTGGGGATGAAGGGTGACTTAGCTATTTACCCTTCTTAGGGACAAGACAATCTAAGTACACCTCCTTCCTCTTCCTACCCCAACCTCAGGCTAGGATATAGGAGTGCTATAGCTGTGCACTGAAATAAACATTTTTTTTTCATCTCTTGGAAATCTGATTTGGACTGATTTCAGATATGTTAGTTCGGGATTGATATGAAGGGTTGGGTTATTTAAGGAGAGAAGCATGAGAGAGATGGGGGAGGAATTATGAGTGGGAGGTGAAAACTGAGTTTACATTTGGGCACAACTAAAATGTGGATCCCAGTTCTGGAGTAGAGGCAGGCCAGGGCAATGCTCTTGGAAATGGAAGCACTTCTTGGGAAGGACCTCTTGGCAGTGCCTTTGAAGTATAGGTATCCTTAATGAGGTCTTTATTTCCTATGGTCCCTTATTTATCTCTTAATGATCCCTTATTTCCATAAACTGCTATCCTAAGACATGAAGGAGCCATAAATCAGACTGCTGCAGTAGATGTTTGTCTTATCTGTTTGGGCTGCTATAAAAATACCGTAGGCTAGGTGGATTATTAACAACAAATTTATTTTTTACCATTCTGGAAGCTGGAAAGTCTAAAATCAAGGCACTGGCAGATTTGATGACTGGTCAGGACCTACCTCCTAGTTCATAGCTTTCACATGGCAGAAGAGACAAGGAAACTCTGGGACCTCCTTTTATAAAAGCACTAATCCCATTTCATCCCTGAGGGTGGAATTCTCATGATGTAATCACTTCCCAAAGGCACCACCGCCAGATATGTTGGAGGATTAGGTTTCAACTTAGGAATTTGTGGAGACACAACCATTGGGTCTATAGCATTGTCCTACAACATCCCTTCATCATGGACTTTATTGGTGATAGGCAAAGGCTAGGGAGGAGTGAGTCAAAGCGTAACTGGTTTATTGGTTCGTCTCTTTTTGATAGTGTTTCTCGCACTTAAGGTTGGTGTCATTTGTTGTGTGGAATTATCATTGTGTTTACAGGTCATCAGAGTGAATGTGGTAGCCTTGTCAGTAGGTAAGAGAAAACCTACTCCCCATGAATGGAACTGCTGAAGACACTATCTGCAAACACTAATAGTTAGACTTATCATGTGACAAAAATCACCTGGAGAATGAGTTAAAACAGATCGCTGGACTCTACACCAGTGTTTCTGATTCAGTAGGTCTAGGGTGAAACCCAATAATTTGCATTTCTAACAATTTCCCAAGTGATACTGATGCTACTATCTCAGCTCAATCATACTTTGAGGACTGTTGGCTTACAGGGACCTTGCAAAGTAAATTCTGTGACCTCATAGGAGAATATCTGCAGAATTAAATAGGATATAGGTACCAGAGTTTTTATAAAATCACTGTTGTGTCTACATCTAGCCATATATACTCAGAGACTTTACCATGTTGCTAAGGACTACTGTACCTTCTTTTTTCCCATTGTCTCATATTAAACATAAGCATCAGCCTTTAAAATTAGTATTTTGAACAAAAGAGTGAGGAAGACACAAAGCCGTCTGAAAGCTGAATGACCCTCAGAGTTGTAGGGTGCCTTGTGGTTTACAGAGCAATTTCCCTTCCTATGATTTTTGTAGGTGGTGGGGAAACTCAGAATACTTGTGACTGTGCCCCATCACCCATTGACCAGGTTTTCCATTGACCAGTACTAGCACTCACATATGACCTCAGGATCCAGGCTTTCACCCATCACAATAAGAAGTTGTGCAGAGTTAACAGGCGATGGAATTGTATGAGGTGAACCAAGACATTCATATTTCTGAGGATGTCGGGAAGTGGAGACTTGCAGTCACAAAGTTATTGAAAGACAAGTAATGGCAACTAATGATGTCTTACTTGAGACAGTTTAAAGAGCATTTCCCATGTGTTATCACCACCGCCAACATTAAGGAAATGCTGATGTGAGAGACCAAGAAGCCCATGAAGGTTTTTTGTTTTTTTTTTGACCATGTAGGTTTTTAGGGATGTTGCTCTCCACTTTCTCATAGTGCTGCCTCAAAAGGGTGGGGGCACTTCCATACCTCTGACTCCATTCCCTGGGGTAGCTGACAGCAGACCCACTGGCTGGAGACTAAGGCCTTGGGTAGGGGTCTTCGCAAAGCTCTTCCAGGAAGCATGGGGACCTCTGTGCTCATATTCCCTGCCCATCCCTGCTTCAGCATCCTGGAATCTGAGGTGAGAGTGGCCACAATGGCGGCTTTAGGGCCCCATGGTGTCTAGCAAGCGGCTTGACATCCATATAAAAACGCACTTGGGGCCAAAGTGGACGGGTCTGAGCCAGCAAACCTAGCTCCCCAGGAAAACCAGGCAATGGGCCTCTCTGACCAGTTTCTGCTATGGCTCGGAGCTATGGGTATGAGCTTTCCAGCAGTCAGTGAACTGTCCGGCCAGAGACACTTTCCTAGGCTTCGGGACAGAGGTCATGACAGACTGGGTTCCAATGGCTCTTTTTTGGAGGGCTTGAACCCTACGGCCAATACTCTAAGTGGGTGCTTGGGAAGTACAGACCGAGAAAAACTCGGATCTTGCAGCTTGGAAAGGAGGGACAGGCCCTGGGGTCTCCGCACTGTCTCGCTGCGGGACCTCCAAGCTAAGTAGAGGAGAAGATGGGGGAGAGCAGCTGGCTGTAGGACCGAGCTCAGTGTGACTCCCAAGTCATTCGCTAGGAGGGTCTCTCCAGGAGAGAAACTTCCAGAGGTATGAGAGTGAAGCCTATGGGGCTTGGGCAACCAAAGTTGGGTTGGGACCAGCTTCTGGACTGTAGGTTAGGGTAGGATTAGGAGTGTGGCCTCAAGGGGCAAGGTTGGCTATCAAGAGAGGTTCTCTATCTCTCCATCCCCTATTCTCCATTAATAACCTGCCCCCACCCCCAACCACGTCTCCCTGTCACCTTTCAGGAGCCATTCTCTGCTCCAGCTCCCGGTCCCAGGCTTCTTTTCTGTCAAACTCAGGCGCTCCAGCTCCAAGCCCCAGGGCACAAACCTCACCTCTCTGTCCAGCAGCTTAGAGCCTGCCTCACTCATCCCCTCATGAGCTGCAGGCTCCTTCCTCTCTTGGTTCACTATACCTGGGGGGAGCAGGTGCTCTCTGACCCCTTCTTCCCTTCCTGCTCCCAGACACTAGGGGGCGGGGGGGGGCGGTGCGGCCTTGGCAGTTTTCCATCTGCAAAAGGCAGGGGCCACACACAGTGCGTGGCCCAAATACAGTGCGACTAGGCGAACACCAGCTGCAGTGTGGTGGTGACAGCAGTGTGGGGGCTGCCAGGCCTTTGATAGGCACTTAATTGTGGTGGGTTCCAGGCTCTGGCCAGTACTTATAAGTGTGTAGCAGGGATAGAGATGGGTGCTGACCTGTGAGTCTGAGGTTCTACTGTCAGAACAAGAAAGGTCATGTGTGCATTGCTTCTTAGGGTATTCCGCAGCAAGTGTGGCCCTGGCGACTTTGTCTTCTTTTTAGCAGAACTCAAGAGAAGGGCGGCAATAGTCACCACCGAGTTAGTTCATATCCAGGAGCCTGTTCCTACCAAGCAAGGACCCCTAACCCACAGTGGTGCCAAGTTGTGGCTTGAGTTTTCCCCCCATCTCCATTAAGCACCCTAAAAAATAAGGGTAAAGTCTAATGTTGTAGAGTGCAAACAGTCTCCTCATCCCTTCAAAATCGACTACAGCCTCTTAAGTCCCTCAGATAAGAAATTCTGGATCATGCCACCCTGAACATGCCTGATCTCAGAAGCTAAGCAGGGTGGGGCCTGGTTAGTACTTGGATGGGAGACCACCTAGGAACACTGGATGCTGTAGGCAGAAAAAAATAAGAAAGAAATCCTGGAGTCGCCTCGGTCACCATCCATCCTCCGCTCTAAACAGGTGGCCCCAGGACCCACGATCTAGGGCCTGGGACTCAGCACCCACTTTCATCAGGACCTCAGCCTATGGAGAGGCCGGCGGCAAAGGTGTCAAGAACCACTTGTCATGGGCTCTGGCGTCTTCCTCTTGTGGTCTTCTGCCTTGGTCGCGGAGAGCCGCTTTACATCCTCATGGGGCAGCAGAGAGAGGACACCTGTCCTTGAGTAAGTGGAGCCAGTAGGAAGGGGCGGCTCAGGCGCCGCAGAGAGAGGGCTGGGTGGAAGGAGGGGGAGATCCTGAGTGTTCAGACCTTGTCACTAGGAGAGGAGGGGCCCGGGGCCCAGCCCATGACGCCAGATACCCGCAGGGCAGCTGGAAGAGCCAGCTCTTCTGTCTCGGAGAGCCCACTGAGGAGCACACGGGAAGGATGGGACCAAAGGGGTCCTGGGACCACCACCCACATCTTTCAGGTACGCGCTTGCCTTCACCGGGGCAGCTTGGAACCCCAGGGCTCAGAGCTGAAATCCCAAACCTCTTCCCACGGGCGCAGACGCTGAGCTCTGAGCTCGGGCCCCAGGCCTGGCTGGGAGCTCCGTCCCTTTCTACGGCCCCGGGGGCGGTAGGTAGGCCTCGCCCACAGCCCGGGTCCTCACCCGGTGGCTGCAGGGCGCGCCCGTGAAAGTGCCGCCGGCCCACCCGCCGCACGCGGACAGGCTGCTGTCGCTGCTGGTGGCGGCAGAGGAGGCGGTCGCGCCCACCTGAGGCGGCAGGGCCGAGGGGACTCAGGCCTCCGTAAGTAACTAGAGAGCCGCTCTGCGGCCCGGGGTAGCGGGCAAAGCGGGGAAGCAGGTGAGGGCCCAGGGACGCGAGGAGAGGCGGGCGCGGCGCCCATCCCCGTGGCCAGACGTTCTGCGGTCGCTTCTCAGGTGGAGGGGGCGGCTGGGCCTTGCGGGCTTGCTCGCGGCGGACTGGCAGCTGAGGGAGACAGAGGGCGGCTGGGGCTGCTCCGAGACCTGGGCTACATTTGGCTCCGTGACAGCGGGAGGCTTAGGGGTGGCAGGGGCCTGCCTCCAGAGGTCGCAGAGGCAGCCCCCAGGGTGAAGTGAAGTAGAGCCTTAGAAGAGGCCAAGTCCATCCGAAGGATGGGTGGGAAAGGTGTTGAGAGCTGCTCCAGGCCAGAGCAGGTAGAATAATAAATAGCTCTTAGAAAAAGAGGTCAGGTAAGTTGCAAATCACACATGCAGACTGGACTCTCTAGATTGTCATTTAAATCCAGGACTTTTCCGTCACTACAGGTCTCCTCGGTTCTGCAGCAGCCCAGAAACTTAGAACTGGTTGAGTTAGCAAGCTGAGAGGACAGGCAGAAAGGCAGGGATAGCTTGTCAGTAGTTCTCAAAGTGTGGTCTCTGAACCAGTAGCATCAGCACAGCCTAGGAAGTTGTTAGAATTGAAAATTCTCAGCCCCTCTCCAACCTACTGAACCAGAAACTCTAGGTGATTCTAATACACTCTAGAGTTTAGAAACCACTAATGTAAATCAACAGAACCTTGTGTTTGTCTGGGCTGTACTGTTCATAAGTACTTTGTGTGTGTGTGTGTGTGTATACAATTCTCCATTGTCACAGAAATGGAACATGTGGTTGGGCCTCTCCCATTTCATAATTGAGGACATGGGACCAGAGGGGTTAAGACATAAAAAGAGGTGAGACAGGTCCAACTGATTACTCCCTCCACACTCCCTGGCTCCTGTATCCTCCTTGTGAACTGGCAGCACCTGTATTGTAATGCTAACGCACTAGGGCCAGCCTCCCCAATCTTCATAAGCCAGCTTCCCATCTGTGAGGCAGCTGTGTATTCCTTCTTCCTCTCATTTTGTAGCCAAACCCTCTTTCCATTTCCATTTCTATTTCCAGGAGGTGATGCTTCTGAGACTGATATCTTCTGGGCTAATGGGGACAATGGATTATCCTTCTCACACCCCAGCAATGATCTATAATTGCAGCCTCTGGCAGGTTTTGGTCCCATTCTCCCATCTTTCATCCTGGCCTGGCTCTTTTCCTCAATCCCTGAGCCCACTCGCATCTGAGCCATCAACTCTGCACTGTAAACTACCTGCTTCTTGCAAAGCACAGGAATTTGAGAACTGGGCTGTAAGTTGTGATGCCAGCATGGGGCATTCTGGAGTGCTTGTCAAGTATGGCCTTGCTTTGAATTCTCAAATACCTTTGAGCCCAAGGATTCCAGAAAAGGGAGTATTCAGGCTAGACAGAAGCCTCCCAAGCCCTCCCACCTACACTTAAATGCCTGGTGTTTCTTCTTGTTCCAAAGTCCAGGGCTAGAATTAACCCATGGCTGGAAAAAGTATGTATGTCCCCTAACTCATCTGTAATACCTGTTCTTTTACTCATAATAATGGGGCACAATGGAGAAATGGAGATCCAACTGCACCTCAATTGCAGTCATTGCCTTTTGAAAGACTTCAAATGGCAAACAGAGCTCCCCTCAGCCAAATGCAAATGCCCAGGGGGCATGGAGCTAGCTGCTGATAACATCACTGGCATGGGTAAGTTCTGCCTTTGTCCAAGGTTTGGACTCCTGGAGCCACTCCTGGAGGCTGGGAGAAGTTGGGTACTGGGCATGTTGCCTGCTAAGTGCCAGGCACTGTGTGAGGTGTGGGCAGGAGACTGGAGATGTATCAGTGCATGCTCTGCCTTCAGGGAGTATGTAGTCTAGTGGCCTCGTGTGGGAGGGGAGATAGTTATCTTTCTATCTATTTATCTATCTGTCATCTAGATCTATATATATTGATATATGGATCTATCTATCTAGATCAACATCTAGATATAGATACATATCAAAATAGAATTGCCATGGGGGCTGTAAAGTGTTTTAGGTGTTCTCCAGAGAGAGAGGTACTTATCTAAGATAAGTGGCGAAGGTGTGCCAGAAAAGTTAATACTTGAACTAAGTCTTGAGGCATGGGTAAAACCTGGGATAGAGGGACAGAGGGGAGCTTCCCACAAGAGGTATCTATCTCTCTTTCTCCCTAGACATGCCCATCACTCCTGCCCCAGGCCCTCTGGTTCTATTGCTGGTTGTGGTGGTGACCTCTACACTGAGTCTCCTTATGGTGCGTAGGGTCCTGATTTTGGCTATGAAGCATCCAACAGGCATGGCTATTCAGCGCTGCCCACCTCTCCACTGAGCTGTGTGGTGTCCCAGAAGCAGATACAGCTGATTTCAAGACCCCTATTCCCAGCAGAGCAGTGGCAGACTCCTCTGGGGTTCTAGGAGTAGAAGCAGCTGGGGAGGCTCAAGGAAAACATTTGCTTTAATGGGCATCTGGAGAGGTGTCTTGGGCAGTGGGTGGCAAAGCAGAGTGGGCCTGATGAGCAGGTAGACAGTATGCCATTGTTCCTTCCATCCTCAGTGAACCATAAGAAGTGGCAGGGCCTGGGGACAAGGCTTCCAGGCCCTGAGCTTTAGCTAAGCAAGCTTTGAACCTCCACCCGCAGGACAGCTCCCAAACCCTACTTCTGCCATATGGAGCTTGGCATGGCCCAGTCCTGGCCTTTGCTTCCAGGGCTTACTGAGGTTTCCCCAGCCACTGTCACCCTGCTCAGGTGAATCTTCCTCCTCCTCCTAAAAACCCATGTACTCTGAATCCCTACCCCACCCCCCATCCTGCTCTTTGCTGTGGGGAATTATAAATCCTAGAGAGCAGCTAGCTCAAACCCCTTGTGTAGAGGAGATAGTGGCCAAAGAAGCTCCAGAAGGACAAGTAACTTGTCCAGGGTCAGGTGTCATTCCCAATTCTGGGAAATGATTCCTTTAGAGCAAGGATTGCCTCTACCCCAGGGTGTCTGCAAGAACCTAAGGGATTGCCTCATACAGACTCTTACCCCACATGTGCCCTCTCTTCTGCCCCAGCTCTGTGCTGCCTGCTGGAACAGCCTAGGGACACAGAGGTCTCCTAGAGCATGTTTTCTTTCCCTGTTGGTGATAGAGTATGTGTACTACCCACCTAGCAAGTTCAGCCATCAAAACATTGTGCATTTTGTGAGGTTCAGCCTCCAGGCTACCCATCACCTGATTCTGCTGGAGTTGTCTGGAGGGGACATGAAGAATTTCCTGAGGCATAACTGGCCACACTTGGTAACCCTTCTCCCAGTGCTCCACACCCCTCTAAAGACCCTGTTCATGTATCCCAAAACCTCTTTGGATGAATGTGCCCTCTGCTCAACGCAGGGCCAACTGCCACCTCTGGTCATGCAGAACCTGCTTTCACTGGCTCAGGACCCACTACTCAGAAGAAAATCACTTATCTATAGGTTGAAAGCGATCCTGGCTCTAGGGACCTCCTAGCCCAACTCTCTCCCAAAGAATGAGCCCTTCCACATAAATATTATGAAAGTAGATTAGAACCAGAGATTTTGAATTTGGTAGTAATTTGTTTTTGGCAGTAATTTGCTGACTCTACAGGGACATTGCTGCCAGCAACTGTCTGCTGAGCTGCACTGGGCCCAGCCTAGTGACCAAGACTGGGGACTTCAGGTTGACAAGAGGTATCTGTAGATATGGGGCCTAGGTAGGTGGGGAAGCCTTTTGCTTCAAAGGAGTTTCCCAACAGCACCCTGTGGCATTTGAATTCATCAGTCCCCTCCTTCCTCCTGTGGAGCAAGGGGGGCCAGGCTCTGCTGTGGTCAAGTGGATGTCCTCAGAGGCCTTCCTAGAGGAAGTCTTCATATTTAAGACAAACTCCTGGTGATAACACAACCTCTCCCTTTCTGTGCCTTGGGCCACCTCATGTGATGGAAAGGGAAGCTATGACTGATAGGCTTCATTCAGTTTCCCCCACTCATGATGCAGGTTTTCTGGGGTACTGCTCTGGAAGATCTTCTCATTGGGTTACATGTCCTACCCTGGTTACTCTGGACTTTGTAGTCAGAAGGTGACAATATAGACTCTCCCAGGGACTGTCTAAGGCCTGTGTGAGTATGGAGTGTTGCCCGGGGGTGGGGGGGGGATTCTTCACAGTCATGGGTGGACATGAATTCCTGCTTCTCCCCAGGTATCGTATCATGACTCATTGCTGGCAGCCTGAACTCTGCCCTAGCTTTGCTGGCATCTTGGAACATCTTCAGTACTAAACTCAAGGTATGCGCTATGACCTGCCCTGACCATCCTGGTCTTGAGGGTCAGGAAGGAAGCCATAAAACAACACTGGCCCTCTGCTCCCTTACCCTCCCATTATAGGACCCTAATCTGCTGGATTCACCCCTGCCAATGGAACTGAGGCCCACCCTGGAGGAGCAAGGAGCTTCTGGGCTGGGGAGCAGGTCTTTGGAGGGCCTAATATTCCCACAGGCCCAGAAATTGAATCTGGAGAGTTTGAAGAACTGGGGAGGAGTCTTCTTGGCCCCTGGCTACCCTCATGCCTCAAGCCCCCCAAATCCAAGGGCCTCCAACCTCAGAATCTTTGGAATCCTATGTATGGCTCCTAGGCCCCAAGGGTGAGGACTCAGGCACTGATGCTAGCAAGTGTTCCTCCCTGCACTCCTCCCCAGACTTCTAGGTGGCTTGTTATTCCAGTAGCCTCTTTCCCCACCCCCCAGTCTGTTTTGTGTGCCTGGGCCTGTCTCAGGGCTGGCATGCACCACTGAACTTTCCATCCTGGAAACCAGCCCCAGGCCTCCTGGGGAGGGGCCTGGCCACTCCTAGTCTTTGATCTTTGGGACCAGAGGCCACCCCTCCCCCACCCCAGGAGTTGAAATTGCCTCCTGCAGGAAGCCTTCTCTGGATTGCCCTTCCCCCATAAGCATCCTTTATTTGAGGAACCCCCAACCCTACAGATGCCTCTAATAAAGAACTCATATCGTCCATTGATCTGAGTGGACATGAAGGATGCCTGGGAACTGAGAAAGAGGAGACCAAAGAAGGGAGGGGATGAGGCTGAGTCACCAAAGCTGGTGTTTTTGAGTTTTATTGGGAAGGGGAGACCATTATAGTGTGGGAGATTAGACCAATCGATCTAGTGCCTGCAAAATAAAATTCCTCATCTGGCCTCCCTGGCAAGGTACAGAGCCCCCTCAAAAGAGCTGGGCTGAGGAAAAAGCCCATTGTCCCAGTTTATTCCTGTAAATTAGTGTCAGCGGCTCTGGGACCCCTGGGGCTTGAATGAGGGCGGGGGACAACCCCAGTGCGTGCAGTGTGTCCCATAGTGGTTGGCACTTGGCCCTGTAGGACCCTGTGAACTGCCCCAACCTCGGGTTTCAGTCTTTCGCCCACATGCAGGCATTCACGGCAGGGACGCAGCCTGAAGGTCCATTGTCAGACCAGCTGGTCGGCAGGGAGGCAGGAGCCTAGCCTCATCTCTCCGCCAGACTGGCCAGGATGCTAATGAGATTGTCCAGCCCTAGCAAATAGCCATCCTCGCGGTTGCCCTCCTCCCAGGGCCTCCGGTGGTCCAGGATCTGGCCGTTGGGGAGGGGCGTGGTCTTTCCGAAGTCGATGAGCCACACGCCAGCGCGATGACAATGATCATGCACGAAGAGCAGCGAGCTGCCAATCACCTGCGAGCCCCACTTGGTCTGACCATGGCCCTTTCTCTCAGAACCTCTCCCTCCCTTTGCCCTCTGTAACCCTCACAGACCCTCCCCAAACCACCCCCAACCTCCCACCTGAGCTTACCCCTCTCACCTCATGCCTCCTGAAGAACTCAGAGACCTCCAGAGTATCCCGGATCTGCAGTAGGCGGTTCAGATACCTTCTCTAGAGAGGGTAGGGCAGAAGAGGAAGGCAAATTAGCTAAACACTAATTGAGCTAAACACTAATTAACTAAACACTAATATTAGGGGCCACGATGGGGGCTCAGCTTGGCAAATACCCTGGTGAGGAAAATACAAGCCCCCACGTGGTATGCTGAACAGAAGGGAAGGAAAGGAATGTAAAACCATTACAAGGTAATGTGAACATTTATTTCTAAGACGGGAGCCATAGGCGAAGTCAGTAGACTGGATGACCTGAGGGCACCTCTCAGTTTCAGGCTCCCGAATATCTCAGGGCTCAAGGATCCAGCGCTCACCAGCACTTCCGCATCCCCTTGCATAAACTCCTCAAAGACTCGGATCACCTGCTCTCGGCTTCGGGTCGTCTTGAAGTCGGTGCTGCAGGATCCGTCGGCTTTCTTAAGGAAGTGGGACAGGAAGTGTCAGGGGCCCTGTACCCACCAGAGAGGGAAAGTTTGAAAGGAGGGACCTCTCGGGATGTTGGAGGCTGGGGACAGAGAGATGGCCGCCGGAGGGTGCCTTTTCAGGGGGACGGGGGGCCCAACATGGAGAGCAGACACTGCGCTGTGGGGCTCAGTGGAGGAAGGGCCGGAGCTGTGCAAAGTGGAGAGGCCCTGGCCCACCTTGACGCCCTCGATGCGGAAGCCGAGCGTGGTGCTGGAGCTGATGCCTTCTCGCCACTGCATGTATCGCGGCTTGGTGACAGCGCGCTGCGCGTGCTCCTCCTCCGTGGGCGCTTCAGGATCCACCGCCAGCATCTTCTTATACATGTCCTTCCGCAGCTTGGGCCGCTCGCGGGCCTTGGTCAGCTCCTCTTCCAGGTAAGTCCTACGGAGGCAGAGGCAGCGTCGGAGCATGAGCCGGCGCACCCCAGGACCCTGTGGAGCACAGCCTTGGTGCTGGCTAGAACACTGGTCCCAGCCCTGGGCTCCCCACCGGGTGGTCTCCACCCAGCCGGGCAGGGCACGCGTACCTTACGCCCATCTTGCAGTCAAGTACGCAGGGTCCATCGAAGCCGTCGAGCAGGTCCTGCAACTGCAGGTAGCTCTCGCCGTCGCGCTCCACCACGCCGTGGAAGGCGGGCACGCAGTCGCGCAGCGCGTCGGCCATCAGCCGCGCCAGGCAGGAGCGCTCCGGCTCCGAGCTCCGCTTCAGGATCAGCCCACTGGTGCCGGCTGCCTTGAAACTCCCTGCACACCCGCACCGTTAGCGCTGCTTAGTCCATCCCTTACCCCCACGCCCACTCACAACGCCGCGCCTGCCGCGTGCTCACCCGTGTGCCCAGCCAGCTGCACCCAGGAGTAGCGCTTCTTGAAAGGGCTCATGACCGGCAGATTCACCATGGTCCGGATCTTCTGCCAGTGGCTTTTCTGAAAGCAACACGGTCCGGTCTGCATGTCCGGAGTCTCAGCAATGCATAAGCCCTCCCTCCTCTGGAATAAGGTCTCTGCCAGCCTTGTCAGTCCGCAAGCAGCTAGCGCCTCATCATTCATTCATTCATTCATTCATTAAGTAAAATTTCCCAGGCACCTGTGCAGCGGACACTGAGATGCACAAGGTGGTGACAGATATCCGAATGTGCTGAAAAGAGCCCTGGATTTAGCATCAGAAGAGTCAGGTCTGCACTTCAGTTCTTCAGCTCAAAAGCTGCATGGGTAGGTTACTAAACTGCTCTGTTCAGGTTATAGATTTTTTGTGAGCATGAGAATCACCAGATGGTCACCTTTGTTAAAAATGCAGATTCTCAGGTTTACCATAGGGAAATTCTGAGTAAGTCTGGGGTGGGACCAAAAATTTACATTTCTACCAGTGCCTTAGGATATTCTGGAGCCTGAGAAACAAACTTCTGAGAGTCAGTTTCTTCATCTGTAAAATGGGGAAATAACACTTTCACTGGGCTAAAGTAAATGAGGCTTGAGCATAACAGGCTCTCTCCCAATCCCATTTCCTGGCAAGAAGCAGAAGCTGGACAAATCTGGATTGTTGATTCATTCGCTTGGGACCATAGGTTCTTTTCATTTAGGGAGACGGACAAAAGCAGTAGCAAACATTTGGCCCAGTACAGAGAGGTCAGCCTGGCAGGACCTGGAGAAAGAATGGTTTGGGGCTTCCCAAAATCCTCTGCTATCCCTGGATACCAATCACTCTTCAGTTGGCAAGACCCAGGGGCACCCTTGGTTCTGATCTGGACCCAGAAACCTGAGCTTTGAAAATGGGATACAGAGCTGAGGGCCTGTCATCTTAGATGGGACTGGGAGGGAAATGTAGATTTTGGTGTACTTCTTGCCTCGTGACCATTGCTTCTAGCCTCCACTGAATCCTGAAAGCATCTTCATACTCTGGACCTTTCTTCTTCCTACCCAAAACTCATCATTCCTATGTAAACAGGTTTGTAGTACACAGGTTTGCTTATCCAAACTGCATGCCTACTGCCTCCTCTCAGGGGTGCTTGTCTTTTAGAAGAGTTATAGATGTGTGCCCCCACAGGGCTGGAACCCAGAAATCCAGCCTCCCTGACCAGAGGTAGTTCTTAGATGGAGAGGGAAACTGGGGAAGTGGCCTAAGCAGGGGAAGGCTGTTAACCATTAAGCCCTTTCTCATGGGAAGGAGATGGGGGGTAGTAACAGAGCACTGAATGGGAAATCAGGAGTTAGTTCCAGTCCTGGCTCTCACTTTCTAACTGAGTAGCCCAAGTGAGAATTTCATCTCTGTGAGCCCATTTCCACTGGGAGGACATAGCTGCTTTCATAACAAGAACTACCATTTGCTGACTGCCTACTGCATGCCAGGTACTTCTCAACCTCCATCAGAGAGCATTGCTCCTGCTTTCCTGCTGCAGTCCCTACATGGCACACTGGGGTGTGATCACATGTCCAATCCCCAGGGATCTGGGGGTGTAGCCAGAAACAGCCCACCAGAAACATGACATCTCCTTCAAAACTCCCTTTTTTACTCTTTAAATATATTCAAGGTCTGCATTATGCTGCATAATAAATCCAGGTTTTATTATAAAACCTCCACTTCCAAATCCTCAAATAAAATTCTAGGAAGATGTGCCATGTGTATTCAGCAGCACCATCCTATACCCTCTTCTCCCACATACAATTTGAGAATCATGACGATGATGACCATCATCATGCACATGCACAACAAGTACATAAGGTGGTGGCATTATTGCCATTTTGAAGAGAGGCAAGGCTTAGAGGAGTTATCATGCCTTCACTCCCTATCTCCAGCCTCTCAGTCTCTGGCTTAAGCTCTCTAACGGCCCAGTCCCCTCCTCCTGTTTCAATTGCTCCAGTATCTTCCAAAGTCATCCTACCACCCTGACTCCCTTTGGGGATCAAATGGGACCCTGGAATGAGAAAGAGCTTGTATTGGGTAAAGTGATTTGCAGCTATGAGGTCACGTCTGTTTTGATCTCTGGGGAAACACTGAGATCTACCTGGGGACCCGTCCCTGTTGGCTAGATACCTTTGCCTTTATCAAAAGGAATGGGTTTAACGGTGGAGCTTCAAGCACCTTCAGGGGCCTATTGGCAGAATGTGGGGGACAGTAGAATAAGAGTGGAGCTAATCAGAGAATAGATCTATTTCTGTAGCCAGCTAAGTAGAAGAAGGTACCACCAGTCTTGGGTCAGGTGAGATGGAGAACTGCATCATTCTTTTTTCTGGGATCACATAGGAGCAGTGAGTGGGGCAGAGAAGGTGGAAGAGGACATTGTAGAAGATGTAGCATCAGCAGCTCTAGACTACTGCCACTTGATTAATGTGGGATAACACAGCATTATAAAAAATATGGTTATCACCTACTCTCCCCACCCCAATTTTGAGAAGGTCATATCAGCCAAGAGCAGCAAAGACTGAGACTGATTCCAGTCATGCAGGTTACAAAGGGGTTTCATACCCATTATGTCACGTAAGTCCTTCCAGCAACCTCCCGAGGTTGTTGGTATGATAGAATTAACTCCCCTGTTAGTAATGGATATGGTCAAACATGGAATGAGTTGATGCAAGTGTCATGGAACTCGTTGCCATCCTCCATCTGAGGGAGCTACCTCCCACAAGGAACATATGCATATAAAGATGCATGTCTCCAAAAAGGTTCCTGGAAAATCATTCTTTGGTGGGTGGGTGGGGATTTGGGCACATGAACAACAGCAGGGAAGATATTTTTGAGCAGGTAAGGCTTTTATTGTATGGATATCAAAAAGCAGATTTATTATGGTACAGAGTGAAATCTAGATGAAAAGAAGGCCAAAGCCCCATCCTCTGGCCCAGCCTACTCCCCACAGAAGTCTAGGAAACCAACGCACAGCCACAGACTATCCTGATGTCTTGGGGCAAAAAGCCCAGGAGAGCTGACGGTGTGTCTTTGATGAAGTCACAGGAAGACCTGCTGATAATTGCTCACCCCTGGAGCTAGACAAGGAACATCTCTCTGGGCAGGGTTTGCCTGCACATTAACCTTTGATGCTCCTTTGTCTAAGTTCCAGTTGGAGACCTGAGGACTCCTGCTTCTCAGATACACTTAGCGTCTGATGTAATGTGAGTATCTGCCAGAGCAGAGCCTTTGCTCTGTCTTTGGTACTCATCTCTACACTTCCTGACTCCCACTCCCTACCTCCAGCCATCTAGTCACTGGCTGAAGCTCTCTCTCAGGCCAAACCTCTCCCCATGTTCCCTTTGTCCTATCAAACTAGCACTCCTGGTGGTGGTGAAAGCAATCAGTTTAAATTTATAAAATCATTTGCACTAAGGTTTAAGTGACCCACGACTTCACCCTCCCAGGGGCATTTACTTTTTAAAAAGGAAGTCAGTTAACCTAAATTCTGCTCTATAATTAGTGAAAAGTGAAGTGTGGGAGTTCTGGGTCCAGGACAGGACAGCATCCAGATCTCCTTACCCATCCATCCTGGAGCATCAAGAGAAAGAGAACCAAATGAATAGGAGCCAGACACCCTCTCTTCTGCTAGAGCAACACTCTAGCCTAAGACTATGCCAGCTGCCCTTGGGGAAAGGGCCCCAACTCTGCCTGCTGGTTTATATGGATTTTCCTGCCCATGACTTCGCCCTCTGCTAGAGGGTGGCAGGCTGTCTATCCCCAGCTATCCTGGAGGGATCCCAGCTTCAGGCTCCTAGAAGGAGAAGGTTGTATGTGCCAGGCAGAGCCAAGGTAGAGCCTTCCAGGCCTCCTTCAGCTCCAGCTATTCCCTTTATCTGCCCAGGCCCGAGTACTTATAATGGTGAGCTGGCAAGAATGCTGCTGCAGTACCCTTCTCACAGGTGCATCCTTCACACTCTGCCAGCCCATGGGATCTGCTTCGTGCTTGGGGAAACCCTAAGGGCAGCCTGGGCGGGTGCACTGTGCCACTCCCGATACGCAGTGAGGCAAAGTCCGCAGCACCGGGGCGGCCCTTCCACGAGGACGAGGACGCAGGCAGCCTCTGTCAACACCCCTTGGCTTATCTGCTGCCGTAGCTGTTTGCCTTCGGGGAGGCCCCGGAGGGCTGGGGGTTGGGAAGGCCCGAGAGACGCAGCCTTGGAGCTGCAATGGCCCTCAGCAGCCATCTGCTCCAGCTCCTGCCCGTGTCGGGAGACCGCGAGGCCCCGGGTGGGAAAGGCCAGCCGAAGATGCCCACCGCACAGCTGCGACTGATCCCTGGAGCCTTGACCCCAGCCAGGTTGCCTACTTCGTATACAGGCTTGGGTCGCCGGACCTCCTCAGTCTGCGGACGTTAGTGGGAAGCGGAGTTTGGACGGGTCTGCCCTCGTGGCCCCCTTCCTCCTGTGCCCCCTCTCAGTTGTCAGATATTTGAACGGCGGGGGCGGGGGGCGGGGAGGTGCGGTGGACCCAGAGCTACTGCTCCGGATTTTCGGAGGCGGGGAGGGAGGAGTCCTCTCACTGCCCCACATTCCACCACTCCCTAGGTACCCGCCTCCCTACGTGGGCTACGGTTGCGCTAGATCGACCGTGGGTCAGGGGCATCCTTATTCCCCGGAGGAGGAGAGAGGGACTCCCTGCACCCTACGCCTGGCGGCGGGGTATGTTCCTGGTCTAAGAGTTTTTTTCTTTTTCCTCTTGTGTCACAAACCACGCCGCCCTCTGGGTAATGTAAATCTCAAGGGGTAACTAAGCCACAGATCCGTCGCAAGTCCTTACAGTATCTCCTCTGCCCTCGTCCAATCCGAGCGTGTGGCGGAGCCTGGGTTCGGCAGGCACCGACCGCTCCCCAGGGCTGTCCCCACAGCTCCCAGGCAACCCCGGCGCGCGACCGCAGTTCTCACCGCCCTTCGGGAAGGCCCGGAGGCCCCAGAGCCTGCAGGGAGCCCTGCGCCTCTACCGCGGCTTACGGGACACTTGCATAACGTGGATCGAGAACAATCCCTTCGCACTGACCACAGGGAGTGATTTAAAGTATTTCGCCTACATTTAAGCAAGGGTCGGAAAGACGCCTGTCCTGCGCGCGACACACCCCAAAGGGACAAGCACGGGGAATGACTTCACCGTAACTTGGCCTGGATTATTCGAGGGTCAAACCTGGCCTCTGACACCAGAGGCGGACATCATTAGCAGGCTAGTCCCGCCCTTTCGGCCTCAGTTTACCTTCCCCTGGCCCTCATTAGGAGCGGTGCACCGAGAAGGGCGGCGTGCCAGCCCCGTCAGAGCTCCCGGCCCCGCCCTTGCCGCGTCCCCGCCTCGTGCGGGCGCCGGGAGCAGACGGCGGCGGATCGCGAGCAGAGCCTGGAGCGCCGCTCCACTCCCACTCAGGAGAGGGGAACCGTGGCAACGGCGGGGGCGGGGCCGCGACGCGGGCGAGGGGGCGGTGGAACGGAGACCCGCGTTCGCCCCGGTCTCTCCGAGAGCTCGCGGGGCACAGCCGACCCCTCGCATCGGTCCGTTCCCACCGCGCAGGTGGCTGGTCACGCTCCCCCGCCCCCTACCCCGCCCGGCCCCCGTGGCCGGTCGCGGACTCCGCCTCACTCGCCCTCCGAGACCCTCCAGGGCTCGGGCCACGACCCTTCTGTGGAATCCGGGTGGAAGCCGCCCAGGCGAGAGGGCGGCCCGGGGCCTCCCTCCGGCCCCTGGGTCCCTCGGACAGTGGGCATCCGACCTGGACAGCAGCCGGCCCTGGGCGCGCGCCGAGCGGGGTCCCCGGCGCGAGGCCCCCGCGCCCGTACCTGCCCCGCGTCCTCGCCGCCTTCCAGCTGCACGTTGCCGCGGCTCCGGCTCTCGCTGTCGCTCAGCAGATCGTCCTCCGAGTCCTCGGGCAGTGACGAGGAGCCGGTGGAGGAGAGCGACGAGGTGGAGAGGCGGCGCGGCTGCTGCAGGTGCGACGAGACCTCGGCCGGGAGCCAGCCGCCCTCGGGCTCCGGCGGTCCGGGGCTGGCCGGGGGCACGTCCGGCTCCTCGGCCGTCACAGTCAGCTGCGGGATCACCGGGGCGGGGGGAGCCCGCGGAAGCCCGTTGGGGACCTGCCTCCCGCGCCGCTTGGCCCCGCGGGACCGGGGCTCCCCTGCGGCGGCGGCGGCCGCGACTGCGGCGCAGCGCGCCTCGAAGAGCAGACGCAGCTCCCCGACACTGCGGCGCGGGGCCCGTTCCAGCCCCGGGCTGCAGGGCCCCGCGCCCCCCGGCCGCGCCATGCCCGTCGGGCCCCCGGGCAGGGTCATTCCCCGGCACGGGAGCCGCCGCCGAGCCCTGCCGCCCGCGGCGCGCCGGGGACTGGAGTCGCGCGGCGCCCCCGGCTCGGCACTGCCCCGAGGCGGAGCCTGCGCCGCCGCCCGCCTGGGCCCCGCCTCGGCCGCGCCCCCCGCCCACTCCTTTCGCTTTCAGAGAAAGCGCGGGCCTCCAAGGGCCGGAGCTCGGCGAGGATGGCTCCGGGGTACGGCTCCGGGGTGGACGCGAAGCCCAGACTCCGGAGACCGAAACCCAGGGTCGGGCCCTCACTGCCCCTCCGTGCCCGCCCTCGAGCAGACGGGAGGGGCGCGCCGCCTCCGGGTCCTACTGCCTTCCCGGCCTCCGGGCTGTAGAGGAATCTTCCTCCTGCCGGCTCCAAGGTCCCTGACCCCGCAAGGGAGGAGCTAGTCCTGCTCCTGCTCTCGCAGTCAGGCCCTCCGGCTCCTTTCAGAGTTCCATCCATCCTAAGTCAAGGTGTCCGGGTTTCCCGGGCTCCTCTCTTTCCGATGTCGCTTCAGCACAGAGTTCAAGGCCACTTGCTTTCTAAAGAAGCCTCTCCCCAGGGCGAGCGCGCCAGCGGGCACTCTGTCCCGGGAACAGCAGGGACTTCTCCTCGCGATCACCCCACTTCCCTGCGGGCAGAGAACAAGGCCAGGGGGCGGGGCATGGATCTCTTCACGTGTCCAGGCGGAGTGCTGGGCTGCATCCCTGGCTGCTGGCTGGCGGGAGCTGAGCCCCTCTTCCCCCTTTTACTTTTGCAGTTTGGGGCTTGGACTCTGCTGTGTGCAAGTAAGTCATTTCACCTTCTTGAACTGCTGATTCTCCTCCGCAAGGTTGCTGTGAGAATGAAATAAAGTGAAAGATGTGAAATCTCTAAAATGTTAGAACAGTTTTAGGGTGGGTGGTAGAAATAGCCAGTCTCAGGTTCACCACATTCTACATGTAATTAGGAAAACCTCACCTGCCCCACAGAGTTTGGGCTGTGAAACTAAGAGGGGACTGCTGATGTTGGTGAAGTATGCTCATCAGTGGCATCGTTGTGGTGGGTCTTTGGACATTTCACATGGTGGTAGTCCGCTGAACTGCAAGGCTGCTTTGAGTAGAAGTCAGTGTTTCACAGCATTTCCTGGCTTCCCGCTTGCCTTCCACGCAAACGCCATATGTCAGGAGCCCTTATCAGGTGCCTGGTGCCTAGGGATTGTTGGGGACCCTGTGGGAAGAGTGCCCCAGAAGGATTGCCTGATGCTGATCAGGGCCAAAAGGAAGAGCTTTCCTTTTCTTATCTCCCTTCATCCAGGATTCAGGAATGGCCCAGGAGGAAAGAAGGGAGGGTTCAGAGAGAGAGGGAACAAGAGCTTTTAGGAAAGAAGAAATGAGATAATCCTGGAGAACTGATGAAAAAAGAGTGGATGGGGGAGGAGGGTGCAGAAACTGAGGGAATGGAGTAAGAAAGTAGGAAATTCAGGAGTTTGAATACTTGAGTCCTCTGTGGAGAACCTGGGACATCACATGGCTACCTCCTCTGGGGCACAGATGTCTGGAAAAGCTTAGGTGTCTGTGTGAGGGGTGTACTCTAGAGTTTGAAGGCTCCGAAACACCCATGTCTTCTGCATTCTTCTCCCTCCTTTGGAGCTCCCCTGGTCTATAGTGGGAGCTGAGAATGTACTACTCTCAGAGGGGGGCTGGGGACAAATCCAGCATGGGGAGAGTCAGCAAAGATCTGTCAGAACTAGAAAGATGGGTACTGTGCACCTGTGTGCTAGTCTGGGCAATGTTGTAGGCATAAGCAGACTAGGAGCTGGGTCTCTAGTCTTGGCTGCCAAGAGAAAACTCAGAGGCAATTCTTTTTTTTTTTTTTTTTTCTTGTATCAGGCACTTGCCCAAGGGCCAGCAACTAAAGAAGAGCTCTTTGCCATACCTGCCCAGGTATCCCTCACTGGAAAGTTTTTTTTATATATACTAACTGACAGAAATTTATTTAAAATAAAGAATGAAATGACCTTTACTACATATTGATTCTAAAATAATATTAAAGGTATGTAGGGTGCTAAGTAAAGATCATCTTTAATTGAAGTATTTGTCAGCATCATGATTGTATTAACTTGTATTATATTGACTAGCTCATTTAAAAAAAGTTAAGGGCAAGCCTGAGAATGGGTATTGAAATGAGAGCTGATTTCATAGGCTATTAGAGTGGGCAGGGCCTTTAGATGCATCCTATCCTCCTCTCTTACAATACTGAAGTAACAAAGGGGTTAAGTGACTCACCAGAGAAGTTAAGGCACTTGCACAAGGTTACACAGCTAATTAGTGGTAAAGCCAGAGTAAGTCCTGACTAGGTCTCTGACTTCTTTTCCTGTTATACACTCAAATCTTTCATTAACATCTCATAGGCAGAGTCTGCCTCTACCTACTGCAGTCAGAAAGCATAAGGGTACATATTGGGACAGGGCCTGGGGGTCCCAACATAGTTGTGGGACAAAGTCAGGGGGCCCTCATTTTCTCTTAGTTGAGCCAAGAATGATGTTTCAAATTCTGGAATCTTGTTCTTCATGCCTCAGTTTCCCCAGTCTTCCAGGCCCTGAGTAGAGGGATATAGAGAAAATCAGACTGACCACTACATAAGTAGAGGAGTGGTCTCTTTGTGCTGCAAAAAAATATATGGGGAAACAAGAGGTATAGAAGAATATTTCAAGGTTTTGATGGTCATTAGATGGCTAATATGAGATAGGCTATGGGAGTTCCTCTGCCTTACCCAGCAGCTCCCTCTATCTCGCAGCCTGCTGGTAGGCCCCTGACAGTTTCTTCTCCAAGGCCTAGCGGCCTCTGCTGTCACTGGCAACAGAAGGCCAATGTGTCTAAGGGAAGAACTGATCTTTTTTCTTCTTGTGGCATCTCATTTCAAAGATCCTTCTGTACCTTAGACGCCTGAATCCTGGGGTATCTGAGTCTTCATGACTCTCTAATGGCCTTTAGCAAGCCTGAGGTCCCTTCCTGAAGGGTAACAACACTGAGGCACAAAAGCTGGGAAAGAGGGGGCCAGAAAATGGGGTGTGTGAGGTAAGGGGTTTCTGGGGCATTGGTTTTATTCCCCAGCCCATGTCATTTAGCACTGCCCCTTCTTTACCCCATCTTCCAGGGAAGCACTGATGGCCCCAGGAGTAGGAGCAATGACACTCTTTATTCACCAACCCTAGCCAGGCACAGTGCCAGCTTCTGCTTCCCAAGACCCACCACAAAGCCTCTTATGGCTGGGGTGGGGTTGGGGAGAATGGAGCACAGCCTTTGATCTGACCAGTGCTCCTGAATGTGCCACTTTTGTTGCTTTGAGGGGACTTGAAGGTCTCCTCCAAGAGAGCAGAGCAGAGCCCCTATGGTGTGTGTGTTGGGGGATGGGGTAGGGGGAACAGGAAATATTCCTCTAGACCAGGTGGTATGGAATCTCATTCTAGTCAACATTTTGGAGACATGCTCCGTGAGGCTTGCCCCTAAAAGTTCCAATATTCTGTGACAATATCTGTGATGGATTTATTCACTCACAGAACAAACAAACTTCCATTGAGCAGCTCCTATGAATCAAGCACTGTGCTAGGTGAAAGGGATACAGCAAGGAGTAGCTCCTATGATGACTCTCTCCTGGTGGTATCATTTACATTGTCTTTTGGAGGAAGGAACCCAGAAAGGGCCCAAACAGAAAACAGGCCCCATGATGCCAAATGGCTGCATTTACTCTGTTTCCAAGGAACCTTGGTGTTTCAGAGGCTTTGTGTAAACAGTTCCGCAACCCTGGTCAGTCAGATATCCTTCCCTGTCCAGAACATACTAGAGGTTGGTGCTGGAGGACTAGCCAGAGAAAGGCGGCCAATGGAAACTTGAGGATTAGGAAGAATTAGAATCCCCTTCCTCCTGGGGAGAAAAGTGAAAGACTGTCTTCACCTGACAACCCCAGACCCTTTTCTTTGCCTCTGGGTTTCTCCTCCTCCACATGCCACCTCTGGCCTCATAATTGATAGACTTCATGGAAATATTCTGGGATTGGGTGCTAGGGTAGTTGAACAGGGCTAGGAATCTAGCAGTGTTCACTGACCTGCCACCATCTGAATCACTCTTGCCTTAAAGGAACAAAATGTGTCACCACACTTGTGTATGTGCAACAAGAACATTTTCTCTCCTGACACACTTCAGAACAAGGTTTCCTACCCTCCCAGGAGGCTGTGTTACTGTGGTTCTCCCTCCTCCTCTTCTCCGGAACTCAGAAACCAGCAGAATCTCTCTCAGTGGCCAAGTGGAGGGGCAACTAGATGGCCCAAGATGCAGTCAGCCTCTGCCTCCCACACTGCCAGTCTCCTAACTGCGGGGAGAGGGCGCGACCCCTAATTCCATTTGTGACCTCTCAGCAGCCTGCTGGCGTGCCCTTCACCCAGTTCACAGAGCATCCCGTGGCGGGGCAGAACGGAAGCCAGACCCTGGGTCGCTAGGCCTCTGGTCTGTCTGCTGCGGGGACGCCTTGAGCAAGGAAGCGCACCTGAAAGCTGAGGCCACCGCTCCCAAAGGCGGGAAGCCGGAGACGCGCCCGGCCGGCCGGGGCCCGCGCCCGCGCCCAGGGACTTGAGTGCCCGCCCGTGCGAGCCCCCGACTCCACGGACGCCAGGCCCCGAGGGAGAACAGAAGAGGCTGTTGGCTCGTTGGGGCCGCGCGCACCGGCCGGGGTGAGCTTTCACCCACGGCTGGGGCGAACTCAAAGGATCGGCAGCTTGGACTTCTGCGGGCGGCATCCGAGTCGCCACGTCCCATTCCTGCATGCGTTGAAGTCTGGGGACTGGATGAGAAGTGGGGTCGAATGCCCTAGAAGGGGGAGGCAGCTACTGGACATCCGCTTGCCCCACCCCGCCACGTCCCCTTCCCTCCACTGAGTTAACTGGGCGTTAACTAAGTGTCAGGCGGCGCTGGGTGGCGGAGTTCTGGAGAGAAATGCGGTGACACAAGTAGCTTCCCAACCCGAGTGGACAGGGGAGGTTAGGGAAGGCTTCCCGGAGGAGGTGACTTTTCTGCTGACGCTGAAGCACGAGTTCACCAGGAAAAATCACTGGAGATAGAACAGTGCATGCCAGGAGAGGTGGATGTGTGTGTGGCCACAGTGTACGGTCTCCACACGCGCTTATAAAGCAGGGTCATAGACAGGCAGAAAAAAATAAAAAGAATTTGGTATTTTAAAGAAGGTATGGAGATAGCAGTCATCATGGGGAGGATCATAACTTTGGGACCTCTTTACACTTATTTCCCGGTTTTGTACCGTTTTTATGTTTTAAATATTATTGATGGGGGTGGGGGAAGGTCGGGCCTCACAATCTTTCTGAGCCTGCTGGGGCGGTGGCGAGGTGTCAGCCTTCCGAGCCACTGAAGGCTGAAAGCCAGGTCGCCACTTTCAGACCAGTCATCAGTAAAGGTGGTGTGTGTTGCGGACTAGAGACTAGCAGTGGCAAGGGGTGGGTGGGGGCGGGGCGGCTGGAGGGCAGCTAGCTCTGCTTCTCTGGAAGGTTCACCAGGCCAGCCCCAGTGCCCACCCGTGGGAATGTCAGCCTGGAGGCGAGGTTCTTGCCCTCCCTCACCGTAGGTGCAGACTGCCAGGAGTCTCTGGGCCAAGCTCTTCCACTTCTGGTGCTTCTGGTTGTGTCTTCTGCTCCCCTAGCCCACCCCAGGGGCTGTTCTGCGGCTTCCACCCCTCCCTTCCCAGCAGCTCCCTCTATCTCGCAGCCTGCTGGTAGGCCCCTGACAGTTTCTTCTCCAAGGCCTAGCGGCCTCTGCTGTCACTGGCAACAGCGTTTATCGAACCCCTTCTGGGGAAAGGAACATTTAATCTTTAACACGATTCTGACAGATTTTATTTTAAAGATTGGGATGCTCGTTAGAGTAGTTAACTCACTCAGCACTAGATAGTGAGTGGCTGACCTGAGGTATGAACCTTGCACTGAGCCTGCTATGCATGCAGCACTTGGCTCTCTCTCTAGTCCAAAGCACCAGCTGAAAGCCCTAGATGTGCCTTTGCAGTGGCTAAAGCCCCTCTATAGGCCAAGAACTAAACCTCCTGTTTCTGCTCAACCGCATTGGGACTGGCCAAGGGACCTTTACAGAGAAGACAGGTTGCCCATCAGCCCTCTTAACACTGCTGTTCCCTCCAGCCCAACACTTTCCTCCCCAAGGGATATCAGCAGCCCCCTTTGGTCTGGCTGGGGAAGTCATGCAAAGAATCCAAGCTGAGGCCAGTGGGAGAGCTGCTGGACACTGCCTTTCAGGATCACACAAGGAAAGCCAACTCTGGAAAATGAAGTTAAGCAACCCTGCGCCTCTCTTCCCTCTGCATCCCTCTTCCCAGGGTGGTCACAGCTCCCTTGTTCCCTCAGATAGGCAGCAAGTGGCTTCCTCACAGCACTGGATCCTGGGAGATGAATGGACTAGGGGTCCTCTGCTTAAATCCCTGATCTCTAGGGCCCAGAGAGGCCATTGCTCCCAACGGTAAGGTAGCGGGAGTAATAAGGAGTTGGAGAAAACCTCATTGGATGCAGTTGCTGAAAGAGCCCCAGTGATTCACCTCTCCCCCAGGAAGCAGGCAAGGACAGTGTTTCTACCATTGTGTGACTGTTACCTTCCACCTTCCCATTTCTAAAGGGGAGGAGGATCCTGCATGCTAGCTAAAACAAGGTCAGAAAGCTTTCAGATACAGCCTCAGGCAGTGATGTGGAGCCCTTAAAGACTATCAGTATTTCCTCCAGGGCCACACTCTGCTCCTGGTTTCTCCGTTCACAAGAAAATAAGATAGCAAAGGAAGTGCTCCGAGGCCAACTGAAAGCTGTAGGACCAGACTCTCACTAGCATTAGGCAGTATATCAGAGGCCTACCTAGTTCTGTGAAAACTTGGTGGTATTTTCCAAGGTAGGAAGTAAATCAGGCCAACTGGAGGTTGCCCTGTCCAGACAACTGCCACACTGGAGAGGCTTCTGAAGACTTGAGAACAGCCACTTTCACTTTTGGGGGTACAGGGCTGAGAGACAGGAGAGGAGAGAAATGAGGCAAAGGAGAGGCTAGGCCCTCTTGGACTTTCAAAACGACTTTGAGAGCTGCCACTCAGGATGCAATCCTTGGATTAAGTTTGATCCTCTTGTTAAAAACAGGGCATAAAATTTATTTACAAATATCTGTACAGTTTGAGTGACAGGCCAAGATTTCACAAAGGAAACAAAAACATTTCTTTTGAAGGGAAGTTGCACCTGTCAGAAGACAGACAGACAAAGAGACCTACATCATGAGCTAGGCATATGGACACTGGCCTTTTTGCTTCTTGAAAGGTAGTGAAAAATGTATAAAACAGCCTTGGGTAATGCAGCTTTCAACACTGAAACCACACTGGCGTGTGTGTACGCGCGTGCGTGCGTGCGTGCGTAACAAGGGGCCCCTACAGCAATTTCCCAGCACAAGAACTACCATGAACCACCAAGAAACCCAGTTGATTCTATAATTTCATGATTTATGCCTGGTCAAGATCTCAGTTCAGAGGCCCTTTCTCAGTTGAGACTGGAGCCTAGTCCTCAGTTTTGATCCTAATTTCTAAGTAGGCTACTCAGGTGATAAGTTAACTTTCAGTCTTCTTTGGTTTTTCTCCATGTTGTTTTGGTTTCTCAGAATGAAAGTTTTAGCAGCTGCATGTGGGGAGGTAGTGGCGAGGCAGCTACAGTGTGATACAGTTTTAATAAAAATTTTATTACACAGCCATAATATAATCGACACTTCTCCAAATCCAAATGATACTAAATACAGATCTACATGGTGGATCAGAATGGCTCCAGCAAATTATATGGATTCTATAATTCCATGTTTTTTAAAACCAGAAAGAGAAAAAAGTCCAAGTTCATCATGATCAAAGGTCCCAGCAGCCTCCAGAACTCTGCCAGAGTCCACGCAATGTTTAACAGTTTGTGATTCCACATTTACACAATAGTCTTATAAAGGGTTTTGGTCAATGGACTATTCAAGTATATATGATTTTAATGAGTCCATCACCACTCCTTTGCCCAACTGAACTGTGTCACAGCTACCACATAGCTGTGTCACAGTCATATTTATCCATTTTACAGTCACAATACTTTTTAAAAACCATCCATTACTGTTTTTTTAAAATAAAAAAATGTAAACTAAGTTAAAGCAATGCTGAATCTCTACTAAACCCAGAAGAGTTACCAAGTCCATTTTTATGTTTACATACAACTTCACTCTGTGGTTTCCCATTATCCTGCTTCCTTATAGAAAAGTAGGGTGAAGAAGTACAAAGCAGAACTTCTAGATTCCCTCTTGTGGGAAATTAGCAGCTCTCAGCTCTTTCTTTAACTTAGTTCTTGGTATATATAGTCAGCTGTACTTTGTTCTGAAAAGATTTGTTAAATGCCACTTTTATTTACACTTGGAGCTTTACACCTGAGAATGATTATCAAGCAGTCAGCTTATCTCTTTTCAAACATTTCATAAAGACATACACACTTCTTGCTGGCTTCAACCTAGCTGCACAACAATATATATGCTTACCATATATATATGTATACACACACATAAAACTGCACATGCCTTTAACATTTGCAACCTAAATCTTTTTGTGTTCGTTCTCTCCACATCATGTTGAATACTTTCCCTTAAAAACAAAACAAAATATTATTCTTGCTGAAACAGCTGTAAAACAGAATCACTAGGAAAAGACAAGTACATGGGGTGGGAAAAGATTCACGCTAAATTCAGCCAAGAAGCTGTGGGCTATATACCCTTGGGATGAGCAATACACCTGCACTGCCCTCCCTGGTACTTGACTGTGGGCTTCCCTACCACCTGCAAGGACACAGCCTACAGGACAGGGGCCAAACTGGGGAGTTTTCTCCAAGGTAGGGAGGTGATGGGGAAGAGGAGGGAGGAGAGGGGAAGTTACACAGCTACAGCAGTCAGGCCTGTTTAGTAAGAAGAATCACATTTAATGAGTTTCTTTCTTGCAGTTTCAGATGCTTGAGTACAGCTGAAAAAAATCTGAAACAGCTATAGATAGACCCAGGACAGACTGATACAAAGAGTACTGCATTTAAAAAAAATGATTAAAAAAATCCACACACTTACAGACACACACACACACTCACTCACTCACTCACTCACTCTCTCAAATAGACCCCCCTCCCTCCCCATAAATGTACATTTTTTTGAAACTAAATTGGCTTTGAAAACCCCTCTTCCACAGAGATGAGAAGAAGAGAAAGATAAGGAGGGAGGGAGGAGGACTGCAGATGACCAGAACTCACTTCCTCCACAAGGGCCAGATGCCAAATGTTCAATGGTTGGGTCAAAGGCAGTCCACAAAGGAGACTGCCCAGTGCTGCTGCTATCACCACCAGGGGCTCCAGCAAAAATCTCAGCTCCATGGTAATACTGAATGCGTGCAGTGTGGCCAATGAACTGTGCTGGTGTAAAAAAAAAAAAAAAAAAAAAAAAAAAAGGCAAACACAAATCTAAAGACATGGATAAAGCCCAAAAGAGCCCAGGTCCACACTGGGTAAGCCCTGGGTAGGGGGGAGGGTTGGTGGGAGATGGTGCAGACAAGGGAGGTCTATACAGCAAATAGTTTATATTACAGATGACTGGCAGTTTAGAGTCTCTTCCCAGTTCTACTGCTGCTCCAGCCCAAAGAGGGCAAATTAAAGGAAAAAGAGGAAAGGTGGGACACGGTGATGGGGCATGCAGGGTCAGAAGCAGCAGCCTGGGTGTGCTCATATAAGCCCCCGTCGTTTTTTGTAGTCTTCCAAGTTCAGAGATCTTCTTGGAGCCCCATCCTTGGCTGGTGGAGCCTTGGAGGTGATGGCCAAAGCCTTTGACTCTATGAGAAAGAAGAGCAAACTGGCAGTGGAGGTACCTGCAAAGTCCTTTTAGTCTTGTGCTTCACTCCTTCAGGTAGCTTCCTGACTGTTTCTGTTCCCTCTCAAAATATATTTTCAGTCTCCATAAATACTGATGGGCTGACACCCCCATTTCTTCCTTAAAATAAGCTGCCTTACAGGCTGAGAGGGCCAGAGAGCCATCTGATCCTTGGCTATTACCACTCCCACCCTCACCTACCTGAGCTGGGAACTTGTAAATCAATCTTCACATCAAAATCATGTACTTTGAATAAGTCTTCAGAGAGGTCACTGGCTGACTTAGAATTCAAATCTTTATCCTTTCCCTGACCCTGCAATGTGAAGAGAAAAACTAATTATAAAAGCATAAGTGAAAGTGGACTTCAAGCAGCAGCTGCCACTAATATAAAAGCTCTTGTTCAAGTTCATTACATTTTCCTACTAAAGTCCTTTTTTGAAAGGCCACAAAGAACTTTTTTTCCTGAAGCCTAAAAGCAAAGGTGAGAGAGGACAGGCTTATGTCTGTGGTGCAAAGGTAGAAAGGGTGGGCTTAGACAGCAAACCACCTTCTGACTCAAGATTTCATGAATTCCTGGAACATATTGGGCCTAACTTAACATTTGGGCCTAAGAGAAGACCTAACTTAGGCAGAAAAGTGCTTTGAAATGGACAGTTTCTCTCAGTTTAACATTTTAGTTTTCAAAGAGCTTTCACTTTTATAGCTTATCCTTACATATCATCTGTTCCTAATTATCCTGTAGGTAGGGTATAGAGTGTTATTCCCATTTTCCATAAGAGAAAATGTGGATAAGAGGGCTAGATGTCAGTTGCCTAAGTCACAGTCAAGGCCTTAGTCAATTAGTGGTGTTCGGTTTAGAATTTAGGTTGTCTGACCAAAATTCAGTAGCTGATTATTACATTTGTACATAACTGGGATGGAGAACGGACAGCAAATGGGACTCTATTTTCCTCCAGTTGGGAAAATCAAGCCCACCTGGAGGAACACTCTGGTGCCCAGGTCAGCACAAGGTGCACACTCTGGTGCCCAGGCCAGCAGCCAAGCTCTATGCGCCACTCCAGGGTAAGGGTAGTGTTGCACTTACCTTGCTCATTTCCTTTGGGACATCTGGTAACACTCCAGAACCGTATTTTGCATTCAGCTGGGCCAATATGGCAGCTTGTACAGCTGGGTCTCTGGACTGAGAAAGTAAGTTATTTTGCAGATTGTTCAATATCTGCACAATCCTACTGTGTTCCTTTCCCACCTACCACCACTAGCATCATAAGCACTACAGTGGCCCAATCAGCAGCTCAGTGGGGTTTTCCTCAAGGTAGCAAAAAGAGGCAATTAAAAGCTTTGAAGCCAAGCACAGCTTAGCAAGCCCCTAGGTAGGTGATCTAGCCTACACATTCCTAATGTCTGTGGCACTGGTAAACCCAACCTAGTACAAGGGGGTTAGTCCACAGGTTTGTATAAATCCATGCCAGGTTTTTACTACCTGTATGTCCTACATTAAGATAAAAAAGGAAGTATCAAGACCGAAGAGTTTGAGGCAAGCAAATCCCACTAAGACAACATTATTTTTAACTTTTTTATTAATCTCCTAATGGAATTCATTTTATGTCTCAGAATCTAGGTCCTGACTAAAAACGTCCTCTTTAGGGCACTCACATTGGAAACGATGGTAGGTTTGCACTGCCGCCTGGTAAAGGGATCCATCTGTTGGTTTTTCATGTTGTGACTTTCAGCCTGAAACAGACAGCATGCATTATAGAACTGTATCTCCTTCCCCTCTCCTCTCAGTCATCATAAGCTTGTAATAGTCTTTGCAAGGGCCTGAAAAAAGTCAAAAGCTATCTATTATCCTTTTTCCTTCAAGAACACCAGAGCAGATATAGGGGCAACAACACAAAGAACAAAACTGGAAGTTGATAAAAATAAATACTTGTGGAGTAGCATCTAAGGATAGGGAGGGATAAGATAGGGCAGAAGACTGCTTCTTTTCATTATAAATTATATGGCTATATATGTGCATACAGAGAGCACATATATGTTAAGTGTACAGGTTACTTCATCAATTCAAAAAATAAACTTGAACAAGATGTAGAGATTTCATAACATTTTATTAACTGAAATTATTTTTAGTGATCCAGGTAAAGTTGTCTTACTCACCACAAGGGCCTTCTCAGACTCCACAATGTTCCACTCTCGGTTCCGCTGGTTAATGTAACTGGAAGGTGAATAAGAGAAATAAGTCAGTGGCTATGAAAGGAGGAAAGGAATCACTGAGCCCTGACGTGGGAGATATGTGCAGCCAGTGCAGCATAGAATGTACAAGGCCACAGGCTTCCCTGATAACTGTGGCAAGGTCCGTGGGCCAAAGATAGATGCTCAATCAAAACAGGCTCTGTAACACACCTGATAGCAGATATGTTCTTGGTTCGCTGGCGGTCCAGGGCCTCTGCCCGCTCCTCCAGCTCATTCAGCTGGTCCTGGATTTGTTTGGCCTTGTCCTGATCACCTAGGTCCTCAGCCATGGCCTGCGCACAGAGAAGAGAGTGTTTTTGGCTATAACCATCTCCATATCAAATGTCCCATCTTGTAGCACAGGCAAGATATCTCATATGAACAAATGACAGAAGAAGTGAAAGAATATTGAAAACAAACTTTACAAAAGCTAGGTATGATTTTTATATAGAAGTAACACCTTCCCATATAGCTACCTGGCTCTGGGTCCCTAGTATCAGTGATGTGTAACATTAATCTTAAAACCCAGGCCCCCTACCCAAACAAGGCTTACCCCATCCTGATGTGAAGAACAGAAAACCACCCACCACAGCTGGGCTTGGCAATATCATTTGATACTAATGTGGGGTCTATGAAATTACACATGAAACGAGTGACTAGACAGTTAGGAGAATAAGCAAGAATAGCTTCAATTTATAGGAAGGAAAATCCTGCTACTACTAACTTGGCAGAGGGTGAATAAGTCTAACTTCCACATACCCTTATAGGACAGGGAAAGAGGTTTGAGTATAACTCCTTACCTTTTCCTTTAGCAGTTGAGTCTTCTTCATAGCATAGTTGGGTGGAGCTTTCCTAAACCTTTCTTTTTCTTTTACGATCTGTATCAAAAGAGATACCAGCAGTGAGGTATTCCTAATCTATTTTGTAGATAGGCTAAGTGAGCCCATTTTGGAGAAAAGCAGCTAGTTAAAAGGGAGCAGCTATTCCTACAGCAGTGTTGAGGTGGGGGGGGGGGTGTGTGGTAATGCTAGCCACTGTCCAAGAGAACAGAGATCAAAAACTTTTATCAAAATGTTCTGGAGAAAGAAAATGCTTGACGGACCAAGACTAGCAGAATACAGATCCCTGAATCCTGAATACATTTCTTTAGACTGACTCCAAATGAGAATGTATAAAAACAAAAAATCTTGATAAACTATAAATAGTGAGATAGCAATATCAGCATTCCTGCATCCTCAAGCATAGCAGCATAGCTAAACACATCAAGATATAGGGAAAGAAAAAAAAGCATCCTCTTTTCTAACACTGGTTCTTGATGAACCTCTAGGCTCTGGGGCACCAGGTTTCTTACCTCTTCAATGTCTTGGTCATTGAATTTATAATTAAGAGCTTCTTTAATAGATAACTCCTTCTTATTAATTTCATCTAGAGTGGGCAACTGCATGCCAGCAGAGAACATCTGGATCAAAACAAGATACAAGATTATTAAGGGATTTTGGAAAGAGATGCTCTGAATGTTTTCATGAACAACTGTTAGGTAATGTCTATCCACTTACCGCTTCTTTCCACTTCATGAATTCGCTTTCAGTGAATTCCTGGTTTGAGACAAACTCTAGGCGGAATACTCGTTGGTCATTGCCATGCCTACACAAGAATGGGTATGTTGACTACAGTACCAGCAAAGCAACCCTCCCAGACTATGTACTACCTATCTCTGTGGTTCTCAAACCTGGCTAACCTTTAGCATTGGTTAGGAAGATTTATAAAAATTTGAATGCCAAAGCATCACTGTATATCAAATCCTGTGCTGGCAAAGTTAAGTGAGTCAGTGCCGTTTTCCTAGGGATAGACATGCGCTGCACATTATGGCTACTGCCCTACCCCGCCTCAACTAGTTCTTTTTAAGCAGACCAGAAGAGATGATGGGGATGGGATAAGGGAATGGAATATCCATAGAGACAAAATTAAGCTCTAGCAGAGTCATGTCTATTACCTGCTATTTGTAGTAATCATGGCAAATTGCTTATATTCCTTCCTATAATAGGGGGCTTTAGAATTTTCAGGCTCCAAAAAGGCAAAGACTTGTGTGTGTCTATTTTGTTCTTGCCTCTATCCTGATGCCTAGAATAGTAGCACGTAGCAGGCATTCAGTGAATATCATGTTACAGAAGAGGAAAATAAGTCTACAGAGATGACGTGACTTGTCAAAGATCAGGTTAGTTAGTGACAGAGCCAGGATCAGAAGCAAGCCTCCTGATCGTGCTCAAGAAATGCCAGCAGGGCCCTCAGAGGAAGGAGTCTCACAACCTGACTTTTTTTTTCTATACGTCCTACCACTTCGTATCCTTGATGCCCCCAATGACAGAGATCTATCCCACTTCTCTGGAGGGAAAGGCAGAATACAAGTTTCCCTCCAAATCCTTTAAAAACATCACATTAGGAGAGAATAACAGCCCACACGAACAGTGCCTATTTGCAGTAGAAACAGAAGCTGCCATAGAAGCACCTCTCCTACCGTAGTTGTAGTCCTTTGTTTGTTCTGGTGCCTCCAAGCTGGTAAACTTTGGCGGTTTCTACAACACCTGTGATTTCAGCAACCTAAGTGAAAGGGCAGAGAAAATAGTAAAAAACAGACTCTTTCAGAGCCCTCCATATCATATTCTCTATGGCTCAATCTACCTAAGTACAGACAAGTGACCCCGCACTGAGAGGAGCTCACAGCTGAAAGATGTTCTGGCATCCTCTCTCAGGTTTAGAACTGATGGTGAAGCACCAGGAGCCCTGTGCTCAGAGTAATCAAGTAACAAGAGAGAAGCCAGTTAGCTTCGTGGGGCTCGTTAGAAGCTTCCTCTCCAACTTAATTATACCTTACTAGGAGATGTACTTGGGATTTCAGAGGTTAGTTTTATAACCAAATGTCAACACCACAGAGGTCAATTTCTGTTGCCAAGCTTTCCAGGACATGGTATGGCTGGTCTTCAGAGGAGGAGGTAAGCACATGTTAAAACCATACAACCCAGAACAAAAACAAAAACAAAAAGCAAAAATCAAACAGCTATATTCTAGTCAACCAGACCACAGGAGCAGTGCTGTAACCCACAAAATACCTTCTATGAAGTTGGAAGGTTTTTTTCTTTACAACCTCAATATAATTCTGTTTCGGAAGTCACTTAATATGTAACATGGAAAATTTTCATTTACAGTAGGTCCTCGAATAATGTCATTTTGTTCAATGTCATTTTGCTATAAAAAACTGATTCCCAGCTGGGGCCACTGTCTGTGTGGTTTGTAAGTTCTCCCCATGTCTGTGTGGGTTTTCTCAGGGGACTCCGGTTTTCTCCGACATCCCAAAGATGTGCACGTGAAGTGAACTGGAGTGTCTACATTGTCTCAGAATGAGTGTGTGCATGCGTGTGGGTGTGAGTGCCCCTGTGACGAAAGGGTATGCTGTCCAGTGTGGGTTCTTGACTTGAGTTCTGAACTACTGAGACAGGCTCCAGCCACCCATGATCCTGAACTTGAGTAGGATTGGAAAATCATTACCTCTCATTTTTATTTTTATTAATCTTTCTTAATAAATGTTTTTTAAATGTATGTTTAACACATTTATTTAAATGTTTAATATTAAAAGTGTTTTAGATTTCTATTTAGTTTGATTTTTTGTGATAAGAAATATGCCACAGGAACTTAACTCTTGTTTATATCAATTAGCCTATGACTAAACTGGTTTCATTGTATGTTGTTTCGTTTAAAGTCTCAGTTTCCAAGAACCTGCCAACAATGTTTAGTGAGAATTTATTGTATTTATTTTTCAAATGAGCAAAACTTCCAGATTATATAACTTACAACAAAAACTTCATAAATGTCTTCCTTCTTGCTTTTATATATAGAAGACAAAATTATTCTAAACCCAAACCTACCAGTCCCTTCAACTCTAAGCACTCTTCCTGGCTATGGGTAACATATGATCCTCAGGTACCTCAGACTGTCATTATTCTGTGGGCATCTCGACTGAAGTCTATTTTCCCATCAAATAGAGGTTGAAGAGTGACAGATTTGTTTAGTAGTTCCTACTCCCAGTCAAGAATCATTCATTACATTTAAAACATAGACAACTGTCCAAGGAAGAAAACACTCACCCGGTAAACTGGTTTGCTATTGTGGTTTCCAATGCCAATCCGTACAAAGCATCCTGTGACAGTTTTAGCAAAAAAGGGCATGTGACACCAACGTTCTAGCTTATACCGTGATAATCGAACCCGATTCAATTCTTCAGGTAAGGAGACTGGTTGTGATTTTGGAGGGATCTCTTCTTTCCTATGAGGAACAAAGGGTGCAGGAAAAAGTATTCATCATAAAAACATATCAAGATATATAATACCACTTCTTAAAACTTAATACAACCCAAGTACATGTGATTAAGGCAGGAGGAGAAATAAATGCATCAATAAGAAATAGCAGTAATGGAATCCTATTACTAACCAGTAGTGTGAACTGTCTTGAATAAGGCTGCCATCCCAGATAACCTATCCATAAAAAAACTAATGGAAGCTCCTGACCAATGTGAGGGTAAGATGAGGTCAGTTCCTACTTGCTGAGCCCAAATGAAATGTCCAGGGGTGAAGGCCAAGATCCAAAGGCAGAAACATATCTTTGGACTAGTATACTGGGAAACTCAGCTCAGCAATTCAGGGTACTGAACCAAAAAATTCATAGCCCAAATGGTGATTTTGGAAACTATGCTAAGCTTCTTTTCAAAAAATCCACCCACCCTAACTACTAGACAAAAATGTATACAGCTTACTCTTCTTCTTCATCGGATGACGATGTTCGGGATGAACGGTCTGATTTTTCACTGGACTTGTCATCCTCTTCCTCCTCCTCGTCATCAGAGTACACCTCACTGGTTTTTAATGGCTGTTTTTTGGCGAGGAGCTCAGCTAAAAAGCAAGGAGAAATGTTTACTTAGCCCTAGTATACAAAAAAAGGGTTGAGAGATTGTTGCTAAGTAGGCAGAAAGGGTCACCAACTCTACTGACAGTGGCTTTTATCACACTCAATACACTTGAAGGTGGGTAGAAAAGATGGGGGAAATTTTTAAAATGTTTTTAGGGAATCTTGAGGAAAACTGATATGGTAACTGTCTCAACTACTCAACTCTGCTGTTGTAAATAGGAAGTAGCTATAGATGATTATGAGACAAATGGTCATCATTGTGTTCCAATAAAAATTTATTTACAAAGTTAGTTTATCAACCACTGTTCAACATAAAAACTAAGGAGTGATTTCTAAGATACACAGTTAAGTGAAAAAAGCAAGGCAGAGAAAAGTATCCACAGTATGCTATCATTAATCTAAAACAGGAGGTATATCTGTGAGGTATATCTGTGTCCTTTTGTTTTAAGAGGAAAATATCTTTAAAAATTTAAGTGGTTACCTATTATGGGAAGAAGGCAAGGGGTGAAAAGAAAGTTTTACAGAAGCTAAATTTTTTGAATAACCTTGTTTAGTAGATTTGACTTTGGCACCTGGTATTTTATATAATCATAAAATAAAATAATAACTCAAACTCATGTCTATATTTCATAAGCAAAATGAAACAAAGTAATCATTTGAAGGCACCACTACAGAAAATGAACTATAACCAGCAACTTTAAAACATAACCACTTGAAAGGCACAATATAAGCCAATGGAATAGAAATCCCAGAAATAAACACTTGCATATATATATGGTCAAATGATTTTCAACAAGGGTGTCAAGACCATTCAATGGGAAAACAACAATCTATTAAAAAAAAATGGTGTTAGTAAAACTAAATATCCCATAAGTAAAACCAAATAACAAAACAAAACAAAAAATGAATTTGGACCTTTACCTTATACCATATACAAAAATTAACTCAAAATGGATCAAAGACCTAAATATAAGAGCTAAAACTAAAAAACTCTTTAAAAGAAAATAGGAAAAGCTTCATGACAGTAGATTTGGCAATGATTTCTTGGTTAGGATACCAAGAACACAGACAATAAAAGAAAAATGTAAAGTTAAATAATAAAATATATGATCTTTGTGTCTGGATTCATCAAAATTAAAATTTCTATGCATCAAATACATTATCAAGAGTGAAAAGACAACCTACGGAATAGGAGAAAATATATGTGAATCATAGATCTGATATGGAATATTCAAAATATAAAAAGAACTACAACAACAAAAAGACGTTGATTAAAAAATGGGCAAAACATTTAAAGATATTTCATCAATGAAGTTATCCAAATGGCCAATAAGCACGTGAAAAGATGCTCACTATCACTAATCACCAGGGAAATGCAAATCAAAACCACAGTGAGATACCACTTCATACCCACTGGAATAGTTACTATCAAAAAAGTCAACAACAATTGTTGGTGAAGATGTGGAAAAAGTAGGACCCACATATATTGCTGGTGGGAATGCAAAATGGTGAAGCCTCTGTGGAAAACAGTCTGGTAGTTTCTCAAAAGGTTAAACACAGAGTTGCCAAATGCTTCAACAATTCTACTCCTAAGCTTTTACCCAAGAGAAATAAAAGCATGTGTCTACTCAACAACTTATACACAAATGTTCATAGCAGCATTATTCAACAAGTGGAAACAACAAAAATATCTATGAAGAGGTGAATGAATAAATAAAATGTGTTTATCCATACAAAAGAATATCATTTAGACAAAAAAAGAAGTACTGATATATGCTACAACATGGATGAATCTAGAAAACGTTACACTAAGAAGCCAGACACAAAAGACTACATATTTTATGATTCCATTTACATGAAATGTCCAGAATAGGCAAATCCACAGAGACAGAAAGTACATTAGTGGTTGCCTAGGCCTGGGGGATGATAGGTCTGGGGAGGGAGGGTGGTAGCTAAGGGATATGGGATGTCCTTTTAGGGTAAAGAAACAGCCTAAAATCCATTGAGTTTTATTATAGAGCTCTGCGAATATACTAAAAACCATGGCCTTGTATACTTTAATGAGTAAACAGTATAGTATCAATTATATCTCAATAAAGTTGTTATAATAAACAAAATAAAAAACTCTGGCATCCTGATTTCAAAATGGACTTAGCATGCTCATAATAAATTTTATCGTTAAAAAAAAAAAAAAAAAATCCAGCTCTGTACACTGAAAAGCTTATATGTAATAGCCATCCCAGTAGCATAAGCTAGACTTATGTCTAGACTGTGGTGTCTAAATACAATTTATTAAAAAATTTAAAAAATTAAAAAATAAGAACCAGGATTCCTTGAAGAAATGGCTGATTCTAAATCCAGAAAGCAAAAACTGTTAAAGATGACTGGTGTCTCATGTCCAAAGAACTTGGGCTACAACTGGTTGAAGATGGGCCATTATGAGTCTCAATAATAATAATAACTGCAATGAATTAAAATATATAAAGTATTTAAAAATCCATGAGTTCACAAGTATATTCAAAATAAACAAAAAAACTTTACTGATTACCTTTGGAAGTTAATGAACTATCTCACACTTTTGAAAACTAGTAAAAAAGAAAAAACCACGCAGTTATTCTGCCTTTTTTAAAAATATAAAATGTATATAGTACTAATTAAATAGCTGATGAAGTTTCCCTTAATAGAAGTAAATCAGATAATAAATGAAGAATGATAGATTAGACTATCACCAGACTCTAATTCATAATAAATTATCTAGATGATAATTTTCAGTGGCTGCTGAAACAGAATGTACTATCATTAACAATTCTTCACGTTCTCTGCACCCATGCCCTTTACCATGTGACTCAGTGGTTCAACCCAGTCATTACTGTTGGGCTTGATCATATGACTTGCCAATGGAAAGCGCACACACCTGAAATGGCCAATTCCAAGTCTAGGCCTTAAGAGATGTCTCACGTTTCTGCTTGTCCCTACTATACTTTTGCCATCACCATGAGAAAAATTGTCCTGGGTATACTAGTCTGAGGAGGAAGAGAGATAGACCTGGTCCTAACCTGTAGCTAGGGAATCATTTCAGCTAAACTGCAAATGCATGAGCAGAAACAAATAACTGTTTATCTGAATTTGGGCAGTTTTGTAGTAAAAGCTAAGTGAGAACTGGTAGTATCACAAAATGAGAGACAAGCATATATCATATGTCTCCTGGTGGTAGTAAACATCACCTAAAACTTACCCTTCCCCAAAACCAAAAAACAAAGTAGAAACAGAACAAATTCCAATCTGTTCAATTCTCTACCTTTGACTACAAATTACACTATTATTTTGTGTTCAGAATTCCCCATAACAAAAAACTAAAAAATGGAAAAAGTAAAACTAGGCCCCAGAAAGTCAAATCACGTGATCAAAGACATAACAAAGCCATTCCCCAACCCCATGCCCCCGCTCACCTGTTCTGTTCTTCCGTTTTTCTCGCTCTGCTTTTAGTTCCTCCATGGCTTGAGATTTCTTATCTAGTTTCTCATCCCGTTTGGAACGCCGTTCCTTATTGTGGGATGTTACCTGGGAAGGAAAAGATTATGTAGGATGGTTCTTTTTATCAGCTGCCGATGGTATAACTTTCTATACCCAACCATCAATCATTCAGTTCCTCACTGTGGATCTATACTGGCTGCAGAAATTGAAACTTGTTTAAAGGGACACAGCTTCCTCTTGTGGACAAAATGGATAGAGCAGTAAAGTCAGCCCCTGCCTTACCTGCCTAATAAAAAGAAAGCCTAAGAATTACAAGAATAAGCATTTTCAGGAAGGACATATAGATCATAGCTAGTATTTGTTGATATTGTCCACAAAGCTTTTTGTGATGAATAAAGACATGACTAATTTTCCCAGCTATATTTACTACCATGTCCAGGATGACATACACCTGAGTAAACTTAACCAATCTAACTACCTGGGACAGGATGTTTACTAACTTTCCCTTAAGAGCTGCTCACATCAATTGGGCTTTTTAAATGCAGACTTGAGTGAAGAATTCTTAAGGAGTTAATCATAACAGCTAATGGTGAAATGATATTTCCAGAGATTAATGAAACCTAGAAATGGAAGACAACAAACAATAGTCTTGCACTAACTGACCTACGCTGATTAATATGAACTCATCTTTTATACAAATTTATGTGCAAACTCTCCCTCTTCCCTCTCCCTCTCTCAACAGAGGTTTTACTCTTTGGATAATGAAGACCACTGAATCTCCTACCTGAGATTCTTGAATTTGTGTCAGCTTTTTCTTTTCCTGCTCTTCTTCTTGCTTTTTCTTTTTTTCTTTCTTTTCTTTCTTTTTGGCTGTTTTTAGTTTTTTCTTGATTTCAAATCTGGTTGAAAGATTATTTGTTTAGTTTTTAAGTGGCAATGAAATATCTGTAAAGACTGATTTCTATTAAGAGAAAGTAAGCAGGGGGGAAGGAGTTAATAAACATTTTGGCTTCCTGCAAGAAAATCCAATATGTAAGTACCATAAAAATATTAAAAATAAGTATACCAAAAGTACTTAAAAGCATTAAGTTGGAATAGCCTTAAAATGAGAGAAAATATTCAGGATACTACTATAATCCTATTGGTAACACACAGCTCTTTCTCAATCTTCACATAGTAGAAGAAAATAGTTGATTTTTAAATCAACTCCAATGGTGTTCAATTAGAAATAGAATGAAGCCACGGAGAGCCACTGTCACATTTTTAAGGCAGTCAAGACAAAGGCTGTATTTGAATCAGACTGTTTTCTATCTTTTTTCATTATGAAACATGCCCCCCACACCCCAGCAAACTTGTGGATAAATATGCTATTCTCTTAAACAAATGGAATCTAGGCTTCATCTCCACAATAAAATCAGAATTTTATGAAATAAAACTATTTTTTTCTGTGAATTTCAGGAATTTATGAATGGGATAAAGGAATATAATAAACATTAAACTCTAACCATAACATTCTAAAAATAATCTCAGGAGCCAAATTTTTTACTTAGTTCTTAACAGTACTTAAAAAAAATTTTATGTCCTTTTCACTCATTATTAAGGTTGTTAATGTACTTGTATAATGCGAGATGGAGTGTATTGTTATGAATTTACTCCTTCTTAAAATAATTCAACAACACATTCTTAAATATCCAATGTGTCAAAGAAGAAATCACAAAGGAGGTTAGAAAGTAATCTGAGATGACTGAAAATAAATACACAACATATTAAAATTTACATGATGTAGCTAAAGCAGTGCCTAAAGGGAAATCTATAACTGTAAATGCCTATGTTAAAAAAGACATTTCAAGTCAATAACTTAACCTCTACCTTAAGACAGTAGAAAAATAAGAGCAAACTAAATGTAAAACAAAAAGAAGAACAACAACAGAAATTAATGAAACACAGAATAGAAAAACAGTCTTGGCTAGACTGACCAAGAAAAAAAGACAGCTCAAATTACAAAAATCGGGTATGAAAAAGTAGATATCACCAGCAACCATATAGAAATAAAAAAGTTCATAGAAAATACTATAAACAATGGTATGGCAGCAAGTTAAGTAACTTAGATGGAATAGAAAAATCTCTAGGAAGTCACAAACTACCAAACTTGACTCAAGAAGAAATAGAAAAATATGAATAGACCTATAAGAGACTGAACTAGTAATTTAAAAAAGTTCCACAAATAAAATCTCAGGCCCAGATGGCTTTCTTGGACAATTCTACCAAATACTTAAAGAGTTGATACTAAGTCCTCACAAACTTCCAGAAAACAAAAGACAAGGAAACAATTCTCAATTCATTCTATAAGGCCAGTGTTGTTCTGATACCAAAACCAGACAATGACATCACAAGAACAGAAAAGTACAGACCAATATCTCTTAAGAATACCAATGTAAAAATCAACAAAACAGTAGTGAATTGAGTCCAGCAACTTATAAAAAGGATGATACACCATGATGAAGTAGGATTTATCTCAGAAATGCAAGGTCGGTTCAACATAAGAAAAATCAATCATTGTAATATGCTATATTAATGTAATAAAGTACAAAACCTACATGATTGCTGCCTCAACACAGAAAAAGCATTTAATAAAATCTAACACTTGTCCTGATAAAAACTCTCAACAAACTATACAGAAGGGAACTGCCTCAAACTCACAGAAAGACATCTATAAAAAAATCCACAGCTAACATAATACTTAATGGTGAAAGACTGAATCCTTTCCCCCTTAAGATCAGAAACAAGACAAGGATGTATACCCACTCACCATTTCTATTCAACAAGGTATACTGGAAGAAAAGAAAAAGAAATAAAATAATCCATATTGGAAAGAAAGAAGTAAAATTAATCTCTTTTTGCAGATTACATGACCTTATCTTATATATAGAAAATCTTAAGAAAGCCACTATAAACTATCAAAACTAATAAATGAACTCACTATGGCTGCGGGGTACAAGAACAACAAAGAAAAATTCATTTTATTTCTATATACGTGCAGTGAACAATTTGAAATTAACCAAGAAAACAATTCCATTTACAACAGCACCCAAAAGAATAAAATATTTAAGAATGGAGTTAACAAGTGCTAAACTTTTACATCAAAAAAGTCAAACATTGTTGAAAGAAATTAAAAAATACCTAGAAAAGTAGAAAAGACACCATATTCATGGACTGAAAGACAACAGTTTTAAGATGAAAATACTCCCAAATGTGATCTACAGATTCAAGACAATTCCTATAAAAAGCCCAGCTACTTTTTTTTATGTAGAAACTGACAATCTGATATCAAAACTCATGTGGGAATGCAAAGGGCCCCATAGAAACAAAACAATTTTGAAAAAGAAAAAAGTTAGAGGACTCGCACTTCCCAAGTTAAAAACTGACTATTAGCTACAATAATCAAAACAGTACGGTACTGGCATAATGAGAGACATATACATAGATCAAGGGGAGAGAACTGAGAGTCAACAAATAAATCCATATATCTATGACTAATTGATTTTTGACAATAGTGCCAAGACTGGAGAAAAAATATCTTCAACAAGTGGTACTGGGACAACTGAATATCTATAAGCAAAAGAATAAAGATGAAACCCTATCTTATTCCATTAATAAAAATAATCTCTAAATGGATCATCAAAGACCTAAATATATGAGCTTACAAGAAAACATAGGGATTTGTAAATCTTCATGATCTCGAATTTGGCGATAGATCCTTAGACTACTATCAAAAGCTTGGGCAAGAAAAAAAAAACTGTTCTTCATCAATATTAAAAAACTGGGTGAATCAAACAACACTATCAAGAGAATGAAAATTACAACCTACAGAATAGAATGAAATATTTGCAAATCATGTATCTGTAACAGTCTAGTAACAAGATTATATAAAGAATTCTTACAACTCAGTAACAAAAAGACAAGTAACCCAGTTAAAAAGTGGGCAAAGGACTTGGGCATTTCTCCAAAGATGTATAAATGGCCAATAAGGACATGAGAAGATGCTTAACATCATTAGTTAACAGGAAAATGCAAGTCAAAATCACAATGAGTTATAGTTTACATCCATCAGGATAGCTATTATCAAAAAAAGAGACCCGGTGCTGTAGGTGTAAAAAATAAAAAATAAGGGATTGTAAACTGACAAGGTCCTTGTAATCTGTGAGGTCAACCAAGGGTTGCCTCATCTGAAAAAATTAAATTAAATTAAAAAAAAAGAGAAAAGTGTTGGCAAGGATGCGGAATGAAGCACTAATATATGCTGCATGGACAAACTGCAAAAACTAAGTAAAAGAAGCCAGTCACAAAAAACTATATGTATGATTCCATTTAACTGAAATGTCCAGAAATAGGCAAATCTATAGAGGCAGAAAGTAAATTAGTGGTTGCCTAGGGCTGGGAAACTTGGGAGGAAACAGAGAAATGAATACCAATGAGGACAGGATGAAGACAGGATTTCTTTTGGGGTGATGAAACTGTTCTGAAATCAACTGTGGTGATGGTTACTCAACTTTGTGAAAATATAAAAACCATTCAGCTGAACACTTTGAATGGGTGGATTCTATGGCATGTAAAACATATCTCAATAAAATTATTTTAAAAGTTAATAACAGCTTACATTTACATATGTTCTTATATGTATCATTTCGCTCAAGGCTTACAATCCCCAAGGAGGCAGCTAAGGCAGGAAGAGGAATAGTGACTAATTTGGATCACCCGGACAGTAAGTCTGACTTAAGGTAGACTGTCTGACTGAAAATGTCAGTGCTCTTTCTGTAACCAAGCTATCTTTTATGCTGCCTGCCTTCTCCTTAAAACAAAAAAAAAAGAGGCAGCTCGAAAATAGGTAAAAGATCTAACACTGAAAATGGCATCCCTCTACTGGTGCTGCTGGCTATAAAATGGGATGCTAATGGTGTTTACATAAAAAGATCATTATTATGATTAAATGAGATCTACATAAGACCTTTATTAAATGGAAAAAATAAAGGAAATTTCTGAGTTACTCTACTGCACTGCCTTGCAGCTGAACAAATAAGCTATGAAAAAAAATCTCAATTTTCTGTGAATGGCTCTGAACTTCTGTCTTAATTATCATCACTGTAAACATTCTTCCAGTCACCAAAAAAGGTCACTGAATCAGTCGACTGTTTCATCACATAAGGTGAAAATTATAAAAATCAAGCTTAAGATAAGCCACTCATTACTCTTGAGCTAGTCTGTGATTTTATCTTAGGGTCCTACTGTCCTTATATAAGAACCTCCTGTTATGCTTTCCACAGTTCAAATACACACATTTTAGAAGTCATCCCTAACCATCTGGCAACTCTGACACAGTTTCTCAAGTCCTGTTTGTTCCAATACAGGTAACCTTAGAAGCGTTCATACTCAAAACAAATGTCTGTTACTTGCTTCTGACTAAAAGCCAAACATTCTTTTCTAGGATAACTCACCATACCTAGTATGGTCTCCAGAAGGGACAAACAGGCTCCCAGATGAAATGGAACTAAGTGCTGCCAAAGAAATGTTTCTATTTTTCCTTTACGAAAATAGGTAGGTAGGTAGAAGGAACCTCGTTCTGAGGACTATTTTATTCCCTGAGACAAAAGCTAAGTTTATTTTTACCTTGAAATTACGTTAAAAGATAAGGAAGAACTTTCGCCATTTAAATATGGCAAAAGAATTCAGAATACTGAAGCAGCTTCTGAATAACAAAAAAATCAATATAACATTTGAGTTTTTTCTTTAAAAATACAAAAACCATGCTGAAAGGATAGTGAGATTCCTAATTCATAAATAGTGATGAGAAATTCCAAGTCTTAAATCCTGTGGAGACAGGGCTCCAAATGTGAACCTTTGAAAATTATTTTATCATCATTAAGGAACTACAACCTTACCTTCTTTTCAACACCTCTCTCTTCTCTATGCGATTGAACAGTTCTTGCTCTCTCTCCTTCTCTGTCATCTGTTCTAGGCGAGCCCTGTCTTCCTCATCTCCCATGAGGTCTTCTCCATAGCCATCATGGAACTCTTCATCTTCCGAGGAAGAGTCTGAATCTGAACTGGAGGAGGAGGTATTGCTGTCAGAATCTGACACTTCGCCTGCAACAAAGGCCAAAACACAAGATTAGGCTCTGCCAGTGGAGACTGAGGCCACAGGTGATGCCTGAGCATTGATAATCATTACTCCTTGGTGCGCCTAGGCAAAGTGGCACATGGCTATCTATCTCAGCTCCCTTTGACAAATGCAAACACAGGCTAGAGAAAGTTAGGGTGGACTAAAAAAAACAGCATGTTTTTAACTTTTTTATTTTGATAAAAATTGCAGATCTAAAGAAAAAAGTTGTAAGAGTTGACTTCCATATATCTTTCACTTAAGTTCACCCACTGTTAACACTGCTAATTTACTTTCTGTCTACATATATAAAATAATGTATACATTTTTATTATTTATTTTGCTGAACTGAGAGTAAGTTGCAGAGATTGTTACCCTTTACCCCTAATAACTTCTCCTAAAAATGACAGTTCATTACATAACCAATCATACAATTAACAAATTCAGGAAATTTAACATTGATGTAATGCCATTATTGACATAGCCTATATTCAAATTTTACCAATCACAGTCCTTTATAGCCACTTTCCAGCCAAAGAAGGGCCCAATCTAGGAATATACATTGCATTTGATTGCTATGTCTACTACCATGTAATCTTTTTTTTTACCCTGTAATCTTCAACAGCTTTTTTGTCTTTCATGCCACTGGATTTGTGAAGAATATAAGCCCAAAATTATCTAATAGAATTTTGTGAGGTGATGATAAAAATATTCTCTATCTGAATAGCAGCTGCCACATGTGGCTACTGAGCAACTGAAGTGTGGCTAGTGCAATTGACTGAGATACTCAATTTTTAATTTTAATTAATTCAAATTTAAAGACACAGAATTAAATGTCCTCAATTTGGGTTGGTTGGTTTTATCAAGAAGTATTCAGGTTATGAATTTTTTGCAAGAATATTCCCCAAGTTATAATGTCCTTTTCAAAGTATTATATCAGGAAGCACCTGACATCTGTTTGTTCTATTACTAGAGATAGTAATTTGGATTTTTTTTGTTAAGACAGTATCCTCCAGATTTTTCCTTTGTAAAGGCACTTTTTTTCTCCTTTGTTGTTCCCCAACAAATTCTAATCTAATAGTTTTAACATACGTTGATAATTATTAAGTAAATCAATTACTACTATGATGGTTGAAAAATTGTGATTTTTCTATCATTTCTTCTACATCAATTGGTATTTTAAAAATTCAGTGTTTTAATGTGTCATTAAATTAATTAGTGAGTTCATAATAAGATCATTTTTTACTGAGTTTTTTATCTGGTTCAAGAATTTTCCTCTTCAGTCAGACCATGCATAACAAAGAAAAAGGGAAGGAAAGGTACTCAGGGTAAAGTGAGTTGAGGATCTAATGTAGGCACTCATCATAGTTTACTGGATAGGTTTCAGAGGTCTTGTTAATCCTTTGGAATTGCATGGTTCTTGCTTCATTCAGACTCTCTTGAAGGACCACTGAACAGATTATGGACTGCTATAATGCAGGCACCTTTCCCTTCCATATATGACCTTGCATCTTCAACTGACAAGAGTAGTTCTCTCCCAGAGTTTGGGCTGCTTGGTGCTCACCTTCTTCAGGGGCTGAGCTCTCAGCTGAACTGTCTTTGTCCGAACTGCCTGAGGAAGCAGTTTTATTGGCCTGTTTCTTCATGGTTCCTTTTTTCTCTATTTTTCTGGCCTTTCCTTTCTTCTTATTTTTATTGTTCCCAAATGTCCACTACAAGGAGAACAGAAAAAGAAAAACTGAAAACAGGGACTTTACTGAAGAAGCTGGGAGATTCAAGAGTTAAGAGTCTTTGATGTTCATCAAAATGATTACAAGTCTCTATACTGCATTGTATCCAAAACAAATACACTTTATATGAAGATGGATTTTTGATGCCTCGGTTAAAACTTCTTAACTTCTGGTTTGTAATTTCTTAGAGATAGGAGATAATAGATATAATAAACAAAATTTAATTAATACGCTTTTTTTCACAACAGAAAAACAAAGACATTAGCTTTACGGCAAGTCAACTGAATTAACTAAAACTCAGTTGTTACCGAAAAAAGCTAATGTTTCATATGGCAGAGAGAGCAGCAATTGCTAGGGGTTGGCATGTCTGAGTTTCAGCACACACAGAATGGTTTAGTTCTTGAATGGGTCCCAGAAAGGCAGGGAATAGAGTCAGGAAGAGAAAACTGCAAAAATCACAGGCAGAAGAGATGAGGGCCACTCTGATATGGATGGTAGCACTGGTATGAACTCCAAGGAGGCAGAAAGTAAAGTAGATCATTTTATGTATGTGTGTATTTTTAAATCTGCATATGTTATACTACAACATAATGTTTAAATGGGATCATAACTAAGAGATCCCATATATCTTAACGTAAGCAATCTGTTACTTGCATTATTAAAGTAACAGGCAGGCAATATAAAATTAATCATTCCATGGCCATAATAAAAAATCATCCTCATCAAGCGTTTTAATTGTATGGCTGAAAGAGACCATGCAACTGTTTTAAAAATTCACAGAGACTATTTTGTTACATTAAACCATACCTCCTTTGATATTTTACCTTGTCTATTTAGGAGAATGACTTTGGTGAAAAATATTTTACTTAAGAACTTCATGTACTATAAAGAATAATCATCTTTTCAGCACCACAGACTGAATTATAATCTAGTTTTAACATAAAATTTCTATATCTAATATTTAACAAAAGCACAAAGTCTTTGCTCCTTCACAAATTAACCTCCTACTTCACAAAGGCTAAGATCAGAAGTAAATTTATTTAGGTTTCTTTGGGGGCGGGGGTGGATAGAGGGGTAGTTCTGATGAGGCTTCCATCTTAGAATGTTCCATGTGAGGTATTCTTAAGTAGTACTATAGTCTGCTAGTTAACCTTGACAAAACATTGTGAAAGGGTGTTATTTTAATCTTCCAATTTTCCATTTTAGTTTACTCTTTGTTAATTTAATTGCCACTTTATTTTTGTACTCAAGAGCTAGAAAGGACAAGTGAAAATAAAACCACCACATGTTCTTGATGATAAATTAAGTGAATGAATGGTGACTTCCCTTTGTAAGTGAATTTACTTCTCAAACTTTAACATTTCAACGTGTAGATCATCATCATTTGGAAAAAATCTTAGTACTTCTAAAGCCTAGTTCTCAACAATATCAAATTTTAATCATTCAAGGAAGATAATTTTAGGTCAGTTTGAAAGAATCTAAGAGGCTAAAGTATTCAACTTCTGTTAACTGAGCCAAAATCAATGTCTGATGCTGATGGCACAGATATTACTAGAGGCAATAATGTATATAAAACATCTTTGCATCAGCTTTGGTTACAAGAAATAGCACAACCACGAACATATTAAGAGAGTAAATATTTACTGGCTGGTTATAAAAATGGGCATCACCCACCTCTTCCAAAAAGGGTGTCTTGGCCCTTTGTACTTCTATCCAATGGGAATATGAAGAGGCCGAGAATGTAAAGGTTGAGTTATCAGGGACACATGTGTGCTAGAGTGGTTAGGTCTATTTTGCCTATAGATTTGGGTTTCTCATGTGCAATAGAGCCAAATTCTGGACTCCCTAGGGGAAAAAAAAGTATATATGAGAGCAAAAAAAGACCTAAATGTGACAGTACACAGGTGAATCCAATTCAAGAGGTGCTAAGGGGCTACCTGGCTTCCTTATTCTTCTACCCTCTATCTGTTGCAATCTACCACTGCCCAAGAGTAGCAACTATCACTCATAGTCTAGAATGTTTATCCCTTGGGGCAAAAGGAGAAAAGAGTAAAAATTGGGGAAAATAAAATATTCTATTTAAAAAGCGCTTTCCTGGCTAAACTTGAATGTGGGTAGGGAACCTTGTTTTTTCTTCCAATGATTTTCAAAAGAAATGAGACACTGAGGCTGACTCAGTAGGGTCTATCATGCCAAAAGCAAACAACCAATCTCACTTATGTGACTGGATTTTAGGGAGATTCTAACCATGTAGGTAACTTTATTCTAAAAAATAAAATTTCTTGTGAATACACCTTTCTATACTGAGATGCTAAATTAAGCTATATATGTATACTGACTTTCTAACAAACTTATTTTTGAGAAACCTTTAAAATCTAATTTTAAAAACAATATATATTCATTACATGAAATTTTAAAATAATAGAAAAGTACTTTTAAAGTTAAAAAAAAAAATCACATTTCCATCATCTAAAGGATAAATAGTCACTTAAAATTTGGGAGCCAGTCTCATTATTCCCATTTAATATAGTTCCCATTTAATATAGAGGAAGAGATTCAAATGGGTCCCAATAATCTATCAGACTTTTTTTTCTGGAGAATAGATCACTTTTGTTATATTTTATATTTACTCCTATAAACCAGGGGTTCCTGAATGTTTGTTCTAAGCACATATTTTAAATATCTTCTTAGTACTTCTCTCCCAAGATCACAGAATCTAATATACTGTAAAGGAGATGCTCAAGGCTTATAGCAGGTATATCGATATAGAAATGTCTTAATCCAGCCATTATCCCAGAGACTGTTCACTTATCCATGCAAAAATTTTATTCAGTTGACTCTGAGACAGAGTGAAAATGAATTCCTCTTTCACTGCCAGAGTGTGGCAGTAATTAGAGTCTAAATGAATAAAGTACAGGATTCCAGGATTGCTCTTATGCTTTCTCTACCCAGCAGAGAGGTGAAGAAATTACCTAGCATTTCTTAATTTGTTTTGGGAGCTATGGCTTTACTGAAAGCCAAGCTCTGTTGTGACCTTAAAAATGCTCTAAAATGCACCACACAGAAGGCAAGAATGGAAAAAATCAGTGCCTGCCGATCTGCATCTGAGTATAGAGGCCAGTGCGACCACCCAGTGAGAGTGGTCAGTCAGGACTCTCATACACAATGACATCCTGCTTTCCTAAGCATTCTACATGCATGTAGGCCCACAAATAACAAGGAAAGTATTATGTATACATACAGTGAAGAAAATCTATAATGGAGACTAGAAGGAAGATTTTTCCTTAATAAATTAAAAGATTAGTAGTTTGACTCTCACTGATATAACCGATACTCTAACAGGCAGCAATTATCTAATAATTAAAGGAGGATTAGTACTACACAACCCTGTGCCACCTGAGTATGTGTGGCATGTTGTAAGCAGGTCCCTATTCTGGGAAGCAGTGGACCTTCCTTCCTGGCACTCAGCTAGCTGAAAGACAAGAAGGAACATGGAGAGGGAAGTGGTTGCTTTGGACTTGGCTAGCTATGAGATGCTGAGTACTTTGAGCATCCTGGAGGCAGAAAAGAAAAAAAAAATTAAAGAGAGGTGATCTCTAATGAACAAAGAAGATCATAGAAGAGGTTTTAGGACCCAGAGTAGAAACCATTGTAGCCCAGTTACTCCAAAATGAATTTACAAGTGAAACAAAATACTTTGAGGTAAGTAGCGTTTAAGAATAACTGGACTAGTGATAAACTATACTAGAATTATGGGTTAAAAGAACTGGAATACAGCTCAAGCACTTAATCTGAGATTGTTTCCTTATATGTAAAGTAGGAACAACACTGTTTTGACCACCTATCATGGTACTGTGAGACTCAAAGGAGACAGAATAAAAGAAGTTTAGAGTACATCAAAAACCATGAAGTTCTATATAAATGTAGGGTACTATTTTATGATGAGAAAAGAAACTCAGAACTTCTGAGAGCCTCTTTTTTCTTATCTGTAGTCTAGATGATCTCTATGATCCCTTGGATTTTTAAAGCTGTAAGAGTCTATGATCTGAGGGTTATACTAAGTCTAAGAAAGTGTCAAAGGGTTCTGAAGTTATTCTAGATTTTGACAGTGGTCAGCAAAAAGGTACATGCGGGAAGGGCATGGTTCCTGATTTAGGTGTGTTTTCTTTCTGAAAGTAGAAAAGGGTCAGTGGAGCCAAAGAGTAAATATAATTAACATCAGCCTAAAGAACATGAAGAATAACTTAGCTTTCTTTTCTACTGTGTAATTAGTCAGAAAAAAAAACACAAAAGACACTATTTTATAATCAGGTAATCACATATGTTTACCTAGAAAACACAGAAAATCCCTACACTCAATCTCAAAAACTACAGTCGGATTGTGGAGATAAAAACAAAAGAAAAACAGATGAAATACAAACAAAAGTAAAATATAAGCAGTACTCCATTCCACTGTTTGTTAGGGAGTATCAGAGTTTTCTGTAAACAAGTTTCAGTTCTATGAAAATCACTTTATTTTTCCAAATTCTTGTGATGTAATTTCAATGGTATCTAGATAAATGAGGTGCTACAATATGATTATCTACATAGCCAAGAACTGGGAAGTATATTAAATACGGCTTGTAAAAGCAATCCAAATAGCTGTCGCTAAGTTCAAGTACTAAAGCAGAGTATTCCAACCTAAACTCTACAGGGTCCCCTGGTTTCCTGACCCCAGAGCAGATCAGATGCAGGAAGTTGGAAGTAGAGCAGATTACCAAGACGAGAACAATGGCCACTTCTTACCTACAGTAATGGAGGAGAAAGAAAAGGTATAAAAAAGCAGTACCACAGAGCTCGACATTTTGGAAGTCATTATTTCACATTACGAGAACTGCCCTTTATAATCATGACTAAATCAACAACTACATATAATAATAAAATATCTATCAAAATTAAAAAAAATATATAGTGGTCTTTATATTTTAAACTTGCAAGATTTTAGGTTGGGATAATGCATCTGTGTGGAACGTCTTGTTCCAGAGGTACCATGTGTGTGAAAACTTTACTAAATCAATATATATACACAGGAAAATACTATCTTAGTGGTGAAGACCTTTATCGGAAGCATGTGCTAATTATGTATCATCTGTACGGTAAAGCAATAACAAAATGCTCTTGGATATCTAGGCTGACTTCCTGGAAAAGCTGTTACTAAATTAATTTATAAGTTGTACCTTTTCCAAAATGTTGTATTAATAATGGAACCAGCAAGAGATAACAGAGTGGGAATTAAGAATGTAACTAGATCAAAGTGGGAGAGCCCGAAAGATCAGATGGGATAAGAGAATAAGAGAAGGAAGAAGTTTCAGAAGTAGAAAAAAATAAAATGGGGGAAAAGCAAGAAGAGACAAGGGTTTTGAAGAGGCAAGTGGGGGCATAAATGTAACCAGAAAGGCTGACAAAAGTCTTGGGGAAGAAAAAATAGGTATGACAAGTGCTGAACTACAGGAGTTGGGCCAAATGTCTGTATTTCTCAAAAATGTTGAAAACAAGATTATAAATTAAGCTTTAAAACATAATTCTCATTTAGGCGGAGAGTATTAGAACTAATTCAGCTGTTTCCTAAGTCTAATGCAATATAATTCAATCTTGAACAACATCAAAAAAAGGGTTTTCTTGGTATCTAATGTGATTTTTACAAGTAACAAGTGAAAATCTAAACTTTCTTCTTATTTAGCTGCAGCTATCTGTTTTTATAGAATCCACCATAATACCAAAAAAAAAAAAAAAAAAAAAAAGACTTAACTAGTAGATTTAGGACCCTATTATTCCTAACAAATGGACTATTTGTTTTAGTCATTTAAAGAAAAAGAAAAAAATCACATCTTGTGAGTAAGCGGCTACTAGCACTCCTTTTCCTTACCTTGTTATTTTTTCCCCCTGCCACTCCTGTTTGTACCAGTGGTGGTGTTTCTCCAAACAAATGCTTTCAGGGAGTGACAGCACCAAAGTGCCACAGCATAGCATTATGACCTACCACTGAGGTATGCTTTCCAACTTCCCAGGCTTGGTCAATGTAAACCTTTTTATAGAAAGAGTCCTGTTTCTTATTCTTACATGTGCCCCCAGATATCATTGAGAATAAAGCATTTACCAAAAATAACATATAAATATAATCCTTTTCATCAAACTTAGGGTTTTTTTTCCCCCTGCAAAGATACTATACATGAAACATCTACTACTCCTTCCCTAATGGAACCTTAATGTCCAGTGCACCCACTTTTTCTAAATAGAAAACTTTCATAACTTCTCTCCATTCTACTCCCACCCTTTCCAGTTCATTAGCTAGGTATCTTCTTGCTCTAAAATCATTTCATGTCTCTCCTTATAACAAACCACCCGTTAATCTTCACGGCTGTTCTTGACCAGTTTTCTGTCTTAGCAAATCTGAAGGGACTAACACACACATATTAACATATATGCATTTTTTACCTGTACTCATTGCTCACTAATGACAATAAAAATAAAGAGGCAGGAGGGGAGAAGAAGGGTTGGGAGGTGTATTTGAAAAAACTTCAGAGTAGCTTCTGGTACACGTAGGCTCCATCTGGCTGAGAACTGCTGCTTTAACAACCAGATTTCTAAAAGACTAGTTTGTAAATAATAAAGATCTTAAAGCCATAGAGAAATTAGAAGACACAGCAAATTACCTCAGATGGGATTTTTACCTACAGAGACATGTGAATATCATTATGAGAGTGAGAAAAAAGCAAAAGACTCTGTCTCGAACTTTATATTCTAAAGATTTCTCAGAAGTCTACTCACACCAAAATATCTCTATAGCGGCCATAAATCTGAGTTCACAGTAATACCACTGAGCTCTCTAGTGGTTGGCAGGATTTTTTAAAAAAGATTTTCTTAATTTTTTGGGTGATTTGCTTAATTGTCCAAAGTAATGAAATATTCACCTTCAGCTAGTAGTCTAGGCTAAAGAGTGATAATGCAGACTGGAGAACAGGTGCCTTTCAGAATGACTATGATAGTGAGGCTGCTATTTCCAGTGAGATTGGAGGAAATGAGTCTGGAGAAGACCTGAAAGAAGCCTGTGGGCCTGAGGGGCTGGGACCTGGAGATAGCACCAGGAGTTAGAACCCTGTGGGGGGAAAGTTACTTAAAGTCTCATTCCCCACCGGGCATAGTGCAGCTTGCCTGTCAGCTTTTCCCCCAATAAGTGCATAAGCAGTTAGGGTAGTATTCTAAGGTGAGAACTTTTGGTTAAATAGCTGCAAGTTACAAAGGGAACCCTAAGCTCTATAAGTTTTTATGAACTATGGATGTACTCTAGCACGTTTTCGGCTCCTCTAATGCTGTGGAGATGACACACACTCTGTACCCCTGGTATAAGCAGATAAAAGGATGAAGGGAATCCCTACAGTAACTACATAATTGGGGCTGTGATTTAACAACGGAAATATAGACAACGAAATTCTTCATGAGATAGTTACTGCTTGTAATTTAAGGAATTGCAAAGACTATAAACATGTTACAGGGTATTCTAGACACAACACAGATTCAAACTTAATAGAATATAATTAGGCAGAGGGAGGGAACCCGCAGCAGCTAACTTCTGAAACTTGAAAAATAAAGCAGTTGATGTACGAATAGTAGGAAAGGAACATTATTTCAAGGTTTTCCTGTAATGCCTATACATTAAAAAAAAAAAATGGAGAAACAAAACAAATAAGCAAATTACTTCATAGAGCCCACTGCATTTCTAACAGACTGGGTTTATCATCAATTTGAGAGGAATTAAGGCTTCTCCATTAAAAATAAACAACAACAAAATAAAACTCACATATTCACTACCTCTTACTGTGGAAAGCAATTTTAGGTTTATTAAATTATTTAAGATTTAGAGAACATCACTATAGTCAATTAGAATGCAATCATTCCTAATTTGCATATACAGGGCACTAGTAATTACTGTTCTAGATGTTAATTAAATTTCATTATAATAAAAAACATTACTTTAGTGGAACTGTAAAACAAAATAAGTACATTGTTAAAAATACTTTCTTAAGACTGTAAGGTAAGATTAAACAGAAAAGTGATACCCGGCCTTTCTCCAGGAAATTATAGGCATGTAACAATGGGGATATATTCTGAGAAATGCATCGTTAGGTAATTATGTCATTGTGCAAACAGTATAGAGTACACTTACACAAACCTAGGTGATACAGCCTACTATACACACCTAGGGTATACAGTGTAGTCTATGGCTTGTAGGCTATAAACTTATCTGACATGTCACTATACCGAATACTGTAGGCAAGTATAACATAGTGGTAAATACTTGTGTATCTATGCACACCTAAACATAGAAAAGGCACAGTAAAAATACAGTACAGAAGATCAAAAATGGTACATTAGTATAGGGCACTTACCATGAATGGAGCTTGCAGGACTGGAAGTTGCTCTGGGTGAGTCAGTGAGTGAGTGGGAAGTGAATGTGAGGGCCTAGGTCATTATTGTACACCACTGCAGACTTTATAAACACTGTCCCACAAGCCTTCCCCGTTTCATTCCGACAAGGTCAGAAACAGAACATCAAAGCTGTCAATGCTGCTCCATGAACAGGGATGTGCGCTGGATTGATTGGAAATACCAAGCAGGAACTGGCTGGGTAAGGCGTAGACCACCATAATAGTGACTGTCAGGAGGGAGTGAAAGGTGGCCTGAGGATCAGTAGGAATAAGAAATCAAGATGGAAAGAAAGGAACATAGGGGATTGTCATGGTAATGTGGTTTGGCTACTGAATTTTGGAGCAGTGGTCAGATTAAAGAACTTTATGGTAATCATAAAAAAGAAGGTTTTTAACATCGAGAGGGAGAACTGAAGACTCGATATTTGACTTCGGAAATTTATTTTTGGTTCCACTGACCCTTTCGGGCATAAATGGGTCTCTCTGGCATTGAACTAATGGAAAAAATAAAACTTACCTATGCTATACTCATCAGTAAAGCCTGAAAATAATTCCAAAGTACAGGAACAGGCTGGCTCTACACTACCACAGAAAGTTTGTACTAAAGTGGCAGTGGCTCTTAATACTTTTTAAGGTAGTTCCTGTGAATTTGTATCCTTACACAGGTCTTATATGCTCACCAAAGCATTTATAGCAATGTACTCTAAAGACCATCAAACTAGATCTTGGAGGCCTATAGCACCCTATGAATATGTAGTGCTGAGGGGACAGGCTCCTCTGTGCTGAAACACATCAGTAGCCAACCGACTGACATTTGTGCACTCGAATTTGAGGTGCTGTGAGTGAGAAGGAATCTGTCACTCTCATCAGAGAAAAAAAAAATCTTCCTAAACCACATACCCTTCCATTGCTAACAGGAAAGCTTCTTGTCTTGCTAAAGTATTTCCCACTAAAATATAGTACTCTCAACAGAATTTGTTTTCTAACATGAGAGTGGGTTTAAAAAGATGAGAAGAAAACTAATAAAAAAGATGATGACTAAAAAGTTGTGCCCCTTCTTCTGCTGAAGGGCTGAAAACGAGACTAAAAAATATCCATGGATGTCCTTCAGAGACACTCACTAAAGTAACCAGCAATACAAGGAACATGACAATTCAAGAGTTTTTCTTTCCTAAGTTCTTGTAGACCTTAGGTTGTAGGTCCCAGTTTAGGAAAAGAGGCCATCAGGAGGCACCAACACATGGACCCTCAAATACCTGTCACTCCCACAGTTCTAGCCTATCCATACCTACCTCATCATCACTGTCAGATGTCTCAGAGTCTGAGGAGGCTGCAGGCTGACTCACAGGCGGCTCCTTTTCCTCAGAGTCACTGCGCTTCCGCTTTGCCAGGGACAATAGCTCCTAATAGGGCAGAAGTAGTCACATGAGTTTTGTTAAACAGAGAAGAAATATCCAAGAATAAAAAAATACCCATCCTCCCTAGATCTCTTCTACCTCTTTGTGTTTTCAACTAAAGAACATCATCATGGGAACTTTTAGCACATAAACAGACCAACTGCCAGTATTCCTAAGTGCTAAAAGAAGTGTGTTTTCAAAATCTGTTCTTGCCCTCTTAATGGCAAATATATGTCTGAAATGGAAGAGTGACTATAAAACTGAACTGTAGGCTACTTTCAAATTGTCACCATTTCCTCTGTAAGCCATAGAAGTACTGAATCTCAGGAATTACCGTAAGAACGTTTACAAAGGTAATTTGCTCACTGTTCTTACTGATATAGCTAACCAATACTTTGAGTATCCTCTTTCTGTAATTCACAGTAAAACTAGCATTATTCCGATCTGTCAGTCTGGAATAAACTGACAAACCACAAGTCATTTTTTATTTTGAATGTTTAAACCAGGAAAATAAAAAGTATATTTATGGTGGTAATCTCCAGGGTCTGACAACAAGCAGTAAATGTGCTGGCCACCGCACTGGAATCCTAATTTGACAATCCTAATTTTCCCATTCACCACTTCTGCCTCATCCTGATGATATAAGAGAGAGTAGAGGAGGAGGGATGTGCTATTAAATAAGTCACGGCTACAACCAGAATTCACTCTCTCATAGGGTTCCCTTCTCCTATTACTTCTCCCCAACTCAGGCTAGTCACTTACAAATGCAACAGAAGGATATTTGCTCTGGTTCTTGCTCTCAGTTAATATCCATGCCAGTCCACAATTATACTGTACTTACTGGATGCCAGATACTCTTCTAAGCATCTAACATGTAATCTTCACAATAACCTTAAGGTAGGTATCACTACCATTTCCATTTAAAAATAAACTAAAGAGCAGGAGAAGTTAAGTGACTTATCCAAATTAACGCAGCTAGTACATGATAGAGCCAGGATTCAAACCAGGGCATCTAGAATCCTAGCTCTTAATTCAGTCACGGTTTACAAGTCTAAAATATTTCCCCTTCTGCCAAAAAAGGAAAAATACAACTAATAAATACTAGCAGTATTATTCCTTGATGATAATGGCGCTATATAATTATAAGTACCAAAATAGATTTTAAAATAAAAGACTGCTACAAAGTATTTGTTTTCTTCTTCTACTCTCTTTCTATTTTAGGAGTATACCTTCCTTGGCCAGAATGAGAAAATGACCTTCTCAGATTAACAGCTGACATGGTGTCTTTCATACGCAGTCATGAAATGTCACTCACTAGAGAGAGCTAGCACACCAACTTCCTGAAAAGGCTGAAGATCATAAGAACACTCTGCTTTTTCATAACAAAATGGTAATTCATACTGATCAAATGCAAATTAAAGCAATATTTGTGTTTATGGTCTTGTAAAAATGACGTATAATTGACACACAGTACATTTTATCTTATATATACTTCTATGAGTTTGACAAATATATAGTTTAACTACTCCTACAATCAAGATATATGGACAGTTCCATCAACACTCCACTGTCTGTCCCTAAGACCTGCCTATCATTGAATAAATAAAATCATACAGTATATAGTCTTTTGAGTCTGGCTTCCTTACTTAGCATAATGCATTTGAGAGTCATTCATGTTGCAGCACGTATCAGTTGTTTACTCCTTTCTACTGTTAAGTAGTATTCCATTGAATGGATATATCACACTTTGTTTATCCACTTACCAGTTGAAAAATGTTTAGGTTCTTTCTATTTTAGGGCAATTATATGTTCATGTACAGGTTTTTGTGAAGACATAAGATTTTACTTCACTTAGGTAAATACCTAGGACTGGGATTGCTGGGTTATAATTTGTATACAGTCTTTATAATTATTTTTTTCCACATTACTTTGATGCAAATGTATAAAATTTAGTAAGACTTCTGTAGATAATCTCTTTCCTGACCGTTGGAGGTTCACGAATATGCCCAAATTCTGTTTTGATACTAACTCATTACAACATGGACTTGAATACACTATCAACCAAATTCTTCCCTAAAACGTTAACTGTTACATTAAAAGTTACTGTAACTAAAGTGTTAAGATGTTAATACTGCCTTTCTGTTAAAGAAGTTCCACTTTATATTAAAAACCTAACAAAAGGCTCTTCTTCATCGAAGAACAAATGCATCTGATAGGTACAGTCTTTCTTCTATGCTATTAAATACTATATTAACAATAGTATGGACACAGCAAAGACCTCTTAATAGTGTGAAAGATGCCCTTTCTAGAAGTTGAGAATTGTGCAGGAAGTTACTGGAGGATTTCATGGCAAGACTACTCTTTATAGTTAAATCCTTTATATTTTATTGAGGTCTTGTAGGTATAGCTGAACAGACCAATGTGCAACATAAAGGTCTTTCCAACTCTGCACACAAAAAGAGACCATCAGATTCACTACCTGTAGGGACTGATTTACCCAGTGCCTGTACTCAAAAAAAGTCAATCTAAAGCTGATTCATACACAGAGGGTAGGTCCATCTACAGCTCTCTCCGACCAGCCTGCTACACTGTGCCCTACTGGTTGAGATAATGTTTCTGTGTGTCTAGTAGTTCTCTTTCAACATCATTCCTCTATTTCATCTCATCCAGTTTTCACTTATCTCAGAATTCCTCTAGGGGAATAGCAGTGTGGAGTACCACCATGGTATATCAAATTTAACCTGAACTAAAGATCTGCTCAAAGTAATGCCAATGCCCAACATCTACAGGTATAGCTGTATAGGATGCTATATCTGGCTTCTAGAGCAGTTTCATTAACAGTGCCCAAAAGCCATATTTAACATAAAACTAGACTGCCAAAACTGAGACCCTATAATAAAGCAAGTTTAATTGCACCACGGTAATGTTTATTAAAATAATTATGGTTAAGATTAGAAGACTCATTAACCTTTAGATTTAATTCCCCAAACCCATCATTCACAAATAGTGTATTTTCTGTGATATCATGTTAGGATCAACCTGTAATAAAGCAACTTTGCTCCCTCTTACTTAAAAGAAACAGAGGTTCTTTATAGCCAATTAGCATGCTGACCTCTTTTTTCACTTGTTCATTTTGTAAATATAACTAATGTAAGTAATTAGTACCACCTAAGGTGACCAAACATCCTGGTGTGATCAGGACTCTACTAGTTTTAGGACAGTTGTTCACCCTGCTCCTAGTACTTACTATTTACCAAGCCCTGGATAGAAAATCATGAAGACACATAGTCAACCTCATGGAATTTAAAATCAAGAAAGAGAGCCAAACAATAAACAAATAAACAATTAATTATATCTAGTGATGGCGCTAAAAGGGAAGTGCATCAAGTGAATGGGGAACCTATTTGTGATAGGGTGATCAGGTGAGGCTTCTCTGAGGCAGTGGCATGTAAGCTGAGACTAGAGACTTTGGGGAAGAAAGAAGGGTGCAATTTTCTGGTCAAAGACCTCCAGATGGAATGACTAAAGTCCTGACGCTGACGATAGTTTAGCTTTAGTTAAATAACTGAAAGAGAACCAATGTGAAGGAGGCTTAGCAGGCAAGGGGGAGAATGGGATGAAGTAGGTTAGGGGTAAGAGGAAACCAGATCATTTTGAGGTTTATAAAGCAGGATCAAAGCCTAGTTTTTATCTGAAGGCAGTAGGGAGCCATCAGTTTTATTAAGCAGGAGAGTAACCATCCCCCAAGGTTTTTTTTTAAAAAGCATTCTGATTAACAAAGGAACAGACTAGACAGGCCAGGATGGAAGAAGAGAGGAGTCAGAAGGAATCCACAGCAGTATCATCAGAGTGGATGGTCACCTGGACAAGGTAAGTAATCACATGGACAGAGAGAAGTACTTAAGACATGCTGAGAAAAGAGTAATAATTCACAGAGGTTTAAATTTGAGATTTAATTCCTATTCTTTCATATCAAAACTGCTGGTTGAGGAACTTGATTCTAACAGAGGTTAGTGGTCAATTTTCAGGAGCAAGGAACGGAACCAATGTGTATAGTATGTTTTCAGGACACAGAGGTATTTATTTTGTCAGAACAGTTTCGACACGAATGTACTATTTTTATTAAAAGAAAAAGAAAAAGAAAAAGAAAGAAAACAAATCAAAAACAATTAACACACACACACAAAACCCTTCTACAGCAATAATTCCAAAGTGGTAGTATAACAATCCTTTACATTTCACATGATTGGCACTAAATGTGGCAAGTTACCCTTTGAAGTTCCAGTAAAATAACTGTACATAAAACACTGTCATATAAATGCCCACAATTTTACAGAATTGACAAAATAAAATCAGTTTCCAACCCATCCAAAATGAAAGGTACATAAAAGTTTTAAGAAAGTCTACTACTGCTAACTTGTTTTTACTTAGCTCTCTCCTAATATACTTTCCAACTAATACCCATTTCTACTCCTCAAAGAAAGGATATCATTGTTACAGCAGAGGGGCTGGAGCAAGAACCCCAAATTGACAATGTCCTTTATCTCTGTAAGCGATCCTACTCTAATCATTAGAAAACTTGGTAAGTAGCATTTGCCAAGTATCATTTCCTTATTCAACAAAGATTTATTAAGTGCCTACTCTTGTGTCAGGCAAGCATTATATAACTACCTAGTTAATGTCTCCACTTGGATATTTCATAGACAATTTTAAACTCTACACATTTAAGAATGAACTCATGATGTGAGTTAAAGGTGAACTCTTCATCTTTAGACAAGATCTTCCTCCAGGGTTCCCTGTTTCATGCCAGAGCCTCACTCCAACATCCAGTCAGTCAGTGAGCCCTCCTAAGTTTTATATCCTAAATATTACTTTCTCTTGTCTCTATAACTACCATACTAATCCAAGTCAGACATTCATTTAACAAATATTGACAGGAAGTCTTCTGCATGCCAGGCACTGTTCTAGATACAGGGATACCACAGTGAACAAACAGCCCTGCTCTCCTGGAGGTTCCATTCTAGCAGAGCTTATGTTATGCTCTTCTACCTTCTCTCACCTGGACTCTTCTGCTACCTAACTAGTATCCCCTTACTTTTTTCAGCTTAAAATCATTCAATGGCTTCTCATTACCCACAGAATAAAGTCCAAAGACCTTAACATTGCCAACAATGGCCCTGCCAGTGGATTTAAACATTTTTACCCCAGAATACAAGACCAAGAATACATGACCCAGTATATATATATGAAACACAAGTTTCACAAAACAATACTTATTCTATTTAATTTCTGTTTTTTAATGCTGGTCGTGATCCACTAAATTGAATTTTCCATCCTCGAAAGGTCCAACAGACCACTTCTGCAGCTTCACTTGTACCACTCTCTTTCCAACTAGTTATATTTCAAACACTATGCTTCTTTTGGTTTCATAAGGATGCTAGGTCCTTCCTGCCTCAATGATTTTGTACATGCTAGTCCCTCAACCATGAACACCCAACACTCCCCTGTACTCTTAATCTTCGTTTCCCTAAAACATATTCCATGTCTCAGTTTAAATGTCACTCCCACCAGGCTAGTGTAGGTTCCCTGGACATACTCTCATAGTATTCTTGCTCTGCCTTCATACAGAGTCTATAATGAAATGACTCTGTGCAGTCAGTGCCTGCCTTTGCCCCTCCCTCTCTTCCTCCCTTCTCTCACTCCCCTACTTTATCTCTCTCCTCTAAGCTCCTTGAAGGTAGAAACTGCTTCTATTTTGTTCAGCCAAGAGCCCTAGTGTCTAGCACTGTCCAATACATTTATTTAAAAATAAACAATCTCTGCCCTTCAGGAACTCTGCCCTTCTAGGAAGGGAGAAATAATTACACAAACAGAACCAGCCAGTGTCAATAGGTGGGTTTGGAATTTTTTCCGAAGAGCCTCTCTGTTAAAGTCCCTGTGGGACTCAATCTTCCTGGCACTATTTCTAAAGAAAAGTTTAGTGAAATTACCAAATGAGTTACATCAAGTTACATGAAACATGACACAACTTAAAACTTTGCAAGTCAATACTGACATATCTCACAAGTTCAAACCAGGCTTTAAACTCTGCTCTAGACTACATTAGAGAACACAACTTTCAAATTTCCCAACTTTAATGGGGAAGGTTTATGGAAAGATACTTTATTACAATAATATTTTTTACATGTAATGTCTAAAAATAATTCCTAGAAAATACTTAGGGGGTCTATTATCTCAAAGATAAACTTAATTATTGTTACTTCAAGTAAGATAAGCAGAGAAAAACTGGACATGACAACATAATCATCATTTTAAATATGAAAGAAAATTATAAAGCAACCCAATATGCATGTAGCTCAATTTTCTTTTTCTTGAGAAAGGCAGAGTAAAGTTTTTATAAACTCTGAGCTGTACTGATCTGAATAGAGAACTCTGATTCCTTTATTATCTTGGACACTTTTCATTTTCTAGGACCCACTGCATAAATATTATTCCATAAAGAGTGACACACATTATCTCCGTGGAGGCACATGATGGAGTAAAAAGCCTAGGTTTGCCTCAAATTCTGTTTAGTTTTGTTTTGTTTTCCAAGAGATGCCAAAGGCAAGTATCTTCATGATTTGCGGTTTTAAAATGTTGAGAAACGGTGTGGTCAACATAAAAAGTAAGGTCACTATAAGGTCACATGCTAAAAGAAATCCTTCAAATTCTCAGAGGTTTGAGTTTAAAAGGCACTGAATGTTAAAACAAATTTTAAACAACTCCATTTCAGTTACTACCTATCTCTTCCCATCAAGAAGGAAAAAAGAAATAGGCTTCAATAAAAAGCATCTTAAAAATTCAAATAGCTTCATGAATCCAGAACCAGCAGCTTTACAATGTTAAACATCTCTGTTAAGTTTTTTTTCAGTTATACCTGCACACACTGGCCAAGACAGAAAGTTCTCTCCCAAACTACTAAGACAGTGGTCTCAATCATTAACATAAATAAGTACCTGGGCTGTAATTGGTAAAAATTACAGCTGAGTCTAGGACTCTATCCCATGAGGGTCTGATTCAGTAGGTCTAGGATGGGAGCCCCTGCAAAGTACATTTTAAATAAGCAACCCAGGCAACTGCTGACAAAGGTGTTCCTTCTCCCACCACTAGAAAAACAAACAAACAAACAAAAAAACACTGTAGAAGGCTCACCTGCCTCACCTTCGGTAAGGACCAAGTTGGGGATATTTCTGACACGATGGCTTAGATTCCCATCTGGAAAACCCAGGAACAAAGGATCTTCTTACTAACTGTGCTCAACTCACATTAGATGCTCAGAGATTTATCATGGTTTATTCTTTTCCACAATGACAATACACTAAAGAGCAAATACAATGTTATATCCCCAATGAAGACTCGGAACTATATGGAGCAGCCCAAGGGATCTTGGTCAGGAAAGGCCCAGATTTCATTAGTTTTGTTCTGAGGATTCTGGCGAAAACTTCTAGAAAGCAGAGATCTTTCTGATTCCTCTGACAGCTCAGGCACAGTGCTGAACAGAGAGATAGGTTGAAGGCACTGGTACCTCTCTTAGGATGTGCAGAGAAAGGGAATTTTAATCTTGTTCCCGTCTGATAAAAGAATGCCAATAAGTGGCTGAAGAAGAGGAAGTTGAAATTGCTGTTAAAATGCATTAGGTATTACTTACATATTACATGCTAATGTCACTTTACAAATAGAATTGGGTTTAAAGTTGCAATCACTTCCAATTCCTACTTCAGAATAGCTTTGTGGATCTACCACAAAATGAAGCTCAACTCATTTCATTTGTCAGACTTCTGTGGAAAATCACTAAGGACAGAATAATTTGCTTTAGTTCATTCATCATCAGAACAGATGTCTTGAGAGTACTTTACCAAGGAAGGCCCCCAAAAATCTTTATAGCTGATGTACCAATTTTCTCTAAACTACTCAATGTACTTTACAGACGTGAATTCTAGCAACACATAAAATGACCATGATATATCATTCTCATTCTGCAACATAAAAAATTTTTAAAGCGTAACAGATTAAGTTGATATAGTAGAAAGAGTATATGCCTTATGGTAACAAGGTTTGGGTTCAAATTCCAATGCTACCACTTAAAAGTTGTGTAATTCTAGGTAACTTAATCCTTCAATATCCATTTTCCTCATATGTAAAATGGGGAAAATGATACCAACTTCACCATAATTTGAAAACTTGACAATTTAAATAAAGCACCTAATTAAGGTGACTAATTCACCCCAGGCAGTATGTAAATGGTAGCTGTTGTTATTGGAGATATCTACATTGCTTGATCAAAAAATAGAAAAAAAAAGGGACTAATTCTCTTGTCTAAAATTATCAACCAAACTTTTACAGTCAATATATATTTTTATATTTTTGTAAATTTCAGGAGCCTTTCAATGAGACTATTTTCAACTTACCTTTTGATTCCTATCACAAGATAAGGTTTCTATCCCTTTGATAATTCTCCTCAGATCCCATTAATTCTCCACCCCATAACAACATTTTCAAAATAGTCCTCTTCAACACACCTTTAGTCTTTCCTCTTAAAGTCCTCCCTTTTCATGTCTTAATATTTTGGTCCTGAGATCTCTGGCCTAATACAAAGGGACCCTATGAAGCCATTTATACAAAAGTTTTATTTGCAAGTGCATATACCAACATTCTTACAAATACATTATCTTTACAATACGCCAATTAGATATACAAGACTGGTGTAATATCTAGATTTTACAGTTACGACCAAAGGTACATAGCTAGAAAGCAGCACAGCCCAGCTTGGAACTCAAATTTTCAGATTCCAAGTTCAATACTCTCCTTGCTCAACTTATAAAGCTACCTCTTTCATATTCTTTCTTTATATCATTTGTTCACAAAACATGGTGGAGACAACCCTCTTTGTATTTTCTGGTATCACTACAGCACTGCTACAAAGGGCAGTTTCCTCCCTACAGTATTTTCTATACTATATAAACAAACAGTTCGAGTAATCCCAAGACACTCAGATCAAGAGTTTCTTTCGATAGTTCCTCCACAATCTTCAAGTAAGAATTCTGGGATGCTGCATGAAAACGGCCAAGAGGCCTCGGCCATAGTCCCTTCCATGCTGCCCCATCTATTTCTCTACTTCTGCACTCTTTCCTCGTCCTAAGAGTTTTCCTCAGTCTGACGTCTCATCAGTGACTCTTCTCAACTAAGAACGACCCTAGATGCCAAATAGATTCATGCCAGCAGCTGAGTCTTCCTCGCCAAGCACGGCAGAGGTTCTCCGGAACATTTACGAACGTCCCTCCTCTCCATCCACGTCCCTTTTCTGAAAAACTTCATCTTCTAGAGCCCGCACCTTCTCCCCGGTCCCCCGAAGCCCCACGCTCATCTCCTCCGAAACCTCCCAGCCTCCGGGGTTGGCGGGCGATACTTCCTATCTCTCTGGGCCCGGATAGCCTGGCCTGCAACCCGTCGCCCCAATGTGGCCCCGGCTGATCACGGATCCCTTCAGGCCCCCGAACCCGAGGCCCAACAGCCTGGTCCCTGCCCCGCCTCCCCGCCCAAGGCGCCAAGTCCTCGGGCTGTGTCTCCAGGCCCCAGCCGGACCCCGAAGGCCCCGGGAGCTGCAAGGAGGACAGGAAAGAGGCAGCAGCGGCGGCCAGGGCACGGGGCGGACAGGGCGCTCGGGCCGGCAGGCCCTGGGCCCAGCCGGCTCCCGGCTCCCGTGGCCCGGACTCAGCCCGCCCGCTCCGCCGGCCCGCGCCTCCGCGGCCTGCCCTCACCTGATCCAGGTTCTCGTCGCTGCCGCTGTCTTCTGTGTCCGAGTCGATCACCACGCGGCCTTTCCGCTTCTTTACCATCGTGGTCCCCCGGCTCCCACGCCGGACGCCGCCCGGACTCCCCTCTAGCCCGCCTGCCAGTGGGACCGCCACTGCCGCCGCCGCCGCCGCCGCCGCCGCCGCCGCCGCTCGACCCACACAAAGGCGACCGCGCATGCGCGCTCCGCTCCGCCCCTGGCCCCGCCCCCACGCGGCGCACGCCGTTCGCAGGCGCTCGGCGCCCCGCCCCGCCCCGCCCCCGGCGCAGCGTGAGAGGCAGGGCCCGGCGCCGGGCGGGGCTTCCGGCCGCGGCTCCTCCCCGCTCCCCGCGCCGGGCCTGGGCGGCCTACTTGCGCTCGGCTGCGGGGCCGAAGCTCTGAGGACTGGACTCGCCAGCATCTCGGGCCGCTCTGGGGAGCCTTTCTGCTGTCTGACACTGCTGGAGTGTCGAGCGCGACGTCAAAGGCTGCCTTCCTGGAAGACACAAGCCGCTCGGGCCACCCTGAGGGATGAAGGATGGAGGATGAAGCCCTCCTACCTAGGTCGTGCAAGCGACAACTGAGCTGTGACCTGGAGGATGCATCTGAGTTGCTTGAAAGAAAAGTAGAGGGAAGCGTGTTCCCAGCCGAGAACCGCGTGGGCAAAGGCCCAGCGAGGATAGAAAAAGTTGGGTTCAGGGAACTGGAAGTTCACTGTGGCCGAACAGATGGCATAGTGTGGGGATAGACAGCGGAGGGACGGAGCGGCCACATCCCTTAGAGCCCAGTAAGCTATATTGTGAAGTATTGGAAGATTTAACACTGAAGAAGGAACGACATTATTAGATTTGTGTTCTTAAAAGATTACTCAGCCTGCAGTGTGGCGAGTGCATTAGAAGGGAGGGAGACTAAGGGCAGGGAGACCATATAAGCCTTTGGTATCGTTTTAGCAAGAGACGGTGGTGTCTTGAACTAAGGAGGAAGCAGGAAATGGAGAGAAGTGGACGGATAATTTGGAAGATAGTATTACTGGAATTTAGAGATTTGTTGGGAGAGGGATAAGGAGAGGTCCCAGACACAAATGATGCTCAGGTTGTGGCATAGGAAGCTGATGGTGAGTGGGCCTTTTATAAGGAACACAAGTGGAGAAGGGGTTTGGGAAACTAATGTATGTGGGAAATAAGTTCAGTTTTATGCCTGTTCAGCTTGAGGTCAGCTGATAAAAAAAAGCAGCTCCAGAAGTGACTTGTGGGATTTGGAATATAGGTTAGGAAGCATAAGCAATAACAATTTGAAACTGTTCTCTATGTTCTATATTCTGATTGTGAACTTGGGAGTTAGACCCCAGTTTTCCATAGGCATTACTGGGCAGAGGCAGGGTGATGAGTTCTTGACTTCTGGCTCCCTTTTTCTTCTCCCCTTTACTGTCTAAATTTTATTTTCTCCAGGTTTAAATACATATTACTAACATGTGTGCCTTAAAATAGTAATAAAATGTTGGCTCATACATAGAGAAATCCCTGGAAATAAACACATAAGAGAAATCCATACCGAGATGTCCAGTTTGTTGCCATTTAGTTTGAATAGGTGTTCAAGATTCAGGGAGAGGAAACAACCTAAATAAGGCACAGCTACCTCTTTAAAGATGTTTTCTTAAGATATAACTCCTAGACTTCTTTCCCTTAACATATACTTGGAACTGAGACCATGGCCAAGATGATCCAAAATGACTAGGCCAGCTCCTCCATTTTTAGCCACCCTGAAGCCTGGTGCCCTTCTGTGAGGTCGGGTCCTCCTTATGGTGATCTGGTCATCTCCTGACTAGTGGGTTTATGGTCTGAAAACTGGCTCAGATCTGAGAGTGGGCAAGGGATGGTCACTTACTGAGGCAACTGCCCTCAGCCCCCTGATCACCCAACCTTGATTGCTTCTGATTGAAAGTAGAAGAGTCCCCTTGTTGGCTGTCCCATCTATTTTTTACTTGGGGATACTGCATTCTGTTAACCATCTCCATAATTCTCTGAGGATCAGGTTTTGGCTGTCACTCTGATCTTTCCACTCATAATACTTGCATCTACCTGGCTTCTGGTAGTTAAGTGCTGCCACCTAGCCTCTTGTTTCAAGATCCTATCACTCCATTGCTTTTAGCTGAGTTTTGTAACATCTTCCCCTACTGTCCTGTCCTACATAGGAGAACCACCACTGAACTTTTAGTGATGCTAGTGCACCTCTTACCATCACATTCCTTATAGCCTTGGTAAATAAAATATCCTGTTGGTCTTCCCATGAAACAATCATTTGGTGGGTTTTGGCAATTCTGGTTTTTTTTCTTCATGTGGGCTATAGAGTTTTCCATGCTTCTAAGAGCCATTCTGGGGTTCTTGGCAGAGTGATAAGTTCTGTATCTCAGGAGAGTGCTCCCAAATCAATAAACTCCCTAATCCAGTTTTACAATCTGGTCTCCTTGATCAAGCATCCTCAGAATCCAGTGTCTTGCTACTCTTCCATTACATGCTCAGGTAGTTTTTACAGCTCCTTTAGGATATAGTCCCTCTCTTCCCTTATCAGGCTCAATCTGTCCTCCACTGGATTACATAGTGTTTTAACTTCAGTTATCGACCTAGTGTCCAGGAGGGAGGTAAGGGCAGATGTTGAGGAGGGCACATGCAGTCTTATAGGGTATAGGCATCTGCACTGTCTAATAGCAAGGGGGAACCATTTCTGCAGGTTCAGAGGTTTCAGGAGAGTCAGAATTCATCTTCAGAGGGCATCAATCAGATAGCCCCATCCCAAATGTCATGGTCCTATTATTTCCCAACTAGGTCCTTGGCCTTGGCTTAGATGACCTGCCTGGCTTAGGAGTATAACCTTATTGGAGCTCAGAGTACTCTGATGATTATCCTGTGCCTCAGCTTTCACTGTCCTCCCAATGCAGGTGTTGAAGCCCTCTTCATATTCTATTAAGGGGGTCCTCTGGCTTTCACACTTGGCTTTCAGTAATAGCGACCCAATTCCACTATCAAAGTTACTACACCCCCATATTTTTAAAATGCCTGATACATCTCACCAGCTAGTATATTCCCTATTCACCAAGGATGAAATATTCTACAATAGGACCACCAGATCTTCGTTGCTAGCTGTGTGGTGAGTAACCCAGCTTCTAAACATTTTATTAACTGTTTTCTCAGGCGACTCCTAGCACAAACTATTGCAGGTTGAGTTCTCCAAGAAGCAGACTCTGAGATGGAGTTTAATATGCAGGATGCTTATCAGGGAGTGTCCCTAGGATTGACAACTGTAGAAGGGAGGGAAAGTGGGAGAAATTGAATTGCAGAACATTCTTGATTACAGTGTCAACTGATCACATGGGCACTCTGAAGCTAAAATAGATAGAGCTGTCCCACATTGGGCTAAAATAGGCAGACCTTTATAGCCCTGCATCAGTCAGTCATTAGGTATAGGCCACCTGGGAAGGCTGTGACCCTTGCAAGATGGACCCTCTGCACCTAACCAGAGGCTGAAGTATCTGAGAGCAAAAGGCTATCAGCAGGGCCAGTGAGTCCCTCCTGGATGGATGACACATTTCTGTGTCCATCTAGAAACTGAAACTCAGAGAGGTTCCCAAGCCCACACAGTTGGTAAGTAATGGAGCCAGCCTGACTCCGGAATGGTGTTCTTACCCATCACCAGCAATTTGGTGCCTCTGCCTAATTTGGTAGGCATGCAACTACAGCCTACTTATCCAAATCAGTCAGGGACTAGCCCACTAGAAATAGCTTTAGTGTAAAACAAGTATAGGGGCAAGATTATAAAAGTGGTCTAGGCAGGAAAGGGAAATAGAAACACAATAGCCAGAAGGGGGTTAGGGAAGGGAGATTTTTCTAGTCTGCGTCCATTGCTGCAGAGCGGGGTCCTTGAGCAGTTGGCTTGCCTATTTATCACCTTAGCCACATTCTTAAAACCTGGGAGTAGGATATGCCAGACTTCCACATTTTGGGGAAAATGTCACTTCACAGCCTCCAAATCCATCTCTGAAGCCCCTGTTCTCCAAGCAGCCTCCTAAACCAAAAATGCTTTCCGCCCCTGGGAATAAGCTGTACTGCATGGCTGACAAATATTCTTGGCGAATATACTTCTAATGGTAAATTATTAGTCAATCCTATAAAGCACTCCTGTCTTTAGTTAGTAGAAACTGGTTCACCAAAACCTGATAACTTTTTAGTAATGAACTGAGCAACCAGGCGTTGAGGAGACATTGCAGGCTGGGGACACTGAGCTCAATGTTCCCCTCAACAAAATATAATGCTATTCTTGCATGGCCCTTCCTCTTTCTCCCCTATCTCTTTTTTTACTTCTCTGTTTTGGACTGGATGACTTTTTCAGCCTAAAATTGTTCCCTAATGCGTGTTGTGTGAATGTAATAATATTTTCCTACCTATTATTCTCATGTACTTTTTTGGTTCCTAATATTGGTACTAGAAGGTAGTATGGTCAACAGTGCTCCTTTGCTGCACAGTTTTTTGTTTGTTTGTTTGTTTTTAGAGAGGGAAGAGAAGGAGAGGAAAAAGAAAGGAAAAAAAGAGGAAAAGATGAAGTCAAAGGAGAGGAAGAAGGCAAACTTCGACTGTGCCAAAGTTTTTTTTTTTAATATCTCCTCTAGGCTCTTTATTCATTCAATGAACATTTTTTGAACACCAGTAAGTGCCACACATGTTTCTATGTTCTGTAAAGTGTAATTTGGAGAGGAGGGGTAATGTGGGGCATTTTCCAATCACTCCTAGCTCTTTTAAATTTGTTTTTTTTAAATTAATATATGCCCATTGTAAATAAGAAATCCAAATACATAAATATATTAAGTAAAAAGGAAGCCTTCACTTTAATTCTCCCAATATAATTCTCTAAGAACTCCTATGACCAGTTTATTGTTATTGTTTCAGACCTTTTGGGGAACACATGTAAACATATCCACAAACAGGATCATTCAACATTATTAGCCTGTAATGTAGCCTCTCCCAAGAATATCAGACTGACTTAACTGCCAGGCCAATGCAGCATAATGGAGTGTGAGAAACTGCTGTATATAACTACAAGGTCATGTCTACTACCATAGGCCTAAATTCTGTGACTAAGTTGTACATGTTGAATACTCATTAAATGGGAAACATGGGTTTCTTTGTATTTAATTGTTCCTTCCTGGTAAATGGGAACTGATTTGAAAATGTTTAAGGTCTGCTCTCTCTCTGGCCTCTCTCATATAGCTCTATGGTTCATAACCTTTTATTCCTATCTCAACACACATAACAGATGCTGTCTATATTTGATATGCACATACCCTGAAGTGTCCTCTCTACTCAAAAAGCACTCTGGGAAGGACATCAGAATGCCAAGGAGTGAAAGGGATGTTGCTATAGGGATAACCTTATATCCTTAAACATTTTTGTGATTATTTGCCAACTTTGATTTTTAAGTGTGATTAATTACTCATTACTTGAGACATATATCACAACTGATTGTAACATACTCTGAGCCACTAACACACGTGAATCCCATAATTTAAATTCTTACACATTATTTACTCTTATTCATACATTCATGTGTCAGACATTCAATTGAGCACCACTCTGTGCCAGGCACTGAACCAGGTGCTGAGAAAACAAAGGTTAGCAAGTTACTATTCCTGTTTACAACCTAATACAGCAGTTCTTAAACTTTACTGAGAAGCTCACCTGGAGCTTGTTAAAATGCAGGCAGAGTCTGATTCAGCAGATGATTACAAGGAATTTACATTTTTAACAAATACCCATGGTAATTCCTTAAAAATATGGGTTGATCTCATTTTAAAAACTGGTCGGGACAAAGAAAAGCCCAAAAATCACGTAAAGGATTCAGGATCAGGGATTTTTTTCTATGTCTGATGTTTTCTTGAAATAAGCAATATTTGTACATGATAAGAAGGTATTCCAAAGCTGAAGTTAGGGTGACCCACTGAGAATGATTCCGTAAGATTCAAAATGAAGAATACAGCCATCTATAAACAAGTTGTTGATATGTAGGAGTTTTCAGAAGATTCCAAATCCTTAATCTATTAACTTGACAAATGTTTATTGAGCTCCTAGTATGTCCCAGGTGCTGCAGGGCGTTTCCTTCTAAAACTTCTATATTCTGTTTCTTCTATTTCTCAGAAGCATCACTCTATTGATTATTGCTCTTCTTTTCCATGTCTTCAATCTCTTTTTCTGCTGGCTCCTTTCTTTTAACACATCTCTTTTGTCTGAAAAGTACAAATGTCTTTGACCTTGTGTCTCCTCTTGTTATAACCATGTTCTGTTCTCCACAACCCTATCAGTTAGGATGCTTTTGACCACAAGTAACAGAAAATTCAACACGCATTGACTTAAAAGCACCTATTATTGGCTCATATGGAAAAGCTCAGAAGCAGAGCTCGCTTTAGGCAAGGCTTGGTCCAACAGCTCAAAAGACTTCAGAAGGCACCTACTTCCTCTCTGTTCTTGGCTCTCCCTAATCCTTGGTACTCCACCCCACTTACACCCAGGCAAGTGTAGGTTTGCTCCTCCTGGTTGCATAATGGCTTGTATCCACCCCATTACCCAGGGAAAGATAGAGGATCTCTCTCAGGAGCATCCCTGGAAGAAAGAGGAAGGTGCTGCTTCCTAGAACTCTCTAGTACTCTTTGGCATTAATTGGGTTAATTGTCAATCCCTGGGGCCAAAATGATGTGCTATGCTTAATTGGATTAGGTCAGTTAGTACTGGAGCTAGATTTGGAGTTAACCCCATCTAAATCATTTAGCTGAGAATGGAGGAGGAATGGTTTTCCAAACAATATTTGAGGACACAGTGCTACAAAGGAGAGGAAATGCTCACACTAAGAGCCATGCTTCTGAAAATATAGGCCCTGTTCATAGTTATACTGTCTGTCTCATCTTCCTTGAACCCAGGATAAGAATTGGACTCCATGCCCAGATCATTAATTACTTTCAAGTCACTATACCTCAGGATTCTACATCATAGAGTGGAATATATTCTCATGTTCTAATAAGTGCCTGAAGAAGGAAATTTACCATTCTAGCTGCAAACTTTGCAGACCAGACCACCCTCATCATTCCAGGTGATGCTAAGGATCACCTTAGTTACTCAGAAATATTATTCTGCAGGCACTTCTACACAGGCATTTGCACCTAGAAGGTCACCTTTTAGATACAATTGGGAGGCACTTTGAGCAAAAACAGGTGGTTTCATTTCACAATTAAAGTACAAATCCTGCGGGGAATATAAAGTAGATTGGATGCTAAATGAAGTTACAATGAAGTAGTAGAAGTGGGTGAACCTCAAAGGGGAACAAAAACTTGAGGAACCCCACATTTAGGGAATGAAGGAGACAAAATGCACTTGCTTGTTAAAATTATCTGAATTGATATTACTTGACTCTTGAAGGCTTAATTTGTGGCAAAATTTGTACTTGACAAAAATCCTACTATCCATGTTTATGAATCTCTGGCTTTCACATGTTGACCAATGTTGACCAATGCAGGAGTGATTCAGAGTTCTCTTTCCATTATCTAGGACTATACTGTCAAATATGGTAGCCACTAACCACATGTGACTATTTAAATTACTTAAATAAAATTAAAAATTAAATTCCTCAGTGATAGTAGCCACATTTCAAATGTTCAATAGCCACATGTAGCTAGTAGCTACTGTATAGAACACTGATTTATGAAACTGATATAGAACAATTCTATCATCACAGAAAGTTCTATAGGCTTAGAAGTTCTCTGAATATTTGCCTGTATTTTCCTTTGGGTCTACCTGGATATGCTATTTTTATTAAAATAGAAACGTGACTCAAAGTTGATCAAGCTGTATAATTATAGTGGCGAAAACTGGGATATATTGTTTAGGATTAAGGACACTTGTGGGTGATAAACCCAAATTAGCAATGGCTTAAATAGGAAAAAAGTTCATTTTTCATGTTAAAGTCCAGATGTAGGCAATACAGGGGTGATATAGCTGTTCTGATTCACAAAGTCGTGGAGGTCCCAGACTCCTTCTTGCCTTCTGCTATTTTTGCAGGAGGTCGCCCCCAACCTCATGATCCAAGATGGAGTTGTGTAATTTCCAAAATCTAGGTAGTAATATGAAAGCAAAGGGGAAGGAGAGGTAAGACACATGCTGGCTGTCTTTTAAGGAAAGCTCCCAGTAGCTATCACATGATATTTCCACTTCTGTTAGTAGCTGCAAAGGAAGCTGGGAAGTGTAAACTTTATTCACATGCCTAGCTAAATATTCTATTACAAAGAAATGAACAAAGAACATATCAGGAAATAATGATTTGTATCCTCAGAGCTCGATCTCTAAATATGAGAACCAGTTTGGGAAATGACAGTCAGAATCTAAAGCTGTTAAGTCTGTCCAATTGCACTCTGGCCAGTGAGGTTTAGTCAAAAGCAGTTCAGATTGAGAATATTTGTAATGGTGTGGCAGGTATATCATGTCTTTCCCACATCGAAGTCAGGAGGGTACTGTGATTGTAATTGTAAAGGAAGTTAAAATTGCCTCAGTCTTAAGTGATTGTCATGCTCACATATGTGGGGGATGGATTGGGGTTTACCTGCCTGGAGTCAATTAGGACTAGAGGCATAGAAAAATAGCACATCTTGTGTCCCGATATTTATTAAAGTGTCATCACAAAATGCCTGGCTTTTATCCCCAGAAGAAGGGAAGACAGTTCATTTTGTTTAATGGAAAATCCACTTAAACACTGCCAGCTCTTTCTAATTAGGTGACCTTTTTACCTGCTCGTTGGTTTGGACTGCAGGATGGGCTTCCCCATCAGGAGGGACTGTTCTGGATAGGTGACCTTGGATCTCAAATCAGGCCTATTTTCTGTTGTTGAATAAATGGTCATCCTGGTTTGTCATTTCTCCTCCTGTGAAGTTGGTTGACATGAAGTAATCCTTTGAGTAAACAGATACAATCAAGTTCCTGGATTATTAGAGAACTAACCCTGGATCTGTAATGAGACCACCATGACTCCAAATTCCCTCAAAGTAATTTCCTTTTCTGAATTAATTATTATTATTATTTTTTGCCAAGGTCATACTGCAATCATCCTTAAATTCTGAAGGGATTCTATCAAGATTTGAAACTGCTGAATTATATTTGCCTCTTGCCCGAAATATTGCAGTCTTTGCTGGCTTGTGTCACTACTACCCTTCCTAAAGATTTTCATGAAATTTGTGCTTTGTTTGGCCTCTTGAGTCAGTACCCATTCTGTGTTGAAATTTGTGCAGGTTACTATAGAGGTATGTATTTTAAAGGCTATGATAAAATCATTGCCTTCAGGGTTCTTACCCTCCTCTTGTAAAGGCTTGTACACATAAAATGATGAATGAGCAGTTTAATCATGTTTGTATTTTAGTTTTTATTTGAACATAATTAAGTGTCAGTGTATATAGTATAAAAACAAATACAGGATGTTCAAAGGAGGGGATTAATTTTGAGATGGATGCATTAGGGAAAGGTTTTAAGGAGAACATGGAATTTAAGATGTGTTCTAAATAGGTGCAGCCAATGTATCAATTAGAACTTATTGGTTGCAAGTGATAGAAACCCAATGCAGATTAATTTAGGTAAAAGTAATTTATTGGTGTTTAGAAGTCAAGGAAAGACTAAATAGCCAATCCATGAGAAGACAATAGATGCAGCTGGACTTCAGGAACAACTAGAACTAGCAATATAAATGCTGACTTAACCTTTTATCCTCCCATTTCTGTCTCAGCACCTTTATCTTTCTGCAAACCAGTTTTCTTCACAATATTAGCAGGTAGCTCAGGAGCTTCACAAGAACCACCAGGGTTAAAAGGGCTCTTTTCCAGTTTTAGTTCAGATAATCCCTGGGAGTAAACTGGCCCAGTGTAGACTAGGTATTTATCACTAGGCCAATCAGCTGAAGTAGGAAAAGTCATGTAACACCCAAAATAAATCTTTTGGGATTCAGAAGAGGGAGGTATGCTGAGCAGAGAAAATATTAACTCTATTATGAGGAGGAATGAGTGTTGTTTAGGCAGATATCAACTTGGATGAGAAATTATAGATAAGTATGAGTATTATAGCTAGAGTACTAGATTATGGAGGGTTTAGGATTTTTGCACTGGCAAGTCTGGAGGCCAAAGGAATATGATCTTTAGCTCTAGGTGTCACGTTTTAAAATGGAGATAGACACACTGTTGTGTCCAGAGTAGGGCAGTCAATAGACTGAACGTAAGTTATATGAGGGTGATTACTATCCAGGTTTCATTGGGTTTGGAAAAAAGGAGCAAAAGATCAAAGACAGCAAAGAGAGCTCCGTAAATTTTAGTGTAAGTAAGAAGAGGGCTTAAGGAGAGAAGCCAAGGATAGCCAAGGATGTTTAGCTTAGAAGGATGTGGGCATTTACAGAAATAGGGAAGATAAGAGGAGGAGTTAACCTGGGTAAATATGATAGTTCAATTTTAGACATACTGAATTTTAGATGCTAGTGGTACATCCCACTCCTGGAACTGCTATCAGGAGGTTGGAAATATATGCTGGGGTTTAGGGAAAGATTATCAAATTGTCTTTAGATAACTCATATCTGAAACTAGAAAGGAGGAAGGTGCTGGCTGGACTTTGGAGACACTTCCATTTGAGGTCGTGGGAAGAGAAAGAAGAGTCAGTGAAAGGCAGGCAGCTAGGGAAAGTTCGAGGAGGTAGAAGTAAGCAAGAGTAGATTAAAGAAGTCAAATCAGAATTTCAATAAGGGAGAGGTAGTGGCATGGAAACGAGTGATGGAGGAAACTTGGAAAAGGCAATTATATTTGGTGAGGTCTTTCGAACTCTAGAGAAGAACGGTATTAACTGCAAGGATTACAATTCAGATTCATGCAGAGGGCTTAGTTCCTGCTGGCACTATGCGAGGTGCTGGGGGCAGGAAGAACAGAACAGTCTGGACCCAAGAAGCTCACAGCGTGGTGGAGGAAGTGAGAAGTAAATGGATAATTAAGATTCAGTGTTGAAGGTCCTTAAACAGAGGCGTGCACAAGATACAGCGAGAAGCCCTGCGGCGTGGGCGGCCCCACGGGGAGGGACTGGGGAACGGCGGCTAGGACGGTCTGCTGTCCAGGTGCGTGGCGGGTCTCCAAAGATTCCGCGAGAGCAATTCCAGCAGAATCAGGACCCCGAGATCATAGACAGCTTTTGAGCGGCTGCGGGGTGTCGGGCGACCCTGGCGCCTCCAAGCGAAGGACGTTAACGATATCTGGGTCTTATTTGAAAGATGAGGGAATTGGCAGCCTGAAAATGAGATGCAGGAAGAAGAGGAAAAAAGCTCCCCTAAATTCTCCCCACTTTCTCACAGAAGGTAGAAAAATCAGGAGTGGTAGAAGCCGGGCCTTTTCGGAAGATAGTCGACCAAAAGCCTCGGGTAGCTGGCCTTGGGGATCCTTGGAGATTACCGCACCCGGGGTTCCGCGTCGGGCCGGAACGCTAGCGTCGTAACGCCTGGTTTGGCGCCGGACCGTTTAAGCAGGTGGACCTTTCCAGGGACAGGGGAGCGCGAGTCGGGAAAAGCCGGGGACCCGGACGGGATCGGCTGGTGAGCGCGGGCCGGGGAGGGAGGCAGGAGGGCGCCTGCGGGTGGGTGGCGCGTCCGGGACGTGCCACAGAGCCCAGCAGGTTGCGGGGTGAGGGCATCGCCGCAGCAAGGCTCGGACCGTTTCCCCACTCTAATCCGGAGCTTAAGGCTTGGACTCTAGATGTCGTTTCGCCACATACTAACTGTATGCCCTCAGGCGATTTCATCTTGGAACCTGGGATTGTCTCTATGATTGGAGTAATAGTAATGCCTCTCTCGGGTTGTGAGGAGTCAGTGGAAGTGTACTTAGAACAGCTTCTAGCACATAGTAAGCCCTGCGTGCACTACCTTCACAGACTTCTCCTTTTGGCTGCGTGCCTTACCAACTTCGGGCGGAGTCATCCGTGAATGGGTTTGACTTCGTTGGTAAAAATATGAAACGACATTTTTATGGTTGAAGTTATATCATTAGAGAAGTAACACTACTAAGAGTTTGAGAAATAGGGTGAATAGAGGTAAAATAATTAACTACTATCAGGGAAATTTAAGTATTACAGATGATTCCAGGACCTCAGATCAACTTTGTATTTTTTCCTGATTTCCTTCTGTTTTTAGTCCATATGAAAATATACCTAGTTCATATGGTTTTTATTTATTCAACAAACATTATTGAGCATCAGTTATGTTCACGCCATAGTTTCTAAGATTAAGGAGGTCAGCGTAGTTATGTAGTTAAAAACAAGAGTCTAATGTTATGTAAGGACTGTGAGAGGTATGCACAGGTTCTTATGGGAATATGGAAAAAGCAATGTCAGTGCCTTACACAGAGGCCACCAGTAACATGCCTATAGTTGAACAAGTTGGGTTTATTACTCCTTGTAGGAGAGAGAATACAGGCCCTGGGAAATCATGGGTGTCTCAGTAAGAGGGTATTAGAAGGGATTTATTACAGACATATGCCGCTTAATGACAGGGATACATTCTGCGAAATGCACTGCTAGAGTTATAGAAGTTATATTGCTTATGTTTTACGTATAGAGAAGCAGCAGCATCTAGTGGAAAGATTTAAGGCCAGGGTTCTAGTTGTAGCTTACATATTGATTAGCACTGTGATTTTAGGCAAGTTGCTTCACTTGTTCGTGTCTGTTTCCTGGATAAAGGAAATATCTACCTGCCTTGTTTTACAAGAGTTGTTTGTGCATTAACTGAGATAATATATCTCAGGTGATTTGAAAATATCTAGAATGGTATTTAAATGTTGATGGTATTAGAGTTACTGTTTAGTTTCTATCTTTGAGGAGCTCAAGTAGTGACTAATAGTCAAAGCTTTGCTACTCAAAGTGTGAGCCTTGGACTAGGAGTTTGTTAGACATGAAGAATCTTGGGGATCTTGTCAGATTTACTGGATCAGAGAACCCTCTTACAGCCATCCTGATCTTCAGAAGAATCTTTTAAGGTATGTAGGGGAGGTGTTAACACAGCCTTACTCCCAAGGAAATGGAGGCCTCAAAAAAGCAACTGCTTTACCTGAGGGTAAACAGCTTTATTAGGTTGAGCCAAATGAAATGGCCAATATTCACAATACTTATAACCGCATAAGAGAGCAGAGCCAGGTATCAAGTCTGTTTTCTGACTCTACATACAATGCACACTGTAGTCCCCCCCCGCTTTTTTTTTTACAGATGAAGTGCTAACATATTGTTAATTAGCCTCACTCCTGGAGCTAATTAGTTGGATATTTTAAGAACCAAGTATTTCTTTAATCCAGCATAAAAATTTGTTTTGAAATTATACAACCTTTTGAAACACATACTTGAATTATTTTGGTGTTGATTATAAAGTTCATGAAGGGGACCTGTTTTTATATTCATCTTGGTATTCTTTTCACAAGTCAGTGAGATGTGTTACATATAATGTACACTGTATTCTTTTCATAGTAAGCCCTAAGTAATATCTATAGAATCAGAAAATAAGTTCATGAATTTCACAATATATGATCCATGTTGAATTTGAAATTGTGATGTATATTCATTGCTACACTAGTAACTCTTCAATGTCTCTTTCATAATAGGTGGAATTGGGCCATTTGCTGAAGCTTCTTTCCCTGGTAACCCAGGGAAAAATTTACATTTTGACTTTTTCTTATCATGGCTTTAGTTCACAAATTGTTGAATAGCAGTTATATTCTCAGAAAATGCCCGAAGACAAGAGTTGCCTCCTGTTCATTTTTGAATACTCGCTTTGCAGACTTTTGTTCCAGGAGTCTTCAGAAACCAGTGATTGGTCCCAGCAAAGCTTCCTCTCAGAGGAACACTGAAGGGGATTTGCAAGGACATCAAAAGAGTGAAGTTGCTTTGGATATAACTTCTCCTGAGGAGAAGCCTGAAGTTAGTTTTGATAAAGCAATTAAAGATGAAATAAAGGAACATTTTAGGCGTTTGAAGGACGATATTGTGAATCATTGGATAGGGCCTGAAGGCCGCCCTCTGCATGAGGTTTTGCTAGAACAAGCCAAGGTTGTCTGGCAGTTTCGTGGGAAAGAAGATTTGGATAAGTGGATAGTGACATCAGATAAAACAATTGGAGGAAGAAGTGAAGTGTTCCTGAAAATGGGCAAGAATAACCAAAGTGCACTGCTGTATGGAACTCTAAGCTCTGAGGCGCCTCATGATGGGGAGAGTAGTCGCAGTGGGTACTGTGCAATGATATCTAGGATTCCAAGGGTAAGTGAAGCTTGGGACCCCTCAGTTTTCTAGTGAAGTTGGCTGAACTTCATTGTAGCATGAATTACAGCAGAGACTGTTTGTTTCTGCAAGTAAAAACACCTAGTATCTCATCTGTGTATAGGGTTAAATAACTACTGGGCACAAGTGTGAAGCTGAAGCACAAGGGGGAATTGGTTCCTGAAGAGGGACTACTAGTTTCTGGGCATCACTTTGGACTAGAGTAGGACATTCTTATTTGAGGAGCCCTGATAGGTTAGATATTTGAATGATGATCTGTGGCATCTCTTCTAATGTATGCCACAGACCCTGTAATGTTCCTTAGTGTGGATGTAGGATCAACCTGTGGCAATTTTTTAAAGTAAAATTTTAATTTTAGAATAATTTTAGTTTTACAGAAAAATTGCAAAGTAGTACAGAGAGTTCCTGTTTATCCCTCACTTAGCTTCTCCAATTGTTAAGCATCTTACATTGCTATAGTACCTTTGTCATGATCGAAAAACCTACATTAGTACATTACTATTAACTAAATTCAGACTCTATTTGGATTTCACTGGTTTTTCCACTAATATTTTTTCTGTTCCAGGACCCTATCCAGAATACCATGTTACATCTAGTTGTCATGTCTCCGTCGTCTCCTCTGATCTACGACAGTTTCTTAGTCTTTCCTTATTTTTCATGAGGACTTGAAAAACACTGGCCAGATATTTTTTTGTAAAACTACCCTCAATTTGGGATTTTCTGATTTTTTTTTCTCCAGGTTAGACTGGGGTTCTGGGTTTAGGAAGAATGCTACAGAGTTAAAGTACCCTTCTCATCACATCATATCCGGGCACATGCTAGCAATATCACTGAAGTGTTAACCTTGATCACCTGGTCAAGGTAGTGTGTGCCAGGTTACTCCATTGTTGTTACTTTATATCTTTCTATACTCTGTTCTTTGGAAGCAAGTCACTAAGTGCTTCCTACTTTCAAGAGATGAGGTAGGGCGTGGGATTAAGTTCTATCACTTGAAAGGTGTATTTACATAAATTATTTGGGATTCTTCAGAAAGGAAGATTTGTTTCTTCTACTTATTTATTCATTCATTTAGTATTGACTCACAGTTTGGGTTAAAAATCAATACTGTGTTATTTTGTTTCTCAAATTGTTCCAGCTTTGGCCATTGGGAGATCTTGCAGGTTGACTCCTGTTCTTTTGATATGCCCCCAGCCTTTTGTTTTTTGGGCACTTTTGGGCACTACAGGATGTTCTCAGCTCATCCTGTTCCAACCCTAGAATTAGCCTGTTCTGGAAGGAGCCCTGGTTTTCTTTTTTTTGTAGAATAATATTAGAAACCAAGATCTGGGTATTTGAGTATGCTTGCTGCTACTAGGTTGACACTACTTCTAGGACGTCTCAGTAGACATAGCTAGGAAGTAAATGTATGCATACCCAACCTGTGGAAACATGTCTATAATTATTTCTGTATAGTAAATATGAGTTTTTACTATGCTCTGACTCTAATTCAATACCATGTAGTTCAGTCTAGCCTTCCTCCTCTTGCTTATATTTAACTTCACTCTGTAACAGCAAGAAACATGTCTCCCACCATTTACCATCCATTTACTTAATTCAACCCTAGTATGCAAGTAAAGCAGTTTCAGAATTTTTAACTCATAACACGATGAGAGATAACCTTACCACAAAGTTTATGTATAGTTCCTTTTGTCTCTAGCCTTACAGTTTCCAATCAGAACACTATTTCCCAAAGTTACTTAAGTCAGTTCCTTTATCTCACCACTGGCCTATGGCTTTTTGCAAATTTGCTGCCAGATATTGTTTCAGGGCTGTCTTGGGCAGGCTCCCATGCCTGACCTTGGCCACAGCTCCTGGATGTTTGCTTGGATATTGTGCTTTAAGGAGAAAGGTGAATGTTAGGACTATTATTAGGCTCCCTCTCCAGATAATGAGGAAAAATAAAGGTATGTATGCTTTCAGAAGCAACAAACTATACATACAAAAATTTTTTCAGGCCCTAAAAATCCACAAAATGGATTTGGTCAATCCACAGTAGAAGGTAATTCTATGGCTAGATACACTGTGGAGTGATGAAAAGTGTTGATAACATTATTAAGTGTACTCTGCCAGTCCTTGTGCTAATTATATTTATTATCCCTTTTATTCATCACAACAATATGGTAAGGTATGATCACCCCAATATTACAGATGAGGAAATTGAGGCTTAGGGAGATTGAATAACTTGTCCAAAGTTATATAGTTAGTAAATACTAGTTCATATCTGTACACTGGTATCCTTGAAATCAGATGATCTCAGATTACTATAAATAAACAACTTTGGAAATTAACACTAAATTCCACTTTCAAAAAGAGAGAGTATGGATAGTTGTTAAGAACACAGATTTTGGAGTTAAACAGCACTGGATTTATCACTGATTAGTTGGCTGCTCAGTTTCTTCATCTATAAAATGGAGTACAATTGTATTAGCTATCTCATAGGGCTGTTGTAAGGATTAAATTATGCATGCAAAGTACTTTATAGCTGTTGTTATAAAACATCAATTTTAAACTTGAGCTCTTTCAGTTTCTAATTTATAGGAAGGCAGTTTCATGAAATTGCCCACTCAGAAACCATTGCTCCATCAGACCAGGGAAAGAAAGTATGTATAGTAATTCTTTTCCATTTAGTAACACAAGTGAGTACATACCCCATGTAAACAGTGTTCTGGGCTAACATGTCTTGAACATGTAACTTACCTTAGAAACATAACTATGTCAATATTTTGTACTAAAAAATGAATCACCAGATTTATCTGTCTCCTTATGGTGATAGAGCAGAAAAAGACAGAAAAATAGCTGGTGGATCCTTTCGTTGCTACAAAAGATAATGACTCACATTATGTTAATAATGGAAAATGAGGTGAAATTAACTTTCTTTTCTGTACCTTAGGGCCCTTTTGAAAGAAAAAAGTCTTATGATTGGTCCCAGTTCAACACTTTGTATCTCCGTGTCCGAGGAGATGGTCGACCTTGGATGGTGAACATCAGTGAGGACACGTATATAATCCAGAGGAAGAATCAGATGTACAGTTATTTCATGTTCACCCGTGGGGGGCCCTACTGGCAGGAGGTCAAGGTAACAGTACAAGTCTTTAATGTGTATAAAATGAAGTCTTTTGAGATCATGGTTACATTATAGTTGTTTTTTTTTTTTCCTGAGTCCCTCTTGGAAGGTGTGGGAAGGGAAAGAAGGAAGAGAACCTAGGGACAAGATTTACATAATTTGATTAGCTTACTAATCAGGAAATATTTTTGGTAAGGATATGGCTAGGTGCATGGTAAGTCACAGATATAGCTCTGCTTTATGCTCAAGTAGACATTTTTAAGTTTCTGCTGTATCACTTCTTCCAGACAACTCTACTAAGCTAGTCTCCCTATCTTAGTAGAAAGCCTCTCTTAGGAATAAATACTTCGTATTTTACAACCATCAAATTTTTTCTTTATTTTTTTGTAGTATAAGGCAGTATAAGGCAGTATGAGAAGGTAAAAAATGTTAACCTGGAAGAAAAGTGGAAATTCAGGGAATGAGGACAAAATGAAATGCCCATTCCTGTCTTCTGACTAGTGAGGTTTTTAATCCATAAACTCAAAAGAAAGTCTCCATTTTGCTTATACTTAAACTTAACACTCATCCTGATTCCTTTCTTCCTTACCCTGTATTCAGTCTATTTACAAATCCTGTTACCTCTACTTCCAAAATACACCCAGAATCTGACATTTCTAGCCATCTCTTCCACTCTCACCCTAGTTCAGGTCTTCGGATTACTGCAGTGGCTTCTTCATGGATTTCTCTTTGTCCTCTTGTCCCCTTAAAATCCACACTCCACACAGCAACCAGAGTGAGCTTTCTAAAGAATAGCTCAGATCACATCACTCATATGCTTAAAATCTTTCAATGGTTTCCCTGGGCCTCTACTGTCAGACACCATTTTCAGTTTCCACTCTGTCTTCCCTCCTGCATACTGGTTCTTTTTCTGTGTATCAAACTCAACAAGCTCACTTCCATCCCAGACCCTTTGTATTTTGTGTTGTTATCTCCTGGTATGCTCTTTCTCCATATCGTCACCTGCTTCTTCTTTCCTATCATTCACCTCACAGCTCAAAAGTTGCCTCACAGAGCCTTTTCCTGACCCCTTTAGCTAGAGTTGCAGCCTCTAACCTAGTCACTGTTATTTTTTTCAAATAGCTTATCGCTATGTAAAATAATTTTGTTCATTAACCTATTTTATTGGTACTCTCTCCTCTCCTCTCCGGGAACACAAATTCTGTAAATTCTGAGAGCAGGGACTTTGTATGGTTCATATTTGTTTTCCTTGTACCTAAAACGGTGCTTGGCATTTAACAGACTTTTGATACATATTTGTGCATTAACATAGCTATATAACCAAAAAAGTTATATTCGTAACACTTGTATATAAGTAATATGTAATCAATTATTAAACAAGTATTTAATTTTAGAAAATTTGGAATATGCAGAAAAGGAAAAAATATCTTGTAGTATCATTACCCAGGTATAGAATGCTATTTTTATTTTAGAATGGACTTTCAGACTTTTATATTTACATTTTTTTACAAAAATGGTATTGTGCCAGTGCTGTTTTATAACATATATTTTTCACTGAACTGAATTTTATATACAACTTTCTGTTGAAATGTATTGCTACCTCATTTTTAATAAATGCATTTTATTTTGTAAATAGACCACTATTTACTTAATCCATCCTCTATTGTTGTACATTTAGATGTTTTCAGAGTTTTTCACTTTGTACCAAACTTGGAGGTAAACATCCTTAATTATTTCTTAGGATATATTCCTGGGAATAAAATTTCCTAGAATAAACGATATATATATTTTTAAGGACTTTGATGCACATTGCTAAATTGTTCTCCATTATCACTACCATGTAATCATTAACAATTACTTTTCCCCTAAAATACATGTTGTTCTAATCTTTGGCTAGAAATAATTGTTTGCAACAGCTCTGTTTAAATTATTAAGGGAAGTGTTAGGGATTTAAAAAAATGTTATTAATTGCTGTTCACTTCTTCATGAATATTTTAGTAAACAGAAGTGAGATGCTTAAATATTTACTCTGATTACAGAGGGAAAACGTAGAAGAAAATTATGTATATAATTTTCCATCATTTGTAGAGAGAAAACAACTGTTTATCCTTTCCTTTTTAAGCAATTTTACGGATTAATGTTCCTTCTTGGCTTCATTTTTTTTCCAGGCTAAAAAACATCTAGTTCCCATGGTGTGGACAGTGACTTAAAAGAATTATGTGCCAAAAAGACAAAAGAGATTAGTGTGAGGGGATGAGTGAGTTGGGTGACCAATGCCTCTTGAATGGCAGGCAGGTAGTGTTCATTGCATTTCTAAAATGTATGGAATAATGAGGTAGTTAAAATGCCTAACTAGGATGCAAAATGAGAAATTGGTCATTGGGTGGGGAGAGCTTTGTTTCTATTTGACAGAAGTGAAGGGAGCAGGTGAAATGAGGATGTGACTATTTAGATTTGCTATGTGAGCAATATAATCTTGTGCTATGATGGTTAATTTATTATATGAGCTTTGAACTGAGTTATTTTTTTTATATCAATAAGTGTTTTTGGTGATAACCTGAACAATACATTAAAAAACATTCATTATATTTTGGTTTAAAAATCAAAATAGAAAGATGTACATTGAAAAGTCTCACTCTCATGTCCCTATTCCCCCTTTTCCAGCCTATCCTCTGTAAGTAGTCCCTTTTATTAAGTTTCCCATGTAGCTTTGCAGTTTCTTTATGCAAATAGAAGTAAATGTCTAATATTGTTTTCTCCATTTTTTTACTAAAAAATAAAATTGCAATACTTTATCTTCTACACCTGTATTTTTAAAATTGAGAACCTGGAGAGCTTCTATATCACTACATGGAGTCATTCTTCATTCTGTTATTTTGTTTCGTACTCTGTTATGTGGATATCTCAAAGTTGACTGAATGAGTCCTAGATTGATAGATACTTGGGTTGTTCCCAATTGCTGTAGTAAATATTTTATTAATTTTTTGAAGTGTTTTAAAATTTTATATATTTTTTAAAAATGTGATTATACTGTAGATTTTGACTATATCCTCCTTTTTGACTAATAATGTGGTCTTTTTTCTGCTATTAGGAAAAGCTGTATCCTTATATATTTGTCAGAGTTTATTTGAAATATAAATTCCTAAAAGTGAAATTGGTAGATCAAAATTATGGCATTTCAAATTCTGCTAGTTTTCTGTTGCTACAAAAAAACTTACCATAAACTTAGCTTCAGAAACTTGGCATTTATTAGTTCACAGTTCTGCAGGTCATGAGTTGAGACCTACTATGGCTGGGTTCAGTGCTCAAGGCCTCACAAGGCCAAAATCAAGCCATCAGCTGGGCTGTATTCCTTTCTGGAGGCTCTGGGGAAGAATCTTCCAAGCTCATTCTGGTATTGGTTCCTGTGATTACAGGGCTGATGTCGTTTCTTTACTGTCAGCTCGGAGTCACTCTCAGCTTTTAGAAGCTGCCCACTTCCTTGCCATTTGGCTCCTTCCATCTTCAAAACCGACAGTGGAGAATCTCCCTCAACTCCACTAAATCCCTCTTATGTGGTCAGTCTCTTAAACCAGTCCCACTCATGGGTTAAAGTGATTAAATCATGTCTACAGAGGATAATCTTCCCTATTTAAGGTCAGCTGATTTAAAGCCTACCTTCTCCACAGTTCCTTCAGAGCAGCACTGAGATTAGTGTTTGAATAGCTGTAAGATATGTGTACATGAGAAGGTGGAAATCTTGGGGGCCACCTTAGAATCCTGCCCATCACAATTGCCAGCTGCTCTCTCGAAGAGCTGTACTGATTTGTACTCCTACTTTTTGTTTCCACCCCCATTTTTCTATTGGCTTGATTAATTTATATATCTGTGGTCCAAAATACTAGCCACTTATGATAACTGCATATGTTAATTTAGAATGAAACTATTTTTACCATTGTAGTTACATACAAATACCTTAGTTAACTTACATTTCAGCTATGAAGTAAATTTTTTTTTTTTTCCAGATTCCTTTCTCCAAATTTTTCTTCTCTAATCAAGGAAGAATCCGGGATGCTCAGTACCAGCTTCAGCTTGACAAGGTAACATTTTCTTCTACTTTCACTGGGAACTATAATATCTTTTGTGAAACACAACTCCTATGAGAATAAGTTCAGTCCATTTTTGAAGGCTGGCAAATGAAAGGTGAAAATTCCTACTCAAGGCCACCCCTGTAATACCTAGACAGATGTTGATTCAGACCTCTCCTTTGAGCCAAATCCCCACCTGGATTAATTTCTTTATGGTCTTCTTTTCAATGTTGCCTACATTTTATTTTAGCTTTAAATAAGAAAACAAGTATTAAGGTTTTCAAGAGAACTTGAAGGAACCTCCATTAGACTGATTAGTTTTAAGTAGTACTGCATTAAAGGGAGACAAGTAGAATGTGGAAAGAAAAACCGCCCTGTACTTCCTCTATAATTTGCTACAGCATGAGAACCATGGTATACTTGGCTAAGGGCTGATAGTATAGAGAGCGAACTATAGTAATCACCCTTGGAATTTTAAAACTCTAGTGCATTAATGTATACAATTTTGATCAATTTCTCTATTTTAAATTTAGATCTCTTCTATCGGATTCACCCTAGCTGATAAAGTAGATGGTCCATTCTTCCTGGAAATAGATTTTATTGGAGTGTTTACTGATCCAGCCCACACAGAAGAATTTGCCTACGAAAATTCTCCAGTGCTTAACCCAAGACTTTTTAAATAGAGACCATGTGGTAATTTTGTAATACTAAACTAAGGGGAGTAATATGCGTGATGACACAGAAGCAAAATAAAGTATTTAATGGCATCCAATCAAAACTAAATGCTGCTGCTAAGTAAGGGACCATATAGGAGGAAATAGCATGAAACCAGTGTCTAAGCTATACTTTTATTTAAAGAATACAAGTACTAATGCACAGGTATGATGTAAATAACTGTTTTTAGTTAGACTGAGTCTTCTTAGAAACAATTCCTACATGACTAGGTGGTTTCTAAAGCAGAGTCTCAAAGATGACTATTGATGGCCTTTTATCACTATTTCTTATAGGTTTCTTCTGTTTTCTAATCCATCTTTGAGGAAAGGAGACTAGTGAGGAATATTAAGATGCTGTAGAAGTCACCAAGACATACCTACTATCTTAGTCTTCTTGGGATGCTATAACAAGTTACCAGAGGCTAGGTTACTTAAACAACATATATTTAATTCTCACAGTTCTGGGGCTGAGAAGTCCAAGATCAAAGTACCTGCATTTCTGGGGTCTGGTGAGTGGCTGCTTCTTGGCTTGAAGATAGCTGCCTTCTTGCTATATCCTCATGTGGTCTCTTTCTCTTCTTTCAAAGGCATTATTCCCATCATGAGGGCTCGACCCTCATGACCTGATTACCTCCCAAAAAGCTCCACCTCCAAGTACCATCACATTGGGTGTTAGGGGTTCAACAAATGAATTTTGGGGGGCACATAGTCCATAATACCTACTTAGAGAGCTGGTCTGCCAAAGATGCATAATCCTTACCAGTTCTTTATAGTGACTTTTACTGTAACCACTAGAGAAACTAAATCAAGTATAAGACTAATGTCCCTAACGCTTCCCTAATCATTTTAAATATTACAGTGATTGCATCTATCAAAAATAAAATCTGATTAACAGTTTAAATTGATCAATTCTTGTCATCTCAGAGGAGGTAGGAAACTATAATATAGTCAGAGTACCCTAAGTGAGCCAAGTTAAAAATAAGAATATACAAAGGCTATATATAGCTTTTGCATTTTCGTGGCCTAAAATCTATTTATATATTTCCATGTAATTATCTTTTTATTTTTAACAGCTTTATTGAGGTATAATTTACATAACAAAGTTTGCCTGTTTTAAGTCTACAATTCAATGATTTTTAGTATACTTACAGAATTGTGCAGTCTTTACCACAAGCTAATTTTAGAAAATTTCCATCAGCCTAAAGAGAAACCTTAACACTCCCTTGCGGTCACTTCTCATTGCCATCCCCATCCCCAGGTAACTACTGATCTACTTCCCCTGTACACTTATCTTCGGATATATCATTTAAATAGAATCATACAATAAATGACCTTTGTGTCTGGCTTTTCACTTACCATATCTTTGAGGTTCATTCATGTTGTAGCATGTTATCGCTACTTCATTGCTTTTTAGTGCATAATCTTTTTTAATCCATTCAATCATTGATGAACAATTGGATTTTCTTCCACTTTTTGGCTACCATAATACTACAAATATCTGCCTACAAGTTTTTGTGTGGACGTGTATTTTCGTTTCTCTTGGGTATATATACCTTGGTGTATAACTGCTGGGTCATATGGTAGACATACATTTTAACTTTTTAAAGAAACTACTAAATTTTTTCGAAGTAGTTATATCATTTTACCTTCCCAGCAGCAGTGTATTTGACATTTACCCTAAGGTTTCTTGATTGATTTGATCTCTTTTTTGATAGCAAAATCTGAATTAAGCACCCAGGAATATGTTCTGCAGATTTACATATGTATAACAAAACAATCTGATGAGTGTTATGAAAATACAAGAGGAGGACTTGGTTGTTTCTTCTTGGGGTGGGAGTGGGTGGTCAAGAAAAGACACATGAAGAGTATAAACTCTTACTAATCTTAGCTGATCAACTAAATCTTGGAAGCCAATTATGTTTACGAAGAATAAATCTACCACTGTGAGAAAAAATTTTATTTATGAAAATCTTAAGCAGGATAAAACTCGAAGTTCACTTTGGCGCAACAAACATGGATATGATGCTAAGCAACTCTAGTCTTTTCCATAAATTGTATAAGATTTAAGTTTGACACAGCATAGTAATCCTTAAAGCAATCCTCAAATTTCAATATGGCCCTGTATATTTTTAAATAAGCAAAGCTAGAATGAGCTATAGAGTTTATTTTTAAGAATATATTGAGTGACAGATGGCAATTACATGAATTGATATGAACAGAGGTACATATAAGCTTGAAAACACTTCACATAGGTAAAATATTGTTGCCATACCAATCCATATGGCCCACAGTTTAAGACTACTAGATTTTCTAGAGCATTAAGTGGCTTTTCCCAGCTTACCTTATTTATAACTTGTTATTGTTCAATTTCTATTAAAGCCTATGGTATAACTAGCTACTGACAGGTAATTGCTTTTGCCTGGAAGACTGCAGCTCTGTTAATATTAGAGCCAGCAAAGGGAATTGACACTAAAAATCTACATCAAGAATCTATAGGATGGGTGTCATTAGAAAACTGGGTTTGTAGGACTTAGGCTAAAACTATTTTAGAGAATTTGTGAGCTTTAAGGTAGTACCTTTTCAGGGACTATAACATGAAGAACCCACCAACACTACATATTATGAACAAAGAACAGACAAAACTTGACTAAAGTGGGGAGGACAGTATAAAAATATTTACAGAAAAGGTTCAGAATAAAGAAATATTTACAGGACGTTAAAGACTATTAATTTGCAGCCATAATGAGGCCCCTTCGAGCTGCCAAAACCTTTGCTTTCTTCTCCTTTTGTTCTTGCACATGTTTCTTCCGCTGCTCCTCCCTAAGCAAGAAGGTAGTACACATCAGGTTCTAGTGAAGCTCCACGAGCCACTTTAAAGTGTTTATTATTAAACTAATGTCCAAATTTAAAATGACATCTGGCACACTTGAAGGACACTTATAGGACACTGCACTCTATCAGGTGGTTTGTGTGATGGAAGCCACATCTTTAAGTCATTGTGTTAAAGGGCTAGAAATTGCTGCATTCCAAAGTCGAGCAAATAACTGGAACCAGAACTGAATCCAATGGTAATTGAATTCAACCCCCATAGTTTTTATTTTAAATAAGAAATTTCTACCTCTGGAAGTCAAAGTTCAAGCTTAAAATTATATAGCCTAATGAAAATGTTGGAACCAGGGTCTACTGTTTTTCTGAAAAGAATTAGGGAAAAGTAAAAATCCCAGGATCATGTTAATGATCTTAATAGCAAATATAGTTAGTAAAGGTCTTGATAGCAGCTGGATATAGGCAAGTCAAATGACAGGTAACTACATATTAGGAGAGTTTCTTGAAGGGAATTGACAATTGGGACCAGTTGTGGCCCAGAGTAAGCTCTGGCTTTAACTTAATTTTCATGCAGAAGAAAGCCTCTAAGGGCAATCTGGAGGTTTTCCTCAGGTAGGGCCCTGAAGCCTAGTAAGCTTTGTTTCCCTGAGAGTGAGGAATTTACATCTATTTGTATGCTTAGGATCCATGGGCACTTCAATTGGTGTCTGGAGTTATATTCAGGTGCCCTATTTGGGAGATAGGTCATGTAAGAGCAGTGCTCTGAATCTGAGTCTTCTAAATCACCTGTAGAGCTCTGAAAACAATGCAGATGCTTGGGTCCCTCCTTAAACCACTAATCAGAACCTATTGTGCTAGGGCCTAGGCACATGTACTTTTAGAAAGCTACATTTCTACTTCTAGCCCCTTAAATATACCATTTACTGGGATTCCCTCAGAGGTTCTACTTTTATATGGTCTTTCAAAATTAACAGAATTATAGAACTGGATAATAATGTACTTACCTAGCCTGGAGACGAGGTTGTTTGTACATTTTCTTATGGAAGCTAACTCTGTTTACATGCTCATTCAGAGATTTATTTTCTTTAGATTGTCCCCATGGTTTCAGTTTTCCTAGTTTAGGACAGAGACAAAGACAGATTTATGAAAATTCTTGTATTTATATTCTCAATTTTATTAATCTGTGGCTACAGAAAAAAAAATCTTAATACTAAAAAACAAACTCCCATTAAAGCACATAGTACGTTAAAAGAAGCCATCATAACCAAGTAGTTTATTCCATAGGTATTATATTTATTAATTATAAAAGTAGTATTTCACTTGTATAGTTTATTATTATTACTTGTTAAAATGTATTTGGAATGGAAAGAGTGGAAATACTTTGTTGGCTTTAGAATTGGAACCAAATTTCCAGATGTTTGTGTGTTGCTTAATTTGTATACTTTATGACCTATTTCTGAGTACCAATGCTTATCTATCATTTATGGTGTTTCCAATTTTATAAAAATTACTTCCACACCCATTGTATCATTTAATCAATAACTGCTGAAGTAGTACTTATTTATTTTCCCTTCCATAATAGAACTAAGTGATTTGTCTAAGATATGAAAATAATCAGCAAAGATGAAGCTCTACATCCAGGTTTTCTATTAAAGTTAGTGGTAGTCACAGTCATTTCCACAACAAATACTTTTTGAGCACCTGGTACATGTCAGGGACTGTTGTAAATACTGGGGAAGAGCAGTGAACCGAGCAGTCAAAGATCCTTGCTCCGTTGGGCTTACATTTCAAATACAGAGGTAGATAGTCAAGTAACATAACATCAGGTGGTGCCACATGCTAAGAAGAAATGTAAAACAGGCTAAGGAATAACGAGTGTGGGAGGCAGGGAGGGGAGGAAAGGCCTGAGTTGGTGACAGCTGAGTGGATGCCCCATTTAAATGAGGGAGCAAGCTATGCAAAGGTCTGTGGGAATAGTATTCCAGATAGAGGAGAGGGATAGATAACAAGTTCAAAGACCTGGAGGTGGGAATGAACTCAGTGAGGAGCTGAAACACCAATGTGGTTGGCACAAAGTCAGGGAAGGGAGGAGGCGATGACTGAGGTTGGGAGAGAGATGAGAAACCTTAGGAGGTTCTGAGCAAGGCAGTGATGTACTCTGGTTTGTTTTCAAGGTTGCAGTAGGGCAAACAGGCTGTTCTAGAAGCCCAGGTAAGAGATGATGATGATCTGGATCAAAGGAAGTTGAATTAAAGGGTAATGTGGTCAGATTAAAGCTCCATTTCAAAGGCAGAGGAGAAAGAACTTGGCTCAAGGCCTGGATATGGGGTCTGAGAGAGTGAGGAGCCAAGGAGGGCTCTTAGGTTTTGCCCTGACAATTCAGTAGGTAGAGGTGCCAGTGCCACAGATGGTAACACTTGGGGAGGAGGTAGAGGGAATGGGTGTGTGAGAAAAATAGAAGATTTTTTTCTTTTTACCACAGTTCAGTTGACTAACTGCTAAATAAGCTTTATGTTTTCATTATTCTTATGTTTCATTGACATTAGTCATTTAAAGATAAACACATAAACATGATTACTATAGGAAGTTTTCTTTTTTTTAAAGTAATTCCAGAAACACTGAAAGATCACAATAAGTATAGATATTTTAAATAGGTGTAAGGATGTTTTAATATATGCCCAAGACTGACATCTAGGCAATAAATGTCCCAGGTTGTTACACTGGTGGTTCCCAGCCAGCCTAGGATCCTTTGAAAGCTGTAAAGAAAACATTCATATATGTTTTCTTCTGAACTTCTGAGTTTCTTGGTTTTGAAGTGAATCAGTTATTTAGTATTTAGTGGACATTCTTTTTAATCATGAGTCATGTGGACACAGGGATGCAGGTAGGAATTCTAGGTGGTCAAGTAAGGCTTCACTAGAATTGAAAAGAATTTTCAATTCTAGTGAGTCATTAGAATTTTTCACATGATGCAGAATTGGTTAATCTTTAATCTTTGCATGTCTTGTACCTCAAACATTCTCACATACCTTTGTGTGGTTCATAGTTGAGGGGACGAGACAAACTTGCTTTGAGATCAAACACTGGTTTCCTATGGGAGACCGGAGTCTGTGTTGCATCAGCTGTCAACCTGAGTGGGGTAATAACTAAAAAAAAGAGCCAACACACAAAACTCAAGGGCTTAATTAGAAAAAAAGACTTGTTATAATTTTTTATTTAAGTATTGCTACTCAATCTTAAAAATATAATTTATAAAACAGTCTGACACAGGTGTAACGTTAAAAAGGGGCAGAAAAGAATAACTGAGAAATGCTAAGCACTGACATTTGTTTCCCCTATTAGCAGCAACCCAATTAATAGTAGTAACATTTTCATTAACACATATGTTAGCCTTCAAGGAATCTAATCACATATAGATGAAAAGATTCATGGTTCTGGTTTTTATTAATAAAAGCTATTATTTAAGAATGTGACATTTTTTACCATAAAAGTTAAAAATATACCAGGATAGTATAATTTAGTAAGCCAAATTTTTGCTGCAGTTGGGCACCATGTATCTGGCACATATTTTATAATCCTTTCTGCTACAGGTTGCATTCAGTCCATTGCCAAATGTCAGCACTTGCCTATAGGTGTGAATGAGAAACCAGGATCTAGGACCGCCTAGTTAAAACAAAAAAGCACAAACCCTTGTGCTTAAACTACCCCACTGTGTCGATATCAAGTGGTGGGAAGAGGGGAACAATGCTATCACACACTGCTGATGAGAGTGTAAACTGGTACAACTGAACCACTACAGTAAATGTCTGCATCTGCATACCCTTCTAACCAACAGCTACACTCCTAGGTCTAGAGAAACTCTTGCTCAAGTACAAGAGACATGTTCAAGAATGGTCATAGTTATAATACCATGCAGAATCATAAAAGTTGGAAAAATCCACATGTCCCTGAGCAGTAAAATGGATAAATTGTAAATAATCATACCATGGAAAAAGTGAAAATGAAGAAACTATAGCTCACCTATCGATACAGATGATTCTTGAAACATTATACTAAATGAATGAAATAAATCACAAGGAAAAAGTCATACGGTTTGATTTTGTTTACATAAAATTCATATTTGATAACTGGGGAAAAAAGTCCAATCCCAACTGGCACATCCTTGAATTACTTAGAGGAGAAAGCTCAGAATATGGTAAACATTTAGTTTCTGCCTCATGTCCTATTTGTGAGCATATGTGAGTCCTTGCTCATTATAAGGTAGGTGGCTACTGCTCAGTGAGCTCAGAGAACATAATGCTCTTTGTAAAATGATAGTGTCATACCCTAGGCATACCCACTCTCTATTTTTTAGTTCAGCCCTCTACCCAAGCCCCCGTCTTCCCATACTACAGGATGATTTAGAATGTTCCATGGAATGTTTTCTTGCTGGTATAGATAAGATTAAGGGTTAGGGTGGGAATAAGAGAGGTCAGTTATATTTATTATTCCCATCTCTGGACTCTTGAAATTTAGTTGTCACTTTCACTATTCAATCTTTACTTTAGATCTTTAAAGACATGAAGGAATCCTGAGAGTCTCCACACTGATTACCAATGATCCTCTATTCTGAAGGTCCTGCTAGATTCCTCCAGTCTCAGGGAATCTGGCAATCCTTTCTGTGTAATCAAGGCTCTTGACTGACATATTCGATAGGACTCCCAGGAGAATATTGACATAGCTCTTATACAGGCCTCAACCTGTTGGTGACATTGTTTTAAACCTTTGCAATGATATTATAGTATTCTTCTGAAAAAATTACCTGGTCATTGTAGATGATTAAGTGAACAGTGTGTACAAGAGTATCTTTATGGCTTATTCTGGCTTACCCAGTCAATAGTGTGGCATTTATTCCATGAACTCTGTGATCCTGCTAGTTTCAGAGTCCTGCAGGACCATTCAGAGGCTGTAATGAACACTGATCTTCCTAATCTCTGAGTCTGAGAAGGGGCCAAATGCTCTTCAGGGAGGGTCACTGCATGGGACTCCTCTTGGACAGGATGGAGTCCTTAGCAGATATCAGCTTTTTGTTTGGGTCTCTGCATTTCCCTCACCATTATAAAATGAAAAATATACTATGAGGATATGCTTGCTTTTGACTTTACAGATATGGAGAGGCTTTAAGGAAACATATACTTAATAATTTCAGGAAGTTATGTGCTTAAAAATGAACCAAGTTTTTTTTTACCTGCAACAGAAACCTCTTTTGTGGTCTTAAACTTCTGAGTCCCAAGCACAGCTTGGCCTTTTGGGGTACCTCCAGCTACGGTCACATGTGGAGACTTTCTGGCTGGAGTCTTGGTCAGTGAACGCTTATGCTCATTATCTTTAGTGGTAGCTGAAAACCTAAATGGGACATTGGAGTATAAGACATGAGTAGTGTGTCAAGAGTAACTCGTGTCAAGCTTATAAACAAAACCACTCTTCTAACACCAGTGAAAGAGTCTCAATAGTGTTACACAAATAATCCTCCTTTGCAGAATAATTTAACTTTTGTTATTTGTAAAATATGGCATTGTATTCTCTTCTCTCCTGGTCTTGGCCAATGAGAGTATAAGACAGAGCTTGAAAGTGATACCTGCAGGCATCCTTACAATTTAGGAGGTACTTGAAGACTCTCCCCTTATTTTTCCTCTTCTTGGTAATGCCAAGTCAGAAGGAATAAGAGACTGCTATGCCGAACGAGTGATGAGAAGAAAATCTTACATCTTCCTACAAGAATGTTATTCATTTCAGTGGTACACAAGCCCATTCTCTACTCATAGCAAACTGCCGTAAATGTATTTCATTGATTCTCTGGTGCACAGTTTTTCCTATATTTTAACATCTCTGAAATTGAGATGTTTTACAATTGATAACACATTATGGTTAGTTGGCAGTGATTTTTCTTACTGGTTCATAAAGTAATGGCGAGCCTTCACTTGATGGTGTCTTATAATTAATGAAAATATAGTAATGACATATAAATATACATAGGGTTCGTGGTGGGGGATTAACATAACAGAAGGGGACTTAATGGCCTTGTAGCAAAAGATTTGAATTGACACCCAAAATTATTACTAAAGACTACAATAGAGTTAAAAAAATTGGATATGCTAGAAAGGATGCTGTTTTGTACCTTGCAATGAAAGAAAGGCTAGTCCCTGACCATGGTGGTCTTAAATAATATTAAATATAATTGTAACTGCTAAGTATAGGTACCTCACATTCCAAGCTAACTTAATAAAATTCCAAACTTAAGGGCATTTTTAAGAGTTAAAAACTATGTCAGAAGTTGCACATGTTAGAGAAGTGTTACCATGTACCAGCTCTATTAGATGCTACAAATGCCCTGAAAAAAGAAATAAAATATGAAAGCTACCCTGCTGTCAGGAAGAGTACAAGCCAAGAAAACAGAGGAATCAATGGGGCATGAGAGTTATGACACTGCAATACCTAATGGCTAATAGTATTTATACGTTAGGATGAGACCATTTTTTATTTCACTGCACTGATATATTTTCTGTAGGAATTTAGCTTCACCTTTTTATTTAAGTCAATGGAAAAATCTTTTTACACAAGCATACATTAAACTAATAAAATGAAAAATATACATATATATCTTATTTTCTATCTTATGAATCAAATGTGAGCTTAGAGAAGTTGGATAAAACAAGAAAAACAAATTTAAAGAAAAAGATTAGAACTCATAATAATCATTTGGTGATCCTTCTCTGTGTTCCAATCCTTGTTCTTGCTCATTGATGTAAAATTTATTTGATGCCGTCCACCTGAAAAGTATTAGAAGCAGTAAAGCTTTGAGACCTTGACCTCAATCACATTTTGGAGCTCTTCTTTACCTGACACTCATTTTAGTTGATGAGAGAGTGGAGCGCTTAACTGACCCCTTCACACACGAGGTGTTCCGACCTGCAGCACCCTGGGCTTTTGGGTGCCGCTGGCTTGTGGGAGTACAAGCCACAGAGAATCTTCCTTGGAGACAAACTGGAGTTGCCATCACTCCCTTAGTGACAAGCTGCTTCTGAAGAAAGGGAAATGCACTGTTAAACTTGACCTCTTAGTATTGTCTCCATTGATGCCCTTGTTTTATCCCCACTACTTCATCCTATCCTACCTGTCCGGCAGCTGGGTGTTGCTATGGTGACTCTGGTTGTGCTGAGGAACCTGTTACAGAAAGCCTTTCCCAGCTCCCAAGTACGCAGGTATTTTCTAACTAAAGAGAGAATGTGGCTTAAACAGTCCCCTATGGCCAGAAAGGGAAAATAAATAGATTCTCTTGAACATAAGATACATCTGAGAGCATGATATTCAGTTTATTAACTACAAACTCAAAGAAGAACCTATTAGATAATTAGTATGTGGAATCTACAAATAATTTGATTGCCGAATGGCCCTCTACTCACCCCTGCCCCCATAGCTTTTAGAAGTTCTTTAAAAACAAAAACAAAAAACTGAAGAGATGAAGGAAGAAAATGAGGTCTTTGAAATGGCTGGAAAGGGAGGGTTCCACTTATGTTTTCTTTTTTTAGATATCGTAAAGACACAAATAAATGAATGTTTTACTATCATTAATGTAAGATTTGTTCCAAGCAGAAGAAATATAACTTCATTAACTGACAATAGAGGTAGGACTACTATAACTGATAATATAAAGCCAAAAAATAAAAAATTCTGATTATATCCTATGAAATACAAACTAGAAAATTATGTTGACTTCTCTTTTTGACATACAAGAAATTCTAATGTGAGACAAATTTAAAACTAAAATATTTAATAAATATACATCTTTACCATAAGCTGAGAACCCAGGTTAATTAATTATACTATTACATTTAATTACATCTTTTATGCTGCCTTCTATGTTTCTCCTAAAATTCCCCTTTCCAGTATATCCTCACAGTTCAGACTTGGTGCCAGGACCCTCAACTCTGCATCTCTGCTTGAGTACCTTATAATATATAAATGATTCTACTTGTACTAAATATCAATCTTTTTGAATTTTTTTCATATTCAATATTATGCTGCTGACTCTACTAGTACTAATTCATTTTGTTAGCAATGTAGCTAATCAATTCCTCCCTTTCTTTTATCAATAAAAATCTTGTTCTAACAAAGCAGAGCTCAATAATATCACAGACAAAAAAGATATGGAAAAATAATAAAAAGCAGTACATTTATAAGAGCATTTTTTAAAATGATTTTGGGACAGGCAGTGCATGACAAAAAAAAAAACTCTGAGCCCTAAAAGGAAAAGTTGGATAGATTTAACTAAAAAAAAACCCAAAAATACCTTCTACAAGGTAAAAGACACTATTAATATAGTTTAAGATACTGGGAAAATACAACATATGTAACATATCATTAATATAGATTAATGCTCATAAATGTGCAATTAAGAAAAAGCAAATTTACAGAAAAACAACCAATTCCAACATATAATGATATAACATAAACGGCATGTAACAGAATGGTCAAAGAAATGCCAACTCAATTGGGATTTTTTTCATATTATTAAAGATTTAAAAATTTGATCATTCCCACTTAACAAAGTTACTGTTAACAAAGAAAACAGGCATCTCTGGGGCACAGTTTCTGATCTTTGTAGAGGGCCATCTGACAATCAAATCAAAAAGGTCTCCCTCCTCTGACCATGCAAGTCAAGTAGAGATTCGTCATGGCCAGGGTGATCCTAGGACTTTCGCTCATTTCTTACTATCCAAATGACTAACCCTAAAGCATGTCAAAAGTCAAGAAAAACTTTATATCAACTATGGCAAAGTCACTGTATCTACTTTCTGTCAAGTGTTAGCATGGGCCTCTTGTTCTAGTATTTAGCTGTGAATGTAGTGACACTTAGTCCTTGCTGATACTTAGGAAAGTCTTACTATATAGACATATTAATTTCTTCTCTCTGGATTCTTACTCATGTTGTTAGATCATGGTGTATATGTGGAATAAACATTAAAATGAAATAGTTTATTTCCATTAAGAACATAATTACCTTTTCATTAAGTAAATTGTGTTGTTCAAAATGTTTCTTTTTTCTCTCAATATATTGATCAATGGACTCCATTTCCTTAAAACGAGCCTCATGAAGCTTCTTAAAGTCTAGAATGTTCCACAAAATATAAAAATTAATACCAAGACAAAGTCCATTATTTCGCCTTCCCTTTGTTTTCCTGTTAACACTTATTCTCTTCTCTGTATTCCTAACATTCAATTTCAACATCATCTTTGTCCAAACTTTAATTTCAAAACATTTAGTTTTTGGAAACTCAGGGGCCAAACATTTATCTCAAAAACTATCCTGTGACAACATGAATGGACCTAGAGGCTATTATGCTAAGTGAAATAAGTCAGACAGAGAAATACCATACATTTTCACTTATATATGGAATCTAAAATACAAAAAAACCAAACCAAACCAAACTCATAGAGCTGATGGCTTTCAGATGGGAGGAGGATTGGGAGTCTGGATGAAAAAGGTGAAGGGAATAAGTAGTACAAATTGGCACTTAACACAATTATCACGGGGATGTAAAGTACAGCATATGAAATATAGCTAATAGTATAATATAATATAATAGTATAATAGTTCTAGACTTATTGTGGGTGGGTGGGGGTGTTGCTTTGTAAGCCATATAAATGTCTAACCCCTATGCTGTATATACCTGAAATTAATATAATATTGAATGACAACTGTAATTGAAAATTTAAAAAAAAATATTTAAATCCCCTAAATGATCAAACATGCATCATCTCTCAACTGTCCATTTCACTGCTAATTGACATGTTGGTTTAGTCTGGAGGATAAGAAAATCACAGATTTGTCTTCTCCTCTCACCAATTAATCAAATGGCCTTAATCATAAATTTGATGTTTTAAAATGCTTAGAAAGCTCTGTGCTAAGTGTTGGCAATTTTTTTTTTTGTAAAGAATCAGATATTAAATATTTTAGGCTTAGAGGTTTCTGTCTCATACTTTTTTTTATACAATCCTTTGAAACTGCAAAAACCATCCTTATCTCATGAACTAAGACAGGCCAAGGCAGGCAGCAGTTTGCTGACCCCTGCTCTGTGCTATTCTAATTAAGTATAATTAAATAGATGAATTTCTAATAAATGCCAAGTAGCATTCTAAGTACTCTAAATATATTAAACTCAATCAACATTCTGTGCCAAGCAATAGGAAAGAATTACAGTCTAGAAGTGGAGTCCCCTTAACTTTATCTATTTATTTATACGCCTACAGCACCTGGTCTTCCTAGGTGGTCTCCCATCTACGTACTAACCAGGCCCAACCTTACTTAGCTTCTGAGATCAGATGAGATCAGGCACGTTCAGCGTGGCATGATCGTCCCTTGACTTTAAAAAATTTATTACAAGGTGGACATTGTGCCAAGTACTTTACAGACATTCAATCTCAGATATTTATATTATATTTATTTTTAGAATTAAATTTATTGAGGTGACAATGGTTAATAAAATTATATAGGTTTCGAGTGTGCAATTCAATACGTCGTATATATGTTGCATTGTTCAGATATTTATTGAATACTTGCTGTATGCTAGTTACTGTGCTAGGTAATCAGAAGTGGAAAATTAGCCTCAATTAATCTATATATCAACCTGATGAAACAAGCAGTACAACCATTCCCACTTTCAACTGAGGAAGTGGTTTACTGAGGATAAGTTACTCATTCACAGCTAAGAAATGAGAGAACAAGGATGCCAGCCCATAGTCCAGCATCCCAGCTTTTAGCTATGAAAGTACACTCTCTCTCCAACATCTGCCTAAGGGGGACAACCATTATTTTATGTCACTTTGAATGCAAAACTTACTTGGAGTAGTGCTTGTAGTTCTTTTATTTTTTCCAGATTTGGAAAACCCAGCTGTGTAGGAAGACTTCTTTCTTTTTAAAGGTACCTTTGAGTCTTCGTTACCTGAATCCAAAGATATAGTACTAATGAAAAAGTTTAAAAAAATTCTTCCAATTAAGAAATGTCTGAAAGTTAATATGGAACATATTTATGTGATAGGCTCTGCCAAGGCAGTGGGAGAAATGGCACAGAGGGAGCACAAAGAATTATAGCATCACTATAATCTTCGCTCGTGTGCTTCAAGTAGGCAGAAATTATATGCCTCCTGTATAGATGTTATATCAGAAATTTAGGCACACTTTTTCCAAAACTTTTGCTATGAACATGTTTTAATTATAACTAGAAAGTAAAAATCACACAATCCCACCAGCCTAAGAAAGGCTATTAGCATTTGGCATATTTCCTCAGGTCCTATGCTTCTATATAGGCAACAAGGCATTCATTGCAGGTTCAGTTCTAGGCCACTACAATAAAGCAAGTTGCACTATTTTTTTGGTGGTGTATTATTTTTTTGCCTTCAATTTATAAAAAATGCAACATCTGTGACACACAATAAAGGGAAGTGCAATAAAGCAAGTATGCTTCTACTTGTTTTTGTTCTTTAAATCCAATTTGAAATTATGGTGTATATAAGGTTTACTATTTTCCCCCACCTCTAATCATTTTCCACATTCTGATATCTTTTTCAACTTGAGGTAATCTACTAAAAAATATGCAAGTAGGTTTTTAAAAAATACCACTTATAAAGTCACCCATCCTTAAGGTTACCAGTTTGCATCCATAAAACAAGGCAAAAGAATATTTGATAGAGCAGGAGGGCCTCCAGGGACTTCTGCTTAGACATTGGCTCTAAAACCATAGTAAAGTTCCATGAAAAACAGGTTATTTACAGTCAGAGTCACTCTTCATGAGATAATTATTAATTACAAATAAAAAAATAGTAACTTTACAGAGGAGCTACTTACTGGACACCACTATAACCAGGCAATGAAAGTTAACATGACTGTCATAGGATAAATAGTATCTGTGCCTTCTGGGGCACTGAGAAGGACCCAAAATCACTCTTCCTGTCAAAAGTGCATGATCTGAATCTAACCATCAGCATACATTAGACAAATCAAATCAGAGGACCAAAAAAAAAAAAAAAAAAAAACAAAACCCCTAGCCTGTATTTAAAATTGTCAACACCCTGAAAGATAAAAGAAGACTAAGAAACTATTCCAGATTAAAATAGACTGAAAAAATATGGCAATGAAATACAAAGGATGAGGTAAGATTTTCCTTTGTTTTAAGTGACATAATTGATGGAATTATTGAATAAATGGATTCAAATAATTGCTGAAATAACTGATGAACTTATATAAGATCTCTCTATAGATTAGCAGTTCTCATACTTTCTGGTCTCAGGATCCTTATATACTCTCAAAAACTATTAAGATCTAAGAATTTTTGTTTATGTACATCAGTTATATCAATATGTGCCACATTAGATGCTAAGCCATTTAAAAGCATTTGATTTACGAAAAATAACAATATGATCACTAAATTTACACATAAATTTATAAAAAACGGCTAAAATTTCTAAAACAAAAATAGTGAGTAGAATGGTATCTTCTTAAATTACAATTTCTTTAATGTTTGGCTTAAAAAAAGGCAGCTGGATTATTTTGTCTGCTTCTGCAGACAATATTACCATGTTGTTTTGGTTGAAATAGGTATGAAAACAAATTTTGCCGCATGCAGATAATCTGTATAAAGGGGAGAGTATTTTAATAGCCTTTTCAGATAATTGTTGATATTATTTGGCACTATACCAAAACTTGACAAGTGGCAGTTTCTTAAAAGTTAGTTGCAATATGGAATGTGAAGCCACATCAATGGATTTTTATTACTCTGTACTTTTGTGAAAGTCCTTGTGTTTTAAGAAATATAAAACTTAACCATCAAAGACAAATCTTAGAGCTAAGCCTCCTTGATAAAATGATTGGAAGAATAGCAGATATTTGTAATCCCACCCCCACTTTTGACTCTCTGTCATATTTCTTAACAACTTGCTCTAAATCATAATTTTAAAATGAGTTTATAAGGCACATGCATCAAAATTACCTAGAGTGCTTATTAAAAACTGCAGACTCCCAGGCTCACTTCGGAGTTACTGAATTAGAACAGTGACCACCTAGAACTAGATTTAGTAAGACATGCAAAATTCTGGGGAAATTGGGAAGCCTCAATATTAGAAATTCTGCATTTAACTGCTTGATGTACACTAGAATATCTCATCTTCTATCTCAATCCCCTCAGGCAAGCCTCAGGAGCCCAGACAGACTGGCTAAGGTGAAACAAACACCAAGACTATTGCAATTAGGTTTTCTGAGGAATGAAATCAGAAAGCATGAAGTCCTGTTAGGTACAGGGGAACTGAAGTTTTCTGTTATTGAATTAAACTTTAAGTTGAGAATGTTTAGGGAAGAGGTTTTTAGGTTAGAGACTAAGAAGAGTACACATTTATCATAATAAAAAAGGCCACACCACTGGGAAGGCAGACTTTGCAGCTCCCTTTCAACTGTTCTATTGAACTGGCAAACAAGTCTTTGTACCTGTCTCTGGAGTAGGCCAGAAGGAGCTACTGGACCAAGTGCAGGCTCTCCTCATCACTGAACAGGGATCAACTTTCTCACACTTCCCAGCTATCACTCTTATTTTAGTTTCTCAAGTTACTAAAGATGACCTGATGGCCTACTGTACTTGGTTCTAATTTTTGCTTTAATTGTCAAACCCTTATATATAATGGTGTTATGGGTTGAATTGTATCCCTCCTTACCCCAAAGATATGCTATAGTCTTAACCTCTAGTAACTGTGATATTACATCTTTGTAGATGTAATCAAGTTAAGATGAGGTCATTAGGGTGGATCCTAATCCAATACAACTGGTGTCCTTTTAAGAAGACATGAAAAGAGACACACAGGGAGAATACCATGTGATGACAGAGGCAGAGATTTAGAGTAAGGCAGCTGCAATCCCAGAATCACTAAGGGTCAATAGCCAGAAGGTAGAGGCCAGGAAGATTCCACCAAGAGTCTCAGGGGAGAATGGCCCAACTGACACCTTGATTTCAGACTTCTAGCCTCCAGAACTGTGAGAGAATAAATTTGTTGTTTTAAGCCACCCAGTTTGTGGCACTTTGTTATGGGAATCCTAGGAAACTGAGGCACACAGCTTCCCTAGCAATTTTGGAATTTTTTTTTTTTAGTTACTTGGCATACCATTTATTCCACTTTTCCCCGAGCACACTGCATTCACATCTTCTTGGCTCTCAACTGGTTGAGAGGTGACCTCTGCTACAGTTCTGAGGTCCTGGTTTTCCTGCTTTTCTTGATGGCAGAACTCATTGGGATCTCTTGTTTTTATCTCTGAATGATTCTGCTATATGTTAAAAAAATGATTTAAATGGTAAAAAAGAAGTAATCACATTTGAAAGTTGCTGAGAGTAGAACTTAAAAGCTCTCATCACAAGATAAAAAATTTGTAACTATGTATGGTAAAGAATGTTAACTACTTATTGTGATAGTCATTTCCCAACGCTATAAACATTGAATCATGAGATTGTCCACCTGAAACTAATGTTATGTCATTTGTACCTCTACTATAAAATATGCCCTTAAAAATATTTAAATATATTGTTTATAGTCAGATACTTGAAAAAAAAAAAGAGAAAGAAAAGTAATTGCTGCCTTCCAAAGATAGGTTCGAAACTAAGGGGGAAAAGGAGTTAAAGAAAAAAAAGTAGAATAAAATGTGAGTGGCAGATTTGGTTCTCTGCCTCACCGAGAGCGTGAATTTGGGGCTAGAAAAAACCAAGGTTCAGTGGAAGGTATAAATGTCAAGATTAGTTCTCTTAGGGATGAAAAACACTATGAGACCCAGATAGGCTAACAACTAAGGGACAGTACAAAGCTAGAAAATAAATATTGGGACCATGTATTATAAAGGTTACATTTGAATGAAAAGATCATAAAATCAGAGTCCTCTCAAAGCAAGTGAAGGAAGCTCCTGTAATCACCTGGCCAGACTGCTGAAAGACTAAGAACAGCATGATCACCAGGGCTAGGACAAAATAGGAAAATGGAAAAAAAAAATCATATTTGATGTTAGTTTCTCTTTCCTTCTTATTTACTACACCTCACTTAAGTAAACACTAAATGAAGGTTCATATTTCTTCAACAAATATTTAATTTGTGCTTAATACTTAAGAAATGCTTCCCTAGTGCAGTGCCGGGGGTGCGATGATGAACAGCCTGGACTTGGTTGGGTCTGTACGTTCATGGAGCTTACAGCACAGGTGGTGGCTTATTTTCAGTTTCAACCCTTCTATTCACCTGGGAGTCAGGAAACCTGTGGACGGCCCTGCGCTTTCTCCTCGTTTTGGTGACATGGCCAGCCAGCTCCCTCTCTGCTTGTTCTTGACTGCTCATCTGTATATTGGTCTCATCACAAGAGGATGCAGAAATTTGATTTTCATACTGAAAGGAGAGACATTAATGTCATGTCCTATGTATAATGTTATAATGCTCAGGAAGAATCAGCAGTAAAACTGAATAAAAAATATATTACATATGTAAAAGATATTTTTAAAACTCCCAGCACTAAATTCTAGGCAAGGACAAGAATTATAGAGTATCCGAAAAGAAACAATCACATTTAACCCAAGCTAAAAAACTAGGCCAGGAAAGCATTCAATCTTAGTGTCAGTAAATGAGCAAGTTAATAATAGTGTATTAATTTACTGAATATATACTGTGCCAGGCAGTATGCTATAAGTAATAATTACAGCTAATATCATGGCTTTATTGGACTAAGTGTTTATATACAGATTCTTATTTATTTCTCAGAGCCTGTGTGACAGGAACTAATCCACAGTTCAATTGATGAGGACACTGAGGCTTAGAAAGTCCAAAGTAACTTATCCAAGGTCAAAATAAGGGAGTAATGTAAGAATGGAACTTGCAGTATCCTAAACTGAAAGTTAAGAGCCACATTATCAAAACAGTGTGGTACATGTACCAGAGCATTCCAAACAGAACTGATTGTATAAGAAATCATTGCATTACAATAGCTGCACTTCATATTCATAGGGGAAAGTCTGGATTCACTATTCAGCTACTACTTAACCTGGGTTTTTCTGTTTTTAATATTTTTTGGGGGGGCAATGAAACTTGATCATCCTCTCACATCAAAATGAAATCTGGATAAAGATTTAAATGTAAAAAATGAAACTAAAAGCACTAGAAAAAAACTAGATGAATATAAGTGTGAGTCTTACCAAGACTATAAAGGACAGGCTTCATTTGTTTTTAGTATTGTGTTAATTTTTTTATACATAAATTCTAAGTTTTTGAAATAAACCAATACATATGTATGCCTTAAAAAAAAAAATCAAATACTAGAGATTATAATGAAAAGCAATAGGTTCTCTGCCTACCCTTCCTATTTCTAAGACTTAATTTCAGGTTTCTTATATATCAGTAGTGATTTGCTAATAAGATTCATTTATATTGTCAATAGCTGTTTTTAGTGTCTATCATGTACTAAAATTTAGCTCATTTTTACCACTTTCATCTCTCCATCTTCTTCCTAACAGAAGCATACCACTTTAGTCATTCTATCAGTTACTTTTGCAGCTTTAAATATACTTAACATTTTTAAATCTTGTTCCACAATTATATGTATCTAGCTTGTAAATTGCAGATATTAGCATCCTTATACTTCTCTTTACCTATTTTCCTCCCTTTATTTCTCAACTTCTGTCACCTATATGTTTCAAAGTTGACAAAATTTATAGCCTGTCATGTAAAATTAATTGAATCCTATGTGCTTTGTGTAGCTTGATTCTAAGAGTTGATAAATCAACGTTATTGTAAGGCTTTTTTTTTTTGTTAAAGTTTTTGTTTTCTGTATCATCTGTTTCCTTTAGGGTCATCTTTTATCTTAAGCTCTCAAGAGAGCTTAAGTTTTCCTCAAATGTCTGTAACTGTTGGTCATCTATTCTTACCTCAGAGCAAAAACCTCATTAGAAGCTTGAATGTGAGTGCTCATTATCTGAATCTACTAGATTTCTTAGGTGGAGAGGAGGCTGTTGTGCTAGGGGATGCTTGAATGCCAGAAGGCAGAGGCTTTTGCTGATAACCATTTAATTTCCTTACAGAGAAATCTAATGTGTTAGAGAGTAGTAGGTACCTGGGACTCTGCACAGTGGGTAGAATGCTTTGTATTCTGACTTTTCAGTTCATTTCACTATGATGCCTGGACCCCACCCTCTGAGAGTGATTTACTTGGCCTGAGTTTTGGTGATGCTTATATATCAATATTTTTAAAATGCTCTCCAAATGATTCTTAAATACAACTTGGGTTGAGAACCACGATATAAAGTAAATGTGTTGAGAATAAAAGAATAAGGAGGCTTAGAGAAGTTTTAGTCAGAGGTGAAATATTACCAAAGTAACATAGTTTCAAGGGATATAAGGCCCAGGATATGCCCAAAGAAGTAGATAACTGATGAATAGTAGAAATGAAAGTCACAGGAATTAAGGAATGAAGAGGCAAGGGCAGTAAGGGACATCCAGATGAACCTCTGAATTCACCCAAAATAAGGCCAGGACATGAGGTGATGGGGAAGACAATGAGACAGTGAACACTGGAAAGTGACCTGGAGGTCAACAGATGCAAATGAGAACATGCAAATGAGCATAACTTCAAAAGAGCAGGGCTATTTACATGACAGAATAATGGTATCTAGATTCCACTTTCCATCTCCCTGGATAATCAGTCATGAGGAAGAAAGGAAAAAGGAAGAAATTTTCCATTATAGAAGTGGTACCTTTGGGTTATACTATATATTGCTAGAATATAAAAGAGACACTTTTACTCATTTATCCTATTCCCTATCCTGGCCCCTATATATAGCAGGGGTGCTATAACTGGTTTAGAAACCTATTAACACAACTCCCAGAGATATTTTGTTTTAACCCCATATACTTTAACCATGGTATGTTAGTCTGAGAGGCACACCTGGTTCAGATGAGGAAGTCCCCAGCACACAGCTAGACTAACCTATATTGAGCTGCTCCAACTCATATAGTCAAGGCTGACTTACAGTGGAAGAATAAGGCTTCTAGAAGATCCGATGTCACTTACTCAGATGTGATCCACACCTGTGCACTCCCCAGGTGATGATTTGGAAGTTTGGAAACTTACCTCTCACTATATCTTTAGTGACATTAAGATCTCTTTGCCATGTATTTGAATTGTGCAGACTCTTTCTGTAGCCTTAGATAAATAAACGCTTTGTCTAAGTCAGGTTTTTCCATCAATCTAAATTCACTATTGATAGATTCGCCACTTATGAATTCTGTATCTGACTGAATTTTGACTATCACCCTGCTCTTGTAAAAATGTTCTCAATGGAATGACCCCTGAGATGTTAAATTTAAAGTACAGTAGATTATTTTTAATTTAATCCATCAATTATAGACAAAGTAAAATCTTGATTTCAAATAGCACTATAATCATGTATCCTAACCATTTAAACACAAACACACACACACACGATTTAGTTGATGTAAAAACTTTTAAAGCTGGAATTCAAAATTAGTTCTTTTTGTTGTCTATTTTAAGTTAAAACCTGGAATCAGAAAGAATTTTGAATACTGAAAATTTTTAAATGTTTTATAACTTGGAGAGAGTTACAGAGACTATAAAGACAGAGAAGAGGAAGTTAGATTTTCAGTTCATGTTTACACTTACTTTCATTTCCAGATATATAATGGGTGCTCTCCAAAGCCCAATTCTTTAAGGCCTTTCAACATTTTCCTCTATTTCACATTAAGAATCCTGCCCTAATGAAGCATTTTATGATTCATTTAGGTGCCATGCCATGTCAAAAATCTTTGGTGTGAGTCTAAAGCAGCCATGACAATCCTTCCCATCAGCAGTGGTTTATTTTACTACAAATCACTTTCATAGTCATTACATTCGATTCTCATAGGACTAAATTCAGCAGCGCAGATCTTATCTAGTTCCCTCTCTACACATGCCATGTTCTCTTGTAACTTTTGGCAACTAGTAGTATAAGAACACCTTATTCAACAAATTACTTGCTGCAAGGCAATTTTGCCACTTATAACAAATAGTTATTATGAAAGGACTTACTATCACCAATAATGATCTCTTTGGTAATAAACATGTCTTAAAAGTCATCACTAATTGTGTTTACCACTCATTAACCGAACGATTGTTTTGCTATTAAATAAGTGATAAAAAAACAAAACAAAACCTTACCTGATTCTCATTTTCTTTTCTTGCTTCCTGTTTAAGGTGAGCTTTCAAGGCTTTTAACAATTTGTCTGCCTGCAGAAAAGTTAAAGATCTTAACAGTAAAGCCAAAAATCAAATAAGCAAGACACACACATTGAACATCTTCACCTGTTCTTGTATTCATCAAATGTCCTTTTGGCAGGCTCTGGAAATAGAACTGGTCCCTGTCCTTGCAACTTACACAGCAGAGTGAAGTCAGACAAAGAAAGGGACAATGACAATGCAGTGGAGTCAATGCCAACATGAAGCAGCTCAGGCTATTGTGAGAGAACACAGGTAGGCTTGGCCACCAGTCTAGCACACAAGGATAGACTTCAGACACACCAGTTCTAAGATAAAGACACGATGTCTCTAGCTGCTGAGGTCTGAAGAAGGAATAAGAGAGAGTGGGATGCAGGGAAAAGGGTAAAGGAATAGAATGGGAAGGCAAGAATGGGAGTGGAGTTTGAAGAAAGGTTTGGTGTGATTGGAGTGTGGAGTTGTTGAAGACAGTGAGAGAGAATGCTGAGAAAGTGGGCAGCGCCCTAATCCCACCAAGCCTTGTAAGCATTTTAAGAGTATAAACTTTACCCTCAGGGTAAAGGGCAGTCTCTGAAGAGTCTGCAGTAGGGCAGTGGGTGACCAATTTTGCATTACACAGAATGATCACTCTGGTTGAACAATGTGCAGGATGCATTTGATGATGGTAAGATAGAAGACAGGGAAACAGGAGGCTGTTGTAGGAAACCATAGATGACTGTGGCCTGCGCTAGAACAGGGCTGAGGTAGTATGGATAGATTCAAAACCTTCCAAAAAAGTATAATCAGCATGAACATGGGGGATGAGGAATAGGGAAATTTCATTACACTGGATTTCTGGCTTGGGCACCTGGTGAAATGTGATAGGGTGCCTGCCCTAAGATGGGGAATGCCAAAGATGGGTGGTCTTTGAAAGGAGGATGGTTACTGGTCCCTGGGGGAAGGCTCCTACTTCCTCTTCCCACACCAGGAAACTTTACCTTTTTATTCCTTCCTAAAAGAGGACCACTAATCCAATTGTAATGTTTTTCTATGCATATAGGGTCAAGAATATTGGTTGGTTTCTCTTTTTTCCCTCTTCCATCCAGCTATGTAATTGACAGCCAGAGATTCCCTTCTCAAGAACCAGCCACTAGTCTCAGCTCTTCTCACATTTATCATTGTCCATGTGTCCAGGACAGAATGGCAGGGATTCTAATTTGTTTTGAAGCTTCAGGGGATAGGACAGGCTGTTTAGGGTATGAGCCACATGCTCCAGCCCAGTTTACCAAAATGCTTTACACCATACCCTCTCATAATAAAGCAGTACCTAATTTTCTACTTGTCTTTGTTCCTTGAACCGTTCTTGGAGTCTTCTCTGTGCAGCGGGTAATTGGCAGGGCAGAATCTAAGCATTCTTGGTTCTTCTGACTCTAATATCTCCCTCCACCCCAACTACTTTATTGCAGTATGATTGACATACAAAAAGCTGTAGATATTTAATGCATACAACTTGATGAGTCTGGAGATAACTATACACCTGCCATAAATTCATCCATCTCCTTCAACAGATTCCTATTGCCCCCTTTGGGGTTTTTTTGTGGCATGAACACTTAACTATGATTGATTCTCTTAGGAATTTTTAAGTACATAATATTGTTAATCATAAACTCTATGTTGTACAGATTTCTAGAACACCTTGAAATACTATGAAAACCTCACCAAATACATAATAATGATGAAATGGGGTGTCTGTAGCAGAGCCGTGTGAGGGCCGCTAGCAGGTTTTATGATATGGGGTGATGCTCAAGAGAGTTCAACTGGAGATACAATATTAGTATCAGCACATATTCATGCATTCCCTTGACAAGCATTTACTGTACTGAGCACTGTTCCAGGCACTGGAGAAATAGTGGTGAACTAAAAAGACAAGGTGTCTGCCTTCCAGGAGCCCTGAGCAGTGGGCGAGTAGGGAAATGGCCAATTAACCAAGTAAGCTAAAATAAATATGAAATCAATTGCTAAAAAACAAAAAACAAAACTGGTAACTGAGGTGGGAGTGCTACCTGAGTTAAGATGGTCAGGAAAGGACTCTCAGAGCTGAGATGTGAAGGAGAGAAGAAGCAGCAGGTGAAGATGATGGGGAGGAACATTCTAAGTAGAGCGACACCAAGCCCAGGAGGCCCTGAAATGGGTTGGTGAATGTGAAGAACAGAAAGAAGCCGCATGGTGAACACTGGGGCAAGAGAGAGGGCAGGGAAATCAGAGAGGTGACCAGAGTCTGGCTCAATAGAGGGTTACAGGCCACAGTGAGCGATGTGGATTTCTTCCTCCTAGCTATTTATTGCAAAATATCATCTATAGAAAAGTCACAGGCTTGCTTTGGCAGCATATATACTACAGAAAAGTCAAGAGTTCAGTAAATATTTTTATAGTCCCCACCTAAATCCAACAATCCTTAATACTGTCTCATATCTGCTTTCTCTATATTAATATATATATTTCTTGCCAAGCTATTTGAAAATAAGTTCCAGACACGATATTTTATTACTAAATACATTAGCCATATCTCCTAAAAATAAGGGGTATTTTCTTATATAACCTCTAATGCATTATCATACCTAGGAAAAGTAATTTCCTAATATCTTCAGTATAGGGATTATAAGGGTTATTGTATTAGGATTATTGTAGCCCATAATCAAATTCCCTCGACTGTATCCAGCATTAGTTTTCTTTTTTAAAAATTTCCCTCCAAATAAGGATCAAGCCAAGTTATTTATATTATTTTTGGAAGAGTTTGAATTTTATTTGAGGTGTAAGTAACTGAGCAGAAAAAAATGGCACATCCTAAGTTTCAAATAGCACCCGACTACCAAAAGAATAGTATTTTGAGGCCAGAGTAAAGGCAAGGAGAGCCTCAGACAGGCTGAAGCAGTAGTCAAGGGGTGAGGGTGCTGTGGCCCAGGTTTGAGACAGTGTACAGAGGTCATAGTTCATGGGTACTTGGGAGGAAGAGCTGACAAAGATGAATGGGTATGGGCAGTGAAGAGAAAAAGAGAGTGATCTAAAGTGGTTCTGAACCATTCACTGAGATTGGGAAGGGGTTTGTTTTGAACTGACCATGCTGTTTAAGATGCACTTAAATACATGACTCAGAACTCAGAGGTCTCCCTGGAGGTGTGGATTTGGAAGTCATTAGTCCTAGATGAATTCAAAGTTATGAGAATGGATAAGCTCACCAAAGGAGAAAGCACAGCTAAAAAAGAAAAGGCCAAGGAGGGCACTCCACATTTAGAGATCTGCCAGAGGAGAATCCGGAGACTGGGAAAAAATGCTAGTAAGGCAGAAGAAAACAAAATATCAAAGAAGCCTAAAAAAGAAAGTGATGTGAGAAAAAAGGAGGGTTCAATCATGCCAAATGCTGCTAAGGGGCAGGTAGGGATAGAGGTGGATCATAAGCTTTCTAAGGTGAAGGGTATGGTGGCCTTAATAAGAGTGATTTTAGTGAGAAAGAACAGAGAAATTGGGCAGTAGATGAAAGATGTGGGGTTAGGAGAGGGATTTTTTTTTTAAAGATGGGTGATATGAAAAATTGACTGCATGCATTATGGAAATGAAAAGAGTGGGAGAAATTGATATAGAAGAGAGGATGCAGGAGTATAGTAGTAGAGGAGGGAACAGAATCCCCAGCACAAATGGCAATGCAGACTTTAACTAACAGGAAGGAGGCAGAGTAGGCAGGCAGTGACAGGTGCAGGCTGTCTGGAGGGTTTGGTGGTGGAGAGATGAGGTAATTCTTAGCTGATTACATATATTTTTTCATGACCTGTGAGGAAAAGTCATCAGGTGAGGGAAAGGAGCCAATCTGAGCCGAGATGATGTGAAATAATTGTCCTCAAATATGGGAAAGTTAATGACTACCAAGGAATTGCAGTAGAATCAAATGCTCCTTTTATGCTTTATGGCCATCAATTTACATTAAGCTCAGTCAACAAACTTAGGTGATTTTCACCAGCCAGGATTAGCTAGTTAGGTATAAGCATGGATTAAGTATATCACTGGGTTTAATTAGGTTTAGAATTTGGCCAGGTGAAGGAAGGGAGCTGCAAGAAAGTATAAATAGTGCCAGTCTTTGTAATCTAATCTTGCAAGAAGCGAGGGCACGAGTGAGGAAAGGACCAGTGACCATACAATATTAGTAACCGATTCCTTTATTTTGCTTTACCATTAATAACAGTATCTCAAACGAAAAATCTAATATTTTATCTTCTAAATTTATTTAGAATGTTATCATCCTGGTGAAATTTATTTAAATCTTGTTACCTTTTTAAAATAATCAAATCTTGATAATTTCTTAAAGCAATTTACACATTTTCACTATGTACTTGGAATTCAAAAAGGCAATTGATTTAATGAGCTCCTGGACTGTACCAAAAATTTAAAAAATTTTAATTATGGAAAATTTCAAATTCATACAAAAGTAGAGAGAATAGTGTGATGAACCGCCATGTATCACCCAGTTTCAATAATTATCAACATTGTTATTCTTCATCTAGTCCCTCTCTTTTTCCTGGAGTATTTTAGAGCAAATCCCAGGCATCATAACATTTCACCTGTAAATATTTGGTATGTATTACTAAGAGATAAGGACCAAAAAAAAAAAAAAAAGAGAGAGAAACATAACCACAACATCATTATCACAAAATTAATAATACTGTCATATAATTAAATGCCTAGTCCAAGTTTAATTTTCTCAGTCTCAAAGGTTTCTTTTTATAACTGGTTATAATAAAGCCTTGTATGATCAAATTTGGGAAATAGTACCTCTCAACAAATACCTGACACCTGTCTGTAGTGACAAATACTGCACTACTCAACCTCTGTGAAAACAGATGATTGACTATCTCAGATCAGGTGCTTCAAGAGACAATGATAGATGGGGCTCTCAGGAAAAGATCTAAACTTGCAATAGCTCTAGAGATCTGAACTCGGGTAGGAAACCTCCACTGTAACTCTCTTGCTACCCTCTAGTGCATTATTCTAGCACTGCCAAATAGTGGGTGTAAATAATAGATTGAATAACTATATTCAGTATCTCCTATGTAAAATGCACTGCACTTAGTGTTATACAGACTTCCAAGGTGGATGGATGAGATCTCTATTCAAGAAAATTTGCTTTTGATAGAGAATATAACATACATATGCAAATAACCAGAGAACAAGGTAGAAGCCTGTAAGTACTCAAAGAGACTCTTGAAATTAAACTGTTTTACCTAAAAGCAACAAATAAACAGGACAAACAAACAAAACACATGGACAATGGATTAGTGGTTACCAGAGGGGAAAGGGGAGGGGGAATTACACAGGGTAAAAGGGATCAAATATGTGGTGACAAAGAAATCTAACTCTAGGTGAACACACAATGTAAATATATATATGCCTTACTGTTAAAATGTACAGCTGAAACTTATTATTGGATTTCGTTAACCAATGTCACCATAAAAATTAATTAAAAAAAATAAATTAAATTGTTTTAAAAGCACAGAGGGTTCCTGGGATTATTGGGGTGGTAGACCTGTGGTTATGGGAATAAAGAGTAGGGGACAAGGCAACTAAATCAGTGACGACGTTTCAGCTGGACTGTGAAGGGAACTGGAAATTATTCATACAGATAAAGAAGAGGGAAAGAGAAGGGGATCTGAAGTAAAGGGTCAAAATGAGCAAAGGCACAAAGATGGACAAAGGTACCAGTGTTCAGGGACCAGTCCAGTTTAGATGCTGTCTTGGATCAAAGATGCCAGCTAGACTGCAAAAAGCCGAAGGTATTTAAGCTAAGGTATTAAGGTTTTGTTTATGAAGTATTAAGGAACCGTTAAACACCATAGCTCAGAAATATCTCCAAAACCATTCCTTTAGCATACAGCCTCAACAGGTACCTGGGCACTGAGTACTCCGTTCAAACTATTTAAAAACGTTTGTGATGCCTGATTTAGGCATTCACTCAGTGTAAATACCACATCCAGCAGAACAAATCTCCAGAGGATACATTAGCATTATGAGAAAACTCCACAAGAATCTAATATAGAACCCCAATCCCAATTGAATCCTCACATTTTATCCCAACGTTTTGCAGCCTCGCAGTCAAAAGACCTTTCTGATTGGGAAATACCACCTCAAGAGTGATCAATAAATGAATGATCATACTACATCAAGGCTAAATTACAAACATGTATCCATGGGGATGGTCCCCTAAAAATCTTTCTTCCAGATCCGCTACTAAGCAGCAAGAAATTTTGGGTGCTATTAAAATTTACATAAGTTTTAGTGCTGGAATTTCCCCGAAGCCAAGGCAACTCCTTTTCCGAGTGCCTAACAATCGGTTTTCGACCCAGCATTCCTTGAGGGCTCTGGGCCTGCATTTCGTAATCGATGCCCTGGGAAGTATGGCACAGTCCTTCCAATTAGATCAAACAAAACTTCTGAAACCGAGGCCTATGCGAGCCCCGAGAAAAGTAAGCTTCACAATAAAGTGAAGACTATAACTCCCTTTCAGTCCCACTTTTGCAGCGTCGGAGGGACCCAACCTACCTTCACCAAATCTACCGTCTCCGCCCCCTCCCACCTCGCCTCCCTGAGGCCGCTACAGCCTAAGCCTCCCGCCACCCCCTGCTCCACCAGACCGGTACCTTGAGGTTAGCCCGGAGGCCCAGACTCTTGGCTAAGCTCTGCAGGTCACTGTACTTGAGCGAGTCCAGTTCCTCCTCGGATGGGACGGTCATCGCGACCCGCAATCCAGGAAACCAAGCGGAGAGAGTACTGATCAACCTCACAGGGAGCGCCGTTCAAAACTCTGGCGCCGATCTCAACGGTGACGAAGCCACATATATGGACAGTTCAAACTAAAACTGCTACACTGCCATTGGTTAACAAGGTCTCCAAGGCGGTGCTTCCTAGCGCTGGCCAATAGCAGGTCGGTTCCCTTGCCATCCGCAGCAGCGTCCTACCCAATCACCGCCGCTTCGGCGCCGAAGGCCGGCAGGGCCCCGGCTCACGAAGTCCAATAAAAACGCGGGAACCACACTCGGGGCGGGGCCTGGGGCGTGTCCGAAGCCGTGGCGCCCGCTGCGGAGATGGCGGCAGTGCGGCGGGCAGGTTCCTCCCGCTCTGCAATGCGGCGGGAGCGCGACTTTGGTGATGGCACTAAGATGACTGATGAACCTTCTTTTACGAGTTCAATGGAGTGGGACACGCAGGTGGTGAAGGGGTCCTCGCCGCTCGGGCCCGCGGCGCCGCCCTCCCGCCAGCGGCTGCCGTCATGGCTGCTGCCGGAGAGGTGCGCCGTGTTCCAGTGCGCGAAATGCCACGCTGTGCTGGCGGACTCGGTGCACCTCGCTTGGGACCTGTCGCGGTCCCTCGGGGCCGTGGTCTTCTCCAGTGAGTTGGGTGGCGGGGGGTGTCTGGGGAAGGCGAAGGAGGGCCCAAGCGGGTGTTCCAGCTTTCTCACCGGTATCGGAGAGCGGGCTGTGACCAGCTCGGGATTGAGGTCTGGGAATGAACCCTTTGCCGGGGATAGGGGCAACTTTTCTTCATTTTTGTGGCTATGATGATCCTGTCTAGAGGGGGTAGGTTTTCCCTTCCAAGGCCTCACAATTGCTCAATTCTTCCTACTTTTTTTCCTTCTTAGGAGTCACAAATAACGTCGTTTTGGAAGCTCCGTTCCTAGTTGGCATTGAAGGTTCACTCAAAGGCAGGTACGTGCTCAGAATTCCTGATCGCTCTCTAGGCCCCGACTAAATGTTAGTGAGGAGCATGGAACTGACCTGTACGAGATAAAAATAGTTTCTATCTTGCGCAAAAATAAAAGTTTATTCCATCCATACAGTATATTGGAAGTATGCTCCTTTTATCTGAGTTTTGTAGAACTTGGTGCATTAATGAATGGAAAAATTATATCTGTGTGTAGATTTTAAGAGCTTTCTGAGGGCCACATCTCTCTGGTGGCTTGTTGGGAGCCGTTTGATTGATGGCTGCCCTTGGGGTAGACAAGGAATTGTTTACTCAGCAGGATGTCTGCATAGCTGGCAAATACTTTGCTAATCTTGTAAGGCTGAGAAGCACACTTGTGGCTCCAGGGAGTGAGCTGAATGTTTTAAAGAGGAAGATAGGATTAGCAACAGGCTTCCTATGCAAATGTCAGAAACTGTTCGTGCATACTTAGGATTTCGGTGTCCCGCCCCTCCCGCGTGCGCAGTCATGATGTATAAATGGAGTGTGCTGAATAAACTCGGGGGCTGCAGTATTCACTGTTGATCCTCCCGAATCTTTCTCTTGTCTGTCTTTTTGTTTAATCCTCACTCCGCCTCTCAGGGACTGTTCAATCTTGGCGATCTTGGCCAGCAGGCTCCGGCAGTGGCTTGTGCAAGTGAGGCAAAGAAAAACATGTCTAGTAGAGGAAAAAGGAGAAACTTATCTCTTGATATATAGTGAGAGTAACTTACTAGAAACTACAATCCTTTGAGATAACTAGGACTTTTAAATTTGCATTTAACGTGGAGTTTGTAATAATCAGTGGAAGGACTAATTTCTGTTATAACCCAGGAAACTGGAGAAAAACATAGTTAAATGTTATGTACTTGAATACAGTAGTCCCCCATTATCTATGGTTTCACTTTCCACAGTTTCAGTTACCCATAGTCAACCACAGTCTCAAAATATTAAGTGGAAAACTCCAGAAATAAACATTTCTTACATTTTAAATTGCGCATTGTTCTAGATAGCAATGTCCTGCCCTTTGTCCAGCGTGTCCATGGTGCATACACTACTCACTGGTTATTCCCTTACTAGCTGTCTCAGTTATCAGATCAATTGTCCTGGTATCAGTGCTTGTCCTCAACTAACTCTTACTTAATAATGGTCTCAGTACAAGAGTAGTGATGCTGGCAATTCAGCTATGCTAAAGAGAAGCCATGAAGTGTATGTATGTATAGGAAAAAACGTAATATGTATAGGAGTCAGTACTGTCTGCAGTTTCAGGCATCCACAAGGCCGGGTACCACCTAGTAAACTTTGCATCTTGCCTGTATTGTGATTTACAAGTGACAACAAAATACTCAGTGAATTTAGTATTACAGGGCTTCTCAATTTAGAGAGTTGGATTTAACAGTAAGACAGTTCATTCTGACCACAGTTTTAGGGTTAAAGTAATGGAATTCTTAGTTGCTTTACTCTAACCAGAAGAGTTCTGCTTCTCCTCTTCCTCAACTAAAAGATACTCCCTATCCTTACTGAAGTGTTCTCTTCCCACCCAAAGGAAACAGAGAGTGAAGGAATGGTGGCTTGCTTGGAATTGGATCATTTGAGTCAGAGGCAGAAGATCTGAATACCTTCTTAGAGAGGAAGATAATGCCTCCAGACCCATGCTGTCCAATATTGTTTACCACTAACCACATGTAGTTACTGAGTACTTAAAATGTGGCCATTCTGATTTGAGAATGTTGTGAGTGTAAAATATATATTGGATTTTGAATACTTGGTACAAAAAAAATTAATAATTTAAAAATATTGATTATATGTTGAAATGATATATTGGGTAGCAGAAAATATATTAAAATTCACCTTTAGTTTTTTTTTAAAAAAACAAGACTAGTCGAGATTTTTAAATTACTTATGTGGCTCATACTATATTCCCATTGAACAGTACTGATCTAGATGGTTTATAAAACACTGGGGGTAAGTCCCATGTGTTTAGGTTATTTTTAGAATGAGGGGAGCAATAGGACTTGGCAAGAAGAGTTTTATATCAGGAATTGGCTTGTGCAATTATGGAGGATGAGAAGTCCCAAGAGTTGTAGTTGACCAGCTGGAGACACGGGAGAGCTAGTGGTTTAGTTCTAGTTCAAGTCCGCAGGCCTGAGAACCAGGAGAGTGAAAGGTACAAGCACCAGTCCAAAAGCCAGCAGGCTGGAAACCCGAGGAGAGTCCACATTTTCAGTTCAAGTCCAAAGGCAGGAAAAAAGACTAATGCTACAGCTTAAGGTAGTCAGGCAAGAGTTTCTCTTACTCATGAAAGGGTTAGTCTTTTTGTTCTATTCAGGCCTCTAGATGATTAGATAAGGGCAATCTGCTTTACTTAGACTACTGATTTAAATATATATGTTTTTTCTTCAAATATTAATCTCATTCAAAAGCATCCTTACAAACATTCATAATAATGTTTGACAAAATAACTGGTAACCCTGTGGCTCAGTCAGGTTGACACACAAAACTTAACCATCACTTGTTCATTTGTCACCCATTTGCATCTCCTAAAACCATGCTTACTCTCCCAATAAAGACAATAATATGATCATAATTCTGCCTAACATGGTACCAATATCCTGCATATAACTGAAAATGCAATAACCCTTTTTCCAGAAAAGGAGGTAAAATCTATAAGTGATGTTTACTTTTCTCCTTGATAGCTCATGACTTAAATACTATGATGTAAATTTAACAATACTTAAATGCTGTGATATAAAGACAATACATCTTGTTACATGATAAGAGAATAAGAGGCAAGAAAAAAGATATTTGCTAAGAGGGAAGAAAGCAGAGGGAAGAAAACACAAAATATAACAAAACAGAGGAAATACTTATGACAATTATAGTCCTTGGTTCTATAACTGGTCACATGCCCATAATTGGTATTTATAACTACTTTCTTCCACTACCTTAAGTGTATTCCATCTGCCTTCAGAAAGCACTCAACTGGTCATACATAGGTCTTTACGTGGTGTGGTGATACGGACATTTATTTATAAAGGATTTGGGCCATTAGCAGACTAATATTTAATGAAACATTTGTTTTATATTGCATAAGAATTTTGGCTTTTTTTACATTTTTCTTTGTGTCAAATATTGGTTTCTCTGAGACATTTGTATGTAGGTACTGTGCTTTGTCTGATGTAATTAATTCCTAAATAGAAATTAATTCAAATTAATGTAACTTTATTTCATGGCTTGCTTTTTCGGAAGCCTAGCCCTAACAGGAATACCGTTCTTCACCAGATTCTACTAAGAATACCTAATCATTGAATCTGCCAACACGTAGTATGTCTGAACCCTACTAATCACTTTTGTCAAACCTCCCTCACAGCTGTCTACAGCACCAGAATTACCTTTTTCACAGATTGCCATATACACAAAAAATATACTATCACATGTGTGTTATGGGAATTCATTTTTTTAGTAAATTTAGTATATTTTGTTGCTTGGTCTTTTTTAGTATCCATTGACATGAATCTATTTCTTTTTATCCAGGTGATTTTTTATACTCTATAAACTTTTACTGCATAGTATATTATGTTTATACAAATAATTTTTTCCCGTACCAAGGCACTTTAAAATTGCTTTCAGTACATGCATGATGAAAGTTTATCTTTCCCTTTATAAAATGTTTCTTCGTAACTTTTGGATATTTTTATATACCAGCAAATATGGTAAGTGACTTACCCAAGTGGTTTAACCAAAACTAAAAGCAGCATTTCCTGTGATTCTGCATCCAGTAATTTTTCAGAGAATGAAGGAAAAAATTAATGGCTTGCTATGGTAATAGGATTCCTTTTCTCTCTTTTGCATTTTGACTGGGTAATTTTTTAAGTTAATTTTTTTATATCTGCAAAATAAAAATCTTGATTTGAATTATGTTAATAATGGTCAAGTAAACCCAGTCAACTTGATGATTTTACTTCAACTGAGAATTGTTTTAATGGTAGCTAATTTATAAGGTCATGTATGACTTTATATTTAAATGTTAATCCAATTAGATAGCTCTTTCTGCTTTTCATATGTAAATTAAGTTTCCCCATTAAGTGACAGTTGCACATCCATGATTTCCTTTGTGGCCAGATTATGCAAGGATATCTGTCATCTAGGGTGTAATTATACTAAAATATAAATTAACCTTTCTTGAATGTGACATTTCTTCATTCTCATTCCTATGATAGCTTAATTTTAGGAGTGCTTCCAGGGACTGGTTACTTTGTATTTGTTCTCTGATTTTTTTTCTTATATATATATTCTGTTTTTTTCCCCCCCAGCACTTACAACCTTTTATTCTGTAGTTCCTGTGGGATTCCCATTGGTTTCCATCTGTATTCTACCTATGCAGCCCTAGCTACCTTGAGAGGTCACTTCTGCCTTTCAAGTGATAAAATGGTGTGGTAAGTAGACTTAGACATTCTTTATCAAATAAATTTTAAAAGATCTTCCAGAAAAGGCAGAATGTTTGTACCAAAGAAGATGCTAAAGCTAGGCACTGTCCACTACAAGAAAAGATGGCAGAGGGACTAAAATATAGTCTCGTAACATTATGATCACATTAGATGTCTTATACCATGTCTTCATAATTATATCATGGAATAATTGAGATGACAGTCTTTCATTACAGAAACTTCTGCAAGTAAGCTGTTGCAAAATAATGTTACAGTAGGCACTTTTTGGGTTTGTGTCTAGTCTTTCTCCCTCCTATAGGGTGGGACCTTGTGGCAGTGTTTGTATCATGTGTGATACCACTCTCAGATGATGAGATCAAGAACAGATACCTGACCTAAGCTAAGCCAATCAGGCGTTCTAACCTAGGAATTTGAAATAAAGACCCAGAGACACTGGTCACGTGTAGATGGTACTACTGGTGCTGAAGTTGGGAAGTGAAAGCTCTAGGTTTAGAGCAGCTATTTTCTACACTATGCATATAGATAAATGATATAGAATTTTGTCTGCAGAAAAAGATGGATTAAGCAGATACACAAAGAAAAGTAAAAAATAATGACCATGTGGCTTCATTGGGTCTGAAAAATCACCCTACTGGCTGATCTGTCTTATGAATTACTTTGGATATATCTTTATCTTCCTAATAAGTTTACTTTTTACTTAAGTATTTTTTGTTTATTACAATAAATTGAAACATCCATCGACATCTTTTCTTGACCATTAAAAACAAAAATACAAAACAGCCATTGAAGATCTATTTTTGTGTGGCATTATGGTTACCTCACTGAGTTTGTAATAAAAGAATACAGGCTCAGAGAGGTAGAGCAGCTGAGATTTGAATCTATATCTTAACAGTAAAACTCATAAATCCCATCTTTTACCAAAAACTGGTTCAGTCTGCATTAGGTATACCATTTGTTCTTTAATGCAGATTTCAAAAAATATATATACTTGAGATGTACTGATATTTACTTTTAAGTTTTAGTTCTTACATAATTTCTGTTTAGAATTAAGTTTAATTAGGAGGGAATAAAAGTATCTTTAAACGTGTGCTATTAGTAACCTCAACTCTGTTTTAGAAATAATTATAACTAATTGTTTCAGCAGAGCTATAATTGAGTTTTTGCTTAGGGGAAATAAGTTTTTAGAAACAAAAATTTTTAATTTAAATTTGAAAAGCATTATGGGATTCTAACTAATTTCTTAATCCTTAAAATGAGTTGGACTCAAAGGTCAGTATATATTGTTTTTATTAAGTAGAAATTAGGAAAGTATAGGTAGCATGGATCTAGGAAGATGATAAATCTGTATCTGTATATATCGGAATGAATTTGGCTACTAGTCACAGAAAACCTGACTAACAGTGGCTTTAATAAGTAAGGGGTAGGAGTGGTTGGCCACTCCAGGAGTCTTCTAGTGGCTTCGCTGACAGGGCTTTGAGTCAGTTTCTCTGGTTCTCTTGGCCATTTCCTCTTGGTTGCACGATAGGTGCTGCAATTATAAGCATTAAATCTATAGACAGTAGCATCCCTAACTGGAAGGAAAAAGAGTATGGGGACACAAAATAGTCTTCTTCTAATGGCAAAATAATTATTGTCCAGAACTGTCACATGATCTCCTTAAGCTGGGAAAGCAAGTATCTGACAACAGGGAATAAGACTGCCATGGTGGCTTAGAACAGTTTTGGTTCATCTCCTAGGACTGAGCATACTGTCTCATATATTCCTGGCTGGCAAGGCATGAGATGAGGTACAGTCTCTCTCTGATTTGTTAATTGTGAATTTGTTTTTTTTCCACAAAATACATTATGAATCTTAAAATGGAAATTAGTAAGAAGGCAGTCTTTGGTTGACAGATATTCCAAGTTTAGTTTACTGATAATCTTAACTGTGATATGGTACTAATATTTTGTTTTCTATCTAGCTATCTCTTAAAAACAAAAGCCATAGTAAATGCATCTGAAATGGATATTCACAACATGCCTCTACCAGAAAAGGTTGCAGAGGTAAAATTTTGTGATTATTGTGTTTCCTTTAATATAGACAACACCTGATAATTTGTACCCTTTTCCTCATCCCTTTAACATTTCTTACAAGAAATACTGGTTTGGTGGTGATGAACTCCTAAAGCTTTTTCTTATATGGGAAGAAATGACTTTATTTGAAACAGTGTGTAGAGAGATGTTCAAGTCCTAAGAGTACTGCCTAAAACAATGGAGGTTTTGGTAGTAAGCAGTTAAGAGGAAGCTGGTAGTTCCATGAAATCAAGAGGCTAAACTTTAGACTAGTTCATAAGAGAGAATCAGGAAAATAGCTAAGAAGAGTCTTCCTGGAGTTGGAACAAAAAAAGATTGGCCTTAAGACTGCCCCTATAAAGTGGGGGTGGGGTGCTGGTGGTGGTCTGAATTTAAATGGATTAGACTGTGGCTCAATTTATGTCCTGGGGCATTGTCAAAAACAGTAGAACAAACACCCAGCAATTAGTGGAGGCTAACAGCTGGGTATGATGCTAAATGGAGGCACACAGCTTCCTTGGAGATCTGGGAAAGAGACAAAGAGAGCCCTGCTAAAACCACTGTACTCCCAGGGTGACTGCACAGCCCAAGACTGTATCCTCTGAGGAGTGACATCAGAGGCTTCACACTGTGAGGGAAACTAACATCAATATAATAGTCTTGCCAACTCACTAAACAGATAAGCAAACAACCACCACAAGAAGGGGTTGTGTATCCAAAGTTGCTACAGTATGTTATCTAAACTGTCCAGTTTTCAAAAAAAAATTTGACACACAAAAGTATGACCGATACACAGAATAAAAAGCAAGCATCAGAAACTGCCTTTTAAAGGGTCCAAATATTGGACATAACAGACAAAGTCTTCAAAGCAGCTGTTATAAATATGTCCAAAAAAAAACTGAAGGAAGCCATGCTTAAAGAAGTAAAGAAAGTATGACAGTCTCATCAAACAGAATATCTCTAGAGAAAGAAATTCTAAAAACCAAATAAAAACCCTCATTTGAAAAGTACAATAACTGAAATGAAAGATTCACTAGAGGGGCTCAACAGGTTTGAACTGCCAAAAAAAGAATCAGAAAACTTAGATTGACGAGCTTATGAACTGAGACTAAGAGTCCTGTTGGACACTACCGAGTATACCTAAATATGCTTTGGTAGTGGGAGTACAAAAAGAAGAATGAGAAGTAGAAAAAATATTCAAGGAAACTATGGTTGAAACTTTTCAAACTTGATGAAAAAAATTAATCTACATATTGGAACCTCAACAAGCTCAGGTAGAATACAGAAATCTGTACCCCAACACATTATAGTAAAAATGTTGGAATGTACATAAAGAGAAAAAATCATGAAAATGGCAAAGAAAAATGATCGATCATATCCAAGGGCACATAAGTAAGATTACAGGCTCTAGAGTTATCTCTTTAAACAAATTTTTCTGATGAATTTTGGGTGTTCTTGTATCTTAGACCATAAAAAGATTTAGTGAACTGTGAGAATTATGTCAGAAATATAATTTATTTTAGTTAACCCTGATTTCAACATAAGACTTAGACATTATTCCCTATTCCATGATAAATTTGTTTATGAGTCTAAGTACATGAGTATAACACTAAATTTGGTTCTAGATACAGCTATTCTAAGGTAAAAGAACTACTGAAAATTATCTAATTACAACAAATATCTCCTAAACCTGACAATCAGAGCTACTTTTGAAGACCATTAGCAGAATATTAAAGAAAGGTTATTTTTTATTGTGAACAAAGATTTCGGAAAAAAAAAATTCTTGCCACTAGAAAAGGAGAGAGACTATTCAATACTAATGTTTCCACAAGCTCTTACCCCACTTTATTCTTGTCTTCCTTCCCAAATTTGGGGTTTAAAACTGGTAGGAAGAAGAGACAGAAGTAGTGATGCTCAGCAATGGCTGGCATTTTTTCATGTGAAACTTTATATCTGAGGGTCTTATTGTATTATTTATTGAATAAACTTCTTTCAGAAATAGAAGAAATGTACTTATGAAATGTGTTCAGACGTTGCCAGCTCCCAATCACTAGCTTAAATTTGAAGTGGCTTCTAGAACCAGCAAATTGAGAGTTATACTTAAGATGCCCTGATTATATATTTCTTTTCCCAGCTTAAGGAGAAGATAATGTTAACACATACTCACTTAAATTTACTGATGGAGATTCTGAAGGAAGTGACTCCTGACCAGTCCAAGCCAGAAAACTGATCCAGAACCAAAGCATGAGTTTCAAGGTCAAGCGTTACTGCTATCTTCAACAACAGGTTCTGTTTGAGCATTTCTTGAGAAAGACTGACTTCAAAAATCAATGGGAAATGTGGTTTATTATGTTTGCCGCTAGGCTGATTTTCCAAATGATTTGTGAAGGTTTTTCTAGAAGATGAGAAATTAAGGAAGCTTCTGTTCAGGTTTCATAGTTATTTGCCTTATGGACTTATTTTAGCCCCTTAGCAGTTTCATAATACTTATTTCTAAAAACATCTTTATATATAAATTTAGGGATTAAGAAGCAATGTCCCATAAATGCTCTGACCTAAAGTTGTATGGTATGTCTGAAATTAAAGTTGTACTTAATGTTGACTACTGCGATTCCTACATGGAGCAGTTATATGAATGCTGAGAATCATTTTTTAAATGTAAAATACAGGTACATACATATTCTGTAGGTAATATTCAACAAGTTGGATAATAGGTTTTTTTTCACTTGGAAACAGCTTAATAGGATATTGAAAAGAATAATAAAACATCAAACATTCACTGAAATGCTGTTTTCTCATATTTTGCTTTATATAGCACTTTGGCTCAGTAGCTTATATTATTCATTTAATAAATATGCTAGTTGCTGGGGATAACAGGTAAGCAAAAATAGCCATTCTCCCCTCACAGAGCTTATAATCTAGTCAGAGATGGACATTCAAATAACCATACGAAGACATGTAAAATTACAACTAGTAAATGTTTGAAGAAAGGGACATAGAGCTCAAGCACATATAGTAGGTAACTGACCTACTCTGGAGGTCAAGGAATGCCTTTGTGAGGAAGTGAAGTTTCAGCAGTGGTCTGAAAGATAAGTAGGAATTAATAAGGTGGTGGAGGGAACAGCTTGTACAAAGGTTCTCTGAGACCCCTAGAAGGCCTGCAGGAGTTCTGGCGGGTAGGGACCAGAAGGTGCAAGGCCTTACTGGACTCTTGAAGGATGTTTGTTTTTATTTCAAGAACAGTGAGAAGCCCTTAAAGAATTTCAAAGGTGGCCTCTGACAGGATCAGGTTTTCTTTTTCAGAACTCACTACAGTTGTTCTGTGGAGAATGGGTAGGAGTGACTGCCAGCCTACCACTAAAGGGTATGACACTAGCACAATAAAGAGATGATACGGCCAAGCAGTAGTACAGAGAAGTTAACTTTGTTCAGATGTAGCTAGCAGATTTTTTAAAATAGCAGATTCTTAACATTTTATACAGTATAGAGGATATTTTCCTTAAAAGTATTTTAAATTGATTTGCTTTATGCATTTGAATTGCAAACTTTGGTTTTGTAAGTAAGGATCAAGCCTCTGTCAATACCAGAAAATACTATATTGAATTATCCTGGGGTTTTTATTTGTGCCTGTGGGTATGTCTGCCTCAAATTATGTCCTTTATCTAAATTTAAAAGGTGTTTTTATGTGGCTATTTTCTTTAACCTCTGGATTTGCCTTTTTGGATAGAAAATTAAATGCTTGAACTTGACATCAAATTAAGCTGGCTGATTTTAAATAGATTTTTTTCAATTACAAATTACATGCTCGCTCTGGAAAAACATGTAGATATAAATATCGCAATAAAGGGTGAACACATCTTTCCATTTTTGAGCAACATAATATAGTGTCCTAGGAAATGAGCAGGTTCTAGAGCAAGACTATTTGGATTCAAATTGTGCATTGGGTATGTACTTACTAGCTATGAACTTGAAGAATGTATTTAAATCCTTGTAAAATAGGGATAAAGAACTAATGAGGGAAATTGTGAGGATTAAAAACAAGTTAATGAATATAATTAGAGCAGTGTTTAGCACATAGTAAATGCTCAATAAATACTAGCTATTATAACAAGCATGAGGATATACACATGACATAAAGGCAAAATTTTTTTTTTTTTTTACTTTTATTAGCATTTATTTGATCTTAAATTTACTCTCTGGCCATAAGTTTTTGTTTTTCATTTTCTTCTAAGATATCTTTCTCTTCTGTGCAACCTCCTCTTCTGGTTTAGGAACAATCTGCTCTTTTTCAGTAAGGATCATTTCAGTGTGACAAGGAGAGCTCAAGTAGGGGTTAATTTGCCCATGAGTTCTATAAATTCTGAGCAGCATTTTGGGAGCTTTGTTTACCTGGATATGCTCAATGACTAGAGAATCTACATTTAACCCTCAAGTTCAGCATTACTCTCTGCATTTTTAAGCATGTGCAGCAAGAATTCAGCATTCTTTTTAGGTCACACTGACCCTGTGTCCAACCCCTGTTTGGCCTGGGTACCCCTACCAGCTACACCATTATAATGATGAAATGGCACACAATGCTTCTGTAAAGTGACATCCTTCAGATATTTGGTGGCTTTTGGGATACGCACACTCTTGAGGGTCTGGGCAGTTTCACGAATGTTCTTCAAGCGAACACGAAGATTTGAACCTCTTGATTTGCATGATTTTGTGGGGTTTTCTGAGTCAAGTGAATAGTGAACCATTTTCAGACGTCACCTCAGGCTGCTTACGGGAAGAGCCATAAAGGCAAATTTCTGTTTAACATTGTTCTGCAACCTGCTTTTCACACAATGTCTTGGACAACTTTCTATACCAGCCCACATGCACATTCATTTTTAGCACTTGTGTATGATTCAACAAATATATCAGAACTTAACCACTCTTATACTGGATTCTTTTATCTGCTTATCTGTACTGATATTTCAGTAGGAGTGATTCCCAAAGTGGAACAGAGTCAAAGGGCATGTGCATTTATAATTTCAATGTTAAGCCTTCTGTAAATGTTATACTGATACTTTCACAAAATCTTTTTCCCAATTAAGGTTGACATTCAATATTTTATTTCAGGTCTACAGCACAGTGGTTAGGCATTTATATAATTTACAAAGTAATCTTGATTAGTACCCACTTGGCACTATACAGTGGAGATGGGAGTTATAATAGTTACTGTATTTTATATGTTGTAGATGGTTGGCCTTTTAAACATGCTTTAGGTGGTCTAAGAGCTCTGAGAGTCTAACAAAATCGATGATAGGTGGCTGATATTAAGATTCTAAGGCTACTTTACTACAGTTTGATACCATTTAGTATTTTATATATGTTGCATAGTAGTTTCAAAATTCCATGTAGTTTTAAGAACAATAAAATTGCATATTGAAAGTCCCTGAGTTGTACTTTTGAGATCCTTAACAGCAGAAACCATCTCCGTTATTGTAACCCCAATATCTAGTACAGTACCTGGAAGTGGAGTATATCAGTGTAAATTAAATGAATAAACAGTCTTATAGACCAAAAGAAGTATTACACAGTAGTCATGCCCCAAAAACCACATAGATTTTGTCTATTTGATAATAGCCTGTCCCAAGGAAGCTTGTAAGTTTATTTCATACTTGGAAAAAAAAAATCCTTTCCCCTGAATCAAGGATCTCTATATATTGTTAAAACCTCTTTAGTTAACTTTGTCAGCATCTAAATATTAAACATAAAAGGATCTTAAATGCTTAATATATTTCAGATAGGAAGGATTCTCTGCAATAGTTATTATTGTATTTAGCTCAGTATTTCCTTCGCAGAAATATTTATTTGCTCATTGACCTAATATAGGTTGGCCTCAAAGGTAAAAGGGGAATAGCATAAGTTTAAATGATGCCTCTCTTTCCTCAGATGGCTGCCTGTATCCTTGGAATAGACCTGTGAAACAACCACAGCTTGAGTATCATGAAACCTGGGTCCTTTGTCCATTTCATTTTTGACATCTGGAGCCTACCTTAGCACAGGTCTGTGGATTGGTTCCTTTCCCATCTCCATTATTTACTGCATTATTAGAAATGACCCATTCCAAGTAACACACAGTGAAATTTTAGTGCATTCTCAGCCCATGCTGCTTTATTGCCAAAAATATATACACATACACACACACACACACACACGTGCAGAGTTTCCAACTCTTAAAGCAGTTCCTTTTTACATCATAGAATTAAAAAATTTCTTCTAAAATCCTGAAGATGCATAGATTGAAGAGCAAACTGCCTTTCCTAGGACTTTAAACGTTCAATGAAAATTTTTAACATCACATATACCAATGGTGCAATGAAGATGTAAAAAGCAAGTAAAATCAGTGAGCAACAACTGTATTTAACAGGACAGTACATAAAAATCTATGTGAAGGTTACTCTGAGTAGTTTTTACTTACAAAGGATGAGTGATTTTAGGGAAGCGCCAAGACAATTATTTTTGTTTAAGGACTGATGACAATGTATTACGAGAATACCTTTTTCCTCTTGGAGAAAAATGTATTTCTATTGATGGCATAGTATACAATCACCACGGGAGACGAAATCTTTTGAAAATTGTTAATAACCTTAAGATATCTATTCTGACTTAGGTGGTTTAGGAGTATGGGTTCCTGGAGAAATCTGTAGTATTTAAAACGCTACAGGAAAAAAATGCGAAATCTTTATTGGATTCATTGGTTGGCAGACATGTTATCAATGAATGGCAAAGAGAAAATTTACCTATAGGATATGACATCTCACTTCCTGTATTTGAGTGGAGACCAAACCCTGTAATCGCTAGAAGTCAAATTCAATTCTGAACTACTGGAAAGTTACCATTACACTTAAATATTCCCAAAGGTATCCAGAGTGAACTCCCACAGCAAAGGAAATGAAGTTAAAATAATTTGGAAAAATTATTTTTCAACCTGGAAAGTCTAGTAAAAAACATCTAGTCTAATCCTGATTTATATTTATAATGTACGTTATTTATCATAATCACTTGTAGTTATTCCAAAGTCAGGAGTCTTCTCAAAAATTTTAATCTACCATAATATTCTTCATCAAACAAGTAAACGGCAAGGTTTCCTTTTTTTCCCAAAATGAGAAAAATTGCTCATTTACCCAGTATCAAAATCTTTAGGCAACAAACTATGCACTCTGGTCAAAATATCAAGAATAAAATTCTGGCTATTAAAAATAACAAAAAAAATTCTTAGTGTAATATAGTGACAAAAGACAAACCAAACCACAGATGTCATTATTTTCAGGACTATTTCCACAAATGGAATGGTCTCCTTTGCTGCGGAGATCTTTTATGGCTGGTCAATACCAGTATCATACAAACGTTGCCTAGTTATCTGAAAATTCTGGAACATACGAAATACGTGCATATTGCCTTTATTCACTTCCAAGATACTAGTTTAGAGAGATGCAAACTTAAGCTACATACACTTTGAGTCAAAACCCATACCTAATTATTTCACAAACTCCACACTGGTATTCCTTACTTTCCTACCATTTCTGAAACTCTGCACACCTTTCTTATTATTATAGACATAGCAGCTTATTTATTCAACATGCTTAGTTTGTGCCTTTTGTATTGTTTTAAAACATGCTTGGGGACTAATGGAACCAGGCAAGAGGTTAGAGGGTAAGCACTGTTATGCTCTATTACTGACAGTTTGAATGTCTTGTGGTTCCCCCTGTTTATCTTCTAACTCCCATTTTCAATGGAAGTAAGATAACTTTTAATTAGAAAATGAAAAATAATTCAAACAATAAAGTCAAGCTATTTAAATCTCTATTGCTTCATTATTAGTAAATGCACATATAGAATTACTAGTAGTAACCATGTAACACTGGACATTTTCAGTCATGCATTAGAATATTAGTACTCTAAAATCAAAGTCATGGGACTGCCAATATTGCTTGCACTTTCATCCAGACCCAATTTTAATAAACATGCAGAGTAAACCCCTTGATTCAGATTACAAGAAATAACAAGGATACATGCAACTCCAACCAAAAATGTGGGTTAATAAAGTGATTGCTTAGAAATGCAGGCTGGTAGTCTACATCTATCACACTAAAGAATAGTGGTACAAAATACAGACAGGGTTAAAAATAGGACCACTGTTCAGTTATAAAAGGCTTAACTGCAAATCTTGGTCCTTTTGGGTAGAGAATGACATAAAAACTCTGGGAAAAGAATCAGGAAATGCAGTCTTCTTGAGCAGTAAGTTCTCTGGGCCATTTATTGAGTGCTGTATTGTAGAGCATAGGTGGTGTAGGGACAGTGAAGATGCTCTAGAGCAGAATGGTTTTCTGGTTCACATTAATGAGCATTACCTGCACAGCTCCCTGGGGAAAAGGAGTTTATGAACAGCAGAGCTAATACAATGTAAACTCAAAAATGCCCTGAAATTTAGCATAGCCCTCTGCTTTTGAAAACTGTTGGCCAAGGGATCCTTCCAAATATGGTATAATTAATAGCTAAGCAATGTTTTGAATAAACAAGTAATTTGCTTGCACCAGCAGCACCATGAGAATGTAAACTCCTGGAGGCCAAGGGTGTCTTCATATTTTGCATATCACAGGTATACAAAAAGTAAACATGAGACCACAACATTGAAAAGTAACTGCATAATTTCAGACTACCAAAATTTGTAGTGCATTTTAGCATTTAGAACTATGAACATGACCATCAAGGGTCATCTTTAATTGTTCTAATTAAACTGCTGACATCACAGTAATATGCAGTGCTGTCCTCATGATCATGCAAATGCCTGAATATTCTTGGTTATTCCAATGTCTCTAATACCACTGACTTATGTGTAGGACATATAAAGAAGAGCTATAATCAATTTAATATAGCCTTCTACCTCTCCTTTGGAGTTGCCATATAAGAGTTAAATATTCAAGAGACTATTTCCTCAGATCTACTTCACTTTTAGGCGCCCTACCCCTGCCCTTGGAAAACAGGGAATGTAGTCCAAATCTTTTCAGGGATCTTCAAGGTGCTAAATGGCCAAGTTGACATGAAATAAAAGGGAATAAGAAGTCACCCTCATTCCACTATTATACCCTGATGTGAGCTGTATGATTCCTCAGATCAAGAAACCAGTTTGCTGGGTCCTTGTCACAGATCATAGGACTATATTAGCACATCTACATTAGACAAGGTTAAAAAAAAATACCAACATATTATCTTTGGTTATTCTTCAATCCTTTTTACACCTTTAAATTCTAACTCCCCTAAACTAACTATAGGCATGAGGAAAAGCCAGCTACCCAAGTTATTGGTGGTTTTTATTTTTTTTAAACCCTAAATACACAATGAACTTTTTCTTTTCAATAATGCACCCAGGAAACGAATGGAGAAAGGGTGGGTGACAAAGCAAAAAGCATGCTACTAGCCTGATGTTAAAAGGAACATCATAAGCAATATCCCCACATGACAGCTTCAGTGGGGCTACATCCGGAGTACATTTGTTTCCAGGTTAAGCACTAGAAAGTTTCATTCAATGGCTCTAACCCTCTGCTCTAAGAAACAAATAGGGTCTTTAACTTATGCAAAAGTTGCTATTTCTCATACACTGATATAGTCATATACATTCATAGTTTTAAAAGTACCTTTTTATATGTTCTTTATCCAGAACATTTTTTTGTGTGCAACTGTTAATCACAGAGCCTCACAATCTCAAGTAGTAATACTTATTCTTTTGTACAACGTTGTTAATGCAACCTGTTATACATGCAAAACTTATTGCTACCTCTTGAAGATTATTCATTTTATGGCTTTTTTTTTTTTTTTTGCAACAGGAAATACCCTTTCCTATATACTGTGCTATTTTGCATTCATTACCTATTCAGAGGTATTTAGAAAAATATTTAAATGCTTTTCAGAAATGGATTCTCACAGGCACTAAACTACTTAAGCCAAGAGTACAACTACTGAAAATACACTATGAGAATCTGAATCTGGGTCCCTGGAGATCTGCTGCCAAAGAATTGACTTATCTAAGCTTGCTTCTACACGTGAGACACACCACATTAAAATAGTTTTGCATTTCCTATCATGCTAACTGCACAATCTGTGTCAATAAATCCTGGACTCTCCTAATACCAATTTTTAAATATTCACCTCAAAAAACTGCCATTTTCAAGTTTGCAAGGCAGCTTTTAGAAGTAGGAATTTCTTTTCTACAGAAAGCTATCTTATGTTTTCAGAATGAAAACCTTTTATGTCTGCGAGAAAAGTAGAAAAAAGTGAAAGCTGTTTAAGGTGGGTTACAACAACCAAGCAAAAGTTATTTATTACATGGCAACCTGAGTAGGCTCCATCAGCTACTTTTCAAATTCTCATGAAAAGGCCTGGAATCCTATCAATACACAATTCAGATGTGGAAAGAGGAAAAGCCTACACAAATTAACCTAGGACACTATGAACTACTGACCAGTGTTCTTTCATTAACATGTAGCATGCTGCAGACAGGAAATGTAAATGGTCTGCAGATTAGAAAAGCACTCAGTTAAGCAATTAACATAGCATATCAGTAAAAAAATGCAAAATATACTTTCTTGATGCAAAAGGAGTGGGAAAAATAAACCTATAAGACATACAATGTGTAAATAGCATAAGAATTATCTAACCTCAAACTGAGAGCAAAGTGGAATCAGGAAATGGGGCCTTATTTTGATTTGAGGTTCAAAAGAAAAACCTTGAATATCCTCAAACACAGCATTTCATTGTAACCCCACATTTCTATTCATAAATGAGTCTTTCTGGGCTAATCTCCTTTCCCCAGGAGATTACAGAAATTTATGGCTACAGAAATTTATGAAAAGAGAAAAGGTATAGATTTTCCACTCTTTTTACACTATTGGTTATTATAACAATTCATTCTGAAGTTTAAATAATTACTAGGCTCATGCACTAATCCCTAACATGGTACTACAAATATGCTACCAAGCACTAATGCTTACAAAACTATACACATCTCAAAATGGAAGACATTGGTGATTTTGTTGTTCTTCAACAACTTGTAACATTTGTCCACAAGTATTAAAATATACATATATATAGTTCTATTGCACATATCCCATTTGTAACTTTTTAAAAGATAAGCTAATGTAGATGAGCAAAAGGAAGTAGGCACAGCTATAGATCGAGGCACAGTCCTGCCTAAAATTATAGCTTTTACCATTAAGAAGGGGACCAAAATAGACCAGGAAAAAATAAAGATGTATTTATGTAAATGCTGTGCAAGTACAACTGGAATATACTTTTTGTTAAATACCATCTGATGACAAGATGCAAAAATAAGAGCAAGCATTAAATGGTGGTTCTCTTAGCTGTGAATGAAAAAATATAAAGCAACTGGAGAAGCTGAGTGTAATAGATTCAAACAAGTGGGCCAGATATGGTTTCACTGGTGCTGATAGTACAAGGGTCCCTATTTCCTGCCAAATGATCCTACCCAAAAAGTTGCCAAAAGGACACAGGGAAGATGAGTAACAGATAACTGAAGGTACACATTCTCCATAATATAATATTCTCAATGTACCAATGGATGTACCATGTATATAAGTTCCATTTTATCTTTAAGAATTCCAAAATACTAAAACATGAGGAAGTGGCTAGGAAGTTACTTATGTTACCTTTACCCAGTTTTCTGCTATGTTTTACCATTTAGTAATTGCCCTCCATTCAGAGAAATATTTTACCTATATAATTATTTTATTAAAACCCTTTCTATGCCAATTCAAATTGGCTGACCAATTAAACTAATCATGGAATGCGTTCAACATTTCTCATTTTTGGCCATTTCTATTCTCAAATCCTGGTAAATCTGCCCTAAGTTTTCAGCATCATAGCATGTATGGCATTGGGCAAACATTCTCCAATTACAGAGATGATCTAGGGTGATTTGTTCTTAATTTCATCTAAGAAGTTTTAAATTCTCTACTCAAAGACTCAATTTTCATTTTTCTTATGTAAACACCTGAACAATTTATACACTGATCCTTTGATTTTTAAGTAAGAACAGCTTTACACTATATAGTTTGTTCATCATATAGTATAAGTTCAGAAAGCAAGATCCATATGTTTTATTGGAACTATTTTTCTTATTTGAGGTTTTTTTCACAACCCAAATTTCTTCTAAATCTACACTGACCCAACCACAAGTTTGGGAACATTGCTGCTTAGGCCCATTCTCTAATGGAAAGTTCAGTTCCAACTGGGGAAAGTTACCTGAGTCCCAGCCTTTTCAACTTAACATTACAGCTATAGTTTAGAAAAATAAAATATCCAAGTATAGACTTTAGGTCCAAAGAAAAGTTATTCATGCTTTCACAAAAAAAAGAGAGCTATAGAATGAAAAATGCAATAGTCTGATGGAGCTGCATAAGGCATTTTCACTTCTTTTTCTTAGAAGGGAACTGTATTGAACTTCTCATTTTTCCCCCATTCCTCCAGGTCCAAAGTTGAAGGAAAGATATACTGTAGGGTCCATGACATCTTCCGAACAGAAAAACCACTTATACCACTTTTCTTCCAGCCTTAGCAGCATGGAAAACCAAGTCTCAAGTGCTATATAAAATTCCATAAAAAGAAGAGAGTTGAATACGGTTCCATCGCTAGACTCAAAACTTTTGTTTCCTTTTACCAACCTTTCACTTAACCATTCACAGGGTTAGCATTTATGTGCATAATGCGAGTTCTTCCTTAGAAGAACAACAAAAACATTTTAAAATACCAAATGTCCAAAGTCTTCTAAGAACAACAGTGCCTTCTCTAAGAGAAAAATCTCTCTTCTTACCAAAAATTTGGATTTACATATGTAAAAATATTTATAGAGACTCATGGTTTATTCACATATGAAATCAACCTTGTGATTTTTTTCTTTATGCTTCATCACACCAAATGTTTTATTGCAAAGTTGGACCTTTGTTCTTATCCAGTTAATCTATGTCACAGGATGAGCCAGGATTCAGAGAAAAAAGGCAATTTTTTTTAGCATTTCTTTCATTTCAAATTTCAGTACATACTTGGAATTCGCTATTGCAGTCTCAACTGTGCTTATCATGATAGTGGCTGAAACTGGAAGACATTAAAGAAACCCTGATGTCATCCATACTTGCTATTTACACAGTCCTCTTGTTGGGAACAAAAGGTAAAGGATTCACAAATACTACCATCTGAGCACCTATGTCAAATCAGCCTTGAGCCTGCAAAATAATTTCTTCACAAGTAAACAAATTGCAGCAGAAGACACATGTCAGTTGCTTCTTTCTTCCTGGAGAAGTCAGCATAATGATTGCATCTTAGGAGCTTCTCTGTGTTGAACTGAGGCGGAAGAAAAAAAAAACAGCCTTTTCCAATCCAAATCATGGAGATAAAGAATAGAGAAGGGATATCCACACTTCAAGATTAGGGAAAGTGGCTGGATAAACGAAGGACCCACTCCATGAGACAACATAGAAATACCTGGAAATACAAAATAAATTAAAAACAGGAAGGTTAAAACAGGTTTCTGTGTGAGCTTACTTTTAAAAATATTTAACACATAGAAAGGAGACAATATTTTGGATTACACATCATATCAAAGAAAATGTCCAACCATAACACCAAATTTAGTATCCTCATCAAAGAAGCAGTAGCTAGAAAAAAAATACATAAACACTGAACAAAAAAGCTAGATTTATACAAAAATTTTAAAGTGAGATATACACATCAATGTCCTATTATGCAAATAGAGTGACGTACTCCAAGTTTTATAACCATAATCCTATAATAACATTTGTTTAAAAAGCAGTATAGTAGCTCAGTATAAAAGCCAAAGTTCGGAGGTGGCTCCATAGTATAGTGGTTAGCACATTTGCTCTACACACAGAAGGGCCATGGTTCACACCCCGGGTGCACCTTGAGTGTGGGAGGAGACTCCCTGCCTTCAGAGTTCCAGCCCTTAAGGGGAAAGGACAACATCCATGGGTCGGGGTGGAAGTGGGGCAGGATTAAAGAGGGGAAAAAAAAAAAAGTAAAAGCCAGAGTTCTGACCAAAGAATGACCTACAATTCCCCATAAAATCTACAGCACTCCTTTACACTATATCTCTTCTGACCTCTATATCCGACCCCTCATGGGCTCCATCCACAGTGGACTGCTTGCTTTTCATGGAATGTCAGGCATGCTCCTACCTTTCAGACTTTTTACTGGTTGTTCCCTTTGTAAGAAGACTCTTACCTCTCCAATGTTCCCTTTGTGAGAAGACTCTTCACCTTTACTCCACTGTTATTTTCTTGCTACTCACAGACACACTGCCACTATTCCCCTTTACCTTACTCTCTACTTCTCTTTTTATCCATAGCATATAACATTAACCTACTACATAAGATACTATGTTTCTCATTTACTATCTTGGCTAAAATGTAAGCTCTACCTGGAAGGAACTTTTGTTTACTGATGAATCCCAAGTACTTAGAATAGGGTGTGACCTATGGTAAGCACTCGATAAAAATATATTGAATAAATGAATGAATAACTCTTAAATATACTTAGCCATCATGACTTAAAATTTAAATAAAGATTACAGAGTTAGGTAAGGAAACTACAATATGCACTAATCTACAAAATTTACAAATAGAGCCCTGTAAACTTGGTATCTAACTAGGCACTTCTGGGTCTTTGTAGCTACCTGTTTAGTGCTGTTGATTACATAAAGTCACTTTGTATTAGGAAATCTGACATTGGGAGGATGGAAAGGGAAAACAACTTTCAATTTAGCACTTGGGGTAGCTAGATCTGAGTCAAATGACTTTGTGTGGTACTCAGACTCCAAGATGGTCCCCAGTTATTGCTGTCTCCTGGTATTCATGTTTCTTTTAAAGTCCCCTCTAACAAAGCATCAAGGTTGATCTTGATGAGAATTTAACTGGCCTTTGTCCATGAGGAGACTCCAAATCCTTAGAATTTAAAGTAAATGAGCCAGCATAAATTAAACAACACACTCCAAAATAACCAATGGGTCAAAGAAGAAATCACAAGGGAAATAAAAAAAATATCTTGAGAAAAATGAAACAAAACGCAATATACCAAAACTTATGGGATGTAGCGAAAGCAGTGCTAACAGAGAAATTTACAGCTGTAAATGTTTACATTAGAAAAAAGCTATCAATAACCTAACTTCACACCCTAAATAACTAGAAGAAGAAACTAAATGGAAAGCTAGCAAGAAGTAAAATGTGTGTGTGTGTGTGTGTGTGTGTGTGTGTGTGTGTATACACACACTAAATAGAATGGAAAACAGAAAAATAAAGAAAATGAATGACACCAAAAGTTGGCTCTGAGTGGCAATCCATGAATCTGTAGTCAGTTGGTCAGAAGTTTGGGTGGCCTGAGAATCCTCCAAAATGCAATTGGCATCTAAAGTGAGGGCAGTCTTGTTAGAGACCATGCCTTTTAATTTATGAGGTCTCCACTAACTATAGATGGTGTCAGAATTTTACTGAAATAGACTAGTTGGTGTCAAAATAGTGACCAACAGAATGAAAAGAAAGTGATAGTGAGTAACTTCTGAAGCAAGGTCATGATGGATAGGGGCTGTGACTTCTGCCTATTGTCCTGGGAGAAGCCAGCTGCTGTATCATGACAACACTCAAGCAACCCTGGAATAGGCTGACATTGGAAGGAAATGAGGCTTTAAATTGCCAGCATTAATTTGCCAACCATGTGAATGAGCCACTGTGGAATCAGTTCAGAAGATGACTGCCACCCCAGCCAATATCTTGACAGCAACCTTATAAAAGACCCCAAGCCAGAAAGCCCCAGCTAAGCTGCTCCCTGATTACTGACATACAATCTAAGAGAGTATCTATCTATCATAAAAGGATGGTTTTTGTCAAGGATATTGAGCTTTCTCTGAGATATTTTTATCCTTCATTCTTTGATGAATCACATTGATTGGTTTATGAATGTTGAACTATCCTTGGATTCCTATAAAAAATCTCACTAGGTCATTAAGTATCTCAATGTAATAAAATAGCCCAGAAATAAACTCACACCTATATGGTCCATCAATCTGACAAAGGAGACAAGAATATACAATGTATACTGTAAAGAGATGGTAAAAGACAGCCTCTTCCATAAGAGATGCTGGGAAAATGGGACAGACCCATGCAAAAAAAAAAAAAAATTAAACCAACTTCTTACAGTATATACAAAAATAAATTCAAAGTGGATTAAAGACTTAAATTTAAGACTCCAAACCACAATACTCCTAGAAGAAAACACAGGCTGTAAACTCTTTAGCATTAGTCTTAGCAACATCTTTCTGGGCAAAGGCAACAAAAGAAACAAAAGAAACAAACAAATGGGGCTCCATCAAACTAAAAAGTTCTACAGGGTGAAGAAACCAACAACAAAATGAGACAACCTGCCAACTGGGAGAAAATAGTCACAAATTACACATCTAATACCCCAAATCTATAAAGAACACATACCATTTAACAGCAGAGAAACAAGTTTAAAAAGGAGCAGAGGACCTGAACAGACATTTCTCCAAAGAGGGCATACAGATGGACAGCAGACATATGGAAAGATGCTCAAGGTCACAACTGAGACAAATGCAAATTAAAAACCACAATGAGATAGCATCTCGCACCTCTCAGAATGAGTATTATCAACAAATCAACAAACAAGTGTTGTATAGGATGCGGAGAAAAGGGAACCCTCATGCACCTTTGCTGGAAATGTAAATTGCTGCAGCCACTATGGAAAATAGTTCGGGGGGTTCCTTAAACAATTGAAAATAGAACTACCTCATGACCTGGCAATTTTACTTCTAGGTTATGTATCCAAAGACATCCAAAACACTAATGCACCCTGATGTCCACAGCAGAACTATCTATAATAGCCAAGACATGGAATAAACCTCAGTGGAAATGGATAAATGACTGGAAAAAGACGTGGAACATGTATACAATGGAGTGTTATTTGGCCATAAAAAAGAAGAACAAAATCTCACCATTTGTGACATGAGTGGTTCTAGAGAGTATTATGCTAAATGAAATAAGTCAGACTGAGAAAGACAAATACTACATATGAGCTCACTTATTCTATGTTGGATCTAAAGAACAAAATAAATGAACAAAAAAAAAAAAAAAAACCAGACTCATAGATAACAGAGAACCAACTGACGTTTGCCAGAGAAGAGTTGGGGTTTGGAGTTCCAGGTGAAAAAGGTGAAGAGATTAAGAAATACAAAATGGTAATTCCAAAGTAATCATGGAGACGTAAGTACCTTAGAGAATACAGTCAATAATACTGTAACAACTATAATAATACTGTATAGTGCCAGGTAGGTATCAGACTAATCATGGGGATTATTGTGCAAATTGTATAAATGTCTAACTACTCTGTTGTACATCTAAAACTAATAGAAAAGAACACTGAATATCAACTGTCATTTTAAAAAATCAATAAATTGGGGAAAATGAAATAAAAAGGGGATTATTATAATTCTTGGCAAAAGAAAGCAAGACACGCTGACGACCAGAGTCACGCATCAGACTGAAAGACATGCACGGACTGCAAGTAAAGGGATGGGAAAAGATATTTCATGAAAATGGAAACAAAACAGCAGGGGTAGCAATATTTACATCACACAAAAAAGGCATTCAAACAGAGGCAATAAGAGACACAAAAAGACATTTCATAATGATAAAGGGATCACTCTAAGAAGATATAACTCTTGTAAATATTGATGCACCTAACATAGGAGGACCTAAATAAAGCAACTATTGACTGACATACAGGGGGAGAGTGACCATAATACACTCACAGTGGAGGACTTTAACACTCTATTGACATCAATGGACTGACTTCCAGACAGAAGAGCAACTACTAGACCAAATAAACTTAATTGATATTTTTAGAGCATTTCACCCCAAAGTGGCAGAATATACATTCTTATCAAACACACATGGAACATTTTCCAGAAAAGGCTACATGTTAGGCCACAAAAAGTCTCACTTAAAGGAATAGAAAAGGAAGAACAAAGGAGGACAGAAATACAATGAATTATTAATGAATACTTAGAACAATTGTAGGCTAACACATTCAGCGATCTATAAGAAATGGAGCGATTTCTAGAAGTGTGTAACCTAAGACTAAAACAATAAGACACAGAAAATCTAAACAGACCAATTGCTACCAATGAAATTGAAACAAGTATCAAAAATCTCCCTACAAATAAAAGTCCAGAATCAAATGGTTTCACAGGTGAATTCTACCAAACATTTAAAGAATTACTACCTATCCTTCTTAAATTATTTCAAAAAACCCATTTTATAAAACGAGCATTGTCCTGAGACTGACACCAGACGTCTTAGCAAAAATGAAACCTACAGGCCAATATTCTTGAACACGCATGCAAGATTTCTCAACAAAAAATTAGCACACTGGATTCAACAATAAATTATAGGATTATACTCTATGACCAAGTTAAATATATTGCAGGAATACAAAATGCGTAATCTGTTACGTGTCAATATGTAACTAATACATTTGCTTCCTCTAAGGACAAGAAGAATGATAATATTATGGGAGTTGAAGACACCTTTCTTACTTTGCTATGTAAATAAATTCAGAACACATTTCACAAAATACAATGGATATCAGTGTCATTCAAATTAAGTTTTTAACTGTCATATTAAAAAAAAAAGTGCTGGGATTACTGGAAAGTTTCTATCCCTAAATATAGATTATACTAATGTAAAATTACTGCTTGAGCAAAAATTTAACTTCTTAGTCATTTACCAATTATTTATTGAGTGCTTCCTTTCTTTGAATATTTTAAACTATTTACTTGAAAGGTTACAAATGCATATGCTAGGAAAAGGTACTAGAAGGTTTAGTGTTTTTTGCATATCCTTTTAGAGATAGTCAACAACTACATAACATCTGTATAAGTAGATTTATTCCCTCCACACAAATATCAGAACACTATACACCTTATCCTGCAACTTGCTTTTCCATTTAATATATATTAGAGATCACTCTGTATCAAAATTAAATCTTCCTTGTAGGTTCAGTAGCACTTGCATTTATTCATATCAGTTTCCTATAGCTCAATATTTAGACTGCTACCAATATTGTGCTATACCAATATCAAGTTTCTATTACTGTGTATTTAGACTTAATTAAGGTTCTACATCCAAGCAGTAAAGCCTCTGCTCTAAAGGCATAAGATAAGCCTACCACCTAAAGGGCATTTGGTCCCAAAAGTTTCCTATTCCTTTTCTTAATATGGGGGCGGGGGAGATATATAGATAGATAGGTAGGTAGATAGTTGGAATTTACCTTTTTTCAATTTTTGAAAATTGTGGTACAATACATGTAACAGAAAATTTACCACCTTAACCCTTTAGAAAAAGTTCAGTGGTATTAAGTACATTCATATTGTCCTGAAAATATCACCACCACCATTTTCAGACTTTGTTTTATCTTACAAAACTGAAACTCTGCACCCATTAAAAAACTCCTGATTTTCCCTCCCTGGAGCCCTTGGCAACCACCATTCTACTTTGTCTCTATGATTTTGACTAAGTATCTTATATGAGTGGTATACAAGATTTTAATCCTTAAAGCAGTCCTACCTTGAATGATTTTCATATAATACGATCATGGTATATGACTAAGTAGATGTTATGGGTTGAATTATGTCCTCCCAAAATTCCTATGTTGAAGTCTTAAGCCCCAGTACCTCAAAATGTGACCTTACTTGAAGTAGTCACTGCAAAAGTAATTAGTTAAAATGAGGTCATACTGGAATAGGGTGGGCCCTAATCTAATCTCACTGAATTTAGGACACACACACACACATACTCAGAATATCAGTGAAGACTGGAGTTATGTTTCTACAAGCCAAGGAGCTACCAAAAGCTAGGTCTGGAACAGATCCTTCCTATGCCTTCAGCAGGAAGATGGCCCTCTCAAATGCTTTGGTCTTGATGTATGATTTCCAATACTGTGAAACAATTTCTGTTGTTCTAAGTCACTCAGTTTGTGGTACTTTGTTATGTTAGCACAAGGAAACTAACACACTAGGTATGAACCCTACTTTGCAAATAAGCTTTTATCAGTTATGAAATAAGCAAATATCACCTCTTACTCTTTGAGAACTTATTCTGTGAATTCAGAAGATACCAGTTGGCACAGAATACCTAGGAATATTAAGATATACTGAAATGCTTTAGAAATTAAAAATTAAAATATCAATATTTGTCTATAATTAAAACTTAAGTGTATGTAATAATTGCCTATTCACATTTTATCAGTTGAACTTCATCTAATTAAATTGGTATTTTTATCTAAAAAAAAATTACTGGTTTGGGCAAATGGTTGTTTTCCTTTCTTTTATACTTAATTCACTGCTTTTGCTGAAAAGGCTTACCTTAAATGTCAATAATTTAAAGTCACATTTGATGCTCATCTTCAGTTGAAGCTAATGGTTTATTGTTCCACTTCTTTCTAGCTATTATTAAACTGCTTAAACACTATTTGGAAGTATTAGCCACTATTTTACTCACTTGTGAAATCCTGAGTTCAGAATTTTGTTTTCTTTCCAAGATGAATATAAAAGTACCTAAAAGTTGAGAGAAATGTTCTTCCAATTACAGGAAAAAATAAAAAGAACATTACAAAAGGGATACAGTTTCCACTTGTTATATGCATGCATGTGCAAAATTATTCCAATAAATCAAGCTATTCTAAAAAACACTAGCAAAAATCATTCAGAAGAAACGATCAGAAGTTATTCTCTACCTGCACTGGCATTAATTTTATAAAGATGTCAAAAGTCTTGGAGCAGAGGTTCTCAGGTTTTTATGGAACACTGTCCCCTCATGATGATGATACTATGGACCCTCTTCTCCCCCCCAAAGACCTCTTTTTTAGTATAGGTGACCACTTCCTTCTTGTTTGTAAGGTCTGAAAAACATTCCCTTTCTTTCCTCTGCCCTTTTTTCTTCTCCTAGATGAAATTAAAAAACTACTCCCAACCAAATCAAGAGAAAGGTCTTATTTGGAACTGCTTACCTTATATTTTCAGTTTTGCTAAATCTACGGCCAGCAAAGGGCATACTAGAAACATTCATTTGTATTATATGTCATTCGTACTGGACCCAACTAACTTACCAGTTTTAAAAGGATTTCACCAATTCAGAAATCTAATAACCGGAACCTCTCCCAGAATTTAATGGAAAGACCGAGTAAGGGGTTCTAACAATCCAAATTACGAGCTACCCCATAATGTTAAACAAAAACCGAATACTAATGCCTGACAACACTTTGCAATACACATTACCCAAATTACGTTCTAATAATTCCCCAAACTCATTCTCGACATAAAAAATTACTAAAAATTGAACACTGACTTTTTTAGTTCAGCAAAACAACGGCGAATACCGAGACTTAGCGTCAGCCGAAATTAACAGGCCATTAGGCAATTATCAGGTCGTACAAGGACAAAGCTGCTTACTCAAATCTTAAATTGGAGAGGTACATACAGTAAGGGTGGCAAAAGAAAGTGAAACATACACAGACTCAAATTAAAACCACGGGGCGTACGCGTTAAACAAAATCTCAAGGTCAACGGACCAGAGACAAAGTACTGAGCCGCAGCAGGCCTGGACTGATACCGGGGCCTCAGGCAAAACAGTGACCATAAAGCCGTGAGGCGAGGGCTATAAATAAATCAGTAAAAGAGATGATGTTCTTCAAAAGGTAAACCCGATGGCGAAAGCAGCCGCTGCCGGTACACACCCGCGGGGATGCCATTACCGGGGGAATGAGCCGGCAGCCGGAGGCGTGGTACTGCGACGGGCCGCGGCGGTCAGAGACGAAGCGCTGGTCCCACAGAGCCCCGAAGGCGGGTGCGGCCGCGCAGCGACAGCGCGGGCAGAAACGCACGCCGGCCGCGGCCCGCGCCGGCTGCAGGAAGGCTCCGCACGCTCCCGTACCCCGCACCTCGCAGGGCTGGGCTGCGCCGCCACCTACCCACTCGTCCCGCAGCCCCTGGCCTTCCAGGCTTACCTCGCACGAGCCAGCAGAGGCACTCGGCCGCCCGAGGCCCGGCCCGGCCCGCAGGCCGGAAGGCCACGGACCCCGTCACTCCGCCATCTTTGCTCCTTCCCAAGGCCGCCAACCGCGCGGCGGCCGAGTCCGCAGGCCCCGCCCCTGCCGCTGCGGCTGGGCGCTGATTGGACGGCGGTTTGCGGAGGCGCGCCCCCTTCCGCCGTAAGTCGGTTAGGACGTGTGTCAATCGACGGACGAGGCCTTTCCATCCTTTCGTTGGGCCGAGTCCCAGGGTTGAAGTAGTAGGGGAACGAGCTTTGGTAATTCATTTGGTAGCGACGTAAAATTACTTCCGCGTAGGAGCGGTGTTACTTTGTGGCAAGGTAGGCTGGCTGGGTCGCACGACTATTTGAAACCATGAGGTTAAACGATACTAATAATTTCATTCTCAGGCCCTGGAGTTTTTAATTATGGGCATAACGCGACACCTAGGCAAACAGTATAATAGCTCGTTTGTCTTCCATCCAGGATGTTGGCAGGGTCGATTAAGATTACTAAATCGTTTACTCAGATATTAAAATACCTCCACACTCGCTCAAGAGCAGCCATTGTTCCAAACCTGAGTTTCTCCTCCCCTGCCAGACTCTTTTTACTCAGGACCCTTCTAGACCTAACCCTCTAAACAACTGAAGGGTTTATTGCCCAGCAAAGCAGAGAATCTTCAGGACTCTGCTCCAGCCCGACATTCTTATTGGTCAAAGCAGCAGTAGTAGTGGAATATTTTGAAAACCACCCCTAACAGTTATTTTTCTTCCTGGGGCCCAAGCAACTAAGGAAGAACCAAAAACAAAACCATAAAAATGCCAACTAAAATAATAGACTTTTTCTCATTTACTTCCTCTTAACAACCATCTCTGTTCACATTTAAAAATTCTGCATATATACCTAAAAACAAAAACAATTGTAAAAAAGTTTTATAAAATACTGTTATATCTACTTAAGAACCTATTAATATTATGAATTAACAAGCAGAGATTCTAGATCATCTAGATAAACCTCTTGTAATTTAGGAATTCTGCAAGGTCCCTGACAAAAGTGGTTATTCAGAATTGTGCTTAAGCATGTGCAGAGACTGCTGGGCACCCCCAGTGTTCTTCTACCTTCTTCCTTAGGAAAAGTGATATTTTTCAGGCTACCTCACAATAAGGTGTGACCAGGTGACAGAGGGAAAGGACATATGGCTTATGATTTCAACTTGAAGGTGATTGACTTATACAAAATTCTTATAAAACACAGACAAAAATCAACCAAGTTATATTGTTTTAACCACAAGTGTTTATTGATGGATAGAATACAGTTTTAATGGAACGATAAGGCACAACCGTGGATTAAAACAGTTTGCTATGCAGCCAAAAGGAGGAAAAAGCCATAATCTTAGGAATTTTAAATATACAAGTCAAGGAGCCTTTGAAGTACTTCTCTAACAAATCAGTGTCAGATAATTCTTCCCTTTACACAATTCCTATATCATATTTGATCACAAAGTCAGATCGATACTTCATCAAGAATTCCTCAGTCATTTGTACTTGTCATCTAGTCTGACTACTGCTCTGTTCCCCACTCTTTCCAAACCCTTTGTAGTGTTTTTTGTTTTGTTTTAGCAGTTCCCTTCTGAAAGTATTGTGTATACATCTTGGACAGCTTTCCAAAGCAAGGAAACAAGCCAGCAAGCAATGAGTCAGAATATCAGCCAAGGGCAGATATAAAAATGAACAGATTCACAAATGACCGACATTAGAACGACAATAGCCTGATTCAATGAGGCCTATATTTAGCTGACTTAGGCAGAGAAGTTGCTCTGGCTCATGCAAAGGTCTGTAATGCCACCTCAGGTTATGCTACCAATGCCAGACCCCTCGTTTCTAAGGGATTAGCAGTGGTCTGAGAGGAGCTAGGAAGTCAGTGTAACTAGGCAGCTAATGATGCAATACATTCAATGCTTTGGATCTGTATTAAGGGCTGACTATGGCTTCCAGCATTAACATTTGCCAAATGTAAAATTCATAGAGAATTTTGTACAAAACTTCAAGACACCGAGGACAATCTTTAAATCTCTTGGACTTGGATAGTTAGGCACTTCCGTAATACTAATCTTTCTACCTAGAAATGTGGAGTGAGAAACATTCCAGGGCACATAACACTGAGGTATAAACCATGCTGCAGAGGTGGGAATACGTGAGGCTTTTAGGGTGCCCAGCCTCCTTGTTCAAAAAGCCATGAGAAAGTCCCCAAGCATACTGTCAGAGCAGCCATTCTGGTGTTATTGGTGTTCTCAAACTAAGCCAACCTGCTAGCATGTGGCTTTTTGAAAAATCAACACTGTACTATTAAGGGTAGCCACATAGGTATGTATTGAGAATCAAAAGCCAGAGGTAGAGCGATCTGAGCAAGCCACCAAAAAGACTTGGCCCTACATCTTGCAACAAGGCCACCACCTTTTAAGAAGAACATCTCCAGCCACAGCCCTTTGATACCGCAGAGTGCAAGGGACCAAGAGATGGTCACATTCTTCTTAGAGAAGTGTTGTTATGGAAAAGCTCCTGGAAAGACAACATCCCAGAGACCCATTCAAGAGTAATGGTAGATTAAAATCTTCCAGACCACCAAACTATCCTGCCAAGTCAGAAATTCACTGAACAGGCATAGCTTGGAGTGCCAAGTAAAGGGGGGGCTGAAGCTAATAAAAAGCAGGGAGACAAAGACTAAGTGAATGGTGTATTGGGTGAAAGAGAAGTAGGAAGCAAAGGACATATAAAAAAGGATGGAGGAGCATGCCAAAGCCTAGCTGGAGGGACAGTGGCATGGCTATAGTCTACATCCAGTGAAAGAGCTTTGCTGGTTGGTTCTTGGCATAATTCCTTTTCTCACTTTCTCAGACTAGATAAACATGTGGCATTCAGTTGCAGAACCAGGGTGGGGGAAGGGTTGGGAATATTTAGAAATGGAGATAACCAGTGAATGATACTGAACAGATATAGACCAGGTGTACCATTCTATAATGCCCTGTTTATACACCAAAGACAGGTTTGTGTTGATAGAACATATCTGGGTTATCATGCAACAGCCTGGGTACTTTGGGAGAAGGGGAATGATGGAATGGAGGTGGGGCTGGTGGAAAGGAGGATTCTCAGGTTCCAGTTCTTAATACGAGAAAGCACGAAACAGTTTGATCTCAGTCCTTTAGTGAAGAAACCGGATGCTCATTTTCTGTTCTACATCCACCTTTTCCAAAACCTGGGGGGAAATAACCAATTACAGTTATGAAGGAGATATTGTCCAAAGCTCTTACCTGAATGTTTTTCTCCCTCCCTCCTGTGCAGCAGAATTTAACTTTTCAAACTAAGAGGTGACTGACTGACCTTAACAAATTCTGTAAAAGATATGGCGCTGTCTCCATCCTGATCAGCCTCCTGGATGGTCCTGTCTGCAATGCTGCCCAGCTGTTCATCTGAGATATTTACTCCGACCATCATGCGTAGGACCTGCAGGACCAAATGCCAGGAATTACAGAAGACAGAGAGTCAGGGGGGCTCTTTTTACTAAGACTAAAGATAATGCTACCCCAAACTTCTTTTCTTATGATGTCCTCAAATATAACAGCCAGAAAACTGAAACACTTTATTTTCTTATCTAGACCACTCTGGATAATGCCATGAACAGAACTCTCTTGCAAGGTCATTGAATAGGAAAGCAAAGCCTCACTTAGGGATAGTCCTTTGCATTTTGTTCTTCCCTACTTTTCCTGGCTGAAATGTAGATGTCTGGTAGTACCATGAGGTAAAAATCACATGTGCTGGGTTGCCAGAGCAAGAATATAGAAGCTTGGTTCCTGGACATCATTCAGATACTATACCAACCTGGGCTATCTACCCCCAGATTTCTTGTGGCACAGGCAAATTAGTTCCTTATTGGTTTTAGTCAATTTGGTAGGGCTTTCTGGAATCCCACCCACATGCAGTCCTCTTTCAGGTAGAGCCTACTATCCCTAAAGTATGGCCAAGAAATATTAAGATCCTTGAAGGGTTAAATACTAAATCCTCCTCTCTAAAAAAATAAAAAGCACATTTAAAGAATTGTAAGAACTGCAGAAAAGAGAAATTAAGTTTCACTAAATTTATCTCAAACATAACACCTCTCAACCCCTGCCCCACCAATTCTCCTAACATCTTTAGCGTATGCATATACTTTGAGAATTGCAACCTTAAGCAAAATCAACAACTCTAATGCTATTATGAATCTTAGACAACATGAAATGGGGATAGGGTGCTTTTGTGATGCCTCAGACCCTGTCTTCAAAAGGTAAGAGCTGAGCTTTTCAACAGGAAAAAAAGGCCTTCTAGCCCAACTGTTCACAGGCCTCCTTTTCCCCTCACTCCTTTATAATCTTCTCCAATAAAATAGTTTTTAAAAAGTAAACTGCAAGACTTTCTGAAAAGAAAAAAAGGGCTTAAATATTGATTTGCACCAACACTCGTCATTTTTTTCCCCACCATTCTTAAAAACTGAAAGATGCAGATTTTGGGCATAAATGTACATAAAATGAAAGATTAATAGAAAGAAGCAATGCTAGCAAAAATAAAAAATGGCTAAGCCATTTGCCATCTTCCCTGATTGTATGTGGCAAACTAGGCAAATCCATCCTCAAAAAGCAGGAGCTTTTTCAGATCTCAGTCCAATTATTCACTGAAGTGTTTTAGGTTTAGAATTACAAAATTGAATTGTACATGTATGCTGTGTGTGTACAAGGGGGTGATTTCTTATAAATCACTCATCTAGTCTGTTAATGAAAACGTGAGAGTCCAGAAGTGGCTTGATACAGGTCTCAGCAACCAAGGCTCTGAGCTGTCTGCCCAGACCTGATGCCAGTGTACTTTCCACCACTCCATAGTGTCACTTATAGCTCCAATCAAAAGTTTACTAGCAAATAGGCCTTTTATTGTGGCTAATGTCTGGTAAGATTTTTGTGTAATTACCCTTTAGCAAGTTTAAGAAAATTTTATCTCTGTTTTTCTAAGATTTTCTTTTTTAAATATGTTAACAGCAAAATATATTCCACTGATTTTTCTAATTTTAAACCAGCTTTTAACTCCTGATATAAACCTACGTTGGCTATAATATCCTTTTTATATACTTTTTATATACAGTATCCTTTTTATATACTGCTGGATTCACTGTATTGATATTTTAAGATCTGTGTATTTATGTGAATGAAAGAGATTGTGCCGTTATCATCTTGCATAGTCTTCATGTGGTTTTCACATCAAAGTTACAGTAGCCTCATAAAACGAGTATAGTAACTATATTGAAGTATAATTGATATATAATAAACTACACTTTTAAATTGTATATATTTAAAATTTACAATCTGATAAGTTTTGACATATGCACACACCTGTAAAACCATCACAATTAAGATAATGAACACATCTATCCCTCCAAAGTTCAACAAAAACTTTTATAAAAATCATACCAGAAAAACATGACCACTCAAACTTTCCTCAGGATAAAATAAACTCACCACAACTTTTTAACATCCACTGAAAAGAACTGCATGTTACCAAACATTTTAGAAATGGCAGCATCCAGAATGACAAATTTTGTTCTCTTCTCACTTTGGATAGTTCATATCATCTTCTTACTAAGATAAAACTAGTTCTCTGACATCTTAATAGTTCATGAGCACATTTTTCCTAAAGTCATTTCAGACCTGATGAACATTCTACTGACACTGACTCGCACTCTGGTCACATGATCTCCTCCCCACTTCATGCCTCAGGCTTTTTTTATCCTAATAATAGAAAATAAGTCAACCTTCCACTCCAAAACAAAACAAAACTTTCTGGCAGCCAGATTTGGGCCAGAAAGTGAAAATGTGTAACTATAGAGTGACTGCCTCCACCTTTTTTCTTCAGAACTCAGAAGCCTATATGCAGCAATTTTAAATAAATTCTTCTTACTAAAGCAAGATATCCCCAACTCAAAAGCAAAGGACATTAACAGTGACCTGTGGACCATTTTAGTTTTTGGGTTGGTCCTTAATCTGGCCTAAGTAACCTTCAACTTAAAAGATTTCTCAAGATACTGAATAAGGTCAGATTTACTTCAGGGTTAATGGAAACCACTTAATTTTTTTGTTGTATCTTGAAATAGAGAAATTTTCCCATGGAAATTCCTGAATGTGTTAGTCTCCTAGCGTCCTCCAGGTTTATAAATATTTTGAAAAGAAAAGAAAAAAGAATTTTCTCCTCTTCTAAACTTGTATTTAGGGGAGGGGAGAGAGGAAGAGCAGAAGGGCTATGCTAATAGGATGTCGTGACAATCACATCTAGTAGAGGACAGGAAAATGTCCACAGGGAGCAACAAAGAACAGTAAGCAGTCCGCTCAGTTGCACCAGCCTAGTAGCAGCTTCTTAACTCTGATGTCAAGCCCAAGGATAGACAAAACAGCAATAATTACCTAAGTGTCATCAGAATTACCTGGTTGCCAATAGACTGACAATAACTGAACTATTTAATTTAAATCATCTTGCATGTTTTAGCTCTCCCAGTCAACACCTAAAAGACAGTTAGCATTTAAATAGTGGAAACATCTGTCTGTGAGAACTCAATAAACCATTTCAAGTTTCCCCGGGTCATCTGCTCTGCTTTATATCTAGGACAGGACTCTGCGCACAGCAGGTGTTAAATAAATGCTTATTGAAGACTAATTCCTAGCCTTGAGAATAAGTAGGCAGGACCCAAACACAAGCTACCTGTGTGCATGGGAACTCTCCCACATACCTGTAACAGCTCATCACGGGAAATCTTGTCATCTTTATCCAAATCATATAGTCGAAAAGCAACTAGGAGGGAAAAACAAGAAGTTAGTGGAGATACAGTAGTTTTGCCCCTTCTCGAGGAACTAAATACTGAAAAGACAGAAAACTGAAAGCAAATGAATAGTTTTTCTGAGAGTAACTGCCGTTACTTGTAGAGCGTTTAAAGACTGCAACATTTAAGAAACTGAGATGTCTCTCATAAGTAATAGTATCTTAGCTTTGGTGAAATATGGGCCCCTCCTCAAACAAATCAGAAAACTTAACACAAAGTTGACTGTTTTTTTTTCTTATTTTTTAAGACCATATGTCGTTCTGTAAGTCCGGCCACCTCACACAACCCCTTAAGTCTACTGTGCACCACTATTGTTAGGGGGAGCTAACAACAGGAGCCATACAGGTACCAAACAGCTGACTACAGAAAGTATTGCTCTCTAAAAATGGCCACTTTGGCCAAATTTGTGCCAAATTTCAAATAATTCTCTATCATTTGGGAGTCCTGAAGGTAAAGAATTTCAGTTTCAAATAAAAATGCCAAGAATTTTATGGTCTTCGTGTTTCTTTTTTAAAAATAGGTAAGTAAGTCTTCTAGAAAGCCATATATTTAAGAGAATTCAGAAGAGTAAAATCAGACAGTACCATGTTGCTGAAAAGCTACCAAGTAAATAGTGTGATAACAGTGGATGATCTTATAGGCACCGTGTGAAATCGTCACACTGAGGAAGTGACTGCTTTGCAATTATAGCTGATTTTAGTGCGGTTTTGAGACTTTGAATTACTTCAAGTACGCCCCTAAGACGGCTGGTTTTCAGTAGGGTGCTATGAATATATACATCTAGAGTTATTAAGATATTCAGATTTATATCTTGTCCTTAGGAACTCATAAGCTAGTAGAGGAAAGCAACACACACTACTCACTTTAACACATTCTCAGGGCTGTCACACATCTGAAATTCAAGGGGACAAAGTATATGGCAAATATGCCTTTCTGATTCAAGTAACATTTGAACAAGCCTGATGAGGAGTGTCATTTCAAGCCGAGCTAATGCTAGGTACAAAAGCATGAGAACATGGATGAATAACTAAGTTTAAACATCAACCCTCCCCCCAAAAAAGAATGAGTCCACTAAAAGTCAAAGTAAACATTTTTTAAAAATCTAATTTGCTCTTTGAAAGGTCACACTAAAATTCTGAAGGGGTAAGATGACTGGGAGAGACTTTCTCTGATGTATGTCTGTTCTCTTTAATTTGGTTAGTTGAATAATTATCCTTACCAAACTTAAGAATTTATATGCTTAAGGTTTGGAGTCTAAAGGAAAGGAGACAGGATCATTAGGGTTTCTAAAGGAATGTGTTTAATATAGTCCCCAAACAAAACACACACACACACTTTCTCTCCCTCTCTCACCCCTGCTTCCTTTTTCCCTCCCTCTCTTCTGCATGTGCTGTCTTCTTTCTAAAATACCATAAAATGTGTTATCTACTAAGCTACCTTTAGGACGATTTCAGGATAGAAACTTGTTTGCTCTATAACCCATAAATAACTATTTCTGAATTTCTTAATGGAGTAAATGGAGTAAACACTTAATGTCCCTTTCTGATGAAGTATTTACAGAAGCCAGAATTGTTAATTTTTTTTTAAATTTATCAGGGTGACATTGGTTAATAACATTACATAAATTTTAAGTGTACAATCATATAATACATCATCTGTATATGCATTGTATGCTCACCACCCAAAGTCTAGTCTCCTTCTCTCATCCTATATTTGACTACCTTTATCCTCTTTATCCTTCTCCCACTGCCCTTCTTTGGTTAACCAGTGTACTGTTGTCTGTGTCTATGAGTTTGTCAATTTGTTTTATAGCCCCACATGAGTGAAATCATATGGTTATTGTCCTTTTATGAATTATTTTGCTTGACATGATACTCCTAAGATCCATCTATGTTGTAAATGGCAGATTTCATCTTTTCTTATGGCTGAATAGTATTCCATCAGATATATGTATCACATCTTTATTCAGTCATCCATTGAAGGATACTCAGGCTGTTTCCATGTCTTGGCTACCATGAATAATGCAGTACTGAACATATGGGTACATATATCTTTATGAATAAACATTTTCAAATTTTTCAGGTAGATGCCCAGAAGGGGGATTGCTGGGCCATACAGCTTACTCTTCATTTGAGAAACCTCCATGTTGTTTTCCATAGTGGCTGTACCAGTTTATGTTCCAACCAACAGTGTATGAGGGTTCCTTTTTCTTCATATCCTCTCTAACACTTGTTATTTCTTGTCTTATTGATAATAGCTATTCTAACAGGTGTGAGGTAGTATCTCATTGTGGTTTTGATTTGTATTTTCCCCATAGCTAGTGAAATTGAGCATCTTTTCATATATTTGTTGGGCACTTGTACTGAACTACTAATACTTGAAACCCAGCTGCCATGGTCTGAATGTTTGTGTATACACCCCCTTCAATTTCATGTGGGAACCCTAACCCCCAATGCGATGCTGTTAGGAGGTGGTGCCCTTGTGGGGGATTAGGGTTAGTTTAGGTCATGAGAGTTAGGCTCTGATGATGGAATTAATGTCCTTATAAAAAGAGAAGAGCTCTCTTTCTCCCACCTCTGTCTCCAGATTCCCCTGTCACCCCTCATAAGGATACAGCAAGATGGTTGCTGTCTGTAAACCAGTAGAGGGCCATCGACAAGAACAGACTATGTTGGCACTCTGACCTCAGAATTCCTCGCTTCCAGAACTGTGAGGCATGTCTGTTGTTTAAGCTACCCAGTCTATAGTATTCTGTTATAACAGCCTGAGCAAACTAATAAACACCAGCAGAGGGGTAACTAGAGAGATCACTCAATAGGGCCTTAAAAAAAAACAAAACATAGCAATAGTAGTTATTTCTTAACTGACTTTGACTCCTGTCAGTTCTGGCCTTGAATCAGCTAAAACATTTTTTCCATGATAACAAATGGTCAAACATACTAATGACTGAGCCATCTTGTTAGGTTCTCTCTCCTTTCCTCCTCTCCCTTTCCTGATTCTTGGTTTTATAATGTAGACTCTAGTCTCCAGAGCTGCCTGCCTATATCTCTAGTTCCATGGCTTCAAATGCCATTTAATGCTAATGACTCCCGAATGTGCATCTCCAGATTGGACCACTCCCCTGAGCTCCTACCCTTGATGTCAGAGCAATGCGGTACAGAGGTTAAGGCTCCAGCTCTGCTGAATCCTGGCTCTGATGCTTACCAGCCATGTGAAAATGAGCAAGTTACTTAACTCTGCCTCAGCTGCCTGAGAGGAACAAAATAAGAATAACGATAACCCCACCTCATAGGGTTATGAGGACAGAATGAGTTAGTAGAGGAAAGGCACTTTAAACAGTACCTGGCACACAGTATCAACTCAATGTCATCTACTTGCCATCACTTCTCTGCCTTCCCCTCCTATCACTGACTTCTTTCTTGATAATGCTTCCTTGTTCTTTGAACACACTAAGTACTCATTTCTACCCACAGGTCTTTATGCTGGTTGTTCCCTCTGCCTAGGTCTCTTCTCTTCTTTTCAAGGTTGGTTCATTCTTTGCTCAAATTTCAACTCCTCAGAGAGTTCACTGGTCATTCTTTTTTTTTTTGACCACCCTTTCTAAAGTGGTGACAGTCCCTTATCACTATCTTGTCTCACCTTATTCATTTCTTGCACAAAACTTGCCATGATCATAAATCTTATTTATTCATTTGTCTTTTCCCATATAGTCTGTCTCGCTTATTAGAGCATAAACTCAATGAAAAAGCAAAGACCTTCTGATTTATGCATCATTGTAATCTGGGCCTGAAATAGTGTCAGGCATATAGCAATTGCTCATACATTAGCTCAATAAAAGACCAGATGAATGATCTCAGTGAAACCTTTACCTTTTAATCACTGTTACTTCTTTTTTAAAAAATTGTAGTAGTAAAATATACATAAAATTTACCATTTAACCCTTTTTTTAAGTGTATAGTTAAGTATTTTCACATTATGGTGTAACCATTACTATCATCTATCTCTAGAACTTTTTCATATTCTCCAACTGAAACTGACCCATTAAACAATAATTTCCCACTTATACCTGTTCCCAGCCCTGGGACTTTCTATGAATCTGACTACTCTAGGAACCTCATATAAGAGTAATCAAGTAACATTTATCCTTTTGTGTCTGGCTTATTTTATTTAGCATAAGTAGATTCATCCATGTTGTAGCATGTGTTAGAATTTCTTTTTTAATTAAGGCTGAATATTCCACTGTATATATATATATATACCACATTTTGTATATTCAGTCATCTGTCAATGTACACATGGGTTGCTTCCACCTTTTGGTTATTGTGAATAATGCTGCTCACTATTTCTTCTTGGCTACTCTCCCAAACTCAACTTCGCCAATATTCCTCATCATCTAAATAAAAGATCTTTATGTAGACTCCTTCTTTCCCACATTATTCATTATGTGTTATAAAAAAAACTTAGACCATTTAAGAGGACAATTAGAACATTGAAAGGGAAGGTTATAGACCTCTCCCTTACTTAACATGCCCTTAAGCATTGTAAAGCAGTTCATCTTTCTTGCAAGCCATTAAAATCTCTCTGACCTAAACAGAGGAATAAGCAACCATTCCTGGGAGACAAATAGATCAGTAGTACTATGTGTGCTTAGGCCTGTGCATATATAGATTCAGTTAAGCCTTGTTGGTTGCACTTGACATTCATTCACAGTGGCATAAAATAACAAAGATGATGAAGTGTGCTCTTAGAATTCCTGGAGAGACTATTCTATGCAGAAGATGGACCATAAACAAATTTGGTTCCAGAATCCCACATTTTTAAATAACAAATCCCCTATATGGAAGGTAAATGTGCCTCACTAGCAAATGTGTTACTAGATGTATGATGTTCAATTAATTGCTCTAAGTCCACAGGAGGTGCCATCTTGCTGCCTCCCTAGCTCTATGGGAAATTCAAAGAGAACCAATATAAGGGCAGAGAAGCAGACATCAGGACTCCTCCTGTAGGTAGCTTTAGTTTCATTTGTCTAGTTACATGAATGTGATCCCTACATATTTACTGCAACAGAATTCTAATTCATTTTCAGCTTCCTGTCAAAGTGGATCCAAAAGCAAAGACTAAAGTAATGGTAAAAACCACACATAACTTGCACAGCACTTTGTTATTATTCTATATCATCCTAAAGTTTGACATTTAAAATGGCATTCAGACCTTCATCCTTCCGAACAGAATCTCAACCATAGCTTCAGGAGGGAATTCTGTCTCTCTGTCTCTTTAGTTCCCCCCTATCAGATAAAAACACAGCCCAGTTGTCACTGAAAGCCATCATGTAACCATGAGGAGCTATGTCATTAGATGAAGGAGACCTGAAGGATGGCAAAACAGAGCAATTGAAAAAATCTGGGTCCTTGACAACACAATCAACGCGGACACTTTTCTCACCTGACTTGTCAGGTGCGGTAATATGTATCCTTATTGTTGAAGCCAGATGAGTCTGATGAAGGCATCCAAAGTGATGCACCAAGTAACTACCAAGTACACTAATGCTATTTGTAATATTTCTTTTAGGGTCAGTGTGAATTAATGCACTAAAATCATAGCAATTTATAAAGGAAATTAACTACAAAAAATAACTATGTATGTGTTGCATAAATATCTGAATCGAGCCATGGGAATACAAAGCTAATAAAGTATAATTTTTTTTCTTACTATTAATTGCTTGCTGATTAAAAGGTTCATAATGCAGAAACTTTAAAAACTACAAGGGGTTCAATTCACTTTACTACTTTTTTGTTTTTTTATTGTGGTAAAATACACATAACAAAATTTACCATCTTACCCATTTTTTAAGTATACAGTTCAGTAGTATTAAATACATTTATATTGTTGTGCAACCATCTAAGCATCCATCACAACTCTTTCCATCTTGTAAAACTGAAACTCTAGACCTACTAAACAATAACTCTCCAATCTCTTCTCCCCCACCCCTGGCAACCACCATTAGATTTTGTCTTTATGAATACAGCTACTTTAAGCACTTTATATTAGTTGAATCACAGAGTATTTGTCTTTTTGTAAGTGAAATAATGTCCTCAAGGTTCATTGATTTTATAGCATATATCAGATTTTCTTCCTTTTTAAGGCTGAGTAACATTCCATTTTATGTATTTTGCTTATCCATTCATTTATTGATGTACACTTGGGCTGCTTTCTCATTTTAGCTATTGCACACAATGCTGCTATGAATATGCATGTACAAATATCTCTTTGAGACTCTGCTTTCGATTCTTTGGGGTACAAACCCAGAAGTGGAATTGCTGGATCATACAGTTATTCCATTTTTAATTTTTTTGAGGAACTGCCATACTGTTGGGTCAAGGAAATATCATAATTTTGAACTACTGATAAGCCCAAATGGCAAACCGAAGTATTTGCAACAATTGTAATGTGAAATAAATATGTCTGATTTCGGTTGGTGTCAGAGCCACAGGTATTGCTATTACTGCTCTGGTTTGTTGCCAACATTCATAAATGAAAGAAATACAAATTTCAGTAGAGGCTGGGAGAAAAGGATATACTATTTTTCCTTCCCATCTTCACAGACTCCTTTGTCTATAGACCCTGGGTTAAGCAGCAGTGTTCTACAAAATGCCCAGTGTTCTACAAAACGCCCCCCCCCACCCTTGAACAGGGAATTACTACCTTTTTTTTGAGGTAGCCCTATCCATCTTTTAAAAAATTTCTTCCTTCTGCTGAACTGAAATATCTCCATGATCCTCACTGCGTAAATTCTTTTCTACAAGAGACTTTCATATATTTGAAGGTAAATCTCTAACCCACAGTCTTTCCTTCTTTTTTAATCTAAAGTTAGAACTATTTATTTTTTTAAGTTTACTGGAGTAATATTGGTTAATACAATTATATAATTTTCAGGTGTACATTTGTAATTTGACATCTATATATTCTATTGTGTGATTACCACCCAGAGTCTAGTTTCCTTCAGATACAATATATTTGATCCCCTTTACCTACTTCACCCTCCCCCAATCCCTTATATTTATCTCCCTTTACCCTGTATACTCTTCCCTCCTTCCCCATCCCAGTCTTTCCTTCTTTTAACTTTATGCCAAGTTCTTTCAAAATCTTCCTTATGGGTAAAAAGGAGAGTTTAATGGGTCTAGATTTTGTTATGTGTTTTTTACCACAAAACAAAAAACAAACAAAAAAACTTCCTTATAATGATTTATGGGTTTTGGTGCCTTCAAACTTCTAGTTACTTTCTTATAAATGTGCTGCTCTATTATATCTCTAGGATCCAAAATGAAATATGATTTCCAAGATGTGTTCTCTTTAGCACACAGTAGGCCTACCACTATTCATATTCTAAATAATATATTTCTATCCTTATGGCCTGATAATACATTACTTTTGGGGTGAGGGTGCTGCAGTTCAGGTAGTCACAGTGTATGGTGGCTTCATTTGAGATTTACTCTTAGATCTCATTCATATGTGTCGTTGGACCCAAGCACAGCACTCCAGTTTATCCCCTGTAACATTCATTTTGTTAAATTTAATCCAACTTTTCTCAGCTTATCAAGATCTTTTTTAGTTATGATTCTGTGATCTCCTATATTCGCTAAGCTTCCAAGTATTCAGTCAACCAGAAACTTGATATATTTGTTTATTTCAACCTCAGTGAAAACTCACTGGTGAAAAGAATGACACATAGGTGAAAGAGCCCTGTAACATACCACTGGGCACTACCTCTTTCTAGTGTGACACAAATTCTTACCTTTTGGGTATTCTAACCTATTGTTCCATTGTATACAACAGAACATCAATGAAGACCTTTAAATGTCTTCATAAAGCCTATTTTACATCAACTAATGCCATGAAAGAAATATGTAAGTGTAGCACATGAATGAGTTTCTTGATTATTTTCCAATGTGATGTTGGTTTGTTTTAGTTTTTATTATAGAGTAATGAGAAATTTATTGCAAAATACATACACAGGAAAGTCTCATTTCTCTTTCACCCAGCTTCCCTTTGTGGTAGCATAAATATAATATACCATCAACACCAGGAAACTGGCAGCAGTACAATCCACACAGCATATTGAGATTTCACCATATGTGTGTGTGTGTAGTTCTATGTAATTTTATCACCTATGTAGCTTTGTGTAACCACTACCACATTCCAGACACAGAGCTGTTCCAAAGCCACAGTGCTCCAACTTTACATCCTGTTACTTAATGTATAATAAAGCACATATTTATTACTGTAACACAATGTTGTTTTAATATTCAATTATATTTCAAAATAATTAGTTTCCTTTATACTCCTATGTATTTTATTTTAGGTATTCAAAAACATTCTGAGATGGGGTCAATAGGATTCACCAGACTGCCAAGGGAACTCATGATTTGGAAAAAGTAGAGCCCATGCTGTACAGGGAATTCAGGTAACAGGTTTGTGTTAGATTTGATGACCTGTAAAGTTTCCTCTAATCCTGGATTAGAAAAACAAACATAGTTTGTTTCATAAAACATAGACTGTCTCTTTTAACTGTCTTCTCCCTAGTCAACTCATTGGATTCACAGATATTCTCCCTGCCCTCTGCAAATTGTTCCAGCTGATGTGGTAGCACACTGTATACTTGTAGCTGAGATGCTATAAGAGTGTCCACTTCACCTGTTGAGTTGGATGTTTACCAAGAGTCTGGTGTATCAATAGTCCTAAAACTGTACTATCTATACTTTTAATAGAATTATATAACTTAATAAAAAATAAAACATATATATATGGAAAGTTATTGTTTCTAAGAAAATTAGATTGACTACTAAATGACTCAAAATTAAGTTGCTGAAAAAAAACTGTTGCAAAGGCAAATATGGCAGGGCAACTATAAAAGATTGAGGAAATTGAGGGGCTGGGAGAATGGGGTGAAAGGTTAAAGAAGTACAAAATAGTAGTTGATAGATGGTCACAGAGATGGAGAGCATGGAAAAGGGAATGCAGTTAGCATTAATATATTTGCTAAGTGGAAAATCAGAGAGGAGCAATTAGGGGCATCATTTTATAAACTATTAAATGTCTAACCAGTATACTGTACACTGGAAACTAATAAAAAGAATATATTTTTTAAAAATTGAGGGAAAAAATGTAAATATTTAGAAAGATTCTATTCTCAGAATGATTTACAAGTGTCTTTAACCTCTCTTTCCACTTAAAAGATTCTGCAACTAGAAACCTTAGACTATACATTATGGATGTGCTCTACAAAAGAAGTTGTACAACTCCTATCAGCAGACCTATACTAAAACAACTTTTGGTCCTATATCAAAATATTGGCCAGTGAACGTATTTTTAAATATTTTAGGGTAAAATAAAATGTTAAACCATATATTCTTTTCTATGATTCTATGCTATAGCTGATTTTTTCAATTTTCCAATTCTTCATCTGACAACACTGAATAAAAAAATTTCTACTCCATTAATGTCAGAATCAGACAAATGTACTAAATATATGCTAAAACTCTTAAAATGTAAGACTCATGACTTTGTCTCAAACAGTATTTAGTCTTGAAAGAAACTAGAATTCACTACTAAAGTATCCAATAAATTTGAGAACAATTAATTAGAGTTCTATTTTCTTCTGTATTGTTTTGTTTGTATTTAAGTGTTCTGCTTCTTCATTAAGGTACATAATCTTGTAATAAAGAAGAGTATTTTATTATTTTGGTTCAAAAATCTTCCCTTTCCTATTAACAATACTTATTTCAGTGCCTCTTAAATTCTCTTCCTGAAGTTTCGACAAAGGAGTACACTCATACCCTTTGTATGAACTCATACAAAGCGTAGATAGGGAGACTGGGCATTTGGACTATGGGCCACAAAACAAAAGTTTAAGTCTTGAGAGAAAAAAATGGCACAGATGATAGAGGCTCTGTTCATCCTTCTGGCAACCAAATTAAAGTTGTAATGGTAATAAGGAGCAGCAGTAAAAAAAAAATCACCTGGGATATAGATGAACAAGCCATACAACTAGGGAGAAGTCCAAGAAATCACCCTGCAACAGCGGAAGGTAGGACCAGGCGAGGACATGGGGCTGCCCAATTTTGGGCAGCTGAGCGAGACAGAGGCTGTGGCAGCAGCAGTGGCAGAAACCTCTTAAATGGGCCAAGTCTGAGAGCTGATTTTTGCAGTGACAGACCTGCTTGCTCCAAGCACCAGTGCCAAATCAGCTGCATGCAAGGGGACTTATAGGGAGACACTGTCAGAGCAAGGGTCAATGTGAGACTTTCTGTACAGAAGTACCGACAGTATCCATTGTTCCCCATTGAGCCCTCACCTCTCCCAGTGTGTGAACACAGTGCCACCATAGCTGTGACATCATCAAATGATAACAGAAGTCGCTCTGCCAAGAGGATTCCCTGAAACCCCTGCCTCCCCCAACTCCTGGCTCTTCCCAAGACACATACAGGTATACCCTAAGCAAGTTAGATGCTCCTTGCTGAACAGCACCTAGACTCACACTGGAACCAGCAGGCCTCGGTTTTTCTGGTGTGGCCTTTTAAGGCAACTATAAGCACAGCATCTGTGGATTGCTTGCTGAATCTTAACAGGTGGCCCCAGAGGGGTAGAGACTTGGGCTAAGTTTGGCCTGCAGCTGAACCCCTTTCAGGACTGTGCCACTGGACACCTACTTCACAAATCCACACTAACAAGACCGGGAGACTTAGGAGCTTTGCTTAGTACATAGAAACAGACACAGAAAGGCAGCCAAAATGAGAAGACAAAGAAGCAGAAATCATACAAGAGAAGAGAACGGAGATATAATGGAGTCCAGAAATCTAACAGATGCAGAACTCAAAACACTAGTTATAAAGATGCTCAGTGAACTTTTTGGAAGTGTAGATAAATTCAGTGAGAACCACAACAAAGATATAAAAAACAAAAATGGAAATGGAAATGGGAACCAGTGTGAAATAGAAATGGGAACCAGTGTGAAATGAAGAACACATTATCTGAGATGAGAAGTACATTAAATGCAATAAAAAAATGAATAAAGAAGAGGATCAAACGCCCTGTCTAGAGGACAGGAAAGCCAATCAGGACACTCAATCAGAATGGCAAGAAAAAAGATGCCAAGACTATAAAAATAATTTAAGGACAATATGGGACACTATTAAGAGTCCAAATATCCATCTGATCAGCGTAACTGAAGAAAATCAAGATGTTGAACAGCCGTTTGAAGAAATAATGCTGGAAACTTCCCTAACCTGGTAAAAGAAATGGACATAAAACCCCAGGAAGCTCAGAAAATTCCAAAAATCAGGGATTGAAAGAAGCCCACACCAAGACACATCATAAGTAAAATGCCAAAAGTTAAATACAAAGAAAGAATATTAAAAACAGCAAGAGAAAAACAAATAATTACATATAAGGGAAAACCCATAAGACTGGCGATGATTTCTCAAAAAACAAAAACAAAAACAAAAACAAAAACAAAACTACGCAAGACAGAAGGGCTTGGCAAAAAATATTTGACAGGATGAAGACCCAGGATCTACAACCAAGAATAATTTATCCAGCAAAGCTATCATTTAGAGTTGAAGGACAGACAAAGAGCTTCCCAGACAAAAATAAGCTAAAGGTATTTATTACCACCGAGCCACTATTACAGGAAATGTTGGAGGGTCTTCTTTAAGAAGAAAAAACAAGTATCAAAAATAAAAATAAAGAATGGTAACAACTATATTCCTATCAATAAGTACCTTAAATGAAAAAACAAGACCCCTACATATGAAAAGGGGATGGAAAAAGATATTGCTTTGATGGACCTAGAAGGTATTTAAGCCAGACAGAAAAATAAACACTATATGATTTCACTTATATTCGGAATCTAAGGAATAGAAAGAACACACTAATCAAAAACAGACTCACAAATATAGTGGACAATTTGGTGTGGGACAGAGGGGAGGGGGTTTGGGGAACTGGGAGAATGGGGTGAAGGGCTAAGGAAGTACAAGTTAGTAGCTGATGGATGGTCACAGGCATAGGGAATGCAGTTAGCACTAATACATTGGCTAGGTGGAGCGTCAGGGGAGGGAGGATGCAAATGGGGGGACTGTTTTATGAACGATATAGGTGTCTAACCAATGTACTACATACTCAAAACTGAAAAAAAAAGTGTCTTATGTACCATTTTTAAATATATATAAATTTGCCAATATAGTCTATAACATATTTGTGTTAATATTAAAAAGACTTTCCTTTTTATTTAGACCTCTCTGTTATACCACTGTGTACCTTTGTAAGAGAAGCTTGGGCTCAGTCAATTCAATATAATTTCAATTCCAATTTTAACTTGTATTGAATGAAGAGAAATTAAATTTCATTTTCTTGGAGAAGTGTTTTAAGAGGTTGGGTAATATCACATATGAAACAAGGGCAGAGGGAAATCTAACAAACACCCCAAGAAAGGAGACAAGAGGCACAGGAACAAAAATTATATCTTGTACTAACCTAGCTGTCCACCCCTATTTAAGTCACTTCAATATCTAACAAATTCTAAAATGGGCTAAGGATCTTGCCATTATTTTTTATATGTGGGGCTGGGTCTTTTCCACTGTTGTCACCCTAGCACTCATAATAATGCCTGGCACACAGCAGGCATTCTGTGAATTATAAGGATAACTATTAGCTAACTCTTATTTCCAAGCACTGCTTAAAGTACTTGACATATATTAATTCATTTAATCCTCACAACATCCCTATGGGAAACCCCTTAATATTCTATTTTGCAAAAAAGAAAACCGAGGCCCAAAGATTTTAAGTAACTTGCCAAAGTCACATGGTCAAAAAGTGGCAGAGCTGGGATTCAGCCAGTTTAGCTCCAGTGGCTGAGCTCTTAACCACTATGCTCTTGTAAATGCTTGTTCAATAAATGAATGAGTAAGTAAATGATGTATAAGAAATAAAAAGCAAATATTTTAAACCAGATGACTTGATCTCCTTACAATGTAGTTTGTTGCTTCGACTGTTGAGTGGTTCTGGTCCATTCACATCTTTACTCTTTTCATTATCCTCAATGGGCCGAAAATGAGCCAGAGTTCTCATGAATCCACGGAAGTTTACCTGGTCCTCTCTGATTGGGAAATATTAACAAACAGAACACCATGTCAATCAGGGTGATTACTTCTTATGAATTTAACACATTGGAAATAGCTTTAGTTAAAGTAGCCTGAAAGTCCATTTAACGAGGTCTCTTTCCATAAGCACAGTACTTTAGGGCTCGTAAAAATATCCTCATTTAAGCCTCACCCCCAACCTTGTGAAATAGTTATATTATTTACACTTTACAAATGATTAACAAACATCAGTCACCTATTGAATTTATTTGTGTATCTTTTCTCAAAGAGGACTTTGAGTAGCTTCAGGGCTACACAACCAGGCAACCAGGACTTAAACTCACTGCTTCAGATTCTACAGCAAACAGTAAGGTAGTCATTCTACTCAGTGATTCCCCAACTACCTCCCATGTCTCTCTTGCAGTCACATATACCTAGCAATATTTTAAGGTTAAAATATTAACCTTAAGATGGACAAGCTGCTTTTAAAATAAAGTTTTAAAAGTTATAAAAGCAATAAATACATTTCTGATAATTTGGGGGAAAAAGTGAAAAGAAAAAAACCATTCCTAGTTCTACCAATCAATTACAATCACCACCGATATATTTTCTTCCAGTAATTTTTCCATGTTTTTTGGGTAACTGTGAACACACTGCACACAAAGTTTTGTCATATCTTGATTTTTAAAATTTTTAAGCTTATCTCAACCTATGAAACATTTTAAATGTCAGCACAATAACTGTGTGGCTGTATCATGATTTTATTATTCCCTCATAATTGAACAGATGTTCCCACCATTTTTTATGATCATAATGTTTTGAAAGACCTCTTTGTATATAAAGCTTTTTTGGTACTTAAAGTTTAAAGAAAATCTTTTTATTGAGCATAGGCTAATCAATAATTCTACAAAAAATATTTTAAAAACTTGAAGGAGGAATGTTATTTAATATCAAAAAAGAAGGTCCCATGTGACAGATTCATTTATCTAAAGGAGTCATGGAAAGAACAGGTTGCTTGGTTCCTGTGGCTATCTAAAAATAACTCCCAGTCTGTGTGTCCCACTGAACAGATACAGTATTGTTGGGTCTCTTAAGTGCCTGGTAGACACACAGAGACCGGACCCATTATACTCTAAAGAATGACCTTTAGCTCTTCAAGGCAGCTATAGCAAAATGGAGCAGTATCTTGTAAAAAATGTGAGTAAGATCTGAGGAATCAAGTAATGTAGAATAAGATATGAGTCATATGCCAGGTCAAACAGGTTTATGAGTACATATATTACTGGCATAATGTCTCTGAGTAAAAGATAACTACATACCAACATTCCACCTTCAAATCTTATCTTAAAAAAAAAAATCCATCTACATAAGATTAGAGAAGAAAATAACCTGGAAGCCAAAATCTGTATTTGATTAGTCAGAGCAAGAAGCAGAGGAACAGCTTGCTGAGAGCTTAGCAGTGTAGCCCAGAGTGGGCTTCGGCTTCTTCATGTACACCTGCCTATTGTCCTTAGCAGCTGATCCCTGGGTGCTAGGATGGCAGGCAATACTGTAGTCAAAACAAAGGTGGTCTGGCCTTATAAAATAGCTTTTCATAAGCTGCTTCTTCAAATAATCAGTGATAACTATGGAACTCCGAAAAAAAAAATTGGCAAAATGACTCTACTGAGTTTACTTTTCATTGCAAAAGGTTCGAATACAAAACATAGCTGTAAAAGTTATCTCTGGGAAAGGTGCAATGCTCTGCATGGGCTAAAAGAGGAAGCAGAAAAAATGGAAGAATTCAGCACAAAAATCACACCTGAAACAAACAGGGCAGTTCAGGGACAGAAATTGGGGAAAATAAGGAAGGGCAGATTACATATGGTTGACATAAATCTAAAAAGAGTAGGTCTCAGTCTGATGATTCCTGTCTTCACACCAACTAGCTGCTACTGTTCCTCCGTCACTCAGATTTACTGAGTATCCAACTTTTCAAATTCATTTGGTCTCAATTCAGAGTTCTAAAATATCCTCTCCAGGCATTTTATCTGATAGCGTTCTCACTGACATTTAATCTCATTAAGAACTGGCAACCATATAACTTTTTTAAGTCCTCTGGTTCATACAGAAAAGTCACAAGGACCAGGAAAAGACTGTATAAGAGAAGACTTAAAACAAGATTATATGATAAGTTTTATTCATGAAAAAGTACCAAATCAAATCAATAAATATTTACTCAGTACTTTGAATGGAGTGTATTAGGTAGTGAAGCATATCAAAAGCCTAGTCATACATTAGACAAACTTAAATCTATTTGAGAAAGTGTGTGTGTTGTGAGGGAGAACTGTATCCCTAGCCAATGTTGTAAAAGAAAAATAAAGGCTGTGTAAATGGTCCCAATTAAAGAGGGCAAAAGAGACATGACAATGGACCCAGACTGGATCTTGTATTATAGGGAGGAAAGGTTCTATAGATTACTGGATGAACTGAATAAGCTGGAATATGAATAATATATTAGACTAAAATAATAATAGGTGAAGGTGGTCAAAGAATACAAACTTCCACTTATAAGATGAATAAGTTCCGGCAAAGTAATGCACAACACTATAATTAACAACACTGCATTGTATATTTGAAAGCCGCTAAGAGAGTACATTATAAAAGTTCTCACCACAATATAAAAAGTAAATGCATGAGGTGATAGACATGTTAAGTAACCTTTTGTGGTAATCATTTTGCAATATATACATATATAAAATCACTATGTTGTAAACTTAACTCACATAATGTTCTATGTCAATCATGTCTCAATACAGCTGGAAAAAAATAAAATACATATTTTGTATTATTATAGCACTTGATAAGTACTATAATTATAAATTACACACTGGATTTTAAAAACTTAATATGAAAAGAATGTACATATATTAATAATTTAAAAATACTGACTAAATACTGAATGACAATATTTTAGATATATTGGGATAAATAAAATATATATTACCACAGTTAATTTAACTTGTTCATTTTTATTTTTTTATGTAGCTACTAGAAAATTTATAATTATGTAGGTAGCTAAATTATATTTCATTGACTAGGACTGAGATACAGGAGCACACACAAATAAGACAAAATGTTAATATAACAACGGATGCATCTGGGTAAAATATATACAGGTGATCCTTGTACAACTTTTCTGCAAATTTGAAATTATTTCTAAATAAAATTATAGAGTTTAATTTTATATCAAAGACAAAAAGCTTAATTAAAGACAGAATTTTGAAGATGGGCTCATATACCTATTTGAAGTTTAGAAAGGGGAGGAGAGTAGAAAAGAAGAGATATTCTACATATGACCAAGTTAGGTATGCCCGATATAGTCAGAAGTATCATGGTCTGAGATGACCCAACCAATATCATTATTCCTGATTAGGCTCAAAAAGGAAGCCCAACAACTGTAGGGACTCACCCCTCTGGAAAGAAGGCATTGATGATCCGGTCCCCCAATGGGTTGATAGCAAGTTCTGGAATCCGCTGGAAATCTTCCCGGCTGCCATGAGAAGCACCTTGAGTTAGAGAGCATTGGCCCTTAGCTTGAACTCCTTCAGTCATGCAAGAGTATAATGTAGCAAGGGTATTACCTCCTGGAATTTATTTCTGTAGCAAATTAAATCAAATAACTGCAAAGAATAGCACTTTGATAGCTGCCAAGTGTTTCTTGCACCAACTCGGGAGTGGAAGAAGCCAGATTTGACTATGCCACATTCCAGTGAATTTGACACACTGATTACATCAATAAACCACTGACGAGCAAATACTCAGTTGTCTCTGTAAATGATTCCTTGATCATTACCACTTTGTACTTAGTTATTAAGTTTGGAGAATGAACAGCAAATACAGAGTATCAAACACGACAGAGCTTGAATATGGGAGCAAAAATTCAGAGGGGCCTCCGTACCCTTAGTAGAAAGATCTACAGCACCTATGAAATCCAAGGAACTCTTCTTAGGACAAAGAAAGAATAAAATGTGGCAATTGAGTTCCATACTTCCTTGCTCTGATTCTGGCTTTTTCCTCCATTGTCTTTTCCAGACTAGAGCTAGAGACATATGTAACCCTTGAACATGACAAGAACAGTCATTGTCTCACAACTTGGAAGTTATGCTGAAGTGAGTATTATTAGTTACCATTCACTGTATACACATCATGTGCTGCTCTAACTCTGTTTATATACATTACCTCATTTCACGCCAACATTTTATCTATACCTTTTTAGACTTGAGAAAACTGAAAATCAATGAGATAAACCTACCCAGTGTTATAAACTAGGAAGTGACAGAATTGTGATTTAAAAGTAAGTCTGTAAGTCAGAGCACATGTTCTTTTCTCCTAAAACCACATTTCTTTCCTGTATTAAATATTTTAAAAGAAAGGTTTTCTCCCAAAAAATGTTCAGTGTTTTTAAAAAAAACTTCTTGGTTGATATTCTGTACCAAGAATATAAAGCTGTCTATAACATAACTAACTGTGCTGTACTGTTTAAAAATACCAGTAAAATAAAAGAAAGTTAGGCAGAAGACTGTTCCAGATCAAAGGGGACTAAAGTGACATACAACTAAATTCAATGTAGGATCGTAGAGGAGGAGAAAAATTACTATGAAGGATATTACTGAGCCAATAGGTAAAAATGAAGATGAAACATTTGGAATTGGAATATTATGTAATAGTACTGTATCAAACACTATAAATTTCTTGATTTTGATGAGAATGTCCTTGTTATAGAAAATACATACTAAAGTATATGGCAAAATGTTTATAATTGGTAAATCTGGGTTATTAAGTATGTGAAAGAATATAAACTTGAATAAATCTGATTCTTGCCTTTAAGATCATTACTAACAAGAAGTAAAACTTACTCCTCTACCCTCTTTGTACTAAATGCTAATGTTCCGATTACCCAGGAGACTCCAACGCAAGTTTTTCTTGTGGTTTAACATTTACACAGTGCTTAATTAATTCAAACAGTTCATCTCCACCACATCTGGTAGTGACACAGGTAGAAACTAACCTAGGAGACTAAGCACAAAGCCCTGGAACAGTAACTCTGGATTCTTATCTTCAATCCCTTAGGGTAATAATTTTAACTACATTGCTTAAGATGATAAAAGATAAAGGAAATTACTGAGGTTCTGATTATTTAATTCAACAAACACGTACTATAAGCTCTTATTACATACTCTGTGCTATAATACAAAGTCCAGATTATCATCAAAATGTAGTTTCTCTTGTTTGACAGAGGTTAAGAAACAATAACTACTCTCCTTTAAATGAAGATTAAGGCTGATCTAAGTTGCATGGCCACGTATCTCAGTTTAATATCTAACATATTTAAGCAATTTTAGCTGAGAAAAGGCACGGTTTAAATACCAGGTCTAGTATCAAGTGGCAAGTGCACAACCTAGCTTGAATAAGGGACCTAGTCTAGGACTTCCAATGTCAATAAAAACCTAAATACAGTCCTTTGACACCTTTAAACTCTACTCTTAAAATTTAAATTGTATACATACAATGCTATTCTATTAAGATCAAGGAGAAGACTGTTGAAAGTATCAAAATTAAAATAAGAGTATAAAAAATGGTTTGTAAATAGTCTGTACTCATAAAAAAAAAAAGCATACCAATAGTATAATCTACTTCATAATATACCTAGGAAAATCGTCCTCAGAGATTTTTAAGGAAAGGACATTACTGGTAGCAGGCAAGTTTTTGTGGCCAAGAAGTTCCCAGTGAAGAGTAGTTGTCCAGACATTCATGGGCACAAGAATGTTCTGGCAAAGCAGAGTTTGAGAGACCAGCCCTCTACACTGATCTTCATTGCGCACGACCCTTCTCTTACTCAAAGATGCGGCCTCACAATTAACTGCTTATATTTCAAGTACCCAGGGGTCAATGCTTCCATGACTTTTTCATAATGAGAACATCAAAATCTGTTAAAAGAATATACTCATGGGAATGCATTCAATTAAGAAAAGTTTTCCATATTTAAGAACTATATGAGATGTCATTTATTACTTATACTTAGAATTCTATATTTATTAACATTGAAATAATTTCTATTATAAAAAGCATTTAGTATTTTATATTAAATTGACAAAATAATTTTGTTTTTTTGATAACAAAATTATCTTCATATATAGTGTCAATAAGTGCTAAATCATTCTTTGCTGGTTGTTTTGAGTGTTCTAGGGCCAGACCTGCTTATTTGCAAGGCTACATCTGACTTTTGGTTGAGGCATAATGGGCACATGCACATTTACGTCCTCTCATTCTCTAAAATCCTCTGAAATGTCAGCAAAAATGTATACTTGGGAATCCATAAACAACCAGGATAGAAGTGCACTAGTAGATCCGGGTTTCTAACAAATTCTGAAGTTGGAAAATGGATGTGAACATAGTAACAGGAGTAGAGGACCCACAAAAAGTGCAACAGAGTGGAGAGCCTGCAGAATTTCAGCAAGGCACCACACTCAGAGTTGCCAGGTAAGAGAAGCAGCATTCAAGGTAATTAAAGAAACTTTTAAAGAATGGGCCAGCTGCCCACTGGTGCCAGAGTCCAGCCCAAGGACATAAAACTACTTGTTCTTAGGATAAAAATGGAGAACTGCTACGGAAACAAACCAAGATCAACCAAGCATGGGATGTTGGCCCCCCAAGTCATTGGTTGCCCATCCCCTTTTACCTGGGTAAAGGGGTTGTAAATCTGTCCCCTTGCTCCCTGACCACATACCCTAAAGTGAGATATACCAACTTACTGGTCAATCTGAGTATAGAAGTGAAAGACCTGTGGACAAACCCATGTCAGTTTTCTATAGTAATCTATCCAGGCTTTTTCATAACTATGAATGGACAACCAAGGCTCACCAGGTATTTTGGGAAAATTAACAGAGCAAAAGAGTAGGATCAAGATGAACAGATATAATAATTCAGGGAACAAAAGAGAGTTCTGAAAGATTCTATTAAGTAACTCAACAGATATTTGATAAGTTTTTACATCAGTAAGATGAAAATAAGCGACTATGATAAAGCATGGGTCAGAACAAAAATTTCTTAGAAATTAAAAATGACTGTGGTCTAAAAATGTTCACAAAAACAATCAAAAAATAAATTCAAGGATATCTTTCAGAAAGCAAAAGAAAATGTCAAACAGCCAGAAAACTTGAGAGAAAAGTCGTATTGCTGTAGTCCAATAGCTAACCAATGGAAATGTCATAAAGATCAACAAAGAAAGGAGAGGGGAGAAAATTATCAAAAAAATAAAAAAGGAAAAATTCCCAGCTAAAAGACCTATTTTTAGATTGAGAAGGTCCCCCTAATACTAAGCAATGAATAAAAAATAAACCACAGAAAGGTACATCATTGTAAAATTTAGAACATCAAAACGAGATATTTAAAACTTTCAGAGAGGAAAAAAGATTATCTACTAAAAGAATGAGAATTAGATTGGCATCATGGTTCCCATGTATGAAACTCCATTCTGAATGACTGATACCACTGTGTAAAAAGCAAGTGCTTGTCCAGAATACTGAAATTATCTGACCTCTGGATAAAGTTAAACAAGAAAATGAACTTCCAAAGCACTTAATGTTTAAGCAGATAAATGGCTACCATGCACGACACAATCTCCTAAAATTTACAGGTGATCTTTAAGTGATATGTAACAAGACAGTCAACTAGCAATTCCCAGTAATAACTTCTTGTAGAGTTTGGCTAATCTGCACCATCTCCTGTACTCAACCTCATGATGTAATAATGTCCAGGAATATTTTTCATCATGGAATGATTTGAGTAATAGTATTATCTGAGAGACCCAATATTAAAATTGTTCAAGGAAAGGGCTACCTTTAAAGTAAGCTTTTATTAAAGCACAACATAAAGAAAACAGTACAAATCACAAGCATTTGTCATGATGAATTTTCATGAAGATTAGAACTTTCACCCGAATCAAGAAAATATCGTGAATATTCAGATACCTCTTTCATGTTCCCTTTGTCTCTACTGCTCCCCTTCCCAAAGAGTAATCAGTATCCTGACTTTTAATACCAGGATTAGATGAGCACAGAGGACACTTAAAAGAAATCATCTTTGTATTCAGATGCTGACCAGATTCTCATTTGACCTGACCTACAAAGGACTACTTCAGACCTAGCTGGTTTTTCAGAAAGACCAATTTCAACAGCAGTGGTATATTTCACCCTAAAGAATGGCAACTAAAGAGAGTGAGATTTGTGAGGTTACAGTATCTTTTTACATCCTATAAAATAAGTGAGTTACTTCACTGGCTTTCTAGTGTGAAATGGCTGTGCAGTACGGTTCTGGTCAATCCAGCTTCCAGTGACCACAGATTTTGCCTTGAGCAAACATGTCCCTACGCATTTACCAACATTCTTTAGCTCTTCTGCCTGAGAATTATGCACAAAAACTTAGCAACTATATTTCTTCCTCCTTTATGCTACATCCCATAACTGTACTAGAAGCCTTCCAAATAAAGTCCTAAACTGCTTCCTGCCTGCCACCAGAAAGGCAAGCAGCTTCATATACTAGTCAATCAAATCTAAGGAATGACAATAATAAAAGCTGTTGCTGAGAGTTAGGCTGTAAGGTGGTGGTAAGGAAGTATTTAATTTAACTATGGTAAGACAATTACAAATGTAAAATGATATAGCATTACATTACTATGAAATCATATACTGACTCTAGACCGGTGGCACTTTTGACATTCAGGGCAGAATAATTCTTTGTTGTGAGACGATGTTCTGTGCATTATAGGATGTTTAGCATCATTCCTGGCCTCTAGACAAGAGCAGCATTCCCCAGTCATGACAACTGAAAATGTCTCCACATAGTTTGCTACCCAGGGGCAAAATAGCCCTTAGTTGAGAACCACTATTCTGGACTAAAATGCTGAATATCTTATCTAACATTAGTACATATAGGGTTAATGGTTGTTTTGAAAAATGAGAGGAGAGAGGACAAACAACCTGACACCTTGGATGGCTATGGGTCTACTACCTAAAAGCTAATACGTTTGGGAAAGGGCTGTGAGAAAAATCAAGCCGAGAGAGCTGAAATTCTCAAAAGTACTTTCTTAGGACCAGAATAATGGCCACCCAAACTAAGGGGAATTAGAGTAAAGCAGCAAACACCTAGTGACAAATATGCTGTTCTGCTTATTTAACTCTCTTTTGGGTCAATGATACTCAAAGACCAGTGAAAAAAAAGGTCCCTGCTCTCCACAGGCTGGATGCCTACCATGCATGCCCTTGAGATAAAGGCAGCTTTTCAGTCATTGCCAGAAAATAAAGAAAGTAACTGCCTACCTGAGAGTCCCGTTCTCTCCTTTGTCCAGGCTAGTGAACCGGCTGTAGAGGCGGGTGATCTGACTGTGGGAAACTAAAGAACACAAAATTAGTCCCAATTGGAGAAGTTGCCCTCCACTCAAACTGAACCCCTATGGCCCTTCAGAAGCCAACTGTCCTGGTCTGAGCCCACTACTGAATGGTTCAAAGTGAGCAAAATGGGGAGATGTCTTGACTCTAACTCAACTCTAGAATGTCAAAGCAGAAAACTTAAAAGCTGAAGAATTAAAGAAATTAGAAAATAAACTAAATCAAGAACAATCAAAATTGACTCTCAGGAATGAAGTATAGGCTTGCTTAAGACTATGTGTTAATGTTAGGTGGTTAAGATTTAACAACCCAAAGGCAGTTCTAGCTAAAAAAGAAAAAAAAATTAAAAAAAAAGAGAAAAGTGAAACTTTCATCTTTTAGTACTCTAAGGAGCTATAAAAAATCATGCTTTGATTAAAAACACATACTCATTAATCATTTTGATGTTTTAGGCTGGCACTGCTGGGTAGGTAACTTGTATCAAATTTAAGATCAGGGCACATCAAACAGATTCTATTTTTAAAATCTGGATTACTCCTGCATTAGTGGCTTGATCTTTTCCCTCAGTACTGACCTTTCTCTCAGTAAAAGATCACCACAGCTTTGAGTTAGCTATTACTGCATGAATTCCACTAAATTCTCAGTAAAGAAATGGGGTCCAAGAAAGCAAATTAGGCAATCTGTAAAACTGTTATGTTATCAGATGACAGCTGCAAGGAAGCTATTGTGCTCTTCATTTTAGATCAACTCAGGCAGGAGCCGGCAATTAAAATGAGGTAATAACAATAAAACTTTGAAAAATGCAAAAAAGGAATTTCTGGGAAATAGTCTCCTGGCAGATTGGCAGTACAAGGGGGAAAAAAGAGTTATCATTGGAGAAAAGACAACAGCCAAAAAGGGTGTGGAAGTGTGGACCTTGTTTCAGGCTGTACTGGGGTTTAAAGTGGTGGCTAAAGGAGGTATAATAGTTGTCCTCCTCCCCCTGCTCACAAAGGAAAATTTACTCGTAGTTTTAGGAACAATGGGACAAAGTAAACAGGGGCACAGCAGGAGAAGCTGAAGCAGGAAGCAAGTGGCCCAGAGCTAGGCTGAGAAGACAAGCTAGGTGTGGCTGTAAATGCTTTGGTATCAGGTTTCATCCCAAACTGGGCTCTGTTCTGTATTAGCTATCCAAGGAGAGCAAAAGCAGAGGAGGACAAATCATTTCCAGCCAGGGAAGAGCCAGCAGGGGTCCAGGCACTGAGGAAGCATTGTGGACCTTTCTGCCAGCCAGGCAGGTAGGTGTGAATAGCTCAGTGTACAAAATAGTGTTGTGAGGGTCAGGTACACAGACTGATTCCATTCATGGCACCACTGCTTTCTAATGAGGGGTGAGCGAACAGGTCTACGGAGTGAACTAACTGAAGCCATGAGAGCAAAGTGCTTGGCAATGTATCTGGCACATGGTAAGCACTCCAGGTTAGCTATTATCATCATCATCCTTACATCACAAGCCTGAAGGTAAGTTTACTGCTGCACTAATTAATCTCCACCTTTCTCTGGACTGTGCCAGCCACAGCCATTTTCTTCAGGAACATGACCTGTTTACCCTGGCGTTGGCCTCAAGCCTCAAAGGCTGCTCTAGAACTCATGTTCCCTTTAGTTTAACAAAAATAAGTCAGTTAATAAATGACTCACTTACTCAAAAGATTTTTTTGAAAAAAAAAAAAATTTGTTCACATCTCACCACTGTTCACATACCGTCCACTTGTATATTTTACATAGTTATAGTCGCTTTTTCATTTATTCATAATTTTTCTACATTGCTTTGAAGTCCTTTTTAATAACCACATATTAGTCCACTGTATCAGATTTTAGTAGAATATTGTTTCAGATTACCTTTCTTTACCAAGAAAAACATTCAAATTGAGAAATTTCCCTAACAACTGAGTTGCCCAGTCTCCCTTGCCAGAGGCAAACTCTATTATCAATTTCTTGTGAATCCTTCTAGAAATTCCATATGTGTATCTATAAGTGATTTATGCAATTTTAAAATTGGAAGGAATGTTGTCATCTAGTCTAACCCTTTCAACTAATGAGGCATCAGACAGCTTTCTAATCTAGATCATCATTTGAAAAAACTAGGCACTGAAACCTCTTATGATTTTTAAAAATTCCCTTAGTAAGTACTGGTAAAACATTACAACCCATGGGTGAACTGGGCAATATGGAAATTAGTGAAGAAATGTACAATCAAATATCAACTTTACACAAATCAATACAATCACATCTCAATATATCTCTTAAATTTTTAGAATGTTATGATATTGTAAACAAAGGAGAGAAGGAAAGGGGGGAGGGGGTGAGGGAGAAAGAAAAACAACATTTAAAACTTTAATTTAGGCACTAAATCCACCAAACCAAGAATATAAAACAACCTTCAAGGCACAGAGCTTGGAGCAACTTCAAGGAGCAGAAATGTATTGGAACTGCCACAAATAAAGGCAGGACAAATTTCTAGCATTCTCACCAGAAGGCACCAGGCTAATAGGACAGGTGCCCCAAACCTGCACAATTCAAATAAAGTCTCAAAAGTTGACAATTGCTCTCTGAAAAGGCTGCGTACATGAACATGTCTTGAATGTAGTTGTTTTTTTCTCTACTGATGGGAAAATACCTTGACTACAAATCTTTGTATTTTTTAATCATCTTTCTATCATCACTGCCTCAAGCCCAGAGGAAGGCATTTCAGAGAAGTGCTAAGCACTAAGGAGTAATGGCAATGGGAAAAATAAAAATGAAAAGAGAAGAAGAAAAAAGTTATCTTTCTCCTAAATCTTAATGCAGAAGAAAAGACTGATAACCTAAGCAAAGCATGCAAGTGCAACCAAAAGGTAATGTAACCATGCAAAAACTTCACTTCTTTAAACTTACTTTCTCTTTTCTTTCTCCTAGATTCAAACTGGCCTTGTCAAGTCTTACAGCACCATGACTCACTAGCTTTTCTTTCCTTATCCTTCCACCTTTGCACTTACTTCATGACCACTCCCTTAATTGTTAAGCCCTTAGGACACTGGATTCTGGTCAACATCAAACAGCCCTATAGACAGAAATAGTTTCAGTCTACTTAAGATAACATCTTGACCTCAGTTGTGTTTCAGCTGGAGCCATAAAGGTGGAATGGCCCCACTAGCCACATCTCCTTGAAACCAGACAGACACACCTTGATGATGCAGTTATCAACTACCTCCTACCTTAACCCTGACCAATCAGTAAAGCCCACGACCACAACTCCCTTAGCTACCTCTATATGACCTATCCCTTAGAGGCTGTTGGGGAGCCAGGTCTTTGAGCTCTAGCTCACCTGTGTCTCCAGGCTTGGAGTCATTCCCTTAAATAAACCTTTACTAATTTTGCTGCAAAGAAAATTCATGTCTCTGTCATTGGCCTTTGATGCACACAGGCAAATAAACCCCTTGAGTTCAGTAACAGTTCTAGATAAAAGATTAAGATCTTGAAGCCTGCACCCCTAACCATTTCTCCTGAACACACCACATTCCAACATTTCGCGTGTTCCCCTGGACAAGAGGACTTCAAGAGAACCTATAGATTAAAAGAGACTTAAAGGATTAAAAAAAAAAAAACAACTATAGACTGAATGGTAGATAATATAATAAAATTATTGTCAACTTTCTTAGATGTGATAATAGTATTGTGGTTATATAGGAAAAAATCTCTATTTTCAAAAGATATGTGCAGAAGTTTTAGGGATGAAGAGTTCCAATGTCTGCGATTTTCAACTGGTACATCAAAAAAAATATATATATATATATAAATAAATAGATCAAGCAAATATAGCAAACTGTTAACTGTTGAATTAAGGGGGGAGGTATATAAATGTTCATTATACTATTTTAACTATTTTGCATATTTGAAATTTTTCAGCATAAGTTGGGGGAAAAGTATAGAGCTTTACAAAAACACTTACCCCAAACCAACTAAAAGTGTTAGTTATATGTGCACTTCTATTTCAATAGGAGCCAGAAGAACTTTTAGGGACTATGGTATGGCATTTAGAGGTATTAGCAGCCTCAAGTTGAACTTGCACTTACATTCTAGCCCAGGAGATTCTTGAGCAATTGCCTTTGCCAGGCTTGTTCTTTGTTGCAATTGTAGAGAAACCCATATTAGTACTATCATCACTACATCCATCAAACAAAAACTCACCAGCTTGTACAACTTGCTTCCTAAATCTGTTCAACACCCTTCCCATAACAAATGACACACACCAGAAGCTAGAGACAAAACATAAAGGTATCTGCATTCATTATTACTCAGTTGGTATAAATTATTCCTCAAAGATTAAGTGGCTATTTTCTTTTAAAAAGGATTTAAATAATTCAAAGGTAATTACTACAGTTAAGTGAACTAAAGGTAGCGATTACAGAAACTCTCAAGACACCTGTGACCTTCCCTCAATGTCAACTTTTATTCAAATGAGCTTTAATTTATAGAAATGCTGAAGGGTGAAGTAGGTAACAGAACAAAGGCAATATAGCAAATATATTATGACAACACAAAGTGTTATTCGTGTTTTTAAACTGTTAGAAACAACAGGATTTCTACACACTTAAAAGTTCTATTTACTTAGAATTGGGAAAACAATATTTGTACTCAATTCCTAATCAAATGAAATGCCTCCTCGACAGTTTTTATAACTAGCATATGCAAATGGTATTTTCCCAATAAGATGATTGTTATCTATGGTTCAAAATAATAAGTGCTAACACTTACCTGGCATGTTATATACCAGGCATTATTCTAAATAGTTTACATGATTTATCTCATTTAATCCCAATAAGAATTTTATAAAGTAGGTACTATCATTATTCCCATTTATAGATGAAATTGAGGCTTACAGCTAATTATTACCTAGAATTACTTTCCTAGAATCATTTAGAGATTAAATTTCAAATGCCAGCTAAACTAGTGATACATGAATTCCAATCAGTTTAGACTTATGAATACATAAATATAATCATCAATTGCAAAGCAAAGCCTTCATACTGAATGTAAAGTCAGTTTTCCTCAATTATGCTACACTTTCTTACTGGGAAAGGGAGTCGTAAACTATCTTATACTTGCTCTTAATTTGAAGTTTCTGACTATAGTTCCTCAAACTCTTAATGGAAAAAGCAGCAGATGAAAATAGGTCAAATTCCATCTCTCTACCTCACCCTCAGGTATCTGTTTTTATTCTTCTAAACCTTTTGCATCATGCTAAAATTACTGCTTTAAAAATCAATCCTGCAATAATACTGTAGTAACTATATATGGTGTCAGATGGGTACTAGGTTTATAAGGGAGATAAACTGTGAGTTACATAAACATCTGATCACTATAATGTACAACCAAAACTAATATGATAATGTATGTGAATGGTAACTGAAAAATAAAAACATTATTTAAAAAAATAAAAAAGAAATCAATTCTACTGATGAAATAAACCGATGGCTCAACTCCCAGGGTGAAGGAATGACTGTGTACCAGGCTAGGGGAGAATGCTCCCAGAAACCACCCAAAACACCCTAATTTATCCAAATCTAATCTGTTCATGCTCGTATCAAGGCCAGATTCCTGTCCTCCACAAGACCAGCCCAACAAGGCCTCTGTATTCTCTGACTTTTGCAGATGGGGTGCAACACAATTTCAGTTACCTTATATTGTGATGCTAATCCTAACCCTTCTGGGATTATCTCCATGACCAAATTGTGGGCATCTTTTGTCACCATCTGCTTTGAGTACCAGCATAGTAGTGAATAACAGACATTGCAAAAATTCAAAAAGCACTTGTTTCATTAGGTTTTCTGGCTCAATACACATACATTTGCACTGGTTGTGGTTAAGAATCTCCCTCAGGCTTGATTCATTTTGGGGAACTCGGAAAACAACTCTTGAGCAATACTTAATTCTATGTGTCCACAAGTTACACAGTAAAATAACCCAGAGTCCGACAGCAATCCAGTCTTTTTTTTTCTTGGTCAAATGTAAATAAATGAGAATGAGAATACTGGTCCCTTCATCTTGAAACAAACATAGCTTTTTCCCAACCTCACTGTTTACACTTCAGCATTAATGTGACTTTTAATTTTAGGCACAAATGCTTTAACTCTGGTGTCACCTTAGACCTAACGTAGTTCTCATATTTACAAGTGTGGCCTACAGTCATGGCCACAAAATGTAATAAATGCTTACTGAATCCAAACTGTATATATTTCTACTCTTGGAGTTAAAATGTCATAAAAGACCATAAGGTCAAATGGTCAAATATGCAGTGCACATTATAAACTGCTGACTACTTTCTGTCATTCATTCAAAATCATGAAGAGAGACTGTGTTGGTAGGTTTTGATCTCATTACCACTAAAGGTCTTTATGGAGAGGCTTAATGGTCATATGTTAGGCTATGCTGAAAGCAGTAAAGGACTCTGACAAAGACTGGGGCCAGATGACATCCCTTCCAACTCAAAGGTTATATAGAAAGCTGAATTTGTCAGAAAGCACAGGACAGCATTTAATTTATCTCAAGCCACCACTGCCTGAGTAATTCTGTAGTTCCCCCAGCATCCTTCAATATTATCTGCGTATAGAACACCAAGTTACTTACTGGTCACCTCATAATCAAAGACCAGTATCATGAAGGAAAAAAAAAAATCTCAGATGCTTACATAACTCATGTAAAATACAAGAGTCATAACGGATTACCAAGAAGAGAAAATATTGTACGCATTATCAAGGGCTATATGAATACATGTAATGCTGTTTTACAGAGCTTCTGTGTTCCCAAAGCACAGTTGCCCTCTCGTTCCGGTTAATGAAGAAGAGAATCAGTTCCTAGCACAAATTCACACTGGATTGCTGGAGCACATCCAATTTCCACAGCGACTGCTCAAGGTACACCAGCACAGCAGTAATCAATATATGTGAAATCAGGACAGCAAGCATCCTCAGTGTAAGTAAAAACTGGTGGTTAAGGTATCTGCTTTTTCACAAGTCCAGAAGTCTTTTACTCGCAGACCCCTGATTCTTTAAAGGTCTCCTGTCACCAGGTCACGTCTTCCAAAGTTTTACTATACAAGTTTACTTTCTGTGTTTGTTTTTCCAGTGGTGGCAAGAATTTGGGATTTCCCACACATGTCAATGGTTTCCAGTCCTTGCCCAGAAATGTCACAATAATGGATTATGTTTTCTATAGGGTCCAACCTGAGTTCCTGAATTTGAGGTTGGTGAGAGTAAAGATGAAAGAAAAACGTATGAGCGGAGAGAGAAGAAAAGAGCAGTGTCTGCTCTAGGGTGATCGCGACTCCCGCTTTTGAGGCGAACGAAGGACAGCCCTATAAGGAGGGAGAACCCCTGTCCAGGTAGCTGTAGCTGGAAGGACGGGTCCTCCAGCCCTCGGCCCCGAAGCCCCAGCGCTGGAGGCTGCCCAGGACCCCCGCGACCCCAGCTACAGACCTTAGTGACCGCCGCCCTCGTCCTCCTGAAGCCGGCCGGAGGCGCCCGGCCGCGGTCCTACCCCCGACCCGAACTCACAGCCAGTCTCCTTCTTGATCTCCTCGAGCTCTTCATCCCGCAGCAGCGTGGAGGCCCGAGACCCCATCCCCGCGCCGGAAGGCTCCTCCCGGAGCAGCGGTGCCAGAGGCGACGGCGGCAGCGGGAGGGACGGAAGGGAGGCCCCGCCAGGGGTCAAGAAGGAAAAGGCTAGCGCGGCCACCGCGGACCGCGGAGGGAACCCAGCGCCGGGCGCGCAGGGGGCGGCCCCGGCGCTGGCCAATCAGGAGCGAGGCTGAGCCGGGCGCAGGAGGCGACGTCGGCGGCCGCCGCTCCAGCCCCGGAATGAATCAGCCCCGCGCCCGGCTGGGTCGAGCTCGAGACGGACCCCGCCTCCGGAACCGTGATGCAACCGGCCTTCAAAGGGCCAGGCCGCGCGGGCCGGAGCGCCCGCCATTAAAAGGGCAACGCCACTGACTCTCGGTGTGTTTGCGGCGCGCTCACCTGTGGCTGGCGGCGTGGCCACGCGGTTTCTCACAGAACTTTAATACTGGAAATCCCACGGGCTGCTCCGAGAGACAGTCACAAGTAGGCAGACGAAACGTCGCGGGGGGATCGGGGGCGCGCCCCCGCGAGCAGCACGCTGCAGCGGCGCTTGCCCCTTCCCCCCGGCGGCCCCCCTCCTTCCGGCCACGGGGGGGCGCGCCCGGGGCGCGGTCGCGCGGCGATCGATGCCTCTGGAAACCGGCCGGCTCGGCTCGGCGACGCGGCCCCCGGCGGCGCGGCGTTCTCTCGAGTCCCTCGATAACCGCCACCGCGGGCTTGGAACTCGCTGAGAGGTCCCCTTAACAGCGGTCCCTCTTTTTTCTTTTTTTTCCTTTTTCTTTTTTCGTTTTCAGTTGAAGTTCGGCCGAAGGTGAGCCAGGATTTCCCAAGCTTCCTTCGGGAAAGTCAAACCAAAACAAAAAGCACCTGACGGCAGAGGAGAGCGAATTCCTAGCGTACGGCCCCCCGTGTATTTGAAGTTTCTCGTTCTGCTTTGATTTTACCCGATGGCATGTGTTGGTTTGTGTTCCCGAAAACGTTTAAAGCCACTCGTGAAATCAGTACACCCGCTCCGGCGAACCACCTCTTTTCCTGCGGCTTCCAGGCCTTTACACCCCCTCCCCGTCCCTCCGTATTAACCTTTGCACAGAACCCGTCTGAGATACGGACGAAACAAGCCCTGACCACCGTCACTTAGTACCTACACACTAGGGGACTTGCTTAGCAAGCTGCCCAGGCCCACTTAGGTGACCAGTTTAAAGCTTGACGCAGGCTTTGACTGCTGCTTAGCAGGAGACTGAGGTTCTAGTCCCATCGAGTTGTTCTTATGATTGATCAGCTTATGTCTGACCTACCGATGACGGCTGCCTCCATCCGCACAGTGTGACACGGGCCACAGGAGTATCTTCATCTTCCGAATATGAGTATGGTAGAAAAACCTTGATGTCTGCGACATCAATGTCCCTTTTTTGAGTCTGCCTTGAAGACCATTTCTAGATCCTTTCCTTACTTTTTCCTTCCTAATTTTGAACCTTAACCATTTGCAGCTGTCCTTAGTCAAAGCTTTCTTTGCTTTGTGTTAATGTTTTTCTGATTTAACATTTCTTAAATATCCTTACTGTCCAAGCATTTCACAAACGTTTATTTCATATATATATATATATTTTTTTTAATATAAATTATTTTTACTCTCTATTAAGGGCTGGTTTTTCCAGTTTTATATACTCTATTGCTTCTGTAAAAATTCCCCTTTTGCCTGTTGAATTGACTTGAACTAAAAAGAATTATTTTCTCAGGTGCTCTGGTGACTTGTTTGTATGATGTTCTCTCTGGATACATAACACTTGGTCTCGCTTTGGACTGTGCATACCCTCCAGTAGAGGCTTGTTTTTAATTCGGGTTTCATTGCCTTCTAAATGTGTGACTTTAGGCAGATTCTCTAATCTTTAGGCCTCGGTTTCTACATCTGTAAATTAGATGATGGTTGTTATACGCAGCAAATAACATTTGTGCAACCATTTGCTAGATCTTAAATATAAAAATATACATTATTTATCTGGCTAAAATGCTGTGTAACTTCTCACCTTCCTAGTTGAATTAGGCCTCATTATTTCGTCAGTGTTTTATAGTTAAAGTAAGTTGAAAAATTCACTGGTTGACTATTTCTAGTGTGGCAAAGATAAGCAGCTTTTACATTTAAACCACTGTAGAGGAACATTTATCTGGGATTCTGACTACAAGGACCCCCAAATAACAGGATTGTTCTAAAAGATACTTTAAAAAAAGCATTAATCTTTTAAATTACAGTAGTATACTAAAGAATATATATATTTACTATGAATAATAGTTATTTCTACAAGGTAAAGTATTTGTACATTTCTACATTGTTATCATTCTTTATAAAGAGCATGCATCATTTTTACAAAAACAGTTGAATTTTACAAAACCACTGTATGGCAGGAGGCAGTTTAAACTGTCAGATTGCACGTGACTAGTTGATGATACTACAGCAGCCTAGTCCCTGAGCTGTGGTCAGAGTTGGGTGAAGGGGCCCTTACAGTGCCACGGAAGTTGGATCGGTAATGTATAACTTGTGATAGTTCTAAGTCACTCTTTGCTTGGTAATAATGTCAAGCTCTGGAAATTTTACTAATCCAGAAGAGGTTAGATCCCAGACATTTTTGGGTAAACAATTTATTGCAGCATGTATTAGCAAGCGTTTTGCCAATATCAATTTTTAAAATTGTTTTTTGGTTGGTGTTAGAAAGATATATGTATGTGCCATTAAAAAGCTTCTAAATATTCTGCTTGTTCATTTAGCTAAGGAAGGAAAGGTGGTATTACCTTATTTTATAGGCCAAGAAGCCAAACCTACCTTGCCCCAAGTCTTCCAGTTTTCAGTTTCCCATGTATAAATTAGAGTTGGTACTTGCAATGATCCTTTTCTTTTACCACTCTAAAAAAGATGAACAAAACTTAGTTACTCTCATGTTTTTATTTTTCTTTTTCCTTCTAGCCCCCATTACCACCCCCTTCCCTCGAATACTTTAAAAAACATACATCTGTTTTATTTTCAAGTGTTTGGATACTTAAAGAAGATTATTTGAAGACTGCTTTTAGAATATAAAAGCATGGATCCCAGCAGTGACTACCACTTCCTCAATCAGATTTTGTGGAGAAGGGTGAAACTCACATTGGTTTGTGGCATCTTTGAGGGAGTGCTCCAGCATGTGGACCCTAACAAGATTGTTGTCCTGAAGAAAGGTCTTATTTTATTTTTCGTAATCTTCTGCCTTTTAAGAGATTAATAACTGAGTTTGGGTGATGGCTGTGTACTCCAGTAGCAACTGTGAAAGAGGCATTATTCCTATTTTAGGGAAGAAGTGGGAGAAAGGTAAGAATGCTCCTTTCCTTAGTAGAACAACATGGCTGCTATGCTAGCTTGTCCCCACTTTTATAGTTTTACTTATGTGATAGTGGAAATTTTCAGTATTGAATTTCAAAATTCAATAGAATTTTTAAAATTGGGTACTTCTTTTAATTTCTCTCCATGTGCACCTTGAAATTAAAATTAATCACTATATTAGGTTCTAGACTTGCTTTTGACTTCAGCAGACAAATCCACAAACATGATAAGGAGTTAATTTTTCTCATGCAAAAGGAAGTCCCAGAGGTAGGCTGCTAAGGAATAGTGAAGTGGCTCAAAGATGCCAGAAGAGACTAGGTGTTTTGTGCAACTGCTCTGCCACCTCAGTGATCATCTGTTAACCTCATGATCACAAGGTAGCCTCTACATGTCCCAGCTTCAATTCCATTTCGTTATAAAGGATACGACTCAGGAACAGCTAAGTGGAAGAGATACATAGCATGAGGCACGTGGAGTTTCCATGCCCTGTCTGGGTGTGCCACTCTCCTCCCTCCTCCACATGTTCGCCTTGAAGTTTCAATACATAGGTTTTATTCAGCTCGTCTATTGACTTGTTAGGGTAGTTGTTTTCCTGGCATAAGTTTTCAAGCTCACAATTGAAACATGTATAAATGGCCTTTGAGAAATAGTGTTATTGTTAAGCCATGCTATAGGTTAAAAGAAAACTTTGTGGGCTGTGCTTGGATTATACTAGGCCTTTGCAATGTTCATTCAGTCATTATTTACTGTTAATTTTTTTATCCCAAGCACTGTGATATAAAGCAGGGATGTAGATAAGAATAACATGGTCCCTGTTCTCCAAAAACGTAGTCTAGTCAGGAGACAGAAAAGCAAGTAGAAAGATATATATAGTAATAGAGGGAGACACAGATGGTATGGAAACATAAAGATTCAGCTAATTTAGATCTGGGAGTGGCAGAGTTAGGACAGTGGGGAAGGCTTCCCAAAGGAGGAATTGGTGATGGAACTTCATCCAAATGAGTAGAAGTTAACTAAATGGGAAATAGGGGGAAAGTTGTTTTAAGCCAGTGGTTCTCAGACTTTACCTGTGCATCAGAATCACATGGTCCCCCTCTGAAAGTTTGTGATTCTTAGGGTCTGGGATGGGGCTCAAGTATTTGCATTTCTAACAAGTTTCCAGGTGATGCTGATGCTGTGCTGGAGAACCATGCTTTGAGAGAATCATTATTTTAAGCAGAAGTAGCAGCATATACAAAATTGTAGAGAAGTAGGCACTGGACAGATGAGAAGGATCTTACCTATCATAGCATTTGGACACTTCTGAAAGCAATGTGGAACAACCTGAAAGCTTTTTAAGTGGGAGGTATATAAATTTTCAAGTTAGTTGCCTGAAATTTTTAATGCTGTGTCAGGAACCATGCTCAGCTGTTAGAAACAGAGTTGGATTGTTGTCCCTGGTAGTATTTTTGAGTGTGTAGCATGACATAAAACAGTGTGGACTCTAGAAGTAGTGTGGACTCTTAAAATTCTTTCTGTAGTTAGGTGGAGTAAAAATCATTTATTTTTAGTTAACACTAGGAAATATAATAAATAGGTATAGTTTTTAGCCTGAAAGGCCTGAGAATAATCTTGGGAAAAGTTTAAATTCAGTGTGCTACTACTGCCCTTTTATTTTCTCTTGGACCACTCTGGAGTTCCCTCTTGTTTCCAGGCTATTGCTTTATAATTTGTTATTGACTCAATTGCTTTGGGAAAATAATTTGAGGATTTTTCTAAAACTCAGATTTGGGCACATTTGAGAGGCATAATTTTCTTATAGTTTCAGGGGATGCTATTTTTTGTTAACCAAATAAATTGTTTTCTGTAACAGTGAAGAATGTGGAGACTGGTCGAAGTATCCCAGGAGCGAAGATGTTTTTTGGGCATGAGATTTTGAATGGTAGGAGCTTTATTTCCCTGAATGCTGCTATTGGGATTTCTAGTAGTAATAAATTCACTGTTCTATCTTATACCAGTATTTGGGAAAAAAAAAAAAAAAAAAAGATGCTACCTTGCCTTTAATATTGCATTTATGAACTATTAAAGTTGGTGTTTGAAAGTTGACCCTTACCTTACTATTTCAGTAGATAACATGAGTAGAATAGTCTTAGAGAATTTTAATCATCTTGGTTTTACAATGTGAGGATGACTGGTACTTGTTACTAGAGACTAAGCCAACAGGCAGAGGTAGAAATCTGAACAGAAAGGAATTTGTCTTGCTCAGCAAGCGAGTTTAACACTACAGGTTCACACTACATTCCAGTCCCTTATTTGAAACCTTGGGGCCAAATATTTCAGAATCCAGAATTGTTCTGGACCTATGGAAAACCTCACACAAGGTATATGGTATTCATATTACATAACACCTCAAGCAGATCTAGGCAGCACTCTGTAACAAAACACATTTATAAAGAGAAATGAGTGGATAATCATACTAAGTAGAATAAAATAGGACTATAAATAATATGTCAGTTCAGGTTTTCCTGCCAAAAGATTTATAAACATTTTTTGTTTTTTTCAGAGCTTGTGGGATTTTGGAATAGCAGGAAGCAGGCATCTTCTTTGTTTCTCCCAGCCAAAACCATTTAGCAAGAGTAGGTCCAATTGTTTGCCTAAAAGAGTAGATATAGAAGCTCATCTGTCCGGTGTGCTTCAGACAGGCCAAATGGACTAAGAAAAAAGGGCTGGGAGCAAGAACTATTCTTGCTTTCAAGAACTCAAAAGCCAAAAGCTCTCCAAGGAGGAGTAAAGTTCAGTGTGGGATGAAGGGGGTAGGGATGAGGGAGTAGGAGATCTGGGACCTTGTAGAGCCATGAATGTCTTACCATTGGGGCAGATATGAGGAAAGGAAAGAAAAGAATTCCTATAAATGAGAGTTTAGTGCTGCTTGAAAGATTACTTTGTTTTGGGAGAGAAGTAGAATTTTGGGAGAGATGAAAATCTCGCCAAATTAATGACTGCCAATGTAGACTCACTTCAAGGCAGACAAGCCCAGACAACTATCTAACTGATTTCTCATTGAGCACACTACTGTAAAAACACTCTGTTCCTTGAACAACTTTTGATAATGCTGGTGGTGGTGGTGGTGGTGGTGGTGGTGGTGGTAATGGGATTCTTAATTGTGTTTTAACCATTAGCCTTTGCAGAGGAGCAGATCTCTGGACTGACACAAAACTAGGCTATTGATGAATTTGTATAGAGAAGTGAAGGAATCACTACTACTGTCTCCCTAACTCAGAAGGAGGCTGACCGCTGACTAGCTCTGTGATCTGTGCTCATGGATTTCATCTCTTCCTAAATTCTTTCTCAGAATTTGGCTTTTGTTAGGTTCAAACAATGACCTTTTCATTCTTTGTCCTGTGGCTCAATCAGTCATGGAGGGGTCTTCCTAAAAAGCACCTTGAATAAGAATTATCAAGGTGAAGGATAATAATTTACTAATCAATGTTTTTAGTGATTTCACTTTCTCTGCCCCAGACTCAACACTTCTACATGATGCATGGGAAAAAGACATTTGACGCATAGTGGCCCCTGAGAGACTTTTTCCCCCGTAAAGTACCTAAGTGTACTTAATTGAATATAAGAAACCATTAATTATAAGGTACACTATTTTCCCAGTCTAAGAAAGAAAAAAAGCTACTAATTAAATTTTCATGTGCACTTATGGTTAATTATATCCAATTTCAGAGCTGTTTAAAATGTGCATTTTAGAATTAATGACACAATATTTCTTTACATTCCCTTCACTGCTAGGTTAAAAATGAATAGTTTCAGATTCTCTGTGGAACGTTTCTCTGATTTTTGTGATTTCCAACCTAGCTTTTATTACCTTTCATGTCACTGAACTCTTAATGCACCAGCCCGTGAAAGTGAAAGGAACAGGTCTGTGATTTCAGAGAAAAACCCTGAACAGTACGTAGTGTGAGGGAAGTGCATCAGGATGGAAATGAATAGGGAAAGAAAAAGATCTCTAGAACCAATCTACATGACTATGAAGGTGCCCTGGAACAAAAAGGGTAAAAAAGAACATGTAGAGAGGTTCCTAATCCTGCTGAATGATCACATAGGGAGGCTGCATAGGGGTACAATATTAGGAGTTTTCACAACCTAAGTGCCCATCAATTGATGACTTGATAAAGAAGAGGTGGTACATATATATTATGAAATATTACTTTGCCATAAAAAAGAATGAATTCTTACCATTTGTGACAGCTAGGATGGACTTAGAGGGTATTATGCTAAGTGAAATAAGTTAGAGAAAGACAAATACCATATGATTGCACTTACATGTGGAATCTAAAATACAAAATAAATGAACAAACAAAATGAACTCACAGATACAAAGAACTAACTTATGGTTGCCAAGATGGGAGGGTGACAGTGAAAAAAGGCAAAGGGATTAAGAAGTACAAATTTGTAGTTACAAAATAGTCATAGTATGTAAAGGACAGCATAGGGAATATATTCAATATTATAATAACTACATATGCCAGGTGGGTACTAGACTTATAGGGGTGATCACCTTGTATACAACTATGTAACCACTATGCTATACACCTGAAACTAATATAATACTGATGTCAACTGTAATTGAAAAAAAAATATTAGGAGTCTTCAGTACCTTGGATAGTCTTTTTTGTTCTATTATTGCTAGCTGATGAAGGCCTCTGTGGACTAACATTTTATTTACAATTACAGTTTGTAGAATACAGTCAAATTATGAGTAGGGGCAGATGGTGGTAGTTAATTGCTTTCAGATTAGAAACTGTTGGAAGCCATTTGTTTATTTTACAGTGGAGCTACTGGATGAAGTGGAACAAGGAGGAGAAAAAGCATCTTCTGTTAGGTATGCTGGAATAATTTCTTAATTATTATGTTACCCTGATGTACACATTAGGATAGAAAGCCTTGACTTTAATTCACTTGCTGGGTAATTCCCAAAATGTCCTGAAGTAATAGAAATGAGAAGAAATAGATGAATGTTTTCTTCCATCTTTAGATGGTATTTTTAAATTAATATAACCAGTAGATGAGTGGGTTCCCTATGAAATGAGGTCCGGAGTTCTTATCATTGCTGTGTGGCAAAATCTGTGTATGGCATTAGCAACAAAGAACAGTTTCACCTGAGTGTTGTTTTTTGTAAGTGTGGCATTAGCAACAAAGAACAGTTTCACCTGAGTGTTGTTTTTTGTAAGTGTAGCCTAAATACAGAAAGAACTAGCCTGGATAAAATGAAGGATGAAGACCTAAATGTATGTGAGCCTCCTTCTCTTGCCCCTGAGGCACCAACCACCTCTCTGCTGAATGACTTCAAGTACAGCCCATCAGGTAAGTACTGGGCTTTCTTTATTATGGTTCAGAACTCTTCAGAGTTGGCATAACCATGAGTCAGTATTATGTACGAATGCTCAGCTAGCTATTGCTTCTAGGCTCTAATATAAAATTTCATGAGTCATTTGTTTATTTAATATGAAGGTTCACACTATATCTAGACTGGAGATACTAAGGTGTGGTATTCATGCCTTCATTAAGTGCTAGTGTAGGAAACAGACACTAAAAAATTAAATAAGATAAATTAAAACTATTTCAATAGCCTCCTAACAGATATTCCTGTTTTTACCCTTTCCCTCCTTTCAGTATCCAGAGTGATCTTCTGGTACATGGACTGTGTCCTATACCACTTGAAAGTTTTAGAGGTTGGGAGATGAAGAACTATACGTTATGCTAGTACCAAATGCTATGAAAAAAAAAAAAAAAAAGAAGTCAGTGGAGAGAGTGGCTTTATAGTTTAGGGCATCTAAGACAAGCCTCATTGAAATGGTGACATTTGAATGGGATAGCGCTGTATGGATATCTGTAGGAGATGTTTTTTAGGCAGAAAAAAGAACAAATACACAGGATTTGAGATAGGAACATGTCAGGAACATGACATAACAGCAAGGAGATCAGTGTCATTGGAGCAAGAAGGAAATGAAGTGGGGTCAGTGGATCATAGGGGATATTGTAGATCATTGAAGGGACTTCAGCTTTTACTCTGAAGTGAGAAGAGAAGCCACTGGAGAGTATTTGGGATTTATCTTCTTTTCTAATGACTAAGAATGTTGAGGATCTTTTCATGTGCTTATTTACCATCTGAATATCTTTGGTGAAATGTCCATTCATATCTTTTGTTCATTTTCTTATTGGATTATTATTATTCTTTTAGGAGTTCTTTATATATTCTGGATACAAGTCTTTTTTCTGATAAACTCTTTGCAAATATTTTCTCTGAGTGTGTGGTTTGGCTTTTAATTCTTTTAAAATATCTCTTAAAGAGCAGACCTTTTTAATTTTGATTAAGTGTAATTTATTAATTTTTTTCTTTTATGGATTATATTTTTGATATCATAGCTAAGAAATTTTTTTCTAACTCATATTTTTTCCTAACAAAGATTTTCTCCTATGTTTTCTTCTAGATGTTTTATAGTTTTAGGTTTTACATTTAGGTCTATTGTCCATTTTTAGTTAATTTTTTTTTTTTTTGCATATGGATTGCCAGTTGTTCCAGCACCATTTGTTGAAAAGAAGATATAGTCTCCACTCAGTTACATTTGTACTTTTGTCAAAAATTAGTCATCCCTATATGTGTAGGTTTATTCCTAGACACTCTGTTCTGTTACATTGACCCATTTTTTCTGTCTTTACACCAATAACAGACTTGTGTTTACTGTTGATTTATGCTTGAAATCGGTGGTTTTAGTTCTCAAACTTTATTCTTTTTCAAAGTTGTTTTAGCTATTCTGTTCTTTTTTGTTATTGTTTGTTTGTTTTTGCATTTTCTCATGGACTTTAGAATCAGCTTGTTAATTTCTACGAAAAAAAAAATCCTGCTAGAATTTTAATTGGGATTGCATTGAATTGACAAATCAGTTTGGGCAATATTGGTATCTTAATAATATTGATTATTACAATCCATTAACCCAATCTCTCTCTTCATTTATTTAGATCTTTAATTTCTCAGCAACATTTTGTAGTTCTCAGCATATGTCTTCCACATCTTTTGCCATATTTATAGCTAAGTATTCCATATTTTTATACTATTGTAAATGGTGTTTTTTTAAACTTTTATTTACCTTTGGAGAACTTTGAACAGAAAAGTAACATAATCTGATTTCTGTTTTAACATGATCACTCTGGATATTGTATAGAAACTGAAAGGAGGTAAAGGATAAAAACATAAATATCTATTAGGAGACTACTGAAATAACTTTAAGATAAGTGGGTATGCTGGGACTTGACCCTACTGGTGGCAATACTGTTGGTAACAAGTGGTGGAATTCTGGATGTAAGTTGAGTTGGAGCATACACGATACACTGCCAAATTAGATGTGAGTGTGAGAGAAAGAGAGGAATTATAGATGACTTAGGGAGTTTGGGCCTGAGCAGCCTGAAGTATGGAAATGCTATTAAACTGAGATGGGAAAGACTCTAGGTGCAAAAGGTTTGGGGAAGTTATTTAAGAGTTTAGTTTACAACAACCAAAGTTTTAATATAAACCTAGAGATAAGGACAAAGGTCTGAGATGGAGATATAAATTCAAGAGTTAGCCTAAAGACCATAGCTAAAGCCTTGAGACTAGATGAGATAGATCACTAAGAGAATGAGTATGGACAGAAAGAGGTACATGGACTGTGTCCTATTCCACTTAAAAGTTTTAGAGATTGGGAGATGAAGAACTATATGTTATTCTATACCTTTAATCTTTTAAATTAAGTAATTAACTTTTAGGACCAAAAGTATGGACTTTGGCCCATCTCCAGTACTAATTTATTTTAAAACATTATTTTTTACTATGGATATGCTTTTAAAAAGTGTATGTCTTAAAGTACTCAAGACATAAACCTATAAGGAGGGAAACATTACTGGATTATAACAGGAAATGAGTAAATAGTTTAATACATAAGATTTTCTTTGGTGAGGCTTTTGTTTATTCTCATTTGACAAACAGAATGCTAATAATGTTCACTGTATGATGCGCTGATACAGGTGATAATGAAATAACATTAGGTATCTGAGTTGCACAAGAGTAGGCATTTATGAATATGGCTAAACTTAGTAGGAGGGCTATTCTATTGTCAAAGAAGACAAATATATCTAATACCATCATTCTCCTGTAGAGGAAGAGGAGGTGACATACACAGTCATTGATCAGTTCCAGCAGAAGTTTGGTGCTGCTGTAAGTATTGCCCTAAATCATTCTCAGTATTGTCTGCATATTGGTATCATGTCTATGGCTCACAAATTTCTCTCTCATTATAGGATCATTGATGTTTTTCCTAATACTTCAACAAAATATTTCAGTGCCTACTATATGCCAGATATAGTTTTGAGGTCTGGGGTAAAACAGTAATCCAGACAAAGTTCTAGCCTTCAAGGAGCTTACATATTAATGCAAGAAAACAAATAATTGTATATCAGCTGATGATAAGTGCTATGAAGGAAAATAAAGTGTGGTATGGTGAATAGAGTGACATGGAGTTTCTATTTTACATAGGATAGACAGAGAAAACCTCTGTGAAGAGGTGATTTTGGAACACAGACCTGAAAGAAATAAGGGAGCTAGCTATGTGGCTATCTAGGTAAAGAACTTAAAGAAGGTATAATTAGCAAGTGCAAAAACCCTGAGGCTGAAACACATTTGGCTATGTGAAGGCACAGCAGAAAGGTAAGTGTGGTAGAACTGCAGGTGAAGAGAATGATAGGAAATGAAAGGTAAACAGGAGGCAGATCAAATAGGGCTTTTTAGACATTATAAGAATTTTGAGTTTGACTTGAGTGGGAAGGACAGCCATTGGCATGTTTAGAGGAGAGTCAGAAATTCTTTTACTTATATTTTTAAAAGACCATTCTAGATGCTTTATTGGGCAATTTCTCTATAATGATATATTAATTGGAGACATGGCAGTAGCTATTCAGCCTAGAGTACAGTACGCAGATGGAATTCAGAGGAGTCATTAAGCTTTCTGTTTAGATGTAAGCTTATGTACATATGTGCATGGGTGTATTTTTTTTAAGGGAGAGTTAGTTTTCAACAGATTCTACTTTAAAACAACTTTATTGAGATATAATTCACATACCATAAAATTCACCAATTTAAAATGTATAGTCAATATTATTGTAATGGTTGTGTGTAGTGCCAGGTAGGTGCTAGAATAATCAAGGGGATCACTTCATGGATTGTATAAATGTCTAACTTTTTTATATTTAAGAAATAAAGAAATGGAAAAAACTAAAAACTTGTGAGAAACAACAACTTAAAAAAATAAAATATTTAGGGTGATGGAACATCAGAAAAACATAAATAAAATGTACAGTTTAGCACATTCATAGAGTTATATATCCATCTTCACCATGAATTTTAGAACATTTTCAATACCCCAAAAAGAAACCCCATCTTCCTTAGCCATCACCTCTATCCCCTCTCCAGTCTCCCAGCCCCTGGAAACCGCTAAACTATTTTCTGCATCTATGGATTTGCCTGTTTAGGACATTTCATATAAATGGGATTGTGCCATATGTGATCATTTGTGACTGGCTTTTTTTGCTTAGCATTATATTTTCAGAGTTCATCTATATTATAGCTTGCATCAGTATTTCACTTATTTTTATTGCCAAATATTCCCTTCTATGGATATATCACATTTCATTTATCCTTTCACCATTTAATGGACATTTGTTTCTACTTGGGGCTATTATGAATAATGCTTCTATGAACATTCATGTACAAGTTTGTGTGTGGACATAAGTTTTCATTTCTCTTGGATAGATTACCTGAGAATGGAGTTGCTAGGTCATGTAATAACTGTTTAATTTTTGAGGATTGATCATACTGTTTTTCAAAGCTGCTGTACCATTTTATATTTCTACCAGCAGGATATGAGAGTTCCAATTTATTCACATTCTTAACCAACACTTGTTGTTATCTGTCATTTTGATTATAGCCATCCTAGTGGTGTGAAATGCTGTCTCACTCTGGCTTCAATTTGCATTTCACTGATAGCTAATAATAATGAGGATCTTTTCATGTGCTTATTGGTTATTTGTATAGCTTCTTCAGAGAAATGTTTATTTTTTTTGCCCACTTTTGAATTAAGTTATAAGAATTCTTTATCAACAGATTCTTTAAAGGACTGATGACAACAACAACAAAACAATGAGATAAAAACTTTTGCTTTGGAAATTCAAAGAGGTCGTTGAGAATTCTTATCAATAGAGGAATACAGCTTTTGTTCCCAGTTTTGCAGCCTTCTTGTTATTGATTGAGGATGGGACTGAAATTGGGTCCCTCCCCCTCCCTTTTTTTTTTTATCAGTGATGAAACATACTCAAAGTAAAACACCTTATACTCTCTGAAGGAAGATATTGTGCTATGTGCTTGTATTGTTGGGTAATTTACCTACCTGTAAAATAAGGAGAATCTTGTATCATGTATATATTTTCATAAGTTGTAGATTAAGGATCTCAGAATTTTGTAATATTTTGAAATCAGTGGACCAGCATGTGTTTCTGGGATACCACTCTTTCAGTTTTTGAGTCATTTAATGAATCTAAGATTTTAAGAGACCTGTTGAATTCTCATTTCTCTGATTCTGAACAGTAGATGCTGTGAGCCTCAACCACTATGTGAGTTCCCTTCAGGTACAGTAAATTGCCCTGCGCTAGGGTACTGTTTTTTGCATGAGGAATCTCATCATAAAGACTAGAAATCTTTCTTTGTAGCATCAGTAGTAACAAAAACTACCTGAGTTTTTAATTCTTATTAGCATTTCGGGTATGAATGATTTGTGGAATAATCAATGGTTGTGGAATAATTTTGCGAAAACTAAAAGAGAATCACAAGTGTTCGGTGTGTGTGTGTGTGTGTGTGTGTGTGTGTGTGTGTGTGTGTGTGCAGACTTATTTTGGATTAGTCAGATTTTGTGAATTAAAAAATATAATCCACTTTGTTTATTGCTAATCATTTTACTTGTGCCATTCATGATGTCATAATTGCAAAATTAATTCCCTGGAGAATTTTATTTGCTTCCTTTTTTTCAGATGCTCCACATCAAGAAGCAGAGTGTCCTGAGTATAGCAGCAGAAGGAGCTAATGTGTGTCGTCATGGGAAACTATGTTGGCTTCAGGTCAAAGATAGTTTTTTAAAAACTTCTTATTTTGAAATAATTGTAGATTCACTGGTAAATTATTTTAATTGTTTTCTTTATGTCACTGTTCTATAACTTGTTTGTAATGTCTTTCACTCTTTTAGTACTCAATTTTTTTCCAAAGAAAAGAGTTTCTGTCTTTTTATAGGTTCACTTATAATCATCCAGGCTGTCTCACGGATTGCTTGAGATCTTCTTTTCCACCTCTGTTCTCTCGCCTTAGATATATGAGGAGTTTCTCATCTTTCCTACCTGGTTGGTAGCAGGTTTCTATAGCAGGTTTCTGACACACTGTTTTTATTTTCCTGGACCTGGGAGATATCAGGTGTGGGTTACCATTATATCAAAAGAGGTTTGTAGTGAGTCTTGCATAGCTAGAGGTTGGGTAGCCACCTTTGGATCATACTCAGCAGCTTCAGTATTTAAGAGGTGGGAGCAAGAAAACAGGCTGAATCCTCAACCAATGTCTTCTGTCCTTTGAGTCAAGAACCACCTCCACCTACTGAAAGAATATTTTTTATTAGTATTGGCAATCTGCCCTCCTGAACTCCTCCCTCTGTAATGTTTGCCTTCTTGATGGAAAGGAATGGAGGTATTAAGCCCAGTTTTGCTCACGGATTGAGTTGCCTCTCTCTTGTTCCATGCGTTTTCTAGATAACTTTAGCTTTTAGATGCTAGGTTTGAGTTAGCAGCACAAATGCAAATTACTTAAAACAAACCTCCAACAAGCAACAAAAGCAAAAATAAACAAATCAAACTACATCAAACTAAAAAGCTTCTGTACAGCAAAAGAGAGGATCAATAAAATGAAAACACAACTCATGTAATGGGAGAAAATATTAAAAAGCCATATATCTGATAAAGGGTTAATATCCAAAATATATAAGGAATTTATACAACTCAATAGCAAAAAAGAAAAAAATAATAATCCAATTAAAAATGGGCAAATGGCCTGAGTAGACAATTTTCCATCAAAGAAATGTAAATCAAAACCACAACAAGGTATCACCTCACACCTGTTAGGATCAAAAATACAAGAAATAATAAGGATTGGTTAAGATGTGAAGCAAACTCTTGTATCCTATTGATGGGGTTGTAAAGTGGTAGAGCCACTATGGGAAACAATATGGAGGTTCCTCAAAATATTAACAATAGAACTGCCATATGATCCAGCAATTCTACTTCTAAGTATATATCTGAAGGAAACAAAAACAGGATCTCAAAGAGATATCTGCATTCTTGTGTTCCTGTTGCAGCATTATTTACAATAGCCAAGACATGGAAACAACCTAAATGTCCATGGATGGGTAGGTGCATAAAGAAAATGTGGCATATGTATACAATGGAGTATTGTTTAGCCATAAAAAGGATATCTTGCCATACATGACAACATAGATGAATCTGGAGGGCATTATGCTAAGTAAAATAAGTCAGAGAAAGACAAATATAGAGAAAGACACTGGAGAATCGAAACAAACCAAACTAATAGAAACAGAATAAATCGGTGGTTGCCAGGGTTGGGTGAATAGGGGAAATTAGCGAAGATGGTCAAAGGTACAAACTTCCAGTTATAAGATAAATAAGTTCTGTGAATCTAACATGCACATGGTGATTATAGATAAGTATTGGATACTTGAAAGTTGCTAAGAGAGTAGATCTTAAAAGTTCTCACCACACACATACACACAAAATAACTGTGAGCTGATAGATGTGTTAACTACCCTTATTGTAGTTATTTCACAGTATATGCTTATATCAAATCATCACGTTGTATACTTTAAACTTACACAATGTTATATATTAATTTTATCTCAGTAAAACGGGGTAGTAGTAGAAAGAAACCAAACCAAAACCTCTCTCTACCAAAAAGGTGGACTTCCTGGTAATGGGTCCTGGGCAACTGCAGATTATTTCTTAATTTGTTCCCTTTGTCTGGGTAACAGAGGGGACATCCAATTGGTTAAATTGCCCTCTTTATGACTGGAAGTGAATTAGTGGGCAAATTAATTTTCTCCAACCAGGTCCTTGGGCATGCATGTTTAATTATTTAAATCAAAGTAATCATATACCCTTTGTTTTAAAAGCAAAAAAAAAAAAAATCAAATCATGGTAAAAGGCTTATGAGGAAAGAAAAATCCCCACTCTGCCTGCCATTTAGAGATGCTGCTTTATTTTTTTTTAAGAATGTAATAACATTTGGATGGGAGACCACCTAGGAATACCAGGTGCTGTAGACATTTTTTTAAAAAAAGAAGATAATAACAGGGTTATTAAAACAGTACATTTGTATAGCACTTTTCAGTTGATAAAGCACTTTGATAAATATTATTTTATTTACATTTTTTATTTCATTCTTTTCTGGGAGCCCTTTGATGCGAAGGTGAATCTGTTTGATATTGTCTCATGAGACTATTAAGCTATCGTCACTTTTTTTCATTCTTTTTTCTTTTTGCTGCTCTGATTGGTTGAGTTCCACTGCTTTGTCTTCAAATTGACTGATCCTTTCTTCTGCTTCATCTCATATGATGTTGAATTCCCTCTAGCGTGTTTATTTTTTAGCCATTGTATTCTTCAGCTCTGTGACTTCTATTTGGTACTTTCTTATATTTTCCATATCACTGTTAAAGTTCTCACTATGTTTATCCATTCTTTTCCCTGTAAAGTAAGCATCTTTATGACCATTACTTTGAACTCTTTTTCAGGTAAATGACTTATATCTGTTTTATTAAAATTTTTTCATAAGATTTTATCTTTTTCTTTTGTTTGGAACATATTCCTTTGTTTTTTCATTTTGCTTGACTCTCTCTGTTGGTTTCTATACAGTAGATGAAACAGCAGCCACTCCCAGCCTTGACAGAGTGGTCTTGTGCAGGAGATGAAACTTGTCATTCAAGCCTACCTCAACTCCTGGTTGTCTCTCAAACCTCTGTGCTTGTCCAAGCAGCCTATTGTATTTTTAATAGCTTCCAGTAGTTTTGGATGTTCCAAGATCTGTCATCATCCCAGAGGGGACGATCTCAGCACCTAGATTCAGGCTACTTAGAAGCCAGACCCTCAGACAAACTTTTTAAAGTATGCAAATATATATAGTCCTGTGGGACTATAAGTGTAAGCCTTGCTGGCCACCACCGCCGGCAGTCTGAAGGTGTCCCCTGAATGGGAGTCAAAAAAATTGGGGCTCCAGATGAATGTATAAGCTCTTTTCTGGGTGATACTGACAAGCTTGAGCAAGGTAGAGGAAGAGCACCAAGATAGACTACACAGCTTGTGTTTCTTGAGAGTAGCTTTGCAGGTCACTAAATGTGTGCTAAGCCTGAAGCCTGCTCCTCAGGCTGAAGTTCCAGGACAAGCAAAGAGGCCTCCTAAACAGAAAGACTGGGGAGTGTGCCCCAGTTTACTGTCTGTATAGTAGTACATTGGGGGTGGTACCTTGTCAGGAAATGTCTCTCAGATTGCCAGAGTCCCATGGGGACCCAGGAATGTAAGCCCCCCACCCCCAGCCACCAAAGTCAGGTGATCAAGGGACATCCCCTGGGCATCAGCCACAAAAACAGGCATCAGACACAAAAAAAGTACAGAGCAACTACTTTTAACGTATTGAAATGTTTCTGTTATTTTCCTTTTTCTAACAACATGCTTATTACTCTCTATCAGTCTTACAAATTATAACTTTTATTGTGGTAAACAAATATTTTGCTCCTTTATAGCACCCATACCTCCCGGGATACTCCTAATTTAGTTATATACCAATTTGGGTTAAGACAGGAATCAGGCTCTATGTGATTATGACTCTGTTAACTATCGTTCGCTGCTATGCCAAGTAAGATTGTTTCTTTTCTTGTATAACTTTTTGTCTTTCATAGAATTGAATATTGCCTCATCTTAGTAGCCTTGTTTTCTTTGCACCTGTGACTAAGCTTTTCCATATCTTTCCCTCAGTATAGTTTTTCCACGTGCTTACCACTATCCTGCTAACCTGTGCTACACTTTTTCCTGAATCCATCTTCCCTGGAGCCCTGTATCCTCCTGTTCAAATACAAGCAAAGTTCTCAGGACTCAAAGCTGTAGGGGAAGAGGTACAGAGGCTCACTATTCAGTGTACAAACTCTCATTTTTCAGTCCACCACCAAGGCTTCTTCTGTCTTACATTCCCAACGCTAGAGCCTCTCTGGTTAGATTTATCCAGAGAATACATCTTCTGTCCTCTGTAGGAGTAGTGGGGAATTGGTGGAGATAACTTGGAAGCTTACTTCTCCTCCAGCCCACCCACCCCCATTCCCAGCTCCTTACTTTTATTAATATCAGCACATTTAATTCCTTAACCTTTACTTTTTTCCTTTGTTTATTCTGTTTTGTTTTGTTTCCATTCTGTCAGTATTTCCCACTGCTTTTCTTTAACTTGAAATTAGTAAAGTGAATAATTAATGAATATTTAATAAATAGTTAACTAATGAAGATATTTTTAGATATAGTGATATGTCTTAAGATGAACGTAGCAAATATTTGTTGAGAGTCAAAGTTTTTTTTATATCCTTTGGCCTACTTCTCAGGGCCACATCTAGGAATCTATCCTAATTAAGTCAAAATATGAAGGAAAAATATATGAGAACCTATTCATTTATTCATCTTGGTATCATTTATAATGGTACCACTTACATAGCTAATAACAGATGTTACAGTACATTTGATAACTGTTAATGTGGCTGCCAAAATTGATGATAAGCACTATATGGAAAAATGTTTGAAATATGAATGGGAAAAGCAGGATATTGATTTGAGTGCATATTATTGGAGCCGTGTATATTTATTTGCCTACAAAAAAATGGAGGGGAGTATTATATGACATGCATTGATTCACTGAAGAAATGTATAATGGCCATTTATGTGCTTGGCTCTGTTCTAGTTGTTGCATTTGTAGCAGTGAATCCAGCATAACCTCTTTTCTCACAGAGCTTGTAGTCTAGGAGAGGATTATTTTCCAAACTTTCATTGAGTGCCTGTTATTCATTTTAAAAGTGAGGATGTTAAATATTTTATCACATGCCTTTCTTGATCCTCAGAGCCCCTCCCCTAGTTCTTCCTTATCCTAACATGTATGTCTGGATGGTCTATTGTAGGTGGCCACAAATAGCCGAGTTTACTTATTTGATATTTTCCTTCTGGGAAGTCGTGCTTTCAACAATGGACTTCAGATGGTATTAGAAGACAAAAGAATTTTGAAGGTAAGTGTGTGAGCTGATTCTTCTGCTAGTAAGCTAGCAGCCAGGTTCTAATTACTGTCTCTATCCTCTGATTCCTTAGGTTATCCACGATTGTCGTTGGCTTTCTGATTGCCTCTCTCATCAGTATGGAATTTTACTGAATAATGTTTTCGACACACAGGTACATACAGAGAAACACTGAATTCAATCTGGCGTGCATAGTTCTTGTAGAACATAGGCCTTGTCTGATGAGTGGTTGAACATCTTATTGTGTGTGTGCCTATTCCTGCCCACTTTTGTAAGGTGTTTGTACAATATACAAGAACATTTGGTGCTTGCTTTGGCAGCACATATACTAAAATTTGAATGCTGTAGAGAAGATTAGCATCTCCCCTGCACAAGGATGACATGTAAATTTGTGAAGCATTCCATATTTATATATTTTTTGCATTCCATATTTTTAACCAATGTACTGTATAGTTAAAACTAATTTAAATAAATAAATTTTTTAAAAAAGAATATTTGATGAACTGTAAAAGCACTTCAGAAAAGTTACTTAAAAGTATTTAGGATTTTCCTTCTTTTTGCTCCAGTATTTGTCAGATAAGGAGCAAGCTCCATGCTCTGTAACATTCAGAAACAAACAATTTGAGGGTTTTTCAGAAGTCTGACATGGGATGCTTGGTATGAAGTAAGCAATCACATCTCTGGCTTTACCACATATGTTATCAGTTAAGGTTAGTGGCTCATTGGCATCTAGCTCAGGGATACAGGTTGTCCCACACGAAAAGCTTCTTATGGCCCAGAATAGCCTAAAGATATATGATTTTTCTCTGCTCTAGAGAACTCTAGAGAAATGAGGAATTTCTAGACTATGCTAGCACTTGGAGCTGATTTGGCTATGAGAGCAGTAAAACTACAGTTTTAATTATGTTTTCTTAAAATTCTTCTAGGTTTATGACAGTAAAAGGGAGATCTTGAATATATAAACCTAGAGCCTTTGGAGAGGCCAATTTTATGTTGTATGTGGTTCAAGTTTCTCTTTATGTATCTGCTCATAATAAATTTATGCCACTCCTCTTATTTACATGTTCCTTTGGGCCTTCTTTCAGGATATCTCACTACACAGAGATTGCTTCTGTGCTTACTCCAGATTGTAAAAGAATTGCTCATTGTTCCCTCATGGCCATAATTTTTTTTTTTTTTTGATTAGACACCATATGTATAGTGTAATGAAGGTATTGGCATATCTTTTCATGTTTTTCTTTTCAGATTTTCATATTGCAAGAAGCAGAAATTGAGTTTTTCCTGTTTGTTTTCCTTTACCATGGTGTTCTCATTTCCTGTTGCTGTTGTAACAAATCACCACAAATTTAGTAGCTTAAATCAACACAAATTACTTCCTTACAGTTCTGGAAGTCAGAAGTCTGAAATCGTTTTAACTGGGCTAAAGTGAAGGTGCCATCAGAGCTGGTTTCTTCTGAAGAGTCTGTTTCCTGGCATTTTCAGCTCTTACCTGTATTCTTTGGCTTGTATTCTTCCATCTTCAAAATGCATTACTCCTGTCTCTGCTGCCATTGTCATATCACCCTCTCTTCTGACAGTAGTGAAAGCTCCCTTTATTTCCCTCTGATAAAAACGTTTGTGATTACATTTAAGGCACACCTGGATAATTCAAGATACTCTCATCTTAAGACCCTTAACTTAATCATAATTGCAAAGTCCATTTTGCCATATAAAATAACATTCATAGGAATAAGACGTAGATATCTTGAAAGGCCATTATTTACCCTACCACACACAGATAAAGGATTACTTCAATTCTTAATTTTATTAGCTTTCCTTACCAAAATTTTACCAGAGTTGCTAATAGGTAATAAAATAATTTTTGAATTTTATCTTCCTTTCCCCAATCCCCAAAGGCACCAAAGTGTAGTAAAGGATCATAAGGCAGGCAAATAAAAAACATGGAAAAGAAAGTAGACAAGGACACATTAAAGTTGGATGATACTTTTTCTTTTTTCTCCTTAATTTTTCAAAGTTGACAGAAAAACTTTAAATTTTCTGATGACATTGCCTATCATGTGGGTTCTATCATGTGGGTTCTTAGGGAAAATGTAATTAAAGACATTTCTCTGACTATATGCTATTTCTGCTAGGATATAGATTACTGTATATATTCTACAGACTGGTCTGTCTTTTTTTTACTGCCACAGGTGGCAGATGTCCTTCAATTTTCCATGGAAACAGGAGGCTTTCTTCCGAATTGCATTAGTACTTTACAGGAGAGTTTAATCAGACACCTTAAAGTAGCCCCCAAATATCTCTTCTTTCTGGAAGAGAGACAAAAACTGATTCAGGTGAGTATTAAAGGGTGAGAAATGATAACTGCCATATAAGCAATTGAGCATTGCCAAAATCTTAGTTGTGCCAAATGGGAACAGTTTGTTTGTGGTCTCAAGTTGATAAGAGCCAAGATCCAGATTCATTGTTTATCAATTATAAAGCATTCTGAAATAAATGTATAAGTTGGTACAAGAAGGGATTATATTAAGAATTTTGAATAAGGTGATGGAACAGAAATTATCCCAATTATTTCTCACAAAGTAAGGTAGATTTTCTTTGGCTCTTGATAGTCTTACATGCAAACTTGGGTTATGACCACATGGCTACAGTTCTGGTCATATAAGCAAGTTTGCTGCCTCCTTTTTTTAAATGAGAAGTCCTAATGTCTCTCTCTCTCTCTCTTTTTGTCTTTCTCTCACTTCCCCTCTCCCCTGAATCTCCCCACTCCCACACACTGTATACACAAAGTGTGTGTGTGTGTGTTCTCAGAAGGCTAAGCCAAAGAATGAAAGCAAAGGTAATAATTGAAGAAAATAATAGTAATAGTGTTAAGTTAAGCAACTCTTAAATAAACAGTTATTATCTTTAAGGTTTTGCTTACTATTCAGAGAAAATTATTTTGGTGTCTCTAGGAAAATCCAGAAGTGTGGTTCACACGACCTCTTTCACCCTCCTTACTGAAAATTTTAGCCCTGGAAGCCACCTACCTGCTACCTCTTCGCTTGGTACTCCTGGATGAGATGATGTCTGACCTAACCACCCTGGTGGATGGATACCTCAACACTTACCGAGAAGGATCTGCAGACCGGCTGGGAGGCACAGAGGTAGGTGCAGCTCTCTGTGGTTGTATCTTGAGGACTTCCACTTCTGCTTTATTCCTCATGGAGGTCACAGTGATACTCTTCACAGCTGCAGGAAATTACATGAGGCAGACCTGGTGATAGATATTCCTGAAGGGGATATAATTCGGGCTTAATCCATTTCCTTGAGCACTTTTTCACAATATTGAATTACATTTCCAATAAATATTTCTGTCAAAGAATGGGTAAATTTAAGATTTCATTAGTTACTTTTATGAAGCCAACAATACAAGAAAACTATATTCACAAGTTGGTAAGCTATTGCCCAAAGATCATATCTGTCCCATGACTTATTTTTGTATAGCTCACAAGCTCAGAACAGTTTTTATGGTTTTTAAAGGATTGTAAACGGATAAAAGAAAAATTATGTAACGGAGATAGTTTGTGGCTCACAAAGCCTAAAATATTTACTATTTGGCTCCTTACATAAAAATTTGCAGGCTGCTGGTATAAATCATTCTCACTTAGAAATACTGATGCAGAATCCTAAATAAAATATTTCATTTTGGGTATAAACCCCACTTAGATGTATTATACTTTTAATGTGTTACTAGATTCTAATTATGAACATGGTTTAATGTCAGAAAATTCTTCATTTTACTAGAGCCAAGAAAGTATTATGATTATCTCAGAAATGCTGAAAAAAATTATAATTTTTTTGTATTTTGCTCTCACTGTTTAACAAAGAACAACATAAAAATCCTTGCATATTTGTTCCATTGAAGAATTTTAATGTTTTTTATTTATCATTGTAAAACCAAGGACAACTTTATGACTTTTTTGCTCTCATTGTTTAGTTCTGGAAAAAATTTATATTAGTCCACATACATTACTGATTAAAGTTGGAATAGATTCTTTAACATGATAATATATAGATCTCAAGTAGGAAGACTATGTAATGTTTAACTGAGAACACTAAAAGCATTCTTGATTTAATATCAAGAAAAAATTTTTAATGGTGACTATCACCACTACTTTAATATTTTCAAAGCTATTAGGCAATGGAATTTTTTAAAAGATGTACTATAAAAATTGAACAGGAGGAATTAGAATTATGACATTCCTGTGATACAGCTGAAAACTGAAGAGAATCAACTGCAAAAGACAACTACAAACAAAAAGACACTTTAGTAAAGTGGATACAAATATAACATAAAAATTAACAGCTTTCCTATATCCATATACACAGTTAGAAAATATGATGGAAGAAAACATCAATTTATAATTGTGACAAAAAGATAGATTACCTAGAAATAAGTCTAATAAGAAATGTGGAATTAGAGATGAAAACATTAAAATATTACTGAATGATATAAAAAGAGAACTTGAATAGGAACACTATTTTTAGCTATTAATTATTTCTAAATTAACTTTTGAATGTAACTCTATTTCAAGAAAAATGTTAACACTAGCATTATTTTTGGAAACTTTGATTATAGAGTTTATAGAGATCAATAAACAAATAAGTCCTGTCAGATATTAAAACATATTATAAGTCTACACTAAATAAAACAGTTTGCAACTGGTACCGTGTAGGCAGATCAATGAAACAGAGTAGAGAACCCAGAAATAGGTCCAATATATATATACCAGTATGGTTTTGATAAAGGTAGAATTTCCTATCAATGAGAAAAAGATAATTATTTAGTGAACAGCCTTAGGCAATTGACTGACTATTGTGGGGGAAGAGAATCAGAGTCAGATTGCTATCTCTTTCATTAAATCAAAAACAACTCCATGAATCAAGTATTTATGTAAAATATTGAAATGATAAAATTATTGGAAAAAAATAAAAGAAAATCATCTCACAGTAGGGAATGCTTTCCTCTCCCCCCCAACTTTATTGAAAAATAATTGACAAAATTAATTGTATGTATTTAAAGTGTACATCTTGATGATTTGCTATATATATACATTTGTGGAATGACTACCAAGATCAAGATAATTAACACATCCTTCCCCTCACATAGTTAACTTTTTTTTGCATGTGGTGAGAATGCTTAAGATCTACTCTCAGCAACTTTCAAGTATATAATACCAAATTATTAATGTAGTAACTATGCTATACATTGTATCCTCAGAATTTATAGCTGAAAGTTTATACCATAGACTTACATCTCCCTATTTCCCCCTTCCTTCAACCCCTGAAACCATCATTCTATTTTCTGTTTCTATAAAATAAGCTTTTTTTTTTTTTTTTTTTTTTTAGATTTCTCATGTAAGTGATATCATACAGTATTTGTCTTTCTCTCTCTGGCTTATTTCACTTAGCATAATATCCTCTAAGTTCATTCATGTCACAATGGCAGGATTTCATTTCTTTATAGCTGAATAATATTCCATTGTATATGTGTATATACACACACCATGCCTTTTTTTTTTTTTTTTTGCAAAAAATGGAATCGTCTTTATTTTTATGTTCCATTGGTCTATTTGTTTCTCCTACACCTTCTTAATCCATTCATCCATTGGTAGATGCTTGAGTTGTTTCCATATGTTGGCTATCGTGAATAATGGATTATAAATGGGAGTGCTGATATCTCTGTAAGACAGGGATTTATTTCTTTCAGATATATACCAAGATGCAGTATTATTGGACGTCCATATCTGGTAGCCCTATTTTTAATATTTTTTGAGGAACTGCCATACTGTCTTTTATAACGGTTGTACCAATTTATATTCTCACCAACATTGTATAAGAGTTCCCTTTTCTTCATATTCTTACCAACACTTATTTCTCGTCTTTTTAATAATAGCCATCCTAACAGTTGTGAGGTGATATCTCATTGTGGTTTTGATTTACATTTCCCTGATGATTAGTGTTGTCAAGCATCTGTTCATATACCTATTGACCATTTGAATGTCTGTTCAGGTCCTTTGTTAATTTTTAATTGGACTATTTTCTCTTTTGCTATTGAATTCTATGGGGATAATGTTTTCTGTTCAACACAGAAATACTCAGAACTCTTAAAAGGTTAATAAATATGACTAAAATTTTTGTATGGCAAAAATACTGTGAACAAAGCCAAAAGGCAAGCAACCTGGGAAAAAATATTTGCCTCATTATCAAAGAGGAAATTTTCCTAATATATTCATTATTTTAGTATTTGTGTAATCACAGTTGAAAAAGGAGATTTACTTTTTACTGTATAATTTTGATACACACACTACACACACAAAAGTGGATTCAAAATATTTACTTGAAAAATACTACTACTGTAGTTGAAGACACAAGAGGGTGCTACAAGAACACATTTGAATAGAATCTTACTTGCCAAGTACTGTTAAGTATAGCAGAAGTGATTTTAAGGAGCACATTCAGAAGTTTAGTTGTTGTGGACTTGTGTTTATTTTCTTTTTTTAGCCTACATGTATGGAGCTTCCAGAGGAACTACTTCAACTCAAAGACTTCCAGAAGCAGCGCAGAGAGAGAGCTGCAAAAGAATACAGGATGAATGCACAGGGACTTCTAGTAAGGACAGTACTACATCCAAAGAAATCAGTAACAGAGACAGCAGGGAAAGAGGGAAAAGTAAGAGGTTTCTTACTTTGTGAAAATTCTAGGCTAGATAAAGCTCCAAGTTTTATATCCCACAAATATGTAAATTTACTGAAAGAAGAAGCTAAAAGTAAACAAACTACAACAGAACCTCCTCATTTACCTGCCATAAAGGAAGAAGCCAGTGAGAATACCAGTAACAAAGTGATATGCCCTGAGTCACAGGGGTTGGAGAATCAGAGAATAAATCAAAAAGAATACCTTAAGACACCAAAACAGGAGTTTCAGACAAGTTTATCTTTGAAGGAGGAGATAGAACAGTTACTGATGGAGGAAAACAAGGAAGATTTAAAGTGCACAAAACAAGATATTTCTGTGTCTCCTTCTCTTTCTCAGGAAACCAGAGTATCTCCAAGTGACACGTTTCATCCTTTTAGAAAAGCTGTGCTTTCTACACTTCCTCCCTGTCCAGCCTTGGAGAAGACTGATTCCTGGATAAATCCTTCTTTAAATCTGCCTTAAGAGATTTGTTCTTGAGGCCGCTAAAGTGGTCATGTCACCAGCCATCAGAGCTTTCCTCAGTGCCTAACTTTCTTAGGTTGTAAATTTAGTTAAGCCTTGTCATAGGCTTTGGGGAAAATTATATCCTCTTGCTTATTCCTACATTCCTGGGGTTTGATTAGGATGGAAATGAGTAAGTTAAATAATGGAAGAAATATGTTTTCTGATGATTTCACTGGGCAGAATGTTCCCAGTAGCCAAAGTGAATTATTTCTCATAATTTGGATTTAGAGGATTTGAAAAAGGAAAAAATTGGGGGCTTAATTTCTGGAAGAATCTAACTTTTAAAATTTTGTTGTATTTTTTTGTTTGAAAGTGGTTGGTAAAACTCTTTGCCATAAGTTTAAAAATAATCGATATTTGAAAACTTTATTAGTACTTTTTTCTTTTTTAAAATACTAACTGTGTCAGTTATATCTCAATAAAGCTGAAAAATAATAACTTTATTTTTGGATTTTGAATGTTTTGTCTATCTCAGACAAATAGTAGTTGATGTTTTATAGGAATCAATATCCCAGTTTTAACATTTTTAGACTATTTACTTTTAGATTTTGTCCATTTGTCTAACATAGCAAGATTTCTTTTTAGTATGTCTATTATGTAAACTCGAAGTTGATTCTACTCTATTTGCCTGGATTTGGTATACTTTCTTAGGGTAAAAGGAAGGTAGTTTATACTGAGCCTTTTTTTATATTGAATACTTTCAAGTTTCTCACATTCGTTTGTGTAATAACCAATAAACCTGTTTTGGCATTAGGTTCTCTCTTTTCTTATTTGTGTCAAGGTAGGAATAAATTGGAATATGTCTGGATTTCTAGGTTTAGAGCCCAGTTTTGAAATCTATAATATGACTTTTACAGGACTGTATTACTTATTACACTTAAGGAAAACTTAGGGACAGTCTATGATTAGGAACATCCTTGTCTGCACCAGTTGATTCTGAGTTCCACTGAAAGAGCTGTGCCCTTCCAAATTCCAGAGCCCAGATCTAGTCTAACATTAAGATGATGATAGACCTAAGAGCAGTCAGCTCAACCCTGCATTTGCTACGTCTCACTTTGTCTTTAGCTTAGAAAGTCACTTCGGGCCAGGTTAGTTTCTGATTCATCTTGGGTAAATGCAACTTCAAGTTGAGTCCAGAATGTGGTTAATCTGGGCTTACTCTGTTAGGAACATGAATTCCTGTAGAATTCGTGGAACTGATTTAGATTTATACCCCACACAACATATATACATACAAGTTACAAAGAAAAATGTAAACATTATATTCTTCATGTTTAAAAAAGGATTTTTTTTTATTATCTATGTTTTGTGACTATACATTAAAAAAAAAACACACACACACACAATGGGATTTTGTTGGTCCTTTGCTGTGCCGCTCAATGTGGTAGCCACTAGCCATGTGTATTTAAATTTAAAATTAAGTAAAATTAAATAAAATTTAGAATTCAGTTCCTCAGTTACACCTTCCATATTTCTAGTACTCAATAAATAGTCTCCTGTGCCCAGCAGCTATCATATCAAACATCACAGATGTAAAACATCTCCTTCCTTTTAGAAAGTTCAATTGGACCATGCTATTTGAGAAGTACTTAGACTCCCAGAGCTAAATGAACCTTTGGGTTTCATTACAGTATTTTCTCAAGTCAACACTCATATTCTTGGAACCCATTTTTCTCCACATCCTCATCTAGCCTAGAGTGCCTATCTAAATTTCATGTATGTAGTCAGATCCTATCATGAGGTTCTGTCTTTTGCTAGATAGAGTATAAAAAAATCCCTGGGTCATTCAAGCCTGTTGCTAGTCAGTCCTCTGTGCCATAACTCAGATTTTTTGTCTAAAATTTGCCCAGGATTTTAGGAACGCTGAGTTCTTGTCCCAAACCCATTAAGCTCTTTATCCCATAATTTTCTAATTGAGAGCTCATAAAACCATACTGACTCTTTCCCCAAACTCTTGGGGTTTTGCTTCAGTCTACACTATTCTCCTGCATCTTACTCAGGTCTGACCTTTCTGATCTAACCTTTCTGTACATGACCAACAATTAAATATTCTTACAAGTAATTTGAACTTTTTAGTTTAGGATTAGATAACAGAGATAAATGACTTTCCTGAATGAAAATGCAGCACTGAAAATACATCCAGTGTTTCTTGCTTGTCATCATTCAATGTTCTTTTAACTATAGTGTGAAAAAATCACTGAGCAGCATTGCCTCCAGTCTGGATGTGGGCTTGATAAATCCCAAAATGACACAATAGAATTTTAATGCCCTGTTGGCATCTCATTGTTTTGACACAAGGCCTGCAGCTAACTGAGATGAGGCCTCAGCTAACTGAGATGAGGCAAACTAGGGAGCTTGGAGGTGACTAGCCAGGTATACTTATCAAAAAGGCATTTATGCTGTATTATAAAAGTAAACACTTTACAAAAATTTAGAAAATAAAAGGAAAAATGTAACTATCATCCCACATTGTATAACCCTTCCCAGCATTTTTGGATTATTCTCTCAATTTCTCTCATTCTTTCTTTCCCCACTCACATACATGTTTGAAACATAGTCACAAACATACAGTAAGTACATTTTTTGTGCTTTTTATATCATTTATTTTTCCATTTTATAATCCTAACAGCTAATATTATTATTAGATGTTTTATTTTTTTTAGATGTTCTATTTTAAAACTCGTGTTGTTAAATAGAATTTGGAAAATACAGGAAAATAAGAAAAATTTACTCATTTCTCTAACCTGATAGAAAAAGCAAGTAACATTTTTGTTAATTCCAGTGTATGTGCACAGGTTTGTCACTCTATATCGTTGTAATCATACGCATATGTATATATAATCTGCTTTGTGAATGTTCCCCTACTGTTACCCAAACTTTGTAAAGATTTTTAATGACAGCATAATACTTCTAAGAGGATGCAGTGCAGTTTAACTGTATTTTGGTATTTTGAGGTTGTTTCCAATTTCTTCCTTTGTGCTTTTTTCTTTTCAAAGTTTATTTTAAAGTTTCTTCCATGTTTTGAATCATTTTGTTAGAATGAAGTTCCAGAAGTAGAATTAGCAGTTCAAAGAGATTTTCTTTTTTTTTTGTTTTTAGAATGTTTTTGCAGCTCTTGCTAAGCTATTTTACAAAAGTATTAATTACATTGCCACTTCCAATTTTTGTAGAAATGATGCACCATTGAGAGCATTAGATTTTTTTCTTGAGCAGCATGGCATACTTTTGACTTTTAAAATTCTTTTTCATCCATAAATCTGAAAGGTTTATTGTCATTTTCCTTCCTGCATTGCATACTATAATGCTTAATGAGAATATAAATGTTGAGAACACTTGAATCCCTGGTATCTAAATAAGAACAATATTATGAGTAAAATATTTTAATTATAGAAACACTAAAAAAATCATAATCTATATACTCATGATAAGAGATATCTTTAAAATATCTACGGAGTTCTCATTAGGGATATTATAGAAGATTACATTTATTATATGAAATAAAAATCTTAGCTAAATTGCTAGGTTTACCCTAAGACAAAGTTTAATACATTCTACTTCACATACTCATAGTAACTGAGCCTTTGACTCTATAATAGGACTCCTCAAACAGAAAGAACCATCAAATTGTAATCAGGGCATAATCATCAACCCAATCTTAAAATAACATGTCATTTCAAATAAAATGTATAGGCTATGCCTCAATTTAGTCAGGCATGAACAGCATTTTTTGAACAATGGAATCAAATAGAAAATATCAGAGTGCATTACACATAGTATGGGAAAGTATCATTTTGTGAAACTTTTTTCCCTCAGTTGTATGCCTGAGGCATGTGTGTTTTTATTGTTGGTGGTAGTAAAAAAAAAAAAAAAAAAACCCTGAAGATCAAAGCATAGAAGAAAATTTATATCTTTGAATACTTATGCAATAAAATGAGAAAAGATCTAAAACCAATGATCTCAGCTTTCACCTTAAGCTAGAAAAAGAAGAGTAAATTAAATTTGGCATAAGTAGAGGATGAAATGAATAATGATAAGAGTAGAAATCAATCAAAATATCATAATTAAAAGTGGATGACGGAAATGAATAAAACCAAACCTGATTCCTTGAAAAGATCAATATAATTGCTAAACCTTTGACCATACCAACCCAGAGGAAAAAAAAACACAAATTATCAATATAAGGAATGAAAGAGAGATTATCATTACAAAAACTACATAAATTAAAAGGATAACAAGGGACTGCTATGAACAATTCTATGCCCACAAATTGAACAGCTCAATTGGAACAGACAAATTCATTGAAAAACACAAATTATCAAAACTGATTCAAGAAGTAATAGAAATCTGAATAAACCTAAATCAAATTGAATTCATTATTTAAAACCTTCCCTCCAGCAAACTTTGTACCCAGATAGCTTTACTGGTGAATTTTTATCTAAGAGCAATAATACCACTTCTTCTAGGAAATAAAAAAGGGGTCACTTCCCAACTCATTTTATGAGGCCTGCATTACCCTGACCAAAACCAGACAACATTGTAAGAACACTATAGACCAATATCCCTCATGAACATAAATGTAAAAGTTTTAACAAACATTAGCAAATAGAATCCAGTAACATTATAAAGAAGATAATATATAATGATCAAGTGGATTTTATCCCAGGAATGTAAGTGTGGTTTAAAATGAAAATGTAATGTGTCATATTAACAGAAGAAAGGAAAAAGACCGTTATGATTATCTCAATAGCTACCAAAAACTATTTTTTGACCAAGTTATACATCCATTCATGGTAAAAAGCAAAAAACAAAACAAAACAAAACAAAAACAACCAAGCTGTCAGCAAATAATGATTAGAAGGGACTTCCTCTACTTAATAAAATTTTTATTAAAAATCGTATTACTGACACCAATGACACAAGCAACAAAAATTAATTAATTGATTGGACTCTTTAAAAACTTGTGTTTCAAAATAGTAAAAAGGCTACCTATAGAATGAGAGAATATATTTCTAAATCATATATCTGATAAGAGATTCATATTCAGAATATATAGAGAACTCCTGAAATTCAACAACAAAAATACAGTTTGATTCAAAAATGGGCAATGGGCTTGAACAGACATTTCTCCAAAGATATACACATGGCCAATAAGCACATGCAAAGATTCCCAGCATCGCTAATCATTAGAGAAATACAAATCAAAACTACAATGAGATACTACCTCATACTCATTAGGATGTCTAGTACCAAAAAACTGAAAATAGCAAGTGTAGATGAGGATGTGGAGAAATTGGAATGTTTGTGCACTGTTGGTGGGAATGTAAAATGATGCAGCTGTTGTGGAAAACAGTTTGGCGGTTCCTCAAATATTTAAAAATAGAATTACCATATCATCTAGCAATTCCACTTCTGGTATATACCCAAAAGAACTGAAAACAGAGTCTTGAAGATATATTTATGCCTCATGTTTATAGTAGCATTATTTCCAACAGCTAAGACATGGAAACAAACGAAGTATCCACTGATGAATAAATGCATAAGCAAAATATGTATATACATACAATGAAATATTATTTGGCCTTAAAAAAGTAAGGAATTTCTGACATGTGCTACAACATGAATGAAACTTATGAAATAAGCCAGTCACAAAAAAACAAATATGAGATACTTAAAGTAGTCAAAATCATAGACCTAAAAAGTAGAATGGTGGTTGCCACAGACTGGCACACAATAAGGGTAACTCTCAAAAATTTTTGCTGAGCAAAATAAGCTGGATGCAAAAGAGTACATATTGCATGATTCTATTATATGAAACTACAGTAAAAAACCAAAGGCATAAACCAATCTCCAGTGATAGAAAGCAGATCAGTGGTTGCCTGGGGCTAGAGACAGGAGTTGGAGATTGACTGTAATGGGCACAAAGGAATTTTTTCGGGTGATATGAATGTTCTCTATCTTGATTACCATGGTAGTACACATTCATTGAAACACATTGAACATGGATTTAATTGTGCATAAACTATGCCCAATAAATTTTATTTTAAAAGCATTTGGAAGCCGTTGGTCTAGTCAATATAGGGGAAATAATCATTAAGGTTAAAGCATTTTGTTAAATGATATCAATGAACAGAAGAAGCAAATATATGTTGCTAATATAGTCAGATAAAATTTAAACAAAATTAAGAAAGAAACAATATAAAGTACTTATAGTGCAGGTAGAAAAAAAAAGAAAAAGAAACAGTAACATATGCACATGGTTATAAAATAAATAGCACAGATGGGCTTATAATGAAAATAAATATCCCATTACCCTATCCTTTCCCTACTTCAGTAATTTTCCCCAGAGGCATCCACTTTTAATATTTTAATCTCCCCCTTTTTTCCTCAGTGAACTAGAATGTAAACTGATATGTAATAGTTGATGGAAGGCATTTAATTGTGATGTAAACCAGAAGTGCCAGGAACTTAAGCCTAAAGCTGCTGATCTCTCTCCACATTGCCACAATAGCCTCTCTGATTTGTATGAGATACTTCCACATTCTGGATTTCTCAAATTCCCCAGAGTACATTCTTGTTTATAACTTGAAAGCCACCTGATGGCTAAACCCAAATGTTTTAAATAAAAAGCTTTGTAATGGAAACAAATTCTAATGAAAAAAATCCTTAGAATGGGCCAAACGACAAATTCCAGGAATGAGGGAAAGAAGTTCTGTTCCTTGTTGTGTAACTTGTTGGGATGCTATCCATCATTTGCTTTTCCAGAAGCCATTGAAATAGCAAAATCTTTATAGAGAAAGGAAATGCTCCCTCAGCTCCTCTTTATGAGAAGGCAATCTTGAAGTAAAATGTGAAGGAAAATATTACATGTATGAGTAGTGTGTACTTGCTTTTAAAATAGAGAACACTGAACTGTGGTTGTAAAGCTGCCTTACTGCAGTATCTCACATAGTATGCTTCATTCATGTATTTATTAGCAATTAACTATTTTGGAATACCTTTTGGAACCAGGCGCTGGCTGGGATGGCTTGGGGATTCAGAGATAAAAAGACACAATCCCTGCTCTCAAAGAATTTAGAGTCTGGTGGGACATGTATAAAAATTTAAATTGAAACAATAAATTCAAGTTGGGGTGGGGGTGGGACAGGGAAGGCAGAATAGCTTTTGAGAGGACATAGCACTTGCCCTGGAACTGAGGTGTGTGTCAATGGGCTTCTTAAGAGGTAGGGTAAGGGTGCATTTTGGGTAAAAGAACTATAAGAAGTTCAGAAGGGCAATAGAGGAAAACGTATAGCATGTGATGGTGAGAGGTAAGGCTGGGAAATAGAAAAAGCAAAAGAACTGTCTTCACTAATGTAAACAAAAAGAGAATTTATTGGAAAGAGAGTAGCTCACAGAGTTAACGGGAAAGCTGGAGAACTAGGCTTGGAAACAGGATCAAAGGTAGCTGTGGAACTCTAGGCAACAGGAATTACTTAACTGTCAGAGTGAGTGAGAGCCAGTTCCTTTTATTTCATTCCTGCATTATTTGACTCAAAATCCTGAGAGAATATAGTTGACCTTGTGTCATGGACCCACCCATCGATGGCACTCTGATTTATAGTCCTAACCAACGCTGCCCACAATGGGGAAAAGGTAATTTCCAAAAGAAATCTAAGTGCACCTCCTAAGGAAGGGGGAATTGAGGATATGCCTTGTTGAGTTTAAGTTTTATCTTATAGCCTAAAGGAAATGACTGAAAAATTATGAAGAAAGTAAGAAAGGGGGTGGCTCCATAGAGTAGTGTTTAGTACGTCTGCTTTACATGCAGAAGTTCCTGGTTTTGCGCCCCAGGTGGAGCCACGGACCATACGACCGGTCCACCAGACCCCAGGTGCATACTGTGAGTGTATGGGAGGAGATGCCCTACCTTCAGAGATCCAGTTCTCAAGGGGAAACAGCAACATCCATAGGTCAGGGGTGGAAATGGGGGGTGGAGGGAGTGAATTAAAGAGGTGGGGGGGACTAAGATGATCAGAAAAGTAGGGTTTAAATCATCTCGGTTTAAATTGGAGGATGGACTGAAATGAGGGAGAGAATGTATGGGGGAGATTTGGTTAAAAACTCTTGCTTTAATTCAGTTGGGAGATGGTGAATGCTTGAATTTGACAGGGACACAGAAGTTGGTAGGATGAAGAGTAACACACATATGAAAGATATTTAATCTATTACATGTTATAATCTCTTTTACCTTTATTAAGTCTTAGTTCTACGAGGAATTATATAGCTAATGTTTACCACTGGTTCCTATGTCAATGACTCTTGTCATTTTGATTATCTGAAGATATTCCTCCAGTAGGTTCATTAGCAGAGGCTCATGGGTGCAATGTTCCCTATTTCTTGAATGATTTAAAAATTTATTTGTGTCCTTTATATTTAAAGATCAATTTTGCTAGACATAAAATCCTTGATTCATGTTTTCTTTCCTGGAATGTCTTAAATATGTTATTCCATTTTCTTCTGGCACAGAATATTTCTATTGAAGTTTAAATATGCTAATCTAATTTAATTTCTTATGTTATGTCATGTGGTCTTGTCAAAATGCCCAAAGGATGTTTCTTTTTCATTAAAGCCAAATAATTTTACTAGATTATATTTTAGTATTGGTCATTGTGGATCAGCATTGTTAAGATATACAGTGCACTTTTGCAACTTGTAGTTTTAAGCTTGTATTTTTTAATTTTAGAAAAGCTTTTAGTATTTATCCTCCTCTTACATCATTTTTATTCTTTAAGGGCTTCTATTATCCATGTGTTGGATTTTCTTTGCCTGTCTTCAATATCTGCCACTTTCTCTCAAATTCTTTAATTTTCTTTATTTTATATTCAAAGAATGTTGGTTTTTATCTACTTTTTCTAAATATACCCATTGTATTTATTTTCTCTTGTGTACATTCTAGTTTGGTCTTTATATATAAATATATATATACATATGTGTGTATGTATGTATGTACATATATGTATGTGTATGTATGTATATATGTATGTATGTATATACATATGTGTGTGTGTGTGTGTGTGTGTGTGTATATATATATATTTCTAGTTCTTTTGGGGCTCTGTCACCTAATTTCTGAATATTTCTAATTCTGACTTAATGTTCTTTCATATCTTGAATAATATTCTTAATGCCCTTTAGCTTTTTATATACTAGTACATTAGCATGTTAAATTTTGTTTTTCAGTATTTCTTTCTGGCATGATTTCATTGGGATGTTAGTCTGCTCCTTATTCTTTCTCTTTTTGCCTTATAATGAACTTGTATGGGATTTGAGTAGCACACTTTTCTGTTGCCCAAATTTATGTGAAACCAGTTTTCCTAAAATTTTGGAAGGAGGCTTGGTTCGATTGTCTTTTTTTAACTTCTCAGAGCTCCTTCTTTTGTTGTTTTTGTACAGTGTTAAAATGAGGGTAGTTTGCTTTCTGAGACTTCCTGGCTTTAGTTTCCTACCTCACTTTCATCAGGACTTACTCTTTCCTTCTTTTTTTTTGTTGTCCCTGCTCTGCTCAGTTTTGATTCCATTTCCAGCAGTTTCTTCCCAGAGTGGGACCGTACTCTTAAAAGGAGCCATGATTGGTCATTTCTCAGAATATAGGATCTAGACTGCTCCAGCCTGTATAGCTCTTCATACTGTGAGATCCTTACACTCACTTGCTATTGGAATGGTTTCTAGTGAATTTCTATTGACTATTTTAGGATTTTCTTCTTAGGGCCTTTGAACGCTCCCATTGTTTCCCTTTGCTTTTTTTTTTCACATGGATGCCAATAGTTCTTAGTTGTTTGTCCCCACCTGCTTCTAATTTCAGGTTTATGGGATACTTTGTTACTTGGTTTTATTGAAAATATTGTCCAAGGACAGTGTAAATATATATATATGCCTTACTGTTAAAGTGTATAGCTAACACTTATTGAATTTCATTGAAACAATGTCACCATAAAAAAATTAATTAATTTTTTTATAAAAAAGAAAGAAAATTTTGGCCAAGGATTTGAGGTTGTGCTATCTAATTATTGTGTTTTTGTAGGGGAATTTGGGAAGATCTAAAAACTATGCCACCACAACCACTGCTGCCATTTTCCCACAATCTTAGTATATACTTTTCACTGAAAGGTCTATTACTGTGGCTTCCTTCTTGGGCACTCTCTCAGATCACTTGTACTGAGGGGTCACAGCTTATATGTCAGAAGAATACTCATGGAGAGGTCAACTGGGCAAAGAACTGAGGACTTCAGCCAACATCCCCTGAGGAACTGTGTCTTGACACCAATCACATGAGTGAGTTTGCAAGTGCATCCTTTCTAGTCAAGCGATCAGATGACTGCAGCCCCAGCCAACAGCTTGGCTATGACCTCATGAGAGACTCTGAACCAGAACTACGCAGCTAAACTGGATTCCTGATCCTCAGAAACTGTGAGATAAATGTTTGCTGCTTGAAGTGCTAAGTTTTGGGGTAATTTGTTACCCAGTAACAAATACCAAATACATTTATAAACAGATGATTCCATTTTGTGGGCATAGATGTCTTGCTGACTTCAGTGATGTTTTTACAATGTTTTATTATAGAAAATTTCAAACATGCAGCAAAGTCACAAGGTTTTACAGTGAACACCAATATACCCACCACCTAGATTCTATTAAGATTTTTCTGTGGCTTTTAATGGCATCACATAGAACTTGTAGGAAAACATTCCATTTGTTAACATTTTAAAATATGTACCAAATTATGGACTCCAAGGTTGTCATTTTTCAAGGCAAACTCTTCCCCTTTTTAGACAGTTCTGCTTATTTAAATCTTCTTCCTTATTTTGAGTTGAAATTTATTTTAATTTTCCATTTGTTGATTCTCCTATGGTGCCATGGAGAATAGATTCATTCCCTCTCCATACTGGTAGCCATTTGGCTATTTGGAGACAAATGTTATGACTTCTCTGAGTCTCCCTTTCTCCTTAGTCCATTCACTTCTTGTCCTTTCTCTGTTCTCCTGCTTCTGCTGTTTTTCATATGATTCCAGCTACTGGGGAAGGTGTTCACCCAGCACCCCCATTCTGCCCTAGGCACATCTCCAACATTGATTGCATCTCCCCCATGGCTCTATTACTAGCCTGACATTCTGCCATGCTTTCAGCTTCTACGTGGTTTCAGCTTCTACTGGCCCTAATCATGCCACTTCTCTTTGTTCCTCCAGCCAAAGTGAAGTAGTCTTTCTGCTGTTGAAAATCTCTGGACTGGTTCACCATCCACTGTTGGCTTCTCATCTCCTTCAACAGTGTAATTAACTTCCTGCATTAAATTTTCCCTGTTTCAAATATTTAGGGTGCTTTCTGTTTTCCTGATTAGATCTTCACTGATACAAGGGTATACCACATAATTTTTGAGGAAGTTATGTTATAAGAAGGTACCTGTAGTGCTTACCACAATCATCTGTGATTTCTACCAGAAACAAGAAATTATATTACAGGGATTTATGTTGTCTTACCTATGCCTTGTAAACATGGAATGCGTGAAGTTATAAAAGAAACCCTGTTTCCAGAGATGCCATTGGAATTAGATGAGGAAAACTTATAATAATGATATTTTGGAAAATGGCATATCAGTGAGTTATAGCTATAGGAAAGGAAGTAGTCTTTGGAGTGATATTCTATAAACGAGATTAGAAAAACTTGATAACCAAGGAGGAATTAGGAAATTAAAGTCAGGCAGAGACTGAAAAGCTAAATGTACATTGAAAATCTCTCTTCAGTAATTGAAAAAAGGCCCAGTCATCATGAAATGTAAACACCAGTAATATTGTATGACTCATTTTTAATGTTAAAAAAACACTAGAGAAATCAAAGCATTATGCATTAGTAGTGCTTCTCATAATATGACATGGATTAAATATTCTATTTATTGTAATTTTTACAAAATCTCAATGGTATGTTATTATTTTCATTCAGCTCTATCTATACTGCAGGTGCTGAATACATAATAGGAATTAGAGATGAAAGAGGAATAAATACGTGAACTTCAAAAAATGTTTCTGGAAATCACCATCATGCAACTATGATCTCAATGTTAAATACAATAGTGGAATAAATATTTAAAAAGAAAAAATGCGTAAACCTCTAAAGGATGAAGGAATTCTGACTAATCAACAACAGTGATAAATTATAAATAGCAGACTTTGCCAGACTGGCGTGAGTGGTTTTCTGGGGGTTTTTTGGATTTTAAATTCCAGGAACAAGAGAAGAAAAGAAGTGTTAGATATTTGAGACAGGGCTATCAGTAAATCTCAATTACGAAATTAATTTATAGTGATTTCCAGGTGAGAGTGGTAACTGGAAACTTTCAAGGAAGACTTAGAGGAACAAATGAGCAATGGCAGGGAATTTTTTAAAACTTTTATTATGAAATATATGTAGAAATTTATGTAATAAAAATGTACTGTTTTTAAAAAAATCTAAAGTGAACACACGGTTCAAGAGCTAGAACATTAATAGTCCCTTAGAATCTTACATAGTATTTGTTTTTCATGACAATTCCCTTCCACCTTCCCATCTCCCAGAAGTTCTCATTATCCTGACTTTTATGGCAAACTTGTCTTTGCGTTTTTTTAGTGTCACCATCTACCTGTGAATTCCCCAAATGGAAAGTAGCTTTGCCTGTTTTGAACGTTATAAACATGTAATCATACTATGTGTATTCTTTTGTATCAGACTTCTTTTTATTCAATATTATTTTGTCATTATATGTTGTGTGTGTCTATGTTTCATTCATTTTCACTGCTGTATGGTATTTCATTTTTGGTACATACCACAATTTATCTACTTTATTATTGTATATTAATTAGCTTTGCTGCAGTAAACGACCCCTCAGTCCCACTGGCTCCAATAACAAGTATTTGTTTCTTGCCCTTAATACTTGTAAACTGTATCAACTTATGTTCTTTTCCATGCGTTTCCTCATTTCAGAACACTGACTAAAGGAGCAAACTGACTGGGACATGCATTTTTGTGGCAGAGATAGAAGCAATAGCTCTGAAAGAAACTCATTAAAACTCTTATGGAAGGATGTAGTACATGTTATGTCTGCTCTGCTCACATTCTATTGGCCAAACATGTCTCATGGCCAAGCCCAAAGTCAATTAGGTGGTATGTGTACTCCTCCAACAGGAGGCATGGCAAGTCACATAGTGCGGAAAGATATATAGTTTTTTCAAAGGAAAGGCAGTGCAATTTACCACTACTATCAAGATTCCCACATTTGGTTTATCACAAACAGTGTTACTATGAGTTTTCTTATAAATGTATCCTGATGCGAATGGGCATGAAATTCTGCAGGAGTGAAATTGCGAGTTCCTGGACAATGTCAGACTGTTTTTGCAAAATGGTTTCACTGATTTACACATTCACCAACTGTATACGAGAGTTCCAAATATGCTACATCCTCACTGACTGTAGGTATTGTTAGTCTTTGTAAATTTTAGATAATATAATCTGGAAAGTAGTTGTAGCGTGGCATGGCTTAATTTGCATTTCTCTAAGTATTAATGTGTTTGGCATTAAAGTTTTATACTTTTTCCACAAAGTCTTACACATACATCTTTTATATCTAGAATTGAATGCTGTTTTATAGACTAATTGACTAGGAATTTTTTTAAGACCCTTTTAAAATCTTTTGCCAACTTTTCAATTGAGTGCCTTTTACTTAAGGAGTTTTAGTTCTTTATTTTGTATATGAGTTCTTTGTCATGTATATGTTTGCAAATATCTTTTCCCAATCTTTTACCTCCTCTTTCACTTGTAATGGTATCTTTTGATGAATAGAAGTTTTTAACTTTAGTGATGTCCAGTATATCATTGTTTTCTTTCAAAGCTTGTGCTTTTTTATTTTGTTTAAGAACCTTTTTTAGTCCAAGGGTCTGAAGATACTGTGTTTGTTATGTTCTTTTTGTTTTGCCTATTCTTTTAAGTCTGTAATACACCTGGGATTGATTTTTAAATATAGTATGAAGTATGGATCCAATTTTGCCAGTTTCTGTACATAGACCTACTTGTTTGGCATCATTTATTGAAAAACTGTATTGCTCTCATCATCAGGTATCTAGTATTGATACTGTGCCTACAGTGCTAATGTCTGCTGCTGAGTATTCCCTCTGTCTATTGGGTATTTGTCTTATGTCAATAATACACTGTCTTAATTATAATAGCTTTATAATAGATCTTGGCAACAAAAACAACTCATTCTTCAAAAGTATCTTGGCTTTTTTGCATATTCATAAAAATGTCAAGCATGTAAGTTCCACAGAACTTTTAATGTTGATTAGGATTGCATTAAATCTACAAATTATTTTAGGGGAAACTACATGACAGTAAACCATGAATTCTGAACTATGATTTTGGTATCCTTCTCTATTTATTTGGGTTTCCTTTAACACTTCTCTATAAAGTTTTATACTTTTTCCATAGAAGTCTTACACACATATCTTTTATATCTAGAAGATTATATAGCACATAGAAGGTGCTTCATAAATGTTTTTGAGTAGAACAAATTCATACAGACAAAAAGTAGATTACTGATTGCCAGGTACCTGGGGGGAAGAAGAATGAGGAGTCATTGCTAATGGACATCAATTTTCTTTTGTGGGTGATGAAAACATTCAAGATTTAGATAGTGGTGGTTGCTAGAGCCTGTCAATATACTAAAAACCACTCAATTGTACATTGTTATAAGGTAAATTTATATGTGAATTACACCACAAGTTCTAAAAAGAGGATCATACAAGAGAGTAAAAGGGACAGCCTCAGTAGAAACTAGTATGATCATTCAATAGGTCAACTGAACAATAATGTAAGAGATACAAAGATGTTAAAACCTTTTGATTTTGTAAGTCCATTTTAAAAAAGCGGTTCTAAGAATTTGGATGGAAATGCAGATGCAGATGTTAACTACAGTATTATTTTTAACTGTGAAAAAATTGGAAATAGCCTAACTTTTATGGGATTAGTTATGGTAAATCTAAATTTAAATGTTATATCCATTGAAATGCTTTTGAAAATTTTTAATAATGCAAAAAAAAGCTCACACTACCTTAGGTTTTAGAAGGCAGTTATCAAAATAATGAATCAATTTGGTTTTTAAAAATTTATATTAAAATAAGATGGGTAGAAAATGTAGCCAGACACTGTCAGCAGTAGTCATCTCTGAATTGTGGAATTATGACTTTTTTTTTTTTAAAAAGGTCTTTATTGAATTTTTCTGGAATGAACATATAGTTAATACTTTTTAAATCTGAAGAGAGGTGTGTACTGAAAAAAACTTTATGTCACATTAGGTAAATGATGATAAAACCTGGAAGGAAGGATATATGATCAAATATGTATTCATAGTTCCCCATCTCACCACATTCCAGGAAGGAATTCTTAAGTAATTATAGAGTATGTTCCAGAGAGACCTCAGGATTTGAACGGCAGCTGTTATCCTCTACAAGTAAGATAATGTTTACCTATAATGGCTAATTTGCTAACATTTTTCAAGCTGGTAACCCTGATTTATCTGGGTTGACAGAACCAAGCTAGTTTCTCATAGGTTTTGTAATCTTCTTTGAGGAATAGAGAGGATTGACAACTCCTACTCACCTTTCAACTCCAGCTCAGGCATTCTGCCCTTCAGAAAACTTGTGATGTCCATACCAACACCACCCCAGACTGGGTTAGGTGTGTCACTTAGCTCTCCATACTTATTACCATCTTTACATTTGATGCAAGACAAGGCAAATTTCTCCAAGTGGGAGGAGACCAGGTGTGGAGAATGGGCTGTTAGCAATCTCAGTAGAAATCTTCCTTTGTTTTGAAGGTGTCCTCCTGGCCTGGGGCAGGGCTGATCAGATATTGCAGTCTCTAAATGTGGCTTGATTAACATTTTAATTCCCTTTCCTCCTCCCCACATTACACTCACTACATTGAGTCATAAGATTGGTTTTTGTGTCTGTCTCCCTCATAAAACTGCACTTTTTAAAGGCTAAACCAGGCCTTGCTCAACTTTGTAGCCCAGACATCTGGTTTATGGTCAGTATTCAACATGTTTGATGAATACATGAGGAACAAATGAATGATGAGCAGGTGGTACAAAATGGCAAGCTGGTAAGAATGGAACTGGATTCAATGGGAAGTCAGCAAGGGGATTTGGCAGGTGATTACACTAGGCAGTAACAGGAACATGTATCAGATTTTAGAGATCAGATTCTCAAACAGACCAAATGGCGTACCAGGAAAGGAGAGGACAGGAATTTCTGCTATTGGGAAGATTATTTTTTAAGTTCACATTTTTCAAAGTCTGCCCCAGGGCTGCCAGTGTCACAACAACTGTGTGCTAATTTTTAACACAGATTTCTGGGTCTCCTGTCCAGCCCTTCTGAATAAGAGGTTCTGGAGCTGAGGTCAAGGAACCTGCCTTTGAATGCTTCCCAGGTGATACTCTAAAGTGAAAAAGGCCTCTGGAATCTGAGCACCCTATCATAATTTGTTCCGTTAAACTGGCTGTATGTGAAGTTCCAAACTACTACAACAAATAGACTTGTGGCACCATTTCAAAGACAGTTATTCAATAAGTTTAGGGGGAGTCCTGAGAATATATGTAATAAAAAAAGTAGGTGCAAGCTCAGCAAGCACAGATTATATTTGGACATACCAAGGTGTCCAGTTTAACTGATAATGAGAATTTTTTCCCCCAGCAATTTATGACAACATTCACCAAGCCCTCTAATTTATTATATATTTTGACCAGTCTATTATTTATTTATTCTATGCAAACAATGTGCTAAGTAACTATCGTGAGAAATGAAAAGGTAAATTAGGCATAGCTTTTATGTTTAAGGCTCTTATAATTGGAAGAATAAAATGTGTGGAAATAATTATCATAATGACATGGTTCTCAGATTTGCATACCGGTACCTTCTAGTGGGAACCTTAGAATGGGGGAGACCAGAATGAAGCCCCATCATTGTGTCCAAAGGACATAATTTTGGGGTCAATCTCTGAAGATCCCCAAGTGAGAGGTCAAGATATGGTTGCAGGATTTATTAGTGCAGATACTGGCCAACATGTAGAAGAGAGAATCATACAAGCTAATGTAAGTAGTAGTGAAGAAAGGGATAGTTATAAACTGTGTAAGGGATCAGAGCTTCAACTGAAAAAATAGGCTCTAGGGGCAAGCTACAACCATGGAAGGAAACTGCAGTGAGAAACAGGGACCCAGGCCAGAGGTCTTTGTCTAGACTGGCCATGCACATTCGAGAGGTAAACAGGAAGACTCGATTCAGTATTCCTGCAGACGTCCAAGACTGTTCATACTAGGCCAAGAGCAGCAACTGACTACATCCTCACTAGAGTAAAGGAACAGAAATTGTGTGAGGTGGGGCCTCATTAATTTGGGACTGTGGGGCGAGGAATCTACAGATAACAGGAGGCTCTCAGTGCCTATAAATATCTGAGGCAGGGGCTAAAACAAGGAGGAAACAGTTCAGGTAAGAATGTGACTTTTGCATGAGAAAGGTCTAGATCCAATTTGTCTGGAATTAACAAAAGAGAAATGTGAATCAGAACAAGAATCAGGAAGAGTGAGAATTTGAAAAGAACTTGAGAAATCAATGCTAAGTAGGAAAAATGAAACTTATTCATCTGAGTTGACAAGGTCGCTTATGGAGCCCTTCTCATTATTAGAAATTATGTAGCAATTCATCAAAATCTTGGCCCAGTGACAGTTAAATATTTTCATTGTGTGTACGCAATTGAATCCTAGAATTCTGAATGTATGCCATTTAATTCCAGTGCTTCCCCTCCTCCCCCGTATGTTACTATTAAAAATGTCAAATATACACAGAATTATATCAAAGTTCTCTGGAGAGTCATGTAGGTTGTTTCATGCATCAATACTTCCCTCTTGCTGAGTAGTATTCCATGGTATGGCTCTACCACCACTTGCTTAACCATTTACCTGTTAAAAGACATCTGAGTTGTTTTTAGTTTTTTATTATTATTAATAAAACTGCTATAAACATTTGTGTATAAGTATTCACATGAACATAAGTCCTTATTTCTCTAGGATAAAAGCTCAAGTATTCAGCTGCTGGGTGATATGGTAGCTGCAGGTTTAGTTTTAAGAAATTGCCAGATTGTTTTCCAAAGTGGCTGTACCATTTAACTCTCAATAGCAACGTATGAGTAATCCAGTTTCTCCCAATTCTTTGTAACACTTGGTACTGTCTGTGCTTTTTATTTTAGCAGTGTAAATGGGGTGAGGTGGTATTCCACTGTGATTTTATTTAGTATTTTCTTAACAGCTAATGTTCAATACCTTTCATGTCTTTATTTGTCATCTGTATATCTTTGTTGAAATGTCTTTTGTCCATGGATTGTTTACTATTTGAATTGTTTCCTTTTTACTGTTGAGTTTTTGTTTAATGGATAAAGAGCTAGAAATTTTTCTTTAGTTTACCAAAAGTCTTCAATGATCCATTCAAAGATCATTTAGTCTAATGTGATGAAACCTACATCCTTTGTGTATTGGCACAAACACTGGCAGCATTTATTGAGGTCATATTTCCAGATCAGATAGTGCTGGTTTGAGCAGAGGTGGCAAGAGTGAGAACCTTGCCTGAAATTTTATAAGTGGCTCTAGTAGAACTGCTGGTGATCCATCTTGCTTTCATGGATTAGATAAGACAAAGGGCCACCATTGAGTTTCGAGAATTTTTTATGTAGTCTAGATACTTGTTTTTGTTGGTTTGCAAATATTTTCTTCCAGTCTATAGTTTACCTTTTCATTCTTTTAACAGAATTTTTGTTTTTGTTTGTTATGAGTTTTAGGTATACAGCACAATGGTTAGGCATTTATATAATTTATAAAGTGATTCCCCAATTACGCTAGTACTCATCTGGCGCTATACATAGCCATTACAATGTTATTGATTATACTCCCTATGCTGTATGCACTCCACATCTCCATGAATGTTTTTTGTACTTCTTTATCCCTTCACCTTTTTCACCCGTCTTAACCCCACTCCCCTCTGACAATCACCAGTTTTAACAGGGTTTTTAAAGAGCAAAAGTTTTTCATTTTGATAAAATAAAATTTATCAGTTTATTTATCAGTTTATTTTATCAGTTTATATTTATCAGTTTATTTTATGGGCATTAGCTTTTGTTTTCAAGTCTAAAAACTCTTTGTCTAGTTCTACATTCCAAAGATTTCTGCTATATTTTTTTTCTAAAAGTTTTATTGTTTTACAATTTATATTTAAGCCCATTATCCACTTAGAGTTAAATCTTTACGTGGTGTGAGACTTTGGTCAATGTTCATTTTTCTGCCTATGGATGTCCTGTTCCTCCAGCACCATTTGTTAAAAAAGCTATTTTTCTTCCATTGATTTGCTTTTGCAATTCACTTAGTCTTTGTGACCTTGGATAAGGCAATGATTGTCTAAATATCACAAGTAATAAAAGAAAAAATATGAATTAGACCTTATCAAAATTTTAAAAACTTTGTGCTTCATGGTACACAATGCTAAATTTATACCTAAGTATTTCTTTCTTTTTTGAGTGATTTAAATGGTATTATATTTTAATTTTGGTGTCTATGTGTCCATTGCTAGCATATAAAAATATAATTAATTTTTGTATAAATATCTTGTATCCTGAGACTTTGCCAACTTCACGTATTAGTATTTAGATTAATTTTTTAAATATATTCTTTGGTTTTCTATGTAGACAATCATGAAAACTGCAAATGGGACAGTTTTATTTCTTCCTCTCTGGTCTGAATGCCTTTTATTTTCTATTTGCCTCATTGTACTTCTTCAATTTCCAGTACTCTGTTGTCTTAAATATTTCTTCTACATATATTTAGAACATCAGACACTGATTGCTTCATCCTTTTGGGCTACTACAACAAAATACTTAAGACTGGGTTGCTTATAAACAACAAAAAATTCTTTCTCACCCTCTGGAGGCTGGAACTCTAAGATCAGGGTACCAGCATGGTCGGGTTCTGGTGAAGACCCTTTTCTGGGTTGCAGACTGTTGACTTCTTGCTGTGTCCTCATATGGTGGAAGGAGTTAGGGAACTCTGTGGGGTGTCTTTTACAAAAGCACTATTCCCATTTACAATGGCTCCACCCTTATGACCTAATCATCTCCCAAAGGCCCTACCTCCTAATACCATCACCTTGGGCATTAGGTTTTCAACATATAAATATTAGGGGAACACATATATTCAGCCCATAGTGGTGACATAATTTTTCTTCAACTATCAAACATAAGCAAGAGGAATATGTATAACAAACATATAACAAACACCAAGTCAAATAAAATCAAGAGGAGAAGGAAAGCCTACCATATTTACCTATAGTTTTACTTTTCATGTTCTTTTTTCCTTCTTGATAGTCCAGTGTTCCTTCTTTTATAATTTCCTTTCTGTTTAGAGAGCTTCTTTAGCCATTCTTTTAGGATAGGTCTGATTATAACAAATTCTATTTAGTTTTTCTTCACCAGACAATGTCTTGATTTCCCTTTTATTCTTGAAGGACATTTTCACTGGGTATAGGATTTTCATTTGTCAATTCTTGTCTTTCATTGCTGAAAAAAATATTGTGCCATTTCTTTCCAGCTGTCATGGTTTCTGATAAGAAATTCACTGTCATTCAAGTTGTTTTTACTTACTAGGTAATGTGTCATCTCTGTCATCTTAGTTTTGCCTTCTATTGATTGTATTTTTTCATTCAGGTTAAGATGTGGGTTTTTGGTGATTCTCCATCAAAACCTGGACATTTTCATTATTGTATCTTAAATAAAATTCTGGGTTTTATTTAAACTTACCTTTGTTGGCTTTCTCTTACAATACTCTAGGAGAGAAAGTTGGGAGTGCATCATCTTGTTACTGCTGGGTGGAGATAGTTATCTAGGTTTCTTACTTGGTTTCCATTGACATCTGAATGGGGCATAACCCATTATTGCTGGCTGGGGGTTGGAATCCCAGATTTCTATATGGTCTCCACTGAAGCCATGGGGGTAAGCGTCTATCCCCACATGGAGATGAAGGTCCTAACTTCCTACTTGGCTTTCTCTGATGCTACCCTAGCAAGGGTGTTGGGACACCTTGTTATAGGCTGCAAGAGTGGAAGTCTAGGCTCCCCATTGAGCCTTTGCTGGCATGGATGTGTGCTGGGTCACAGTTTTTTTCCTGTGTATTTGGCTGGAGTACAGTGGTTATAGAGTAAAACTTTTCTGTCTTGTCTAAAAAAGGTCATTTGGCTAAAAAGGCAGAATTTTGTTTGGGCTCTTTTGGTCTATACCCATTGGTTTCAGGGTCGTAACTTCTTTAGATCCAAATCTGATACATGAGACAAAAAGAAAACCCAGAGAACCTGCCACTATGTTATTCCTTGGGTTCTGAGGTCCCTTGGTGGTTAGTCTCTCTTCTCCAACTTTCAGAGTCTTGTTTGTTATATATATAGTCTTTAGAGGTTTTCGTTGTAATCAGTAGGAGGAATAGAGAAATGTTTGTTTACTCCATCTTCCTGGAAATCCAAGTATTTTGTGAGTTAATGTTTCTTATTTCGAGTTTCTTTGATTTTCTTCACAACTAGATTTGAATTATGCTAATTCAGCTATGGTTCCACAGAAGTGATGCTGAATTATTTTCAGTGCATCATAGCAGAAGGCACATGGTGTCACTATCATTACTAGTGATATTAACTTTGTTAGTTTTGATCACTTGGTTAAGGTGATGTTTGCCAGGCCTCTTTGTGATGAAGTTACTATTTTACCTTTTATGGTTAGTAAGTATTTTGTAGAGAGATACTTTCAGACTGTGTAACTATCCTCTTACTCTTCAAAGTTTCATTCACTGGTTTTAGGATCAGACTCTGATGACACTTGTCTGAATCAATTATGATGATGATTTTCAAATGATGATTTTCCAATCCTATCATTCATTTGTCATTTATTAAATTACATTTAACTGAAAGAAAAGCTTTCTCTTCTTTACCATTTATTCACTCATTAACTTTTATCTATACACTTATTTATAGCAACTGTGAATTCTTATATTATAAATAATAATTTTATACAATTATTATTTATTTTGATGCTCAAATTGTCCCAGATTTGGCCAGCGGGATACCCCTCTAGTTGCTTATAACAACTAACATGTCCCTGAGACATGTCTTTATTCAAAGACAACATGATCTTCTATGTAAAAAATCCCAAAGAATCTACAAAAATGCATATATCTACTAGAACTGTAAGTGAATATTATAATGTTGTAGGACATGAGATTAATATACAAAAATCAAACATATTTCTATGCAATAGCAACAAACAATTGGAAATTAAAATATTAAAAATATCATTTACAATAGCAAAAAAACATGAAATATTTTGGGATAAATCTAACAAAATGTGTGCAAAATTTGTATGTTGAAACTACAATTAATGAGAGAAATTAAAGAAGACTTAAATAAATGAAGATGCTTACTTTGTTTATGTATGGAAGAGTCAATATCATTAAACTATTAATTCTTCTCTAATTTATCTATGGATTCATACAAACCCAGTGAAAATCCTTTTTGGGATTTTCTGATAAGCTGATTTTGAAATTTACATAAAGAAATAAAAGATCTAGAATAGCCAACCAATTTTGGAAATAGAGTAACTTGTATAATCTAATTACAAAACATTATTCTAAGCTACAATTGAGACTGTGTGGTGTTGGTATAAAAACAGACAAATATATCAATGGAAATAATATAGTCCAGTTATTTGTGGTCAATTCATCATTGACCAAGGTTTCAAGAAGTTTCAATGGAGAAAGGATAATATTTTCAAAAACTAGTTGTGGGAACAATTGAACTTCCATATGTAAAACATGAGGTTTGACTCTGGCCTTGCAACAGATAAAATAACTCAAAATGGATCACAGACTAAATCCTTAAAATCAAGATATAACTTTTTGAAGAAAACACAGGAAAAAATCTTTGTGATCTTGAGTTAGGAAAATATATCATAAATAGGATGCAAAAAATACAACTTGATAGAAATGAAAAAAATCAATCTGACTGAACAATGGACAGAGGAACTGAATAGACATTTTTCCCAAGAAGACATACAAATGCCTAACAGCCACGTGAAAAGATGCTCAGTGTCATTAATCATCAGGAAAATACAAATCAAAGCCATAGCAATATATCACCTTATATCTGTTAGAATGGCTATTATCAAGGAGACAAGCGATAACAAGTGCCAGGGAGGATATAGAAAAAAGGGAATACTTGTGCACTGTTGGTGGGAGTATAAATTGATGCAGCCATTATGAAAACAGTATGGAAGTTCCTCCAAAAAAAAAAAAATAGAAGTACTATGTGATCCAACAATTCCACTTCTGGGTATGTATTTCAAGTAAATGAAAACATGATCTTGAAGAGATAGATATCTGTAGTCCTGTTTATCATAGCATTATTCACAATAGCCTGGACATGAAAAAAAAAACATGTCTGACATTTTTCTTAGTTAGCTTAGCAGTCAGCTTATGATTAGACAGAGAAAACCTTAAATGCCTTGAACTTGTAAGCCTCCCAAACTTTTCCAAAGGTCTCTTTGTGTGTAATTTGGACACATATTCAATGCCCCAGATTGTATTTCTTGCTTACACAACAGGCATAAAATGACTGATTGATGACATTAACAAAATTGAGCCACCCCAGAGCCAGAAGAGAAAATATGAAATTGTTGAAGCCACTACATATAGTAAGAAAACTGGCTAAAACCCAATCTGGTAGCATTTCCGGTTGGAGTGGGGACAAGCTGCCAGAGTCAAACTCTAACATGTCCTGGGGTGAGGCATAGAAAGTCACCCATAAGGATTTTTTATGGAAACAGCACTGTTTGAAGACTTGAATTGTCTCTAGATCCACTAATCAAGTTGGCAATATTATGTCTTTTCCTCCAGGAAAGGGTGGATTGGTTTTATCATTTGTAGGTTGAGTGAAGACTGAGTTTCTAAGATCATGACTGATTACAACTAAAGTGTGCCAAAAGATACTAGACAGAATATTTTCCCTTTTTAACAATACATTTCTTACAAAAAAATTTCTAATATACTTAAAAGTACAGAAAATAATGCAATGAACCCTAGGTACTCATAACTGAACTTGCAGAATTATCAACATGATAATTCCATCATTCTTGTTTCCTCTCCTCCTTTTTTTCCCCAAAGTATTTTAAAACAAGTCCTGGATATTTTATAATTTCCCCTGTAAATATTCCAGTATATTTCTCTAATAAACAAAAGATCTTAAAATAATCACACAAACTCTTTTGGAGAACTAAGAAGACACTTCTAAATCATTTTGTGAGGCCAACATTACCCTGACATAAAAATTTGAAAAGGACGTTATAAGAAAAGAAAAATACACAGTGATATTCCAAGCTCATTCCTTGGGATACTAGCTCGATAGTCACCATTATTAGCAACAATAATCAGATCAGTTATGTCAGTCTGAAATGTTCCTGTAATCATGTTTTCCGTGAGGACCCTATAATCTGGGGTACTTAAAGTTCTCAATTTCATCAGGGATTTCTTGATGTCAAGTTTATGCTCAGCCTTCTGCATTATCTCCTACGTCAGTACCCCCTTTTCCAACTCTCAATGCTTCCCTTCTTAATTTCGCGTTTATAATTCAAGTGGTGGTGGGCCTATCGTTGGTAGCAAACCATTGGCAAAACAAACTCTTTCTCTTCTCTCATAAACTGGCTCAAATATTTTCTCTGAAAAGTTTTCTCTGAATTATGTTAGTAATTACTGATGCCTCCTCTTAGCTTCCTAAATACTTTATATATATCTCTTTTGTTGGCCTTGTCATGTTATACTGTGATATTTTTAATGTTATACTGTGATCATTTAATCTGTTATCTCCCTCATCACACTAAATAGCCAGTGGCTAGCAATTTGGCATAGAGCAGTTAGTTTAGTAGGTGTTTGTTGAATGGAAGACTAAATTATAAAAATACAAATCTAGAACTAGTTTTGATCACTTAAGCTAAAAAGAATGTGACTCTATAGAAAAACAAAATGTCTTACTATAACTTCACACATGTAGAAACCAGGAAGCTTCAAAGGCTCTCAAGTAAGGATAGTTGTATTTTATGATTTCATTTTTAACATAATACTTTTTTAAATTATAAAGAGTAATAATAGATACTTGTAAAAAAAAAAAAGCTCAAACAAATCAGAAGTGTTAAGTAAGAAGTAAATGTCCTCTAAAAAGATGCTGCCAATTTAAATTTCTTCATTAGTATATCATGGTGCCTATATTGCCTCAGCCTTGCCTGTGCTAAACTTAATCTTTGCAAATCTAGTAAGTGAAAAGATGTATTTAAATTTAAAAAATAGTATTTATTTTATTATAAGTAAGTTGAGAATATTTTGTATGTTTATTAACCTTTGGTATTTATTTTCTTTGTTTTTTTTTTTCAAAGCCATATCTCTAGTGTCTAGAACCATGCTTGCATACATTAAGCATTCAGTAAATATTTATTGAACAAATGAATAGATTCCATTTTTTTCTTCTTCACCCCTTTTCCTATTGGGATGTCAGTTTTTAAAATTTGGTATGTAAGTGCTGTTTGTATATTAAAGACATTGGCTTTTTATGGGACTTATGGTGATTTTTAGGTTAGGGCTATATTGATTTTTTTATGTTGTATTTATCAGCCTTTATGACTTCTTTGCTTTATGACTTCTGGATTTTATGGCAGGCTCAAAAGAATTCTTTCACCTCAAGGTTAAAAAAAAATTAATCTCTGCTTTCTTCTAGTGTCTGCTAGACAGTTTTACTGTTTTAGCTACCTAGAGGAACACCCTACCTGTTTGGAAATCTGTTTTTCTCTTTCTACAAGCCCATAGTTCTAGTAATGGGTGTCTCTTAGAACCCACTGCTCCAGTTCAACCCCTTGCAGACCAGAAGCTCCTCGTACACACACAGAAAACTTACTGCAGCACAATTATAGATACACATTAGTTTCCAATTAACTTCTGGGTTTCTCCCTGAATGCATTAATATACAATTAAGCTATTCTCTGGATAGCTTTGTTCTGTCTGTGTTAGAAGTCTTGAATAATGAGAGTCAATGTCTAAAACAAGGGTGCCCTGACCTCTCAGTCTGTTGGATAGTCCGTTACCAGCATGGATTCAATGTCTTCCTGGGCCTTACTGACTGACTCTTCCTCACTAACCGTCCCTTCAACTTACGAGTTAAGTCCAGAGAAAAGAAAACGGAGAAATGCAGACCCTTAAGAGAAAGCTGGAACACACAGATGCTTCCCCCACCCCACCCCCGGTTAATGACCTTGTCCTCTGGGAACTCTGCTCCAGCATGCTTTTATGATCCTAGAGCCATGTGGAGTTTAGTAGTGCAAAGGGTACTGTGGAAAGTGTGTTGTTGACTGAAATGGAACAAAGTGTCTCCCCAGTGAGAGGTGGGACTTGGCACTGCCCTCTCTCTCTGGGTGAGGGAAGAGCCAGAAAACTAAGTAGGACTTCTAAGGCCTGACTGTGGTGGAGAGGATGTTGAAAAACTGCTTGAATGCTTCAAGCATTTCATAGACTGAGCAAACCTATTAAGAGATAGCTGGGTTTGGTCCTCTTGGAATAGGAGGTCTGCATTCCCTGGGACTTGCCTTGAGCATATGTCAAGGGGGGAACAAACACAGGGTACTTTTCCAGACCCTGCCTAATCCTCTGCTGACAGAGAAAAGAAAATGGGCTGGTAGTATATATAACCTAGAGCCCATGACTGGGTTTGCCTCTTGTTTTAAAACTAGACAAAGAACCCCTCTTCACCAGAGTCCATTGTGCATCATTCAGCTCTAGGCTTTTAGTCATGTCACTATTTTTTTTGTCCACCCCACCCCCACCCCTCCACCAGTCATGTCACTTTTAACACTGGCATGAAGTCGGACTGGTTTCTCCTTTTTGGCAGATCCAACACACAACATTCCCCATATGTACAGCACTGGTAAAGAGAAAAGATGAATGAGTAGTTGTTCATCCTGTTCCTAACATCTGTTCAGGTATGGTCCAGACATATGGGATATGAATTCAGTTCTAGCCCAAATCTAAAGGTTTTGTCGGGCTGGGAATGTATTCAATTGACCCTCAGCAGCCCGACAAAACCTTTAGATTTGGGCTAGAACTGGCCTCTGGGGTATTCTATTATTTTTTATTTGAGTTCAGTGATAACCACGTTAGGGGGTATCCTGAACATTTAAAATGTGGACCTCCACTACCAGATTAATTTAAGAACACCTCCAAAGCTCCATTTGTTTGTTTGTTTAGCATTGTCTACAAAACAAAACAAAACAAACAAACAAAAAAAAAAGGGAGTCCAGGGGGATGTTGATGGGGAGGTATTCTATAAATATTTAAGTCCATCTTCATAGCAGTCTTATTCTCCTTGTCACATCTTCTCTATTATAAAATAACCACAATGAAGAAAAACTAAACATGTAAAATTATTTTTAAAACTTTCTGCAGGCCATGTTTTATACACTCATGGCTAAATTTATTTATCTTTATTATATCCTCCTCTAACACCAGCTTAAAAGGGTTCGTTGTCATGACCACTAAATCTAATTTCTTATCTTTGTACTTTGCCTATTTTACCTTCTTAAAACTCTAGCATGCCTCAAGGAATTCAAAATCCTTGCATGTACTTTGGAGCTCTTCACTAGGATGCTCTAATTTTCTTTCAAATATTGTGATATAGTGGAGAAAACATGAAATTTACATTCAGAGATCTTAAGTCAAGTCCTGAATTTTCTGATGACTATATTTGTGATGTTAAGTTTAATATTCTTGAGGTTCTGTTTTGTCATCTATAAAGAGATGTTAATACTATCATCTTTATAGTGACATATCAGATGATAAATATAAACATAAATATGTAACATTAATATCAGAAATATTTAATATATTTTCTTTTTGTCTCTCTCAGCAATCAGCCTAGCTCTGTAGAAGTTAATGTTAAGAAACTTGATGTGGAAGATACTATCTAGGGTTAGTGGTCATTTGCTATATCCTTTAATATAGCAAGAAAATAAATACCTTTGGTAACAAGCTCTCCACTTTAATTCTTAATGCTTCTTGGAGATCCTCCCACAACTAGCCCTTTTTCCTTCTTAGAGGACTTGAGTCTTTTGCCAATGCTCATTCTAAAACTGTCAAGGCATTTCATCTTCTACTCTGAACATGCCTCTCCTTGAGTTTGGCCTTGGCTATACCATAACTACCATGTGATAAAATTCATCTTATCATTTCAATTGGGATAGTTCCTTTACCAAATATTTCTCAAGTGTTTACTGATAACTTACGTTTGTGTGGGGTTTTATTGTTATTATTCATAGAGCACTTTCAGTTGAAGATACACATACCTAATGACTCAGTAATTTGAATCATTGGAATATACCCTAAAGAGACTACCTCAAGTGCATAAGAAATATGTACAACATAAAAGATAAGACAACTCTTATAATTTATTTATTAATATATAAGACAATATAATATCTGAGAATATAAATTAGGAATTAATCTAACAAAAGTTGCAAGGGGAAAAGTTGCAAAAATATCACAAGTTGTTATATTCCTATCATCTGTATTTCCCAAATGTTAACATTAAGCAAACATTTGCTTTCCCTTTCTTTCATGTATGTAATTTTTTTTGTATATACATATTTTTTTCTAAATTGTTAGTTTCAGAGGTGAACATAATAGCCCTTTACCCCCAAATAGTGTATATATTTCTTTAAAACAAAAAATTATCTTACATAACACAATTATCAAAGTCAAGAAATTAACATCACTAGACTACTATCATCTGATCTACAGAACTTAGTCAAATTTTGCCAGTTGTTCCACTTGTATTCTTATAGTCCCACCCCCACCAACCAAAATCATGGCTCACACATAGCATTCAGTTGTCATATCTCTTTAGTATTCATTAGTCTGGAACAGTTTCAGAATATTACTGATCACTTGGTTAAGATGGTGTATACCAGGTTTCTTCACTGTAAAGTTACTATTTTACCTTTTATAATAAGTATCTGTGTGAAGATATTTTGAGACTATATTCCACTATTTTTTATATAAGGTAAAACATCTAAAATTGAAAAATATATGCTTTTAATATATAGATCCAATAGAAAGCAAGAGAATGATGAGGATGGGGCTCAGGATGATGGTTATATCAGGAGGCAGAAGGTGGATGTGATATGTTAAACACAACTTATTGTCCTATATTTTGTTTTCATAATGAGTTTGCAAGTGCTTATTCTAATATTAAAAGTTAAATAAAAAGGAGCCACTTACAGACAGACCTCTGATACACTGTGAACCAAAAATTATGATTAATCTGATTTTGTGAACCTGAAATTACCCCTCGTTTAAAAATAATAGAACTATAAAATAAACTAATTAAAGCCATAGACATTAACATAGATAAACATATCAAAAACATAATGTTGACTGAAAAGAGCAAGTGAAGATAGGCATGTGTAGTATAATTTTTATGGGAATATATGTAAAATATGGATAGGTATTGTTCATAATAAATTCAGGGTAGTGGTTACCTCTGGGAGTGGGGAGAAAGGGGAATTGGGATGCAAAGGGCTATATAGATAGCATGAACTATATTTGTAATGTTTTATTAATAAAAACAACTATGACAAAATATTAAGATTTGATAATCTTAATTTGATAATCTTACCCTCTGGTGGAGTGTACACAAATGTTCATTATATTTTCTCTATGCTTTGTGCTGGTATGTATTTCATAATTTGAAAATGAAACAAAGGAGTGATAGCATCAAAGATTACAGATAGGCAACCAAGTAAGCAAAGCAAATGAAAGTGATAAGCGTAAATGTTTGGTATAGTGTAAGAATACAGAACTTGGCATCTGAAGATCTGAGTTTGTTTGAGTCTCTGCTCTATCGCTTACTATGCATGTGAACTCGAACAAGTTCCTTATTATTTTATAACATTAAGCCTCAGTTCCCTCTTCATAAAATGGAAATAAAAGTCTTTAATACAAGTTAAATGTGTATTGCTCATAGAGCGATGCCCACATTATAGGTGCTCTAAAATGTTAGGTATTATATTTATGTACTTTAAAAACAGCAGGTATTAACTCATGCTAATTAGAACAATAACCACCTCAATAAGAATGACAAATTAAAATAAAAACTATCTTTTACTGTAGGAATTGCAAACTGTCAGTAGATTGGGTTTAATCAGTATTACAGGGAGTAATAGGGACTCAGGTGAACAGGAGAGCACATACTGTAGGGAGGAGCTACTGTTTACTTCCTTTCAGCTGTTGGACTGGTGTTGCTAGATCTCTCTAGTTTTCAAGAAAAACTTTTAAAAATAAAAAATAAAAGCACAAACCTTGCTTGAAGTCCACTATGGCCAAAGACTACCAGTTTCTGGCTCTTGCTTTAATGCTTAAAATGTGTATGCTACAGACCCCAGGCATAACACACTTTCTCATTATCTCCGTTTTCCCTGGAATCCCAGATAGCAGTCAGGATGGTAGGAACTATCCTCTTTCTGGACTTGGTGATTGGTGGGTGCAGCTTTATGGTTATTGTTTGCTCAAATTGTTGCCATCTCTGCTACATCTGAGAAAAGCTTGAATTTATACTCCTAGCTCCTCATAAGTGAAGTCCCCTTATGTTTCTTGTAATTTCAAGTTAGGTAAGGACATTGAGGAGACCGTTTTAAATATTTTTCTACTCTCATGTAGTTCCTGTATTTCCCTAATTTGTCAAGACAAGAAATTAGAACAGTGTCTTAAAAGAGTCTCCTAGAAAACTAAGAAGACATTGATTCCAAAGTCAAGAGAAGACAGCGTTTCAAGAATGGAGATGAATACAGTTTAAAGTCAAATGGAATAATAAAAAAAAAACCACAACTTTATTTTGAACTAAGTTTAGACTTATAGAAAACATTTAAAAAGATTTTTTGTATATTCCTCACCCAGTTTCTCCAATGTTAGCATCTCACATAACCTTAGTACAATAATCAAAACAAGAGAATTAACATTGGTACAATATAATGAACTAAAGACATTATACAGATGTCACCAATTTTTCTATTAATGTTCCTTTTCTGTTCTAGGATCCTTTCCAGGATTCCACATTGCATTTACTTGTTATTTCTCCTTAGTCTCTGGCAATCAGTAAGAGCTCCCAGGTCTTTCCTCGTCTTTAATTATCTTGACAGTTTTGAAAAGTATTGATCAATTATTTTTCGGAAAGTCCCTCAATTCAGATTATCTATTTGTTTTTTTTAATGATTGAAATGAGGTTATGTATCTTTGGCAATACCATAGAAATGATGTTGTGTCCTTCCCAATGCAAAATATCAAGTGGTTCATGATCTAAGTGTTCCCTTTGATCACTTGGTTAAGGTGGTTTCTTCTGAGTTTCATCATAATAAAGTTACTTGAGTTTCATCATAATAAAGTTACTATCTTTTCCTTTGTGCTAAAATGTATCTTGGATAAGACACTTTGAATCTATGCATATCCTGTTTCTCTTAAAATTTTCACCCATCAATTTAGTATCCATCAACAGATCTTGACCGAAAGTTATTACTGTGGTGTTACCTACTGGTGATTTTCATTATCGCTCTTTCTTTCTACTTCTACATTTATTAAATTGAAATTCTACTCTAAAAAAAAATATCTGCCCCTTCTCTGTCATTCATTTAAATAACCAATTACTTATATCAGTATGGATGCATGAATATTAAAAATATCTATGGGTCTCTGGGTCATACTGCAAATACTATTGTTATTTTGTTGCTTTTGCCATTAGGAGCTCTTTCAGGTTGGCTCCTGTGTTCTTGGACATCCTTTATTGAGCACTGTTTTCTGGAACCACAAGATGGATAGTTTAGTTTATGCTCACCTTGTATTTTCCCAGCCTCAGCCCAGAAATTTTCCAAGGTTCTCCTTGTTGGAGAATGATGTTTAGAAATAAAGATCTGGGTAGTAGGTATCCTCATTACTTCTACTCTCAGTAGATAGAACTAGAAAATATATGTATGTTAATCTACACATACACACTAATCTATATTTCTGTAACTACTGTACACATATCAAAAAACCACGAGTTTACACTGATACCTCAGATTCCAATGCAAGACCACAGACTTCATTTCCCCTTTTCCCTTTTCCTTAAAAACTTTTCTCCAACAATGAAACACCCAGCTCATGATTTACAATGTATTTAATTCTAGCACATACATTAGTAGTTTCAAATTGACTCCCCCACATCCATGAAAAACAGTTAGTATGTAGATCACAGCATTTATTTACAGTTCAGCTGGTCTTATTTTTAGGTATCCAGTCAAGATACTTTTCCCTCAGTTACTTAGGTGACTTCTTCCTCATCCTCTGCAGAGTGGCTATGTTACTCATTTGTAATACAGTTAAGTTCATTCAGTTTGGGTCTTCCCCCACATCATCTCCACACACTGTGGTTTCTTTTTTTGGTTATTACTTTATTAGCAGAAATAAAGTATATATCCTAAGTCAACCACACAGTTTCCTCAAAATGATCATTAAATATTCTGTACATTTTATTTTCTAATGAATTTTAAACATTAGTAAAATTAAGTTTTGCATATTGAATGATTGAGAACAATAAAGAAAGCCAAAGAGAATCCCCTTTTTAAATAGAAAACAGAAAATGTTACAATGAACTATAAAATAAAATCAAGGTATCTCTGGAAAACATTAAATTTCAAACTTAATCCAAACCACAAAGAAACTGTGGGTTAAATCTTATATATACTACATCATTAAGAAAAAGAATGAGGCTGTATTAAACTTCTGACCAACAGAACTGTTTATAATTTGTAAGCCCAGCAATAGAAAACAAATATGACAAGCTACACTCGAACTTTAAAGGACTGTACAACCGAGTCTCTCCCTAGCTTACTGACTTTCCTCTCTTTATTCTTTTCCTTTTGGTCTATGCTCCAAACAGCTCCTTGTTACTCAAAGTATCATTCTACTTGGGTTTAGGTATTTATTTTGGAGTGTATACGAAACATTACTATGGTTCTAAGAGCCAGTCCAATACAAAAAAAGATTTGCCAATTTCTCACCAACTCTGCTACCTTGTCCCCATTCCCCCTCTTCTTCCCACCCCTTCCCATAAGGGAAATTAATCATTTTAATTTCTGGTTTATCCTTGTATTTCTTTTGCAGAAATGAGCAGGTATTTGTTATGTTCCTTTCTTCTTACACAAAGTGTCACATACTATACTTTTGCCTTTAAGCAAAATTAACTTTTTAAAGTCCAGGGAATTTAGCACATTTACTAAGGACCTGAAGCAAATGCTGTTTTAAGACTAAGGGCCAGATTGAAATGACTAAAGCTTGAGACCTGAGGGAACTGAAAACACACACCTAACCTTCAGGAAGTTCGAATCCTTATCTGCAGTTAGGCTACACACTAGGTCCTTCTCATCACAGAACCTGGTAATTGAGTTCATTACCTTTAGTAAATGGGGAGCTAAAACTACGGAGTTGGCACACATCAGTTATTCCCTTTTCAGAGGCTCACTGGGTGGGTGTGAGAACAGGGAGGCATTTCCGATGACAGGTCTATTTGTTCCCAAGTCCTTGAATCCTAACGGCCCTCGGTTGGGCATATTGGCTATGTCATAGGGTCGTGGTCTGGTTTCTGAGCCTAACCTACCGTATAAAAGAGTGCTCTACACAACGGGCACCTCGAGGACGACGTACAACCCGCCCGAAGGGGTCAGAAACAGGGTAAAATATCACACCCGAACCTATCTTTTCCTTCAAGAGGACCTTCCCAGTGTTCCGTGGCCCCTCACGCACTAATCGCCAACACCCTCCTCCCACCTCCTTAGAGCTGGAACGAACATTCCCAGGATCCCGGGCCGTTTCGATTGACGTTACTTCCGGGGAAAGTAACCTTTCTTCGGCAGTTGCAGGCCTGGGGAAGTCTCGCGACATTTTCTCCCGCGAGATCTGCTTGCTCACTCTAGCGATGACATCCTCCTCCTCCTTTCCACCGCCTTTCGGCAATCTTCGCCAGTCCCAGCCCCGACCAATCTGCACTCAGATGGCATGGATTGGAGTCTCCCCCCGAACCCCGGTCCACGCGGGGCTTCGGGCGGCAGCGGCGGGGTGCGAGCTGTTCGAGGCCGACGGCAGCGGCACTGAAAGCGGCCGCGGGCTGGCGACAATCAGTGAGCGTGGGCGGGGCGGGGATAAGCCAGCGGAGTAGCGGCTCGATTGTTCTGGCCTGGCTATGGCGCCTCTCCTCCCCCCCGCCATGGCTCCCCGTGTCCCTGCTCCGCTCCTCTCAGTGAGTGAAAGTGGCCGCCGCCGCCGCCGGCCCAGCGCCCGCAGCCGCCTCAGCGCCGCCGCCATCTTGGGGTCCCAGGAGCCGCCGAGGGAGCGGGCTAGGAGCGTCCACGCCCAACGCAGTCACTGTCCCACGGCCTCAGAGAGCGAACCGCGGCTCCATCGTCCGCGGGGCGACCCCCCCCTCCGGACCCCGCCCGCACCCCGCCCCCCCTCCGCCGCCGCTGCGGCGGCGGGGCCCGGCGGCCCGAGGTGAGGCAACTAGACGTGGGTGGGCGAATGGGGGGGGGTCATGTAGGCCCCGTTGCGCCCCTCTCTGCGGGCGACAACTGGGCCGCGTCTTAAAGGGGCCGTCGCCCCCGGCCCTTGGATTTGTTGGGGTTGGGGGGAGGATGGGTGTGAACACTCTCCGTAGGTTGGGACTTAAGGGACCTGGGCCTCGTCCTTTCCTTCTCATACCTCTGAGATCTGGGGTCACGCGGTGACCTCAGCCAGCCGAGGAAGCCCATGGGGCGCCCACACGTGGGGAGTGTGTTAGACCAGGTGCACGTGGGACCCGGTGGGGCGGTGTCGGGCCAACACGTGTGTGGGTTTGGGAGTGGGGTGGGACAGGGCGGGGGCTGTTTGGGCTCGAGTGGAAACCCTGAGTGTCACACCTGTCCTTTTAAGCAAATGAGATCCAAGGGATTGATAGTCTGTTAATTTATGGGGAGTAAGTTGGGGGAATGGGTCAGTGGTGCATGATGCTTGTTGGTGTTTGGTGGAAGTAGCCTAACACGAGCACAGACTTAGAAGTATGCAGGTGACACTTTCTGATCTTTAAGCTTTTGTAGGGCGTCTAGGCAAGTGTCATCCCATTTGACATTCTTTCTTGGACTTGGCTGATGAAAACTACTTCCGTAATCACCGAGGTTGGAAGCCCCCTACAGTTTAGGAGTGATAGAGCCTAGGAAGACACTATTTTAGTTAACAGCAGCCAACTGTGCCAAATTCTCCTTTGATTCATACACTGTATCGTTTCCTGTTCCTGTACTTGTTGGTAGGAATAGGAGGGGTAATTAGGGGGTTGACCTCGCTAACATCGCAGGTAACCAGCTCAACTTTTCCCATCAGTGACTTATTTGATTTACTTTCCCAAAGAAATTTTCACTGTGGTTTGCTAGTTTGTCTATTCATTTTTTAAAGTAACATTATTGACTTATAATTCACATACAAAAAAAACATTTTTAAAGTGTACAGTTCTATGATTTTAGTATACTTGTATGGTTGTACAGCTGTCACCATCATCTAATTCATCACCCTCAAAATGCTCCTTTAGCAGTCCTCCCCATCTCTCTTTCCCTAGCCTCTAGCAACTAATCTATTTTGTCTTTATGATTTGCCTATCCTGGGTATGTGTATAAACGGAATCACATAATATGTGCCCTTTATGAGTGGCTTCTTTCACTTAATGTTTTCAAGGTTCATTTATGTTGTAAATGAATTTCCTTCCTTCTTATTGCCAAATAATATTCTATTCAAATTGTGTTTTATACTTGAAGTTCACAAGGTCTTCCTATAAAATGACAATTTGAGATTATTATGTATGGTAAAGTTGCATAGCTACTAGATTTTAAAACATTTGAATTTTTAAGGATTAATTTCATTATTTTCGTTTACTGTGTTCTTTTCCTCTACGTTTTTTTTTTTTGTTTCAGAAGACTCCAAACAAATTTTTTAAGATCTGTGTTTTGATAGGAAATAACTCTAAAGAGCACAAATGTGGTTAGAAAAGCTATGACTAAAAAACGTTTTGAGTATATCAAGGTGGAAATGATTCTATAAGCAACAGACCATGAACTATGGTGTTATAATTTCACTTAATGAAAGTTTGTCATAGTACTATGTCAACAAGTTCACACAAAAATTCACTGGAATGCAGTGAATTTTAGAGTAGTCAGAATGGAATAGGGTTAATAGGAAACTTAGAGTTTGTATAGGAAAATAAGTGAATTTGATGACAGATTTTAAAGTTGGATCTTAAATATACAAATTTTAATATGATAGGTTATAGTATAGCATGTAGAGGATGAGAAGAGCATAGTCACTAATACTAACCAACTAATTCTTACTAACCACCTTTTATCAGCACTAATCCTAAAATTTTGAGGCTAGGTCTTACCTCCTAATATCATGACCTTGAGGGTTGGGATTTCAACATATGAATTGAGGAAGCCAGACAAACATTCAGACCATTACTTAGGTTAAATCAGAAATTTAGTTAGAGAAGTATTGGATTCACTTGCTAATCATAATGCAGGTTTGCTTAGGGTTGAAAAGTTGATCACAAAGACGCTTAATGCCTGTATTTAATAAGTATACAAGAGAGATTTCCATACATGTTAGATCTGAAGTAGGAAATCAAAAATAGCAAATGTAGTTGACTTTTAGTAGTAAAAAAAACCTCTGGGATTAAATGCTGTTCTTATTTTGAATGGACTAGAGAGGACAGTAAACTCTGACATGCTTTTATAAATCTTCACTACCAAGGATTGACAGCCTGTGTGATGGTCTCTGAAGAATGCAGGGTTCTTATGTTTTTTATGTGTTCTGGACCCTTTTGCAGTCTAAAGAAGCCTGTGAACCCCTTCTCAGTAAGACTTTTAAATGTATAAAGTAATAGTTCACATATTTAAATTATTTATGATATAAGAAATTTGTTTTTATTATTTAATTAAATAGCAACTAGTGATAGTCCTGTTAAGTATCACTGTGGTATGCTGCCTAGATTCAGAATTGGAGGAAATGCTACTTTTAGTTATAGGTTAGTGAAAATAAAGGTGTAATTTTTTTTCCATGCAAGTTCATGGACCAGTAGTTTAAAACTCATAGTACAAGAGCCTCTGCTAGAGTGTCCAGGACACAAAGTGAATTATGGGGCAAACCAGTGGTTTCATAATAAGTAGAATTATTGACTCTTAAATTCATGTTCACAAGAGCACGAATATGACTTAATGGGAAAATCAAATGATAGTCCAGCTAAGGAGAAACCTGGTAACATAATGGAAAGACATTGTTTTGGGACATAAAAAGACTAGAGTTTGAGTCTCACTTATATCACTGGCTAAGTTACTGAACTTTTTTTTTTTTTAAGTTTTTCTTAGCTATAAAATGGAGATAATAATTTTCACTTCTGATGTTACATGATATTAATTATGAAAAGCTTAGTTATGAATAGAATGTGAAATATTCATCTTTCAAGAAATTAACCTACCAAAAGTTGTGATTTATGTTTAGTTTTGATTTGGAAGAGGGGAAACTTAAGTAGTAGTAGGATGAAACAATATGTGTGGCATATAGGCTTTTCTCGAGGTTATTCAAATGTAGAGTTCACCTTTTGGTAATGGTACTAAAACTATTCTTATTTCTTGTAAAAGAACAAGTAAGGTGCCTCCAGGTTTGCATGTTACAGTTGATACAAAGCCACAATACATCCACTCTTAGGCTATTGAATTAATGGGTTCTAATTATTGTACCTGGAGGAAGAGCAAATTAAGCAGGAGGGAAGTTTCCAAAAAATGGCAGTATAAATGATGAAGGCAAAGGTGAGGCTTTTATATGAAGATAAATTTCACTCTACAGTGGAATAATGAAGACTGAGATGGACTATGATTAGATTGTATTGAATTAGGAAAAACAGAATAATCCTGGAAAATTAGAACTGTCTTGGAAGATGAATATTGTTTGACAAAGCTTGAGTAATGACTGATTTGTTTATGAAACTTACTAGCGCAGAAGGTGGCTAAGGCTCAAGAACAGACCAGACATAATTTAAGGATTACAAAGCCTGTAATTCATTTCAGGTCAATAAACCATTTAATGATACTTTTACCTAATGGTTTATGAAACTCCTTATTCTGTTCGTTTACTCAATAAATATTTATTGAACACCTAGTGAATGCTTTTTGACGTTCTCAGTAACTATATGTTGAGGATCTACCACACTCAAGGGACTATGTGGACTCTAGGGGTGTACAGGGAATTAATATAGTTGTATCTATTTGGTGAATACAGAGGGGCTCTGCAAAGATAAACACAATTATCCCAAGTGGCCATAGAGAAGTATAAACTTAACTGTTTTTTTTGAGGTACTGATAGGAATGACTAGTATTTAGGTTTTTTTTTTTTTTTTAATGTATTAGACATTTTTTTCATTTGTTTAAAGGCCCTACTCTGCCTTGTTGACAGAAGCATTAGAATCCATTGTCAGTGTAGGATAGCCTGATTTAGATTGTAGAGACAGATGACGCATGTTTAAATTTTAGCTCTCCCTCTTGTTATCTCTGTGGTCTTTGGAAGTTATTTAAGCCTGTTTCTTCAACTGTTAAATTAGAATAATAATTGTACCTACTTTATAGAGGATAATTGTGAGAGAAATCTATGAGTACATAGAAATACTTAGAATTATACCTGGCACGTAATGCTCTTGCTACAAGTGTTAGCTATAATTACAAGTGCCATTTTATTATGGCAGCTTAATCAGAAATTTAGTAATCTAGAGTTTTAATTTATAAAGTATGGAAATCAAAGTCTTTTTATTAGTAGAAAATATCAGATCTTTTTTAGATAAGAAAGAGGAAAAGTGTATCAGTAAAGAAAATAGTTATGCATTAATCTTTATGTAATGAATACCAGTAGATGTTAATAGAAATATTTTTAAAGAAATATTTTTAATAGAAATAACTTTAAAGAGGTAGTATATTACAAAATAGAACTTTTTAGTTCAGCCTCAAAATATTTCTGTCCAGGATGTCATTCTAATGTTAGTAATAGTTTGCCCTTCTAAGAGTCATTCTCAGTATAATAGCCCAAGCTTCTAGAGTAGGGGTTTGAAAAGTTTTTCTGTAGAGTCACATAATTAATCTTATGCCTTGCTGGTCATGCCTTCTTTGTTGCAGCTACTTAGCTCTACCATTGTAATGTGAAAGCAGCCATAGTCAATATGTAAATGAACTAGTGGGGCTGTTTGCCAATAAAACTTTATCTGTGGGCACTGAAATTGTAATTTCATATAATTTTTGTGTGTCACTAAATAAGACCCCCCCCCAATTATTTAAAATGTAAAAACCATCCATATCTGTCTAGATTTACAAGAATGGGCAATAGGCTGGATTTGACATGCAGACCATATTGTGCCACCTCCTACTCTAGAGTCTAGGCTCGGTAACTCCCTGGCTAGGTGATCTGTACAAGTTATTATTAAGCCTTAATACTCATCTTTTAAGTGGGGCTAGTAATAGTATCTACTTTATATATAAAGTTGTTAGAAATAAATGCTTCTGAAGTGCTTAGCACCATGCCTGACACATATTAAATGTTTAATAAAGTGTTTAATAAATATTATATATTATTATCATCTAATTGAACCTCCTTATTTTACAGTGAGGATGTTGGGACACTAAGAGAATTGCTGATAGTCTTAAAGTCTACCAGTGGCTTGTCAATAGCATTAAACTCACAGCTCTTGACTTCAGCTTCTCTTTATACCCTACCATGCTGCTTTCATAGAGGACTGCGATATTTAATTCAGTGAAGATACTGCTTGATGAAACGGTTCTATTGAATACTATAATGGTAGATATATAACGTTATGCATTTGTCAAAACCCATAGTGCTTTACAGCACAAAGAATAAACTTTAATGTGTGCAAATTAAGCAAAAAGCATTTAGGAGGTCAGGGATCCCAGGAAGGAATGTAGACAGACTGTGATAAGAGAATCTAATTGTATTACAAATGTATGAAACAACCTTAAAAAGGGGAGGAGGGTAGTGCTTACCTAAATAACTTTGGAAAGGAGTGGAATCTAAGAAAAATAAGAATTGCACATAAGCACTATAGTCTAATTCATAAAATTGTGTCCCCTGGGGGTACAAGTTAATTCTGATACTGATATACATGTATACTGCAACTGAACAATTAATTAAATGGCAGGAGACAGGCTTCTTACTGTTGGAGTGGGAATTTACAGATAAATGGGAAAAAAGCTAGAATGATCCATGTGGTAATGGATTAGAGTTGAAGATATGAGTATGAAACCATGTTTAGCTTAATACAGAGACAAATGTTTACATACTGAGAAATTCATAGATAATGTACATATTTGGGTTTTATATACAGTTTTTCTGTGCTCTTGTCGGCTGAGAAGGTTAAAAGAAAGAAATCAGGAGTGGTTTCTAATACCATTATCCAATAAAAGGAACTAGAACTTGGAGAAATGGCCAATTCTAGGAAATATACAAGGTGAGCTTGGAGCATCTTGTAGTGCCAGAAAGTAAGGAAGTGCTCCAGCCACCACCACCATAACACAACAACCACAACCTCACATTGATGAGCACATGTCAAAGGAGCACAGGAGCCCATGACCAAAAAGTTCCCAATGACCAAAAGTGGAACAATTTGAGCAGCAGAATAAAGCAGCTTTAGATTATAACCCATAACATAAAATTGACATTTAAGAGTCTGTGTTGACCTAAATATGTAATTTAATAAATGAATATACTTTTAGTATAGGAAAACTAAATATAAAGGTGGATATTGGAATTTCAGCTGTTTATAGATGGCTCTTTATTCTTAATAATAGCCTTTCACCATCACTCATGTAGTAATGGAGGGTTAACTATATGGAACTGGTAACTAAATTTTTCCAGCATTTAGTGTGGGATCTTTATTTTTCACAAGTGACTATCAAGTAAGTTAATGTTATCTTCCCTTTGCTGAGGAATGAACTGAGTTGCTCAAGATTTTCTGGGTTGAGAATGCAGTCCTTCGTCTCTTCCGCAGGAGTGTTTTTATATTTTCTCACCTATCTTATTTCCTGAAAAAGGTAAGTGTTTTCATGGATCTAGTTGTGAAAATTGTTGAAGTCACTGATTCTTCAGTAAGAAGGATTTTTGGCAATGTTTTCAAATTTGTAATTTGATAAAGTGTTACTAATTCATATTGGGTAATTTTTTTTTACCAAAAGACATGAAATATATATATAGCCTAGGACCTCTAAAATAGCCTAATTTAAAAAACAATTTTTAAAAATTACCATGTGAAAAGTTCACCAGCTACTTCAGGAAACATTTCCTCCCCTTAGGATTTTTTGAGTTAGTAATATTTAGACCCTAAATGCTTAATAAATAGGGATTGCACTCATTTGACCAAATCCTCTCTGCGGTGTTTACTATAGAACTCCCTGGAGGCAGTTGTGCTAGTAAGGCTGTTTTACAATTCCGATAAGATGTTTTAGTTCCCCATCTTGGTAAAGGAATTCTTCTAGGAAGTTGAAATGGTTCTTTCCTAGAAGAAAGTATATTGTAATAGATTTTTTTTATTTTGAACTTGGTAACATTTCTTTTGGTACAATATCCTGATTTCATTAAGGGTGAAAAGTTGGGAAGGGAAAATGTAGATAAGCATTCTCACATATACCTGTTAGGTAAGCCAAAATATTTTTCTCTTTGCCATTTTAGAAATTTATGAAAGAAAGGGCCATTCTTTTTTAGCCACGAGTTCTTCATTCCATTTAAAATGCAGCTGTTATTTTTACCTCTGGAACTTTGGGTAAACTCCGGGCTTGTTAATTTGCTAGACTGTTCTCATGCTTTTTTACTGATCCCTTTGGTCGAGCAGGTGGTTTCTGGCCTCCACGTAGGGGGCTCTATCAGCATCTGCTCCTTGAGGACAAGTTGTTTTCTCCTTGTGTTTAATTCAGTATCTGGTACATAGTAGTCTCTTAGTATATATTCAGTGGTCTGAATGGAAAGTTTTGGTTCAACTTGAATATTTAAAGAGTGCTTTGTGATTTACTTACCTCTTATTTGCCATGTGTACGGTGACCAAATATTTATTGTTTAAATGTGAATACTTTTGAAAGCAAAGGGAGAGTGACTGCTAGTAATTATGCTTAGGAAAACAGGCATAAACTTCAACTGTCTTAGGCAAACCAGCTAGGAGAGATATGGTCACCCTAGACATGATGCTTTTTTATTTTTATGTCAGCAGAGTCTGGTAGTGAAGAGTCGAGTTTTGGAGCCAGTGGTAATAGATCTGAGTTATAATTCTAGCTTGGGCAAATTATTGAACTTAACTAAAATGAGAATAAGATTTGAATTATTTTGAGGATTAAAGGAGTTCGTATTATTAAAGCACCTACCTAGGACAGAAAAACCCCTCACATTGGTGTGCTCTCATTCTGTGTTAGGTCCTTTTTTTTTCCCACCCATCATGCCAGAACTAGAGTTTTTGCTTTCAACTGAGGCTGGCTTTGAAGGGTTTCTTTTTTTGTTGTTGTTAGATTGTTTGAAACATTTCAGAGAATACAGAAATGTTTTTTAGCTGAGCCATTGAACTTGTTTTTTGTTGAAGTTGTGTAATTTTTGGTGGGCAGGAAATGAATGCCCTCTCAAACCTAATTACTCTTACTCTTTCTCAAAATATTTGTGAAAAACTCCCCTTCCCCAATTATTTTTTACAGAATTGCTAAAAGATATTTTCGTAGTTTAGATTTAACAAAATAAAAAAAGTCACTGGTAACCTTTATTTCAACTGAATGGAATGATAAAAGTAAATTTTATTGGGTAGGAAAAAGAACATTTAAATGAGAATTTCATTAAGTTTTTTATCAGTATTTATACCATCAGAATTATGTGTTCTCTTTTGGTATTTGAATTATTTTTCCCCCTATATTTTTTATGTTTTGCTCATTTACTCCATTTTAATTATTTAAAAAAGGAAATCAAAAGCAGTCATTGTGTGCTTTGTGCATTAGTATATGCATTCACGTTGTGAACCAAAGTAAAGTATTCTGGTACTACTTCCAACTACTTCTGGTATTGCATTTGATTCTTTGCTTTTTAAATAACAGATAATAAGATAATGCAGAAAGACCTAGGGTAAAGAACAGTCACAATAGTATAGATCCAAATAAGAGAACTAAGAGAAATTATTTGCCCATTAAGTATACAGTAAGTTTGTTGTTTCTTCAAAAAATTAGAGAGTTCGTAGATACTTTTGCTTTTTTTTTTTTTTTTATATACCAGTAAAGGATGCTGGTTAAGTATGGCATATGTTATGGGAGCTTTTAGTATCTTCCCTCGGACTGGTACTAGAGGAGCACATAATGGCTGGAAATTTAATCCTAATCTGCGAGCTGGAAAAAAGAACATATACTACGATCTTCTGGAATATTACTGAATAGTCTTGGAACCCATCAGACTTCCATGAAAAACCTTACATTTGTGTTGGGAATTTTCACCTTTATTTGGTGTGTAGTTGCAAAGACGGCCACTTAGTCTGATGATTAACACTTTTTTTTTTTTTTTTTAATGTAGAAGTTTCTAATTCTGATGTAGTCAGGTTATCAATATTTTTTTTTATGGTTAGTGCTGTCTTTGTCCTATTTAAGAAATTTTTACCCATTCCAAGGTCACAAAGATATACTCTTATATTTTCTTTTAGTAGCTTTATCATTTTACCTTTACTTTTAGGTCTGTGATTCATCTCTCACTGTTATTTTTGTGTGTAGTATGAGATAGGGGTTTGAGGTTCACTCCCCGCATGCCACCCCATATGGATCTCCAGTTGTTCCAGCAACATTTGTTGGAAAAACTTTCCTTTTCCTATTGGATCATTTTAGTGCCTTTGTCAAGAATCAGTGTGATCATGTAACTGGGCCTCTTTCTGGACTCTGTTCTGTACCATTGTTTTGTCTGTCCTTATGCTAGTGCAGTACCATTTTGATTACTCTAACTTTTTATAAATCTTGATAGCATATACTCCAACTTTGTTCGTCTTTTAAACTTGTTTGGACTATTCTGGGTCTTTTATATTTCTGTATAAATTTTAGACTAAGCTTGTCAGTTTCTTCAAAAACTTCTGGGATTTGATTGAGAATCTAGAGGTGAATTAGGGTATAGCTGACATCTTAATAAAAGTGAATATTATAATCCATGAATATATGGGGTAGTAATACATATATTTGGCAAGGGAATTGTAACTCAATTCCTGTAACTCAACAGTAAGATTACAATTTTTTCAAATATGGTAAAGACATTTTACAAAGGAAATTATACAGCTGGCAAATAAGCATGTGAAAAGGTGCTCAACTTCTTCAGTCGGAGTGTACAAATTAAAACTAGTGATTTTGAGATTTGACATATCACCAAGCATTGGCAAAGATGGGAAGCAACTAGAACTCTTTGTTAGTGGAAATGTAAAATAGAACCATTTTGGAAAATTATTTGGTGGTTTCTCATAAGGTTAACTATATACATACCTCTGACCTAGTAGTTCCATTTCCAGGAATATACCTAAAGAAGCGAAAATGCAAATATCCATCAATTGGTGAATACATAAATTTGTTTTAATTCATTCTTATACTGGAATCCGATTCAGCATCAAAAAGGAGTGAACTACTGATACTACCATGGATGAATTATAAAACATGCTAAAAAACAAAAGTATACGTGCAGTGTGATTCTTGTATAAATTTTTAGAGCATATAAAATTAATCTGTGGTGATAGAATCTGAACAATGATTTGCTCTAGAGCAAGAGATAGGAATTGACTGGGAAGAAGTAAAAGCCTGAAAGAACTTTCTTTGGTAATGAGCAATTCTTGATGTATCTGAATATCATCAAACTATTTTTGTATTTAATATCTGTACTTTTCAATATATGTGAATTTGTAAATTTATTTGTAAATAACATGTTAAGAATTTTGAAAAATATTAAAATTGAAATTAAAAAGTAGAAAGTAAAGGAGGTTTCTCTTAGTCCAATTTCTAGAAATAAACATCTTCTGTTGTTTGGGATATAACTTTCCAGACATTTTCTAGTCTTATAGCATAGCAGTCAAAGGTGAGGGGTCAGATTATCTGGATTCTAATCCACATTCCCTATTAAATTGTGTGATCTTGAGCAAGTTACATAATGTATAAATTTTTGGTTTCTTATCTGTAAGTGGGATAATAATAGTAACAATTTCTTTAAACAGAAAATTATTGGGTGGGTTCTGTGTACCAGAGGTATTGTAGTGCTGCTAGAATTTTGTAAGAACCCTCTATGAGATTTAAATTTGTAAAGTGTTGCAAATATTTTTCACAATTTGTCATTTACTTTTTAATTATATTTTTTTCTGTGCAGAAATGATACTTGACTAACATTATTGAGATCTAATTCCCAGTCTATAAAATTCACTCATTTAAAGTATATATGGTTGTAGTATACTCATTGGTTTTAGTTTTAGTATACTGTATTCACAGAATTGCAGCAACTACCATTTTCCTCAGCACAAAAAGAAACCACTACCCATTAGCAGTCGCTCATTTCCCTCTACCTCCATGCAACCACTAATCTATTTTCTGTTTCTATGAAGTTGCTTTTTCTGGGTATTTTATATAAATGGAATCATACAATATGAGGCCTTTGTTGACTGGCTTGTTTACTTAGCCTAATGTTTTCAAGGTTCATCCACATAGCATCTCTCAGTATTCTATTCCCTTCTATTATCATAATATTCCATTGTATGGGTACATCACATATTTTTGATCCATTCGTCAGTTGATGGACATTTGGGTTGTTTCCACCTTTTGGCTATTGTGGATACTGCCGGGAAGATTCATATCTAAGTTTTTTTTGTGTGTGTGTGTGGACATATGTTATTCCTCTTGGGTATACCTAGAAGTGGAATTGATGGGTCTATGGTAACTCTTATGTTTAACCTTTTTTTTTTTTTTTTAAGGCGAAGCAGCCCTTGGTTGACCTCACAGATTGCAAGGACCTTGTCAGCTTACAATCTCTTATTTTTTAATTTTTTAATTCGACAGCTCCTGGTCTTCCTAGGGGGTCTCCCATCCAAGTACTAACCAGACTCAACCCTACTTAGCTTCCAAGATCAGACTGGATTGGGCTTGTTCAGGGTGCCATGGCCATAGACTATGTTTAACCTTTTGAGGATTTGCCAAACATTTACAAACTGGCTACACCATTTTACATGCTCATGAGATAGTATATGAAAGTCTCATTTTCTCTACATCCTTATCAACATTTGTTATTATCTATCTTTTTTATTATAATCATCCTAGTGTCTCATGGTTTTGATTTGCATTTCCCTGATGCTTAATAATGTTAAAGCATCTTTTCATGTGCTTATTAGCCATGGATATATTTTCTTTGGAGCAATATCTATTCACATTCTTTTTTTCAGCATTGGATTACTGTCTTTTTATTATTGTTTTAAGAGTTTTTAAAAATATATACTCATGCTCAGTTTCATATCAGACATATGATTTGAAAATTATCTTCTCCCATTTGTGGGTTTTCATTTATAGCACTAATGTTAATTTTAATGAAGCCCAATTTGTCTATATTTTGTTGTTGCTTTTGCTGTTGGTATGATATCTAAGAAACCATTACCTCATCTGAGGTCATGAAGATTTACCCTTATGTTTTCTTCTAAGAGTTGTATAGTTTTAGCTCTTATTTATGTCTGTGATATTTTTTTGAGTTAATTTTTGTGTATAGTGTAAGGAAGAGGTCCAACTTCATTCTTTTGCATGTCACTATTCAGTTGTCACAGTACCATTTGTGACTATTCTTTCCTCACTGAATTTTGATATCAATTGACTAGATGTAAGAGTTTATTTCTGGACTCCTAATTCTGTTTCATTCATTGATCTGTATGTCTAGCCATATGTCAGTACCACACATCTTAATTCTTGAAGTTGTGCAGTAAGTTTTAAAATCAGAAGTATGGATTCTCCAACTTAGTTCTTCATTTTCAAGATTATTTTGGCTGTCGTAGATTCCTTGCATTTCCATATGTATTTTAGGATCAGCTTGTCTATTTCTGCCAAAAAAAAAAACCAGTTTGGATTTTGATAGGTGTTACATTTAATCTGTATGTCATTGCCATACTAAAAATATTAAATTAGTTATCCATGAACCATGAGATGTCTTTTCATTTATCTAGTTCTTTAATTTCTTTAAACAGTGTCTTGCTTTCAGTACATGTAAGTATTTGGTTAAATTTATTCCTAGGTTTTTTTTTGTTTGTTTGTTTTTTTAGAGTTTAAAAGGGAAGTTTATTAGAAAACGGGTAACACTCTACAAAGTGTGGTCTTCTCTCAGAGACAGAGAGTGAGAAGGGACCAAGAGAGCCTTGGAAAGATAGTGGGGGGATATTTTGTTTTTTTCTAATGCTGCTGTCAGTGGAAGTGTTTTCTTAATTTCATTTTCAGATTGTTCATTGTTAGTGTATAGAAACATTTACTTTTTGTAAATTGACGTTGTACCCTAAAAGATGACTCAGCTTATTTAGTCATTTTTTAGCACATTCCTTACAATTGTCTATCGATATACAAGATCATGTCATCAGTGAATACAGTTTTACTTATTTTTTTTCCAGTCTGGATGCCTTTTTCCTTTTTCTTTCTTTCTTAATTGCCCTGGCTAGAACTTTTGGTACAATGAGTAGAATAGAAATTGTGAAAGTAAACAACCTTGTCTCGTTCCTGATCTTAAGGGGGATGGCATTCTGTCTTTTACCATTAGGTATGATGTTAGCTGTGAGTTTTTCATAGATTCCCTTTATTAGGTTGAGGGAGTTCACTTCTATTCCTGGTTGAGTAGTTTTTATTTTGAAGTAGTGTTGGATTTTACAATATAATTTTTCTGTGTCTAGTGAGATTGTCAAGTGTGTTTTATCTTTTGTTTTTTTATTGTGGTATAGTAAGTTGGTTGATTTATAGTTGTTATACCAACCTTGCATTCCTAATATAAATTCTGGTTGGTAATGGTGTATAACCCTTTTTATATATTGCTGGGTTCAGTTGTTAATGTTTTGTTGATATTTTTGTCTATATTGTAAGGGATATAAGTCTATAATTTTATTGTGATATATTTGCCTGATTTTGGAATCAGGTTAATACTAGCCTCAGAATGATGTGACAAGTGTTCTTTTCTATTATTTGGAAGAGTTTGTGAAGAGTTGATATTAATTTTACTTTAATTGTTTAGTAAAATTCACCAGTGGAGTGATCTGGCCTGGGCTTTCTTCGTGTGAAGTTGGAGGGATTAAATTTTATATCATCATATACATCAGACTTTTCATTTTCATTTCTTTTGGTCATACGTACTTATAAGGATCTTCCATAACCTAACCTGCAGTTTTCTCATCAGAGATGCCGATTTGTCGATAATGTAGTCTATAGAGGTTACAGATTCTCATATAACATTTGACATAATCTAACACTCATTAGTAATCACCTTCTCCTGATCTCCCATGGCACTTTATCTGTACATCTCTAAGTGACTGCCTATGTACTCTTTATTGTAGTTATTTATGTTCAAGTCTTGCTTCCTCTATTAAACTGAATTTTCCAAAGGAAATACTTTTTTTATACTGCACTTATAGTTCAGAAATTGAATGGCTGAGTGAATGAAATGTTACTCTGATGTTCATGTGAAAATAACATTTCACTGTTTTTGGTCTTACCTCCATCTGTTGATATATTTCCCAGTTCATTTATTTGGCCTGATAGTGCTATTTGTGCTACAGTCTTGCAAATTTTCAGTGTAACCTCTGGATCTGATTCAGTAAATCACATTCAGTAATAATAGGTTTGGGTAGCAGACTCTCTGAGTTACAGGAGAGCAGAGATGGGACATTCAGTTATTTTGTTTCCTTAAAGTTTGGCTTTTTGTATAAGCTGTAGCTCATTAACCTGTCTTAGGTAATCTCATAAGAGCTGTACCTTCATTCAACCTTTTACCAAACCTTCAAAGGAGAATTAATACCTGTCCTCAAAGTATTCTAAAAAATTGAAGAGAGGGGAAGGCTCCCAAGCTCATTTTATGAGGCCGGCGTTACACTGATTCTAAAACCAAAGACATTACAAAAAAGAAAATTGTAGGCCAGTATTCCTGATGAATATAGATGCAGAAATACTCAACAAAAATATTAGCAAATCAAATTTAGCAAAACATTAAAAAGATGTATAATTTGCAGATGTCCTGATACTATATGTAGAGAACCCTAAAGATTTCACCAAAAAACTATTAGAACTGATAAATGAATTCAGTAAAGTGGCAAGATATAAAGTTAATATTCAGAAATCTATTGCATTTTTATATATCAGTAATGAACTATCAGAGAAATTAAGAAAACAATTCTACTTATAATCACATCAAAAAATAAAAGTACCTAGGAATAAAGTTAACCAAGGAAGTAAGATACCTGTACAAAGAAAATTATAAGACATTGAATGAAGAAATTGAAGAAGATGGAAATAAATTGAAGCATGTACATGTAGCGTGCTCATGTTAAAATATTCATTCTATCCAAAGCAATCTGAATTTAATGCAATCCATGTTGATTCACAAATGACATTTTTCACAGAACTAGAACAAATAATCCTAAAATTTATATGGAACCACAAACGATCCCAAATAATTAAAGCAATCTTGAGAAAGAGCAAAGTTGAAGATATCACACTATTTGATATTAAACTATACTACAAGCCTGTAGTAATCAAAACATGGTACTGGCAGAAAAACAGGCATATAGATCAGTGGAATGATAGAGAGCCCACAGAGAAACCCATCCCTGCATTGTCCGTCTATGACAAAGGAGGCAAGAATACACAATGAGATTAAAGAGTCTCTTTAATAAATTGTGTTGGGGAAACAGGACAGATACATGCAAAAAAAACAAAACTAGACCACTTTTTTACAACAGATAAAAGTACAGCAAAGAAAACCACCAACAAAACAAAGACAACCTACTGAATGGAGGAAGATATTTGCCAGTGGTACATCCAATAATGGGTTAATGTCCAAAATAAGTAAGGAATATATGCAACATAACACAGAAACAATCTAATTAAAAAAAGGGCTGAGGACCTGAATAGACATTTCTCCAAAGAGGCCATACAGATGGCTGGTAGACACATGAGAAGATGCTCGATGTCACTAATCAGAGAAATGCAAATTAAAATCACAATGAGATTATCACTTCACACCTGTCAGAATAGCTATCATCAATAAATCAACAAATATTGGCAAGGATGTGGAGTAAAGGATGTTGGGATAGCAGACTGGTGGAAAACAGTATGGAGTTTCCTCAAAAAATTAAAAATAGAACTACCATATGACCCAGCAATCCCACTTCTGGGTATTTATCCAAAGAAATCTAAAACACTAATTTGAAAAAAAATATGTGCATCTTTATGTTCAACAGTCACAATATGAAAGTGACTTAAGGGCCATCGATAGACATTGGAATATTACTGGGCCATGAAAATATTGCCATTTGCAACAATACACATGGACCTAGAGGGTATTGTGCTAGGTGAAATAAGTCAGACAGAGAAAGACAAATACCATATGATTTCACTTATAAGTTGAATCTGAAAAATATAAATGAACAAACAAAACAGAAATAAACTCATAGCTATAGAGAACAAACTGATGGTTGCCAGATGGGAGAGGATTGGGGAACAGGTAAAAAAGGTAGAGATTAAGAAGTACAAATTGGCAGTTACAAAATAGTCGCAGAGTTGTAAAGTACAGCATAGGGAATATAGCCAATAATATTGTAATAAGTATGTACTATGTCAGGTGGGTACTAGACTTATTGGGGGATCACTTAGTAACTTATAAATGTCTAACCACTCTGCTGTATACCTGAAACTAATGTAATGTTGAATGTCAACAGTAATTGAAAGGTAAAACACTTTTTTAATAAAACAAAATTATTTTAGAATAAAAAAAAGAAAATTGACTATAGATGTAAGGGTTTATCTCTCTGTATTCTTAGATATGTTCCATTGGTCTATGTGGTCATCCTTATGGCAGTACCATACTGTCATGATCTCTGTAGCTTTATAATATGTCTTAAAACCAGGAAGTATAAGTCATCCAAGCCTTTCCTTTTAAAAATTATTTTGACTATTCTGGTTTCATGTTCCTATGTAAATTTTACAAATCAGCATATCAATTTCTGAAAACACCAGTCTGCTGGGAGTTTGATAGGGATTGTTTTAAATCTATAATTCAATGGGGAGAGAATTTCTGACATTCTGTTTAAGTAGAAAGATTATATTAGGAAAATTTAAAAACTAATAAAAAGACGACTCAAGATAAAGACGTTACTGTTTCCTTTAAAGCTTATACCTTAGTTTGTTAGATTATGAACTTTTAAAACATACTTTGCCATTTATTGAGTCATCTTTGTAGGTCAGATGGTTGACTGATTGCTTTATCTATGTTATCGCATTATTTAATCCTGGCTTAGGCACTTAACTCTTTAAAGATAACAAGGTAGAAAGCAGAAGATGTTACATGAAAGATGGAAAATTGTTATACTGATTATTTCTCTAGTGAAGACATTCTGACTCTAACATTGTCTTTAACAACTTAAGGTAACAAAAAGAACACTCAGGCTATCCCTGTGTTTCTCATCCTCACTTTTATTCTCTTTGCTCTAGTTTTCTAAATTTTTCTGAACCTTATACTTTATGGCATGTTTTCAAGGGATCATAAAATACTCTGCCAATATATCCGTTCTCTTGTAAATGGAACACCTCACGCATATGTAAATGCAAAATGTAAAAAGGGAGCATCTCTTTTGAAAATGAAGCTGAGAGCAATGTGGTGATGCTCCCCTGTGAGGGGTACAACAGTGAACTTGTATAGATTTGGATTATTGTGAGTAATTGTTAATTGTAGGGCAAAAGAGAAGTGCGTATAAATTTTAAGTTGCTCTTTCAAGAATCATATGAATTTGCATTGTGATATATGACAGTATTTCTGTATTTTGATCTTTTTCTTATCCTTTTAACTTCTGCCTTTGGATTAGAAGGCAGTGCCTATCAAGAACTTTTATCATCATCTTTCTACATACTGTCTTCTTGAATGTGTTCTACAAGATGTGATTTCTCTTCACATTGACAGCAAGGAGGCAAGATAAAGAGAGAATGAATAGTAGTTCATCTTTCGCTGCTTATCTCCATTCTACAGCCGTGCAGTCGGAAACCCTTGTGCATGAAGACAGATTTGTTCTATGGCCTCGGAGTTGGGTGCCGGGGACGATGGCGGCTGCACTGAGCTGGCAAAGCCCCTCTATCTTCAGTACCTGGAGAGGGCCCTCCGGTTGGACCATTTTTTGCGACAAACATCAGCCATTTTCAACAGGAATATTTCTAGGTATGCTAGTCCATCTTCCCAATATAATGTTTGGCCACATTTCCTTTTTTTTTAAATGACTCTTAAAGATACAAATAACAACAAGAAGGATACTTGAAGTAAGTTCAATGTGATTTTTTTCCTGCTGCCTTGACCAGAAGCCTCCTGTTTGACCACATTTCTGATTCCTAAATTCTTGTAGATTTTAGGGTTAAAATATTTTATGATTTTTAGTGTGTTTGGTATTTTTTTTTTCTTCCTTTCAAGTAAAAGACAGTCAACTTATTCAAAGGATCAATTTCTTCTATAAAATGTTCAGTGTACTAACCATAAATTATAATTTTGCGTTAGCTCTGACTGTGGATTTACCATTCTTCAATTTATAGTGATGAAAGTGAAGATGGACTGGATGACAATAATCCTTTATTGCCCCAATCTGGGGATCCCTTAATACAAGTTAAAGAAGAACCTCCAAATTCATTGCTTGGTGAAACTTCTGGAGCAAGCAATTCTGGAATGTTAAGCTCATACTCACTGAATGGAGTTCTACAGTCAGGTTAGTGTGTCATGAGATCCCTCTTTGGACTCTCAGTTCTCTTGGGGCAGTCAGCCTTTCATTTTGTTATTATTATTTTTTTTTTTTACACAGAATCAAAATCTGACAAAGGCAATTTATATAACTTCTCTAAGTTGAAGAAAAGCAGAAAGTGGCTAAAGGTAAGAGAAGGCAGAATGTTTATAATTCAAATAGCCTACTAAAATTACAAATAAAAGGGAAAGGATATTGATTCATTTCGGTACATTGGCAAAGATTTTTCTAGACATGAGTCTTATTCTGGGTGTGGTTTTTTTTGAAGAAATAAAAGTCTTGAGTACTCAGTGAAGTTCATTTTAACAAACATTATTGAGTTCATAGCACGATGTTGAGTGAGGGAGTACAAATATATATTAGAGAAGATCCTTGCCTCACTGGCTGACATTGTAATCAGAATTATTAATCTACTTTTTATCAGTCCCAAAGTAGTGTATTCATCAAATGTTAGTTGAGTGCATCCTATATGCCAGATACTGTTGTAGACTAGACATGGTTCCTGCCTTATAGAGCTTACATTCTAATGGAAAGAGGCAGTGAGTAAGCCTGTAAACAAATAAATAAACATGGCTTCTTTAGAAAGGTAACATTTCAGCTAATTCCTGAATGATCAGAGAGAACCATGTGAATGTTTAAGATATGAGCATTTTAATCAGAAAGAACTGTGGAAATCCTGAGAAAGGGAACAGCTCAGTATGTTTAGGGAAGAAAGAAGGCTGCTGTGGCTAGAGTCCAGTGAGTGACAGGATGGTAGAAAAAGAGGTTAGAGACCTGAGCCTGATCACTTAGACCCTTCTATACCATGTTAAGTAATTTGTAGTTTAGTGACAGTGGTAAGCCAGCTATTGGAGTGTTTATAAGCACAAGAGTAGAATAATCTGGTTTACACTCAGAATATTACTGTTGTTGGCCAAACTGAGTTAAGGAAAGCATTTTTTCTGTTGAAACTAATTATTTCTCTATTTTATACTTATGAAGAGCTCAAAGTAATAAAGATACTCTTCTTACTATCACTGGGCCCTTTTAAAAACTTGTGTGTGCAAAAAGCCTGATTTGCTTCATATCAGTGAAGGCATTGGGAGTGCAGAAGTAATCTTATGTTTAGCCATCACATTTTTAAAAATTGAGGTGTAATCGCCTACCATAAAATCTACCCTTTTAAAATGTATAATTTAGTGATTTTTAGTATATTCATAAAGTTTCGTACAGCCATCACCACTCTCTAATTCCAGAACATTTTCATCACTCCAGAAAGAAACCTCTGTACTCACACAGCATTCATTTCCCATTCTGTGCATCCCCAGCCCCTGGCAACAACTAATCTGTTTTCTGTCTCTATGAATTTGCCTATTCTGGTAATTTTATATAAACGGAATCATATAATATGTTGCCTTTTGTGTCTGGCTTCTTTCACTTAGCATGACATTTTCAAGGTTCATTCATATTGTGGCACATATCAGTACTTTATTTCTTTTTATGGATGAGTAGTATTTTTGGGGTTCTTTTTCCTTTATTAGCCATCACAGCTTGCTTTCTGTATTTTCTATCCTATAGAAGTAGTTTTTGTTTTGTTTAATTTTTTAGTTTAGTCTTTTTTTTTTTGCTTTGGTATTTGACATTTAGTTAAACTATCTTATGTATAGTGTTAAGTGCTTAATAAAATATAGCCTTGTTGATGTTATAGTATTTGCATTTTAGTGCTCTTTAATTTGTGCGCATTGGGCTTAATTGGTATCATTTTGTTGTTCAGTTGAATTGGTAAAGAATAGGGAAACTGGAATGAATGTCCTCCACCTGTTTTTGTCATTGTTTTGGCATCTGGAAAAAATGTTTGTATTATAAAAAGAATTGCTTCATAGGAGAAGGTCCATTCTGTATCCTCCCTTTTTCAGAGCATTCTGCTAAGTGATGAGTCCAGCGAGGCAGATTCTCAGAGTGAAGACGATGATGAAGAAGAAGAAGAGGAAGAAGAAGAGGAAGAAGAACTCAATCTCAGCAGGGAAGAACTTCATAACATGTTACGGCTGCACAAATATAAGAAACTTCACCAGAATAAGTATAGTAAAGACAAGGAGGTGAGAGTTGAGAGAAATCTCAGACTGTCATGCTGGGAATTAATTTTCTGGGTTATATTAATTGACGATAAATCATCTTAACTTTATATTTTGATGGTAGTGGTGGTTCTAATGACAGCTTTATTGAAATATATTTTATATACCAAAGAAATTTAGCCTTTAAAGTTATACATTTCAGTGGTTTTTAGTATATTTATGTAGTTGTGTTAACTATCATCACTGTCTAATTCCACAATATTTTCTCACCCCCACAAAAAACCCCACTCCCCTTAGCTATTGCCCCTCATTTTCTCTATTCCTCTCAGCCCCAGGGAGTCATCAGTCTACCATTTGTCTCTATAAATAATGTCTAGTCTAGATATTTCAGACAAATGGAACAACATGAGGTCTTTTGTGTTTAGCTTCTCTCACTTAGCATAATGTTTTCAAGGTTCATTTATGTTGTAACATATATCAGTATTTCATTTCTTTTTATTGCCAAATAACATTCCATTGTGTGGACATACCACATTTTGGCTATTAAGAATTATATCTACGAATAGTGAGTTTTTTCCACTTTTTTGCAATTATGAATAATGCTGCCATGAAGATTTGAGTACAAGTTTTCAGTGTGGACATGTGTTTTCATTTCTCTTGGTATATACCTAAGAGATAAATCACTGGTCATATGGTAGTTCTATGTTTACCCCTTTAAGGGACTGCCAGACTGTCTTCCAAACTGACTGCACCATTTTAAATCTAGTGGGTTTTAAAAAATACAGTTGCTCTTTGGAAGTGTTCCTACTTTGAAAAAACTCCCTTCACATACTAACATTAGATTGATAATAGTTTCATATGGCAGCTATTTGAATGCTGTTAAAGCCTTCTGATTTTTGAAAGAAAAGTGGTACTCTGTACATAATGAGCAATAGCTTGTTTGAAGATCTAAAATCTTTGAAGCAATTCATTAATGTCCAAAGTTAGTTTAGAAAGCTTAAATAATATGCTAAAGGCCATAAACCTGTAGAAGTGATAAAGAGTAAGAAATCTGTTTTAAGACATAGAGTTCCTTCTTAAGGTACTTACACGAAATATTACTTTGTTGTTGTTTTTTTAACTGAAGTAAAATATGGGAAAGTCCACAGATTTTTAGTAAACAGCTGGATAAATGTTTATTTAATTTTGATCTTTGACAGGGGACCTTGTAATAGTTCTCCATGTCGGTCTTCTATCCTAGTTTCAGTCCTTGGACGACTCATTCGGCTGTAATCCAGGAAAGAGACCCAACAGTGGACTACCTAATTTTAATTTATATTCATATTTATTCATTAGTAGTGAATGCGATGGAAGTAATATGAGCTTTGGGAGTCAGTTTAAATAAAACGTTTGAAAAGATTAACTACATCCTGGAATGAAAGAAAATAGATTATTCATATGTTAGAATTTTGGCAACATAGGTATTATTCATAATACTGTCAGGCTCTCTTAGTGTTAGATGAAAAGAGAAAAGAAAGATTGAAGAATTGGGATGACTATTCAGACCAAATATAAGACTATAAACCGGAATAGCAGCCATCAGAAACTTTAGTAAAATTTGAGGACCTATTGGTAATACAAATATTTATTTCTTATTGATGAATTCCAAGAGGAGGTCTTTGTGCAAAGAATTTTCTCTCTCAAATATATGTCAGGACTAAGTAAATATTCTGGTGGAGATTCAGAAGCATGAAGGATTTTTCTTAAGTTATTTACAGCAACTTGCCACGTACTTTGCCAATGAACCAATTTTGTTTTGAAGTTTAGGAAATAATTCACTTTGATGTACTAAGTCTCTTTGTGGGAATAATACCATATTTAGAAGCTATGGTTTCTCTTTGGCTCAGCTTTCTATGGTAAAGATGATTTGAAGGCTGTGGTGTAGAACACAGGCCTTGCCTTGCTAAGCATCACTGTTTTTGCCTGCTTCAGTTACAGCAATACCAATACTACAGTGCAGGCCTGCTCTCCACATATGACCCTTTCTATGAACAACAACGACACCTACTTGGACCCAAAAAAAAGAAATTTAAGGATGAAAAGAAACTTAAAGGTGAGCTTATTGACCTGTCTTCCACATTTACTTATTCTTAGTTTCAGGATTGTGTTTGTCTTCCTGGTACATTTGGATTTTGAATATAATTCATCTGACAGAAATTTGCTTTACCTGGGAAACACTAGTCTCCCTTATCTAATTAGTTGATGTATTATTAACTTTATTTTATACTTGGTTTATGATCTTTTCTAGGATCATGAAGACATAAGAACTATGGATTTCTAGCTAGAATTTTAAGCTAATTAGTATACTTTTTTTTTTCTTCTATACATTCTTTAAATGTTGAAAATGTTCTGGGAATAGAAGAAGTTGGCTATGCACAGGGGAATATAAAGAGTAACTTGAAGTGTTTGGGCACAAGTTATGGTTGTTACTATATGTGGTGATTTTAAATAAATTGCCTCCTGATGATCTTCTGTAGTGTTTTGCATGTTTGTCAGGAAATATCCTTTCCTGTCTTGGTGAGCAGCTGGAAATTGGGAAGGAGATAGGAAGGGAAAGTTAAACTCTTCTGTACAAGGCAGACTCTGTTCCCCTGAAGGTATGATTTCTATTCAGAAAGACTCTTCAGACTTCTTTTCTTTCTCCTACATCCTCCTTGTTAATCTGTTTTCTTATCTTTCACATCCTCCCCCTCTCGTTAGGATTTTGTTCCATGTATGATTTTCTCTTCATAGGTCTTAGCGTCATTTTCAGTTAATGCATTTTTTCTTTATTTCTCTTTCATTACCTTACATTGTCATCAAGTTGAAATGTTTTCTTCCTTTTGATCATTACTTGAGCCCATGATACTTCATAAGCTTTCTTTCCTATTGTTGGGTTCAAAAGAAATTCAGTTCTTAGGTTTTATTCTGTTTCTCTTTCATGTAAACAGAGGGAGTATCCAGTATTCTTTTACAAGGTAGAAAGATTTTCCTCTTGGAATATTCATGGGCCTGACTAGATAAAGGGATAAACATTACCAGCTGCTGGTGGAATGAGGAAAGAACCTTGAATTTTCTTAAAGTGATGAGCTTGTTTTGTGGCTGTCTCCTTTGGAAGGGAAGAAATACAACCTTCTGAGAGTCTGTTTCTTTTGCAGCCAAATTGAAAAAAGTGAAGAAGAAAAGGCGAAGGGATGAAGAGCTTTCCTCTGAAGAATCCCCTCGTCGCCACCACCACCAGACCAAAGTCTTTGCCAAGTTCTCTCATGATGCACCTCCTCCTGGGATCAAGAAGAAGCACTTATCCATTGAGCAGCTTAATGCTCGTCGCAGGAAAGTATGGCTCAGCATTGTGAAAAAGGAACTACCAAAAGTAAGTGAGTGCCTCTGATATAGGCAATGGGAAGAATGTTTTCTCTCCCTGTCCTCTAAAGAGGAATTATTAAGAGCTAGATACCTTCACAGAGTCTGGAAGTGAGGCTAATCTTTTAGAATTAAAGAAGTGCTGAGTAAGTACTCTCTTCAGTTAACTATTTTTCTAAAATATGATCAGAATTCACAAGACAATTGTGTGACATTTCTTGCCTCATCCCCCCAAAATAACCTCTTTGAAGAAGGAGCATAATTTTCTTACATATAGCAATGAAAATTGACAGTAAATAGGTGATAATAGAGGGGAGATTTGTTTCTTAGAGGATTTATGAACATTTGGATGTTACTGAATAATCACAGGCATTAGAAGAAAATAGGAATGATTGAAGAGAAAAATATATAGTCATTCTTTTTACTCTTTAAATAAGTGGTGCTGGGACAACTGGGTAGCCAGTTGGAAAAGATAGAATAGATCTGTGTGAGATACATGTACTCTAAATGGATTCGAAATCTCCATGTAAAAAATGAAACCATCCAAATACTAGGAGAAAACAATTGCATTCCTATTTAACCTTTGTGTAGGAAGAGTTTCCAACTGTATCTCAAGAAGATATTGATAAATTTACACAAAATAAGTTTTGCTTGACAAAAGATAACTGGCAAGTTGGGAGAAAGAAATTATTTACATTGTATACCATGGTCAAAGCTGTAATATTTCTAATATATAAAGAACTCTTAAATAAGAGGGCCAGAAGACAAGTTGAATAGACAAATGGGAAATGATACACAGCATGAATACACAGTTCACAAAGCAAGATATAAAAATGGCCCTCTAACTTAGTAAAAAGATTCAAAGTGTCTCATAATTGGAATCATACAAATTCAAATAACACCTTAACACGATTTGTCACCCATCACACAGGTAAAATTTAAAAATATGACAACACATTCTGTTAAAGAGTCTGTGGGGAAATAAGCACTCTCATGCTTCTAGGAATGCAAATTGGAGAGTACTGTTCTGGAGGGAAAGTTTGGCAATACCTGGTAGTGTACATATGTACTTACCTTTCAAACCAGCACTTTCACTTCCAGGAATGTACTCTGAAGCTAAACCTCCAAAAATATAAAAATAACATGTAAACAAGGTTATTTATTGCAGCATTATTTGTAAATGCAAAATAATGGGAAAAACTTAAGTGTCCATATGTGGGGCTTAAATTACACAAAGGTGTATCTACACAGTGGATTATTACACTGCTATTAAAAAGAAAGAATGAGGAGGAACTCTCAACTACTATGAAGCAATTTCTAACACATAAGTGAAAAAAACAAAATGCAAACAAGTTTCTAGAATGTTTACTCTTCACATATTAAAAAAAGGAATAAAAGAAAATATACAAATATCTGTTCATTTGTGCAAAAGAGATTCAAGAAGCATAAACCAGAAAATAAAATGATTGATTCCTTATAGGGGAAAGGTGGGAAAAGGGTAGAAATAAGGGAAGGAATGGGAATAGGGTGGCAGGGATGAATAGGAGAGAGACTTTGAGTACATCTTTTTGTATAGGGCTGACTTTTAGAACTGCAATAATGATTTACGTATTCCTGACATATACCACCCAAATAAACAAAACAACTAAACCAACCAGCACGTAGGTAAGGACGGAGGTTGGGAACATGTGTGGGCAAAATGGAATAAGAACAGGAACAAATGAACTTAATTGTATTAGAAATGAGTTAACAATCAAGTTGCAGTGAGTGGAGATTAAAAAATTCACCTAAGTAACTGAGGAAAAAGTATTTTGACTGGATATGTAAGGCTAAGACCAAAAGAGCTATACATAAATGCCATATTGACACAGTAAAAGCGTTTCTCACAGGAAAATGAGTTAGCAATTTAGAAACTTATTTTATGTGTATACTGGGATTGGACAAATAAATATATTGTAGATGAGAGCCAGTCTCTCTTCTGTCGAAGAAAGAAGTTATAAGGAAAAGGGGACAGCTAAAATGAAGCCTGTGAAGTTTGGAGTCAGAGATAGCAGTATAAATTCATGGCTTTTTATATAGATTTAGGTAGATACAAGCAAAGATAGTTGGGTGTGTATACATGGATTAGTTTGCATACATTTTTTTTTCTAGTTCTCTTTGCTGAAAGGGCCTAAGAGCAATGATACCCTAGTAACAATGAGGGTACCTAGTATGGAGATCTTAATTTCTTAACACTTTTTATTTTTGAACAAAAGGAAACAAGGCTCTGCGGAGAGGCAGTTTATTCTGGAATTTGGCAGGGGAAAAATACAAGATGAGCCTTAAATATCTTGTGGTACCAGAAAGTAAGGAAATTCCTGAACAAAGATGGAGGGCTTGTCAAAATAATACAGCCAGCCTGAAGGTAGCTGCTCATGGGAAAATCAGAATAATTTGAGCAATAAAATGAAATAATGCTGGATTTTAGTTCAGTAAAAGAAATATTGTTGTTATAAATAAATAATTGAATAAACAAAAAGGTGAGGTAAAAGGGACAACTCTTCCTTACAGTAGAATTCCAGTTAATAAGTATAGAAGGAAGGAAGGAAATAATTATTAGGCAAACACTGCAGTAATAAATGTTGCAGACTGGATTCACTGATGAATGATAAAATTAGGGGGGAAAATTAGAGGAAAAACAATTTGCATAGTTTCAAAGCATCTGCCCCAGCATACATACTTGCACTAAGGAAAAGAAAATAAATATAGTGGTAAAAACCGGTAGAATGCACCTTAACCAAACAATCGAAGTAAACATCACAAATGATAGGAATTTTGACATGAACTCCTTGTTGTAATACACTGTGGTGTTCTTTCCAAAATGTATAATGTATAAGATCCTGGAACAGGAAAAGGATATCAATGGGAAATTGTTGACATTGAAATGAGAACTGTGGTTTAATTAATATTTTACCAGTGTTAATTTCCTTTCTTAATTGTACTATGGTTATATAAGATGCTAAAATTAGGCAAAGCAGGGGGAGGGATGTCGGGGAACTGTACTATTTTTTTGCAAATTTCTGTAAGTCTAAAATTAGTTCAAAACAAAAAGTTTAAAAAAATATATGGCAAGAATAATGCAAGGAACTGCCATGTATTCTTTACTTATATTTAGTAGTTGTTTTCCTCATTTGCTTTTGTTACATAAATGCATACTTTTTTCTTACCCATTTTGAAGGTTTGAGACTTTGTGCTCAACATAATAATTCAGTGTATATTCCCTAAGAAAAATGACATCTTCTCATATATAACCACAGTGCAATTATAAAAACGATCTGATCCATAGACCAATTCAGATTTCCTCAGTTGTCTCAATAATGTTTTCTATAGCAGGGGTCCCCAATCCCTGGGCCGCGGACCCGTACCAGTCCGTGGCCTGTTAGGAAACCGGCTGCATAGCAGGTGAGCGGCCAGCGAACAAAGCTTAAAGCTTCATCTGTATTTGCAGCCGCTTCCCAGCACTAGCATCACTGCCTCAGCTCCACCTCAAATCATCAGGCTTTAGATTCTCATAGGAGCGCCAGTCCCTGGTGCCATAAAAGATTGGGGACCACTGCATAGTGTTTTTTTCTTTCCTGATTCAATCCAGGATCCAATCTAGGACTACATATTACATTTATTTTTATGTCTCTTTAATATCCTTTAATCTGAAACAATTTCTCAGCCTTCATCTTTCATGACATTGCTATTTTTGAAGAATATAATAAGCCTGTTTGTAGAATGTTTCTGAATTTGAGTTTGTATCCTGTTACCTTATGATTAGATTTGGGTTATACATTTTTTGGCAGTATTACCAGGAGAATGATGTGCCCTTGGTATATCATATCAGGTACATGTCTATCCCAATATTGGTGTTACTAGCTTTGATCCCTTGGTAAAGTGTTTTTTCTCTCTCTATTGTACAATTGCTAGTTTTTTTTTTTTCCCACTAGCAATTAGTATTTCTAGAGAAAGTTTATGACCATTCTTGATGAGAAAAATTATGGGAGAAACCTGTTTTGTACCTGGTGAAGAGGCTTTAGGTGATGCCGCTCAGCACCGCCTTTTCTGTGTTTTCTCCCACATCAAATAAACAGTCATGAGAAATTGTTTCTTTATTGAGGTTTTTTTTTTTTTTTAAACTGAAATGGAAGACATAATAAACAGCTCAAGACGATTGTAGGTTGCTGAGTCACCTTGTGTTAGGTCTGCTTCAGAATTTCTTGTTGGAGAAGATGAGGCTTAAATGGTGGCAGAAATTGAGTAATAGTGGTAGCAGGCTTTCCCTGGCTAGAGGTGGGGCTAGAATCACAAACTAGGAAGCTAGTTTACATTTGACAATTTTTATATCTGAGTGCCCTTCTTTTTCAGCTTTTTTGCAAATCAGCCCTGGAAAGCAATGTGTTTTAATCAGGGTGGTGCTAGGGTTATAGGGTATGTTGTTACATTTTTCTAGTCCACTTCAAGCCTTAAATACAACTTAAATTCTTTCCAAAAGTATACAGAAGACTAAGGCAGCCACAGCACTAGCTTATTCTTTTTAATGCTGCTTTAGTAGCTTTCTGTGTGATTCTGAGTCAGCAATATATCTTGAATATGCTTGGCTTGATGTTTTATTTTTTTAACCCTGGAATTGAGTGTTAGTCTGCACAATCTCTTTTCAAAAAATCCTAAATGACATCTTATTTTTAAATATTTTAGGCCAACAAGCAGAAAGCTTCAGCTCGTAACCTGTTTCTCACCAATAGCCGAAAGGTAAAATAGTAGTTTTATATTTCCCATTTTATGTTTTGCTGGAATGTGTTCTTGTTCTTTAGATCCATGCTTTCTGCTTTTGTCTCTTGCGATCTGTTGATAATGAATCTAATAGTATTAAGAGAGTTTCTAAATGTTCTCAATCTGTTTTATAAATAAAAGTACTCTTCCTCATCTTTCTGGTATTTGAATCTTTTTGGATAAGATCATAGTCTGCTTTGATTCCTTGGGCAGATATGGAATTGTCCTGATCTCAGTCTCTTCATCTAAGAAGCTGTTATATTAATACTTTCTCTTAGGGGAAGTAACACAACTTTCTTTGAGACTTATGAGGATTAGATGAGGTAATGTTACTAGTTATATTTCCCTAGGCTAGTCAGTCACTCATCCTTGGTTTACTCATCTATAAAATGAGGATGATGATAATAAAAACTTTATAGGTTTTTGTGAAGAATAAATTAGATTAATATATTGTAATCTTAGAATGTTGCCTAGCATATAACAACCATTGATAGCTATTATTCTTATTAGTGTGTGTAATAACACTTTGTAACTTCCGAGCACATCTCAAGTCATTATACTTTTTTTTTTTTTTTCAATTTCTAAGGCATTGTGCCTGTACACTTTTCATTCCTGGTATTATCTCAGGGTCTGGTACTGGGTTACAGTACTCTACAAGGACATTAATCAGATTGGGAAAGAAAGAGGCATGGCCATAGGAAGATTGTGTGCACTGAACAGACTGAGGAATGCTGTAGCTGGGAGCCCAGGAAGCACTGGCCTTGGTGTTGGGTCCTTCTCCATTGTGATAACGTTGTTGTCTGTAGCTCGCCCACCAGTGCATGAAGGAGGTACGTCGAGCCGCCTTGCAGGCCCAGAAAAACTGTAAAGAGACCTTGCCTCGTGCCCGCCGGCTCACCAAGGAGATGCTTCTGTACTGGAAGAAGTACGAGAAGGTGGAGAAGGAGCATCGTAAGCGTGCAGAGAAGGAAGCCTTAGAGCAACGGAAATTGGATGAGGAAATGCGGGAGGTAGGACAATAGCATAAAAGTTTGAAAATCCTAATTGCTGCAACTATATCAAGAGTTCAGTTTGCACTTCATAAATTATAAGTCTAACCAGTGAAATTGTTGAAAACATGTTTTAAGACATAACTTTGAGGATAGTGATTTTTGTCAAGTAAACCAGTTCTGTTTTTATTCTTTCAGTAAGGCCCTCTTCCTTGGCCTTCACCTCTCTTCTATGCTAATTTCCTCTGTTCTCTGCAGCCTTATTATTTTGTATATTTCTGGAGGACCTCAAACAAACAAACAAAAAGAATCTGGAGGACCTCAAACAAAAAAAAAAAAAAAGAAAGAAAATGAAAACATCTTATAGCTTATCTTGGCTTGGTTCCAGGTGCTGGCTGCAGTTTCGATTTGTTGGAAGATCAGGGCTTGTTGCCACATTTAGGGCCAAACTGGGACAATGGACAACTAGCCCAGTTTTCTGAGACCCACCTCACCACCTCTTTTGGTATTTCAACTTGCAGCTAGTATTCTTGCTAAGCCTGATGTCAGCAGATGTAGGCTGAGTATGTTGTTCAGGGAAGCAAGAAAAAATACAGTGATACAATTACTGTATTGCCATTGGTAAACAAGTTAGATGAGTGGAAAGAAAGGTGAGGTCTGGAGAAAGGAGAGAGTCAAAGGATTGGATGATGCTTTCTTTGAATGTAGGTAGTATTCTTGTCAAAGCAGTGCTGCAGAGCCTCTTCTGAGCTTTTGACCTTCCCTCCTTTATCACACCTTTGGTGACCTGCAAGATAAACATATTATTGAGTTAGTAAACATTGGTTGCTATCGGGAATACTAACTGAGTTTAGAGGCATTTGCAATTTACAGATCTTGAAGTTTTACAAGTGGCTTGGCTTATGATCTAGGTTTGTGAGATTTTCTCTCAATTATGTTGATAGCTAACTGATGAGAGTTTCATCTGTGGTTATATTGACTTTTGTGTGAATTTTTTCTGAACTTTTGATTTTTATAATTCCTTTAATTTCCTTCGTTCATTTAAACATATAGTTGCTTTCTTTAAAGTGAAAGAAAGCATTACTCTTTTTTTTTTTTCTTAATTTAGAAAGGTTTTCTTGACAGTACTTTAGCTTTGGAACATGAACATTTGTATCTACTGTGAAAAATAAACTCAGTTTTTTCTCAAAATCTCTTTCAAACTTTCTTGTAACTTAAATCTGTGTCAAGTGCTATAATACCTCAGATAGAAAGAATAGTTTTATATAGCATACTTTAAGACTTGTGTCCTTTCTTGGCCTTGTCCCATATTTTATTGTTGGTTTTATTTGGGGGAGGTAATCTAAGGATAAACTGAATACACTTCATAGGAATTTTATTATAGAATAGTTGATGCAAAATAATGACTCAGTTTTATGTTTATTGTGTATACTATATTTCATGTAATTTGGTCTTTTGGAGGGTTTGTTTACTCATTTTATTATTTTGATGAATTTTATTTATTGACACAACGATTATTTTCCTTTTCAGGTTATTTCAAAGGCACTTGGAATTCAATTTTTTCACACTAAGAAAAGTATGCTTTTGTGTAGATATTTGGTCTATGTACATATTTTGTAGCTATCTTTATTACAGATGAACAATAGATTGTACTGGAGAGCATCTCCCCCCCACCCCCTTTGATTGGCTTCTTATTCTCAATACTTCCTGCATTGACTTTCAGAGTAATTTATAGTTCCTAGTCACTTATTTTGATTTTTCATGTTAAAGAAGAGTTTTTGCCACGTTTACATTTTTAAAACTAATAAAGTGTACCACCCATGTTATGAAATTGAAGTTTGTTGTTTGAATTTAGTTGGCATTTCAGTGCCTCTAAAGAAAAGTAATACAGTAAAGAAATAAGCATTTTAGACAGAAACCTAATGGAGAAAAGATTTCATATTATAAAGGAAAGCAAAAAACATAGATTATTATTAGACTATAAGTGAAAGTTATTATTTGCTTTTAGTATTGCTGATTTGGTTATTATAAAACAGTTTATTAGCAATTTCTACCTTTCTAAAGGTAAAGAATTTGTAAAGGAATTATATGCAAACTGTATATAGGTTTGGTGAATTCTGCTGATTACCCTTCGTATGTGATTGATGGTGTGACTATCTTCACTTTAACATTTTCTCTCTTTAGGCTAAGCGGCAACAGCGAAAACTGAACTTCCTAATCACCCAAACAGAGTTGTATGCCCATTTCATGAGCCGTAAACGAGACATGGGCCATGATGGGATCCAGGAAGAAATCCTAAGGAAACTGGAAGACAGTTCTACCCAGAGACAAATTGACATTGGTGGAGGGGTGGTAGTTAACATCACACAGGAGGATTATGGTGAGTTCTGAATCAGAAGTTAGAGGAAGTAGGTTATACACATTATTAATTCTTGCAAGTTTTGTTTTGGTTTATAGGTAATATTGATCTATAAAGGGGAATTTATTGTATTAGAGTAGGAAAAGTGTAAATGTTTCTATAAAACAAGTATGTAAAATAACTTTGATTAAAGAATTTGAATAGGAAAGGGTGAAATTATATGATCTTGCAAGTTTGGGAATATTTTATATTTTGATTTCTTAGTAGAAATAGAAGGTATTAAATCAGAAGAATTCAATGAACATGTCTCAGCGGAGAAAATCACCTCTTACAAGGTTCTTGGTGATACAAGTCAAGCATGAGAAAGAGACTGATCACTTTGTGTTTTTTTGTGATCACAGGGGGAGGGTGGAATTGAGTTAAAGTTTATAGAAGAATTTCACAGAGAATAGTGATCAAGATCATTTGAGCTAAGAATAAAAGAATGAGAGTGCTTCAGAGTATCTTAGGGGTTACACATGTCTGTATTTCTTTTGGAATAGTTTCATCCAGCATAAATGTATTACAATTTTGAATTCTTATTGTCTTGCTTTCCTGGCTTTGGTGGTGTTTCATGCAAGAAACCCAGGATTAGGAGACTGGATCTCAGTCTTTGGATGATTTTGTGAGATGGCTTTGGCTGTTGGAGACCCTAGCAGTCTTCTGCCTCCATTTTCACTTCTGGGTCCTTATCTTTGTCAAATAATTTGAGTCTTTTCCCTCACCTTCCATGAGCATAGGGATCAATACAATGGGGAGTCAGGGACTCACATGTGTTGGTGTGAACTGCATCTTTTAAAGAACTTAATGAGGTATAATAACCTGTAAGTTTTTCCTTTTCAGATAGTAACCATTTCAAAGCCCAGGCCCTGAAAAATGCTGAAAATGCTTACCATATTCATCAGGCTCGGGTGAGTCTTAAAAATAAAAAGATAAACTGTAATAAGCCCTGGAAATACCCCATAACCTTTTACTTGGGTGGTTTTCCTTTAGCTTTAATATTTTCAATTAAACACATTGGCGAATGTGTCTACGTATAGGTAATTGTGTATTGCATAGGGGATGTGTCTGTTTTAGAGCAGTAGGAGTTCCTAAATGCAAGAATTCATTTGTCTAACATTTAGGAGTGTGTTGTTAGAAGCTAGGACAGTGTGTATTATTTTTTGTCCTCTTGAATAATCATGGGAAATACAGTAGGAAATGAAGTATTAGATTCATTGAAAAGACCACATTCTTGCTTGTTAAGTGAGCTATATCATGCCTAAAGAAAACTAAGTTAGTATCTTCTTTCACTTTGGTAATAATTTGTTTGTTAATGATAAGTTGATATTTAATGAAACCAGAAAAAATGCAATTAGATTGAAGAAAACACAGTTTAATATACTGCATAGGACCTTGTCTCCACCAACTTCAGCCAAATTTTATGTCAAAACTTTAATAAATTCCTTGATGAAGTGAGTATGTACAAGGCTTAGCATCTGCATACTTTTAACATAATTTTAAAATTAATTTAAAAATATTAGTAATATACTTTAATGTATTACACATTATACTGTCAGATAATATTATCAGAAATTTTGTTCCACTTAGCACAAAATAGATGTTGTTATTATGAATTTTATTTGAATTTAATTTTTTTCTTATATTTTCCTTTTAATATATTTTTATTTCCAGACAAGGTCATTTGATGAAGATGCAAAAGAAAGTCGAGCAGCTGCCCTGCGGGCAGCAAACAAGTCTGGCAGTGGGTTTGGGGAGAGTTACAGCTTGGCAAATCCATCTATCCGGGCTGGTGAGGATATTCCACAGCCCACAATTTTTAATGGCAAATTAAAAGGTTATCAGCTGAAAGGCATGAATTGGTTGGCCAATCTCTATGAACAGGTGAATTTTAGAACAATGTTATATCCATTCTCTTTCATTTGTCACCGGTTTTCCTAAAGCCATTGGTTCAGTGTATTGGGAAATGAGCACAGGATAATGTTTTAGGTTTCATTTCTTTTTAAAAAAATTTTTTATTAAAATATAGTTAACATACAATATTATATTAGTTTCAGGTGTATACCATAGTTATTCAACATTTATACACCTGAAGAAGTGATTACCAGGATAAGTCCAGCAATCATCTGACACCATACAGTGCTATAACAATGTTATTGACTATGTTCCCTGTGCTGTACACAATATCCCCATGATTTATTTGTTTTATAAAAGGAAGTTTGAATCGTTTATTCCCCTTCATCTCCTCCCCCACTTTTTGATTTTTCAGTTACAGTCGAAATTCAGTATTATTTTTTATTAGTTTCAGGTGTACAGCATAGTGATTAGACATTTGCATTTCATTCCTTTAAAAAGCTTTATCTGTTGACAAGAGTCAGAAAAATGTCTCTATATTTTTAACTCGGTGATTTTATTGGAGAATATTTATATCATGTATATAGTTTGTCTTAAGTGGTCTTGGTAATCCTGGTTGATTGCTTTTGTGCCTAGATTAGATTAGCTAAAAAACTAACTGGTTTTTGCCTGTTGCGGCAGTGAGAAACAGTGCCGAAGCTGGGTATCTCTAATCACTTTTGTTTGAACAAGTCAACATTTTGGTTATTTCTTTTTGGCAGTAGTAGATTGAACCCTGTATGGTGGAACGTGAGAGGTGTTGACTGTATTTTCTTTTCTAGGGTATTAATGGCATTCTTGCGGATGAAATGGGCCTTGGTAAAACAGTACAGAGCATTGCTCTTCTGGCCCATCTGGCTGAGGTGAGTTAGATGCAGTCTTACCATTTTCCTCTCTCTAGCTCTTAGGATCGTTTTCCATTGAGAATCAGCCATTATCAAGTGCTATACTAGGCTCTGTAGCATACCAAGGCAGTAGGACTTGTTCCTTGCCTTCAAGACCTTTTCAGAGTGACACAGTGTGATGAAACAATTTGATTTTGAAGACGACTAGGACAACTTGTGAGCATGTCTGGTTTTGAAACTTACCACGTCCACCTCTAGTTGAGAACCACCTGTGTAGTGGCAAATATACCTTATAGTTAGATCAGAGAACCTGAATTCACATCTTAACTAGTAGTATAAACTTAGGCAATTCACTTAACCTCTTTGACCTGACTTTAACTCTGAAGTTGTTTTGACTTCTGCAAAGTGGAGATAATATCTACTTTACAGGGGTTTTGTGAGAATTAAATGAGAAACTGTGTAAAAGCAAAAGCTCTGTACCCATTAAATAATAGTAAAATTGTTATCTAGTATAGGAGAAAGCAAGTCAGTATGTTGCAAGTGCTTTGTGAATGATATGAATTAGAACCTATCAGAGGTAGTAGGGGCAATAATTTCTTGGTCTTCTTTCTTGCCTGTGTTATTAACATAGGGTATTATCATTGGGTGTGCAGATATAGTAGATAGGCAACATTTTTTGTTACAATGTACTTATTAAACTGCTTTTATTGTGAATTATTATTTTGAATTAAATATCTTTAGTTTTCCTACAGTTGGCTAAACCATTTTTTCTGTTTCAGAGAGAGAACATTTGGGGACCTTTCTTAATAATTTCACCTGCTTCTACACTTAACAATTGGCATCAGGAATTTACTAGATTTGTTCCTAAATTCAAGGTAAAAATTACTCCAACATAAAATTTTGTTGCTCTTTAAAATAAACTTTCCGACTCTCTTGTTGCCTTACTTATTGTTTATAATAGTTTTTAATGCCATTTTTTTTTCCAGAATAACTTACATACATTGCCTATAAAAGTTACTGATGGGAGCCGTAAGAGAGCATGTTACATCTTTATGTTTCATAAGTAAGAAAGCCAAAGTCCAATTTGAGTGACTTGCTGCATTGGCCACATGAATTGACACTTTTAGTCAAACTACCATAATAGAAAATACCTACCTTGCTCGTTTAACATAGATATTTGGCAGATCATCGGCATATATCCTATAGTTTATGGCATTTTTGTCGTGCCCTCCCCCCAAAGTATTTATAAATAATCCATTTTCTTTATCCTACAAAGCCAGATCTTTAGTCTTGGTCCAGATTAGTAGTGTCTAAGGTAGGTCACACGAAAGTTGATTTTAACTCATTCAGAGGAAAAGAATTAAGGTTGAAGTAGGAAGTGATCAGTAGGGAAATATGTTACATCAAAGTGGGTAAGACATGGACAAGATTTAAGTAGAGTTTAATTATGGAAAGTTGTTGGGATATAAGAAGATGGGTAGGATTTATTAAATTGATTGTTTGCAAGTAAAAGTGGGGAAATGAGTCAAATGTGTTCTTTCCCTAAAGGGATAATGACATTGCATGGTGAGGATTTTTTGGAGATTGTATATCAAGAGATACTGACATCATCTCATTGAATTTGGGGCTCCATAATAATCATGAATTCCATGCCATTTAAAAGGCATACAGGATACGTTTGTGATATGGGAGGCAAATGTTTTTCCTTACACGTTATAAGGAATAGGATGTGTCTGGGGCATTTCCTTCTTTGGCCGATAGATGGCAATATAATACTACTTATATCATTGTTACCTCCCCCTTTGACTTTACACCTATAAACTGAAACTGAGCTTTCATTTGCATGTTGAGCTTCTTTTTGATACTGTAGTTTACAGTCAGTAGTAAGACATAGCCTTTGAGCCAATTTCAGTTGTCACTTGTCCTAATTTTTTAAAATTGTGATAAAACACACATGACATAAAATGTACCAATTTAAAGTGTACAGTGTAGTAGCATCAAGTGTGTTTACAGGGTGGTGCAATGATCACAGCTATCTGGTTGCAGCATCTTTTCATCATCCCAAACAGAAACCTCCCCATTAAGCGGTCACTCCTTAATTCTCCTTTCCCTCCGGACCCTGACATTACCACAATCTTTCTGTTTCCATAGACTTCCTTTTTCTGGATATTTCATATAACTGGAATCATATGATATATGGACTTTTTTGTCTGACTTTTTCTTTTCACTTAGCACAGTGTTTTCCAGGTTCATCTGTATTATAGATTGTAAAAAGGACTTCATTCCTTTATACAACTGAAAAATATTTTATTATGTGGATATACCATATTTTCTTTATCCATTCCTCTGTTGATGGATATTATTTGGTCGTTTTCACCTTTTGGCTATTGTCAATAGCACTGGTATGAACATTCATGTGTAAGTTTTTGTTTGAACATGTGTCTTGTTTTTCAGTTCTTTTGGGTATATACTTAGGAGCAGAAATAGTCATTCTGTATTTGACTTATTGAGGAATCTGCCACCTGTTTTTTTTTCCTTTTTTTTACAGTGTACATACTAAGAATAGTTTTTACACTTTTTAATTGTTGTTTTAAAAAATATTTTATAACAAATTATGTATGAAACTTAAATACATATTAGAACACAGCCATATTTTTTTGTTTATATATCAGTTGTGGCTGCTTTCTCATTACAACAGCAGAGTTGAGTAGTTGTGAGAGAGATTGTTTGGGCTACAAAGTGGAAATATTTACTACTTGGCCATTTACAGAAAGAGTTTGATGACCTCTGTTCTGTTGATTTCTTGTTCCTATTGCCATTACTCCTTTAGATTTTCAGAAATTAGACGCAGACTCAGCTCAGGTTTATAGTTACGTTACATTCAAAAGGTACTTAGATCTATGATGATAACATCTGAAAGTTCTTTGTTTTTTTTGTTTTTTTTTCTGTTGTTGTTAAATATCTGAGTAACATTTGTCTTACTATTCTAGTGTGGTCAGTGTCTCTTGACTTTTCCCTGTGAAATACACTTTACATTTTTCATGTAGTTAATGTACCATTTTTCATCCTTGAATTGGCTAGTCTATGTGTTTTCTATTCTATTCTTATGTTCTTTTTTGGTAAATTTTTAGGTTTCTAATGTCTTGAAGTAGAGCTTAGATTGTTAGTTTTCAGCTTTTCCTGATATATGCATTTAAGGGTATTAATTGCTTTCTAAGTAAGACTAGCCATCTCAAGGTTTGATGAGTCACATTTTCATTGTCTTTCAATTAAAAATAATGTTTAGCTTCTACTGCAAGTTCTTATTTGACTCATTAGTTTATTTAAAAGTGTGGTTCTTAATTTCCAAACAAAGGATGGTTTTTCTAGGTACCTTTTTTGTTATTAATTTATAGCGTAAATCCACTGTGATAAGAACACATGCTTTTTGCGATTTTAACCATTTGAAATCTGTTGAACTTTGCTTTTGGCCCAGCATATAGTCAGTTTTTATAAATATTTCATGTGTGTTTGAAGATAATAGATATTCTGCAGATGTTGAGTATGGTTTGTATATACATTGATTTGGTTTAGATTGTTAACTAGTTCAGCCCTTCTGTATCTTTACTGATTCTTTTGTCTGCCTGTCCTATTACTGACTGAAAAAGGTGTGTTAAAATTTTCCACAGTTATGGATTTATCCATTTTGATTTTCTTCTATTTTTGCTTTATATATTTCAAGGCTGTGAGATATACATAAATTTATAATTATAATCCTAGTGAATTGAACCTTTAATTATGAAATTCTCTTTAAGACATGCCTTGAAATATATTTTCTCAGATATTAAATAAATAAACTTTGTTATTTTGATTAGTGTTTTACATGGTACCTTTCCTTTCCTTTTAAACATTTTGTATCTTTACATTCTTACCTTTTATTTGGAATATTTGTGCTTACTTTTAATATAACTATTGATTTTTTTAAAAACAACAAAAGACATCAAACTACAAATTCAAGAAGCACTTTGAGCCACATATGAGTAGAAAGATGATAACTTACTTTTAAGATTGTCAGTAGGCAATAACCTATATATTGGTCTTTTTTTTTTTAGGTGCTACCATATTGGGGAAATCCTCATGATAGAAAAGTCATCAGGAGGTTCTGGAGTCAGGTAACTTTCAGTTTACTGCATATATATGTACACATATGCAGTCATCCTTTCTCCAGTTGATTTCAATAATTTCTCATATATAAAATCTTATATATTTCTTAGCACAAAGCAAGTCAACTTTTTTCTTTTACATTGCTTTTCCTATTAAAGGCAATCAGCTAGTTTTGAAATCCATGTTTAAGAATTTTTTTGTTTAGTAACCTGAAAACTATTTTTAACATGATTTGTAATTAAGGTGACTACTTTAAAAAGTTATGGTTTAATTTATTGTACATCTGCCACATGGGAGAAGCACATCTTTAGAATTTCTTGGCCTTAGAATATACAATCCATTCCTTGTTCCCTTATTATGAATTGTTACGTATCTCTTTTCACCCTTCCCCTCTTATATTTACAGAAGACCCTTTATACTCAGGATGCCCCCTTCCATGTAGTTATCACCAGCTACCAGCTGGTGGTGCAGGATGTAAAGTATTTCCAGCGGGTCAAGTGGCAGTACATGGTATTGGACGAGGCTCAGGCGCTCAAGAGTAGTTCCAGGTAACATGAGCAGTAGAAATCGAACTCCATGTGCTGAGTATATGTAGATATATAGTATATGATTACAATTGACCCTTGACAACAAGGTGGTTATGGGTGCCAATCCCTACCCTATAGCTCCACACCCTGCAGTTGAAAATCTATGTATAACTATTGACTCTCCAAAAACTTAACTACTAATAGCCTGCTGTTAACTGGAAATCTTACTGATAACATAGAGTTAATTAAAACATATTTTTATGTTATGCATTTTATATTTACTATATTCTTACAATAAAGTAAGCTATAGAAAAATGTTACTTAGAAAATCATAAGGAAGAAAAGGTACATTTACTGTATTTATTGAAAAAAATCCACATGTAAGTGAACCCACTCAGTTCAAACCAATGTTGTTCGAGAGTCAACTGTGTCTATATAATATATACACACATATGAATAAAGATCAGAGGTTTCGGAACATGGCCATGGTGTTGTCTCTTCATAAGCCATGTGTATAACCAGAAGGCAGAAATTCTCTTTTTTATTTTTCATTGAACATAATGTTTAGAATACAAGGATTTTTCTCAGTTTCTATCTTTAGTCAATAATTATGATATTTTAATAGGCCTTTGTTCTTTAGGGAAATTTTTTGTGGAGGAAGGGGCATCTGCTCATTCTTGAGGGTTTATTTTAGACAGGAGGTCTTAGTAGGAAATAGAATGTTCTATTATGTGGATTGAAGGTTCTGTCTGCCTTATGCAAGTTGTCTTAGCCACTGGGTGTTTATTAGATCCCCAAGAATCCTTTTATTGGAAGTTATATGTTCAAAATGTTCTGATACCTTTAAGGTTCCAAACTGATTAGTTAATGAGTGCTTAGCTATAAAGTGTTAGTCAGTGGTCTTAAACCTTGGGTTTGATACATTTTTATCAACTCTTAGCACATAGGACTTTCTTAAAGGTCCATGTTAACTGGCAGTATAATATTTTCCACGGAACTTTTTATGCTCTAAAGGGCATTACTTCATACTGTATTCTTTTCATTTTAAAGCTCCCTACTATACATAAGTGCCTTATAATGAAACGGTTTGTGTCAACACAAAGAGGAGTTTATCAAAGCAAAAAGGATCCTGCTTTGTCTATTTGAGAGCTTTTTTTCCCTAAACTCTAATACCATATTTTCAGTATAGAGAAGTTAATTCCTCTGAAATTTCCTGTCCTCAGCTTTGTTGTATAATATTTTTCAATAGTGTACATGGTGGGGTACTTGAGCCTGAGTGTTTGTTATTTTTTTAAAAAGCATTTTTAGAAATATGGGGTCTTGGTAGGGTAAAGAAAGATTTACTGCTAATTTGGAATTTCCAATTTATCATATTGGACAGCGTTCGTTGGAAGATCCTCTTGCAGTTCCAGTGTCGGAATCGACTTTTGCTAACTGGGACCCCCATTCAGAACACCATGGCAGAGGTAGGCACTAGTAAAGATTTTAGTCTTACATCTGCATTAAACAAAGTGTCCAGCACAGAATAGAATTCTTTACACATGTTCCCCTGTAGTGTCACTGCTCTGTACAAATTATAATCCCCACATAAAAGGAAGAATTACAACATAGCTTGCTCAGTAAACATAAAAAAATTGGGGGTTTTTTGGCATTGTTCTTATTTTTTTTTATTATTTGGCAAAAGGCAAATATATTACTTATTACTTTGTATTATATAATAGTGGCCATATTAGGAATGCTACCCATCTAATACAGAGATGTTTTTATGCTAGAATGAAAGGGTAATATTCTTTAAAAGTGAGAGAAGTTAAAAATTTTTTCCTTAGGAATGATAACTGATCATCTACAACAGGGGTCAGGAAGCTTTCTATAAAAAGCCCGATAGTAAATAATTTAGACCTCATAGGCCATGCATACAGTCACTGTTACAACTATTTAACCTTGCCATTGGCATGTGAAAGCAGCCATAGATGATACATAAATGAATAGGGATGGCTATATTCCAGTAAAATTTTATTTTTAAAATAAACAGCAATACCAGACTTAGCACAACAGACTATAATTTGTTGACCCTGATATAGTTTTTATTAGCCAGTTATGCTACCTCAGATTGTGATCAATTGTGGAATGGAGTGTTTAAATATATATAAGATCTTTAAAACTATACCACTACAAAATCTGAAGATTTGCACTTTCAGACTTAGTTCGAAAAATAACCACATTTTGCTATACTACCTTATAGAATTAGGATTGGTTGATGAGTCATGTGCTTACACATTTTTTTGTTGTTGTTTTTCTCATTCCGTCACATATATACATGTACCTAGACACAAACATAACACACATACTTGCAACTTTCGTACTCTTTCTTTCTCCAAATCCTCATTATATCCTCACACACTGTCATTTTGTTGCTCTACAGCTATTTCATTTTTCTTTTGTTTCTAGCTCTGGGCTCTGCTGCATTTCATTATGCCAACATTATTTGATTCACATGAAGAATTTAATGAATGGTTTTCCAAGGACATTGAGAGCCACGCCGAAAACAAATCCACTATTGATGAGAGTGAGTACTGTTATGAATTTTATTCTACTTAACCAGTGTAGGAACCATGTACTTGTATGTTTTCTTCTATGTGAAGAAATTTTCTTGTGTACATAGAAGGTTCGGGGCTGGGGGAAATTTTATCTTTCATAGAATAATTATGTAATTTGATTATGTTTAAAAGAGTCAAAAAAGGACTAAGTCAGGTCATGTTGCTGTATTGGCTAATCAAGGCAGAACAGGCACAGTCATAGAGTACATTTTGGCTTACAGAATTTTCCACACAGATTTTGAAAAATTCCTATCAGAATTATATTCTTTGTGATGGGGTTTTTTCCTGTGATAAAGACTGAAAATATTAGAAGAGTCATTTTTGTTATTTTCTATCTATGTGAGGATTTATTTGTTCCTGCTGTGAACATTTTTTAACCTTGTTTATCAATACTTTTGACCTTATCGAGCATAATCTTTTAAGAGAGTTATGAGGTATTTATTACATAGACATATGAAGTAACATCTACTATAGGAAAGTTCTTAAGTAATTTTTTATACTACAGTTGTCTGTTTGCTGACATACTTTGAAAAAATGATTTGGGGGGAACACTGGGAGTCTGAGATGGCTTACATTAGACCTGTATAAGAACTCTATTGGTATAATGTTTTTAAAACTCTCTAAAGGTGAATTCTAATAAAAATGAGGTGGTCCTGGTTGGTCAGGGTAACTGAGAACAAAATGCATTTTGCCTAGTTGACTATGGGAAGCTGATGTGGAAAATTCAGGTTCCTTGGTTTCCTACTTGGGAAAAATATTTATTTCATTCTCTTTTTAGAGAATCAGTAAGCCAGAAGGTGTTAAAACAGTTTAGTGAGAGATAATTATGATTTTTCTTTTGTGTTAAGTCAACAAAAACGTATTATTTATTTATTGGGGGCTTCTGGCATTTCAGATCAACTCTCTCGCTTACACATGATTTTGAAGCCATTTATGCTGAGGAGAATCAAGAAAGATGTAGAAAATGAATTGTCTGACAAGGTAAGGAAATAAGACCTTATGAATTTATTAAGTCATAATAGGCACCAACTTAGGGTTTCAAGGTGAAGAAAATTTCTTGATAAATGTTTTATTTTATGCTTTTTATTATGGAGAATTTGAAACATTAAAAAAGTAGAAAGAATAGTATGATGAACTCTCTTGTAACCACCATACAGCTTCAACAATGATCAACTTATAACCACCCTCCCCAGATTATATACTGAAGCAAAGCTCAGATGTCTTATTTTGTTTATGAAAAGTTTTATCTGTATCTCTAAAAGATTTGGTCTTTTAAAAAATATATAACTATATATTATCACTCCTACTGAAAAAGACAATCATTTCATTGTAGACATTGATATAGTGTATGAAACGATCCCCCTGATTATACTCTTAATAATTAGATTTTTGAAATCGGAATTCAAGCAAGGTCCACATATAACATTTAGGTGAAATGTTTCTTAAATATCTTTTAATCCCTCCCTCCTTTTTTGCCTTGCATTTCTGTGTTGAAGACAGTCATTTGTCATGTAGAATTTTCCACATACTAGATTTTGCTAATTGCATCATTGTGGTATTTCTGCAAATGGATTTACAAGTTTAATTTGCTTTGGGTTATTTGTTTTTTTAATACAAAGCCAATAATTTTGGTTTATAATTTAGATTCTTACCAGACTTCCGTAATTTTCTGTCATGTCCTATGAATTCTCCCCATATTCTCCCTCCTAACAGTTTCCACTCCCATCTTCCATAGAGTACACCTGTTTCTCATAATTCTACTCTGCCTAAAAGGCATCTTTCCAGATTCCTGATAGTATCAGGTGATTCTCCTCTATCAGTGTCAGAAGGATGGATCATTTTGAAGTCAGTAACTTTCCTTGGAAGATTATGGTGGAGATGTAAACCTTAAAAAAGAAGAGTAAAAGTGTACCTTTGTTTTAGTCCTTTTAAAAAATCTTGGTGGCAGGTTTGTGAAACTGGCTAATTTTGACTAAATATCGCTGTCATGCAGATGTACCTGATGGAAGGAAAATACTTCATTAAAAAAAAATGGATCCTTGAGGCTTTTATATCAAAAAAGGGCTTAAAAAACAATAGCAGTATCATAAATTTTGTTTTCTTTGTTAGTGGTCAGTAGGGAGATGATCAAAAGATACAATATGGTTCTTAACCACTATGCATAGTGTAAATTTCTTAAACATCATTAATGTTTCTAATCTATTAAGTAATATCTTTATTTATGAACTATTACATTGCCTTCCAGCCACTGGTACATAAAGATGCAGCCTTAAGGTTCTGTTCAGATTTCCAAAGGAGATAAATACATAAATAACTAATATTATGTCCTAGAGATACAGTGATTGTCTATGTAAACTCTAATGGGAACATAGATAAGGGAGTAGTTCTGTGAGGGAGCATTAGAGAAGGCATTAAAGCAGAGATGATGTATAAGCTAGACCTAGAATAATAAGTTGGCATTTACTAGTAAAATATGTTAGAAGAGGTTGCTAGACAGTCAGAGCAATATGAGCAAAGGTAGAGCAACATTCAAATATGCAGCATGTTTGCAAACATTCAGACCATAGTTGCTAAGGTATATGGTGGACATGGTGATCAGACTGGTACAGTAAAGTGGGTTAGATTATGGGAGGTCTTCTCTGCCTATGGGAGAATTTTTAATTTTTTACTATAGGCAGTAGTGTACATTGAAGGTTTTTTAGTAGTTGAATTACCTTATAAAATTTGTACGGAAAGTTTCTTAGAACCAGGAAAGACTGGTTCTAAGGCAGGAAGATCCCAAAGTAAAAGCAGTCTAGGTTAGATCCGATGACATTCTGCAGTAAGGTAATGGGAATGGACAGAAAGGGTGATTAGAAAGTAAATTTCCAGGTTGAGCTGAGGGACTTAGGAAATATGATAGAACATGGGGTATGAGAAAGAGAAAAAAGTCAGAGCTGACTCAAATTTCTCTTTGGGCAACTGAGTAAATGGTAATGATGTTAATTAGTGAATTGTTGAAGAAAAGATAATTTTTTTCTGATATGTCACATATGCAATTGCTACAGACTCAGAGTGGTTCTGTTATAGTAGGTAGTTGAAAGTGTAAGTCTAGGGATGTTTAGGAATATATTTTTGTTGTAAGTCACAGTAATAATGGATGATAGTTGGTTTATTGGAAATGGAAGAAATTGATGAGAGACAGCATGTAGAACGAGTGACAAGCGAAGAGTCAAAAAAAAACCACACCATTTTTCTAGATAATTAACCACATCACAAGTTTACAGAGATATTGAGTTTCTAGAGATACATAGATCGGTATTTTTCAGTCATAATCTCACTTGCATGTGTTTTCAACTTTATGCCAATACTGAATTTTCTTTCAAGCTGTTTTTCAAAATGTAAATGTTCTCACTGGTTTTTAGATTGAGATTCTAATGTATTGTCAACTGACCAGCCGACAAAAGCTGCTGTATCAGGCACTAAAGAACAAAATTTCTATTGAGGATTTATTGCAGTCTTCTATGGGCTCTACCCAGCAAGCACAGACCACCACCAGCAGCCTCATGAATCTGGTCATGCAATTTAGGAAGGTAAGAGCTTAGGTCAGCTGCCCTGGAGTTGTCTTTTTTAAACCATTTCAAAAAAAAGACTCTAGCCTTGATGCCAAATAAACAAAGCCTGTTAAAGAGAGATGAAAATGAGAAAGTATATATTTGTAAGGGTAAATATTCAGGGTTTGTGTCCCCCATCATTTCATACAGTGGTGTCTGCAAGTAACAGTATCGTCTTATTATTTTCCTTTCTACTAGGTGTGTAATCACCCAGAATTATTTGAACGACAAGAAACTTGGTCTCCATTTCATATTTCCCTAAAGCCATATCAGATTTCAAAGTTTGTCTATCGTCATGGACAGATCAGGGTTTTCAACCATTCACGAGACAGGTGGGAAATATTAATATCTGTTTTAAGAGTGTTTTTGTAATTTGGAGTTTTGTGAAGATAAATTTAATGGAAAGTGTTTGAGTTTCCCAAGAGCTTTTATACAAAGAGTGGACAACTGTTTGTTGAGAGTTCTTGTAGGAATCTCTTGTGTACTATCATGGGTTTAACTGGATGACCTTAAAGGCCTGAGCCACCTCTAATTCCCTTTTCAAATGAGGACTGTGTACCTGTGTGCAAAAATGTACTCATACCAAAAGAGATAGCAAATGTCTCTGCCCCAAAACTGAAACTGTTTTATGGCTTACTTTATACTTATTATAACATTCGTCAGAGAACAGATTGGATTTCAAAATAACCAAACTTACTTCTTCCCAGAATCAACAGTGACAGATTTTGGTGAAAGTGAAGTGGTTATTAATTGTAATATGCTAGAGACCACTTCCATTCAGACAATAGGTGTGTTAGGTCCATTCTACACCTGGGAGTGAGGGTGGGCCTGTCTTCTGGATTTTTTAACAAGCTCCCAAATGATTCTCATGCACGATCACATCTGAGAACTATGGATTTAGAACTCCTTCTGTAGAGAAACAACATAAACAGTATTATCAAAATAATTACAACAACCTTTAGCCTAATGAAACTGAAATTGAGACAGTGAAATGGAAATTGAGAAATTTCTTGGGTTTAATTTTAAAAATTCTAGAACTGTGATAGCTCTAGGCTAATACTTAACTAGATGGGCAGAGGAAGCTCTATAGACCTTTTTGTTTAATATAGTATATGATAAATTAGGGTGCTAGGTTTGAGTCTCTGAAATAAAATGAAATTACTTTGAACTTATATTATCTCTTTATACTTTCATTAAGTATTTAATACTTTGACATTTTATGCCATAATTTTTTCCTGGTAATAACAAACTTCTTAAAAGTATAAAGAGTTTTGTCTACGGCCATACCACCCTGAACAAGTCCGATCCCATATGATCTCGGAAGCTAAGCAGGGTCGGGCCTGGATAGTGCTTGGATGGGAGACCACCTAGGAAGACTGGGTGCTGTAGGTGTAAACAAACAAACAAACAAAAAGTATAAGGATTTTCAAACCTAAAAGATTCTGTTTAGTTTGGAACCTCCAGTCTAGTTAACTTCCCAATATTTATATTTGAATTTGGATTTATTTTATTTATTTACTTTACAGGTGGTTAAGGGTTCTTCTTTCTCCATTTGCACCGGACTATATCCAAAAGTCTCTGTTTCACAGAAAAGGTAGGTGTTTTGATTTTTGGGAAGGAAAGTATACCAAGGATTTACCATGATGCTGCTCTTTGTTTTGCTGAGTGATTAATTTGGAACTGGTATTTGTTTGCCTACATGCTAGACTTTTATTTATAAATTCTGGATAAGATTTAAGTAAATTAGTCATCTTCATTTATAGTCACTATGATTTGTGATTATAACAGGAAGCGATAAAAAATTATTACATTGACCTTCCATCTTTATTTTATACCTGACTCATAAGAATTGCTTACACTCTTGAAACTTGGCAGAGACAATGCAGGATTTTTATTAACGTGGCTTAGTTTCCTTCCCATTATTCTAAGGAAAAGAAGCTGCCCAACTTTGAGCATTGTCCAAAGTATTAAGTTCAGAATCTGTCACCTCTGTCCTTTCCCTTTTCCTGACATGATACAAAGAGAGGAGAGCAGTTAGCTAAGGATCCAAAAACCTGAAAGGTAACAAACGATTGAGCCAGCTTCACTCTGGCCCATGTATGCCATATCTCATAGATCTACTTCTTCTACTTATGATGGTAGTACAAAAAATGATACCTTGACTTCCATCAAAGTGACAAGAGATTTGGAATCTTTATACTATGTTTTGATTCTTAAACCAAAATTCAGCAGTTCAACAGGTTTTAGTTGATTATTATCCCTTGGTTTGCTATTGAGTTTAACTTTGTCCTTTAATATTCTAGGTATTAATGAAGAAAGCTGTTTTTCTTTCCTTCGCTTTATTGATGTATCTCCAGCAGAAATGGCAAACCTCATGCTTCAGGGACTTCTGGCCAGGTGAGAAGTTTGCTCATTGTTTGATGAGAGAGCCGTTGGGAATAAACAAGGACAAATGTTGAATACTGTGAAATTAAATGATTTAATTTGTCTTCTTTGAGAGCCTCTCATTCTTTTTCTATTGTTAAGGATAAAAATTTTAATTGAGGAGTCATAATTTTCTTTTGATCAGTTAATTGCATGTGGAGTCTCATATTCGTATGAACCACCTACTTGTTTGTAGGTAATAAACTTGGGGGGGGGTTAATTGCATGATGCTTCACAATATACCATAAATAAAACCTTTTTAGGCTTTTCTCCCAAGTGCTACCAATAGGTCTTCAAGTCTTCTTAATTTCTAGTTGTCTACTATATTTTTTTGTCTCTGTAGAGCAGATGATGGCACGTGATTCCTTTTATTAGTTGTGATTACAGTATAGCCTGCCTTAAGTGTTCTGGGAAACTTAGTTCTCTGTGTTCTTATGTTCTTATTTGGAATAATGGCTTTCACTTATTTTATTACTTTGTATTTACATAATAAATAGTAGCCTCATTAGGAAAGGCTCTCTCTTCCTAGTAAGATTTTTGTGTAATAGAGTTGAATATTCCTCAATACTGAGATGAACATTACGGAGGATTTTAGTTTTCATAGTAGCAAACCAAGTCATACCAAAGATAGAATTTATAGAACAACAATATGAAATGGCGTTATCTCAAAGTAGGAAAGAACTATTTCTAAAATGCTCAAGATTTACAAAAGAAACATGTTAATGAGACGAGGTTCCTTGCTGCTATGAACTACCCTCAAACCTCCATGGAGCACTGAATAAGCATGTCTGCTGTGGTTTGTTTCAGATGGTTAGCTCTTTTCCTGTCTCTGAAAGCCTCCTACAGGCTCCATCAGCTGCGCTCCTGGGGAGAGCCAGAAGGAGAGAGCCAGCAGAGATATCTGAGAAACAAGGATTTTCTTCTGGGGGTTAATTTTCCACTCTCCTTTCCCAATCTTTGCAGCTGTCCTTTATTAAAGGTAAGCAATTATGTAAGCATCAATTATCCATTTAGTAGTACTCCCTTCCCTTTTCTTTTAATCAGTGAGAGTAGTAATAAATGATGGCCTGATGGAGCCAGAAAGTTCTCAGGAGTGAGAGCCATATATTGAGTTATAACTTGCCATATATATTAGACATATATATTTGTGTGTATGTATATTTGTGTATGTATTAAATATACATTTATAACTACTGTAAAATACACATATATTAAATGTACAGCTCTGAATTTATGCATGTATATACACTTGTGTAACAACTGTCTGGTTCAAGATGTAGAACATTTCCAGTACCCAGAAGTCTACCTCATACTACTTCCCATTTAATACCTCTAGTTCAGAACAAATCAACAAATGACGGTAATCAGTATTCTGCTCCTATCAGAACAGATTATTTTTGCCTGTTTTGAACTTTATGTATGTGGAATTATCCAGTATGTACTCTTTTGCATCTGGTTTCTTTCCCTCAATATTGTATTTATGGGATTTACCCATGTTGCATTATAGACCATAATTTATTAATCTGTTCTACTGTTGGTGGATATTTAAGTTGTTTCCAGTTTGCGGCTATTATGAATAAAAGTGCTATCTATGTAAATTCTTGTAATGTCTTTTTGATGGGGTTTATAACCAGGAGTGGAATTGCTGTATCATCCAATTATATGTATGTTCAAGTTTATTAGCTTCTGTCAAGTATTTACACTTTCACCAGCAGTGTGAAAGATTTGCTGTTCATCATCCGTGCCTGCACCTGGTATTTGCCATCCATTTTTTTAAAATTTGCAGTGGTATCTCATTATGATTTTAAATTGTATTACTGTGAAAAGTAATGATGTTGAGTACTTTTTCATATAATTGGTGGCCATTGTAAAATAGGAAAAGGTTAAAATGACAGGAAATAAGGTGATAGGTATATGACACCCCAGGACCTATGGAGTCTCATAAGTTATTGCTAAGGATTTGTATTTTATTCTGAATGAAATGAGTAAGGCTGGAGAGTTTTTTTAAGAGCTATTTTTTATTTTATTATTATTATTTTTAACACCTACAGCACCTGGTATTCCTACACGGTCTCCCATCCAAGTACTAACCAGGACCAACTCTGCTTAGCTTCTGAGGTCAGACAAGATCAGGCACATTCAGGTTGGCATGGCCATAGACACTGGAGAGTTTTGAGAAGAGATTTGTATATTTATGTTATAGTTCTTCAACTAGATTAGAAGATAGAAACATTTTCCTTGTATTCTCTAGAACAGTAGTCTCCACCCTTTTTGGCACCAGGGACTGGTTCCCCTGTGAGAATCTTATGCCTGATGATCTGAGGTGGAGCTGAAGCTGTGATGCTAGCTAGCACTGGGGAGCGGCTGCAAATACAGATGAAGCTTTGCTCGCTCACCTGCTGCTCACCTCCTGTTGTTGTGTCCCCATTTCAGTACTGGTCTGTGACCCAGGGGTTCGGACCCCTGCTCCAGAACATTTAATGAGTCATTAGTCTTAACTGCTTTCAAATGCAGGTTGTTCTTTGGCTTGATCTGGTGTGTGCCTCCTGTGCAATGGAGAACCTATGATTTTCTTCTCTTCTGTTTTCTCAGTTGGTTTCTTAAACATTGCTTTGTATATTTTTCTGGGCTCTGGAGATAAGATCAGTAATGCAAAAAGAGAATAGAGTTGGGTTTCAGCCTGTTTCAAATAATGTAGTCAGTGGTAGCAGAGTGACTTCCTACTCATGAAATACTGATATGTCTGATGAAGTGTTGCTTAACCTCTCAAGACCAATTTCCCTCCATTTGGTAATATTATACTACAGTTATAGAATTGTACTAGTTTTGTTTTTAGTGCAGAAAGGTCCATCCTTCCAAGAGTTTATTATGCCCTATTATGTAGACACCTGCATCTTATTTAACACTCAAAGATACACATCACTTATTTGTATTCTTCTGTTTTATGAAAATATTGTAGTGTGTTCAGAGCACCTGTTCAGTGAAGTCCTTGTACCAATTAATGCATTTCCTGAGAAATTCAGGAGTGGGCAGTATGCTTCATGGGAAATTGGTAGTGAAATCTAAGTTTATCTAACTGAAGTTAGATTCAGTTCCATTTCCTCTTTTTAAATTTTGTGTTGTAGATAGACATTTGCTCTTGTAGTAGTAGCTTAGAATGTATATTTAGTTACTGAGCCAGTGGGCCATAGGAGGCTGAGAGCTAAATTATATTGTGTAGAGACACCATTCTGCTTTTGGTCTCATCATCCTTACCACCATCCTACATGTATTGAAATACCAACCAGGCAATGTATTTTGCCAGAGTTTGTTGATCTATGTATTCTAAGAAATCTCTGCTTTCAACTAAGCAGAATGATCTTTACATAGTATCTAGCCTTAAAGGCTAGCCTACGTTCTGGCTGAAGAATTATTTTGTTGAAGCTCCATATGTAACAATTAATAAAAATATAATGAAGCCCATTATGTGTGTGGATTTTGAAGTGTTGATCATGACTCAAATCAGGTATATTTTATGTCACCAACCTGGTAAGTATGTAGATATATCAAATATTACTCATACATAAATTTTTAAAACAAAATATTCACAAAACAATACCCACATATACAGTGTACTGTGGTCTTTTTTTCTTTTTACTCTTTTAATGTTAGTGGGAACTTCCTAAAGAAATTATTTTGTGACCCTCACTACTCATGGTTTGAAAAATACAGTGTTAAATGACTGCACAATATTGGAATAGCTAGAAGACTCAGTAAAGAGAATCACCATGTAGAAGATTCTGGATCATTCTTGTAATAGTAAGAAAGGAAAGAACTGACATTTTAGAACTTAAAGAAGAGTCACATTTTCTGAATATGAAAGAGAATACCAGAAGTTGTTCAGAGAGCAGTGTGCACATTTCATTGCAGAGTTACCCTGACATGTAGTTAATGAGTATTCTGGTACGTACCTGTCATATTCCTGGTATTCAAAGATAAATAAGTAATTTTGAAAGAACCAACTAATTTAAACCTGAGAAAGGTAGTTTATTATGAGAACTACCCCCTAAGAACGGCCTTGTTAAAATATGCCTGTTCTCATTATTGTGCTGTTTCTCACACTGGTTTCTTTTAACTGAGCCTTTCTGATTCAAGAAAGGTTTTTTTAGGGGATGTTGGTTTTGTCTGTTAAAACTTAAGATGCATGATGTTTTAGCATACATATACACATCAGTCTACTCAGATTTGCCAGTTTTTAGTTTTCTTAAAACACATGATTGGCAAAAATGAATCTTTTTAAAAATAACTCATCAAATATGGACAGCAGTGCTGAGACTAATAATTACCAGTTGTGCTGATGTTGGAATTTGTCCATTCATTTTAAATATAAGGTCTTGAGTTGTGTGGGACAAATTCATCGTTTTGTGTGCTTGGTGCCTTTGATTTCTGATATGACTTGTTTGTTGTCATTGAGGTCTACAAAAATACTTTTGGCATTAATGCAATTTACAAATCCTGTGAAAGACCCTTTTGCTTCAGTGAAGATCCTACTACTGTGACATCAGAGAAAATGTTTTATTTTCACAGAAAACAGACTTATTACTATGCATACTATTTTCAGCAAATAGCCTTAAAATATGACTTGAGAAGTATTTGCTATAATTCATAGTGTGAATTAGAAACTCACACTATGAAAGACAGTCTTAACAATTAGAAAATGGCTGATATATAAATGTGGGGTCCATCTTTAAAGGTTGAGGGGGTAAGAAGAAAACTTGGAAATGATAATAGTATCTTAACCAAGTTATTGGAAGGTTTAAAAGAAATTTTTTATCTAACAATTAATTAGTAACCATTTGAACTCATGATTCTGAGAGGCACATAACTTGATTCTGAAAAGATGACCATTTGCTTCCTTTATTAGATGACAGGCCTAGTAGTAGATTAGAGATTTGGGGAGAAATAATAATTTTAAGCCATTTCTCTTGTGCATTGGCTTTCCTTCTAGATATTAACATGCATATATAGGAAAGTGCACATATAGCTTTATGACTTCACAAAATGCTACCAGAACTCTACTCCAGAAGCCCATTTGTGCCCACTTCCATTCACTATTGTTGTCCAATGCCCTTCCCACAAGAGTTACTATAGGCAGTTATTCAGGTTGTTTCTAGTTTTTTGTTGTTGTTGTTGTTGTTACAAATAGTGCTGTTATGAATATTACTGTACCTTTTAGTGAAAATTTATATGCATTTTGTGGGGTATATATCTAGTAGTCAGTGCTGGGTCATAGAGTATGCATATGGTTATATTTAATAGATATCACCAAACAATTTTCTAAAGCAATTGCACCAATATTTACTCCCATTAACAGTGTATGAGACATTCTAGTTGCAGCACATTCTTGCCAGAATATGATATTGTTTGACTATTTATTTTAGCTCTTCTCTGTGTTGGTATCTTATTGTGACTATAAGTTATATTTCCCTTATGAGTAATGATATTCAATACCGTTTCTAACACTTATTGGCCATTTTGATAACCTTTATAAAATGCTTATTCAAGACGCTAATTTTTCTATTAGACTATTTTTCTTTTGTAGTTCTTTATGTATTGTATATATCTTCTACTCTAGCTTACTGCTGCTTCCACTCTCAGTGGTATTGTCTTCAGTCAAAGTTAGCATTTTTGTGTCCTGTTAAAGAAATCTTTCCCTGTACCATGGTCATGAAGATAATTTGTTGTTGTTGTTGTTGTTGTTGTTGTTGTTGTTGTTGTTTAAATTAGTTTCAAGTATACAGTACATTGGTTAGACATCTGTATAGTTCATAAAACGATCCCCCAATTACTCCCTCCCTCTCCGACCCTCCACCTAGCCTACGTATTAATGCTAGCTGCATTACCTATACCGTGCTCCCCATCCCCATGACCATCCATCAGCTACTAATTTGTACTCCTTTAACCCTTCACCCCATTCTTCCAGCCTTCCAAACCCCTCTCCCCTCTGTCCATCACCAAATTGTCCACTATATTTGTGAGTCTGTTTTTGATGAGTTTGTTCTTTACTTCTTAGATTCCAAATATAAGTGAAATCATATAGTGTTTATCTTTCTCTGTCTGACTTAAATGCCTTCTAGGTCCATCAAAGCAATATCTTTTTCCATCCCTTTCCTTTTCTTATGTAGGTGTCTTATTTTCTCATCCTTTAGCCACTCTATCCTTTGGTTGGAGCACTTAATTCTTTTTCATTTAAGGTACTTATTGATAGGTAGTAGTTGTTACTATTCATTATTTTTGTTTTTCATACATGTTTTTTCTTCTTATAGGAGTCCCTTCAACATTTCCTGTAATACTAGCTTGGTGGTGATGAACTCCTTTAGCTTATTTTTGTTTGGGAAGCTTCAACTCTAAATGATAGCTTTGCTGAATAAATTATTCTTGGTTGTAATTCTGGTTCTTCATCCTGTCAAATATTTTTTGCCAAGCCCTCTGTCCTGCATAGTTTTTTTGTTTGTTTGTTTGTTTGTTTGTTTGTTGACAAATCAGCTGCCAGTCTTATGGGTTTTCCCTTATAAGTAACTGTTTTTCTTTTGCTGCTTTTAATATTCTTTCTTTGTATTTTACCTTTGGCATTTTATATGATGTGTCTTGGTATAGCCCTCTTTGAAGCCCTGATTTTTGGAATTCTCTGAGCTTCCCCAGGTTTTGTGTCCATTTCCCTCACCAGGTTAGGGAAGTTTTCCAGCATTATTTCTTCAAACAGCTGTTCAACATCTTGATTTTCTTCAGTTATGCTGATCAGGTGAATATTTGAAGCGTTAATTAATAGTGTCTCATAAGCTCCTTAAATTATTTTTATAGTCTTGGCATCTTATCTCTTGCCTTTCTGATTGAGTTTCCTTGGCTTTCCCATCCTTTAGATAGGGCATTTGATCCTTTATTCCTTTGTTTCATTTAATATATTTCTTACCTCAGATAATGTGTTCTTCATTTCAGACTGGTTCCCTTTTATAATTTCCATGTTTATGTTTTTTTTTATCTTTTTGTTGAAATTCTCACTGAATTTATCTACGCTTCCCAAAAGTTCATTGAGCATCTTTATAAACAGCGTTTGAACTCTGATTTGTTAGATTACTTGACTTCATTTTATCTGGATCTCTGTTCTTTTCTCTCATATGATTTTTGCTTCCTTGTCTTACCATTTTGGCTGCCTTTCCGTGTCTGTTTCTGTGTACTAAGCAAAGCTCCTAAGTCTCCTGGTCTTATTAGTGTGGATTTAGGAAGTAGGTGTCCAGTGGCACAGTCCTGAGAGGGGTTCAGCTACAGGCCAAATTTAGCCCTAGCTCCTACCCCACTGGGGTCACTTGTTAAGATTCAACAAGCAGTCCACAGATGTTGTGCTTATAGTTGCCTCAGGTCACACCAGAAACTGAGGCCAGCTGTCTCTAGAGTGAGTCTAGGCGCTGCTCATCAAGGAGCACCTGACTTGCTAAGGATACACTTGGATGTGGCTTGGACGGGGCCACAAGTTGGGGGAAGTGGGGTTTCAGGGAATGCTCTGAGCAGAGCAACCTCTGTTATCCATTTTGATGACGTCACAGCTATGCTGGCTCTGTGTCTGGCATACTGGTAGGGGGGATGGCACAAACAGGGAACAATAGATACCACCGGCACTTCTGTACAGGGTGAGTCTTGCCTCAGCCCTCACTCTGACAATGTCTCCCTGTAAGTCCCTGGTGCCCCCTGTGCACAGCTGAATCGGCACTGGTACTCAGATTGAGCAGGTCCATTGCTGCAAAAATTCACTTATGGATGTGGCCCCTTTAAAAGGCTTCTGCCACTGCCGCAGTTTTTTATCATTCGCTAGAGACCAGGCAGCCCCGCGTCCTAGCCCTGTCTTACCTTTTGCTGTTGCAGAGTGATTACTTGGCTTTCTCCCTAGTTGTATTGCTTCATCAAGATCTCAGGCAATTTTTCCTTGCTACTTGCTGCTCCTTGTTTCTGTCACAACTTTTATTTGGTCACCAAAGGGATGAACAGAGCCTCTGTCAATTTTGCCTTTTTTTCCCCTCCTCATCCTCTACATTTTTTTCTCCAAAAGTTTTTTTAATTTACTTTTCACATTCAGATTCATAAGGAATTGGATTTTTTGTCTATAGTAAGGTTGCCATTTTTGGTGCATATTGATATCTATGTCTGTTTGACCCAACTTCGTTTATTAAAAACTACATCCTTACTACACTGCCGCATCACTTTTATTAAACAATTGGCTGAATATGTATGGGGTCTGTTTCTGGACTTTGTTCTCTTCCATTAGTCCATTTGTCTATCCTTGAGCTAGTACCGTGCTATCTTATTAACCATAGTTTCATTATTAGTTTTGATAACTGGTAGCACAGGTCCTGTAGCTTTGTCCTTCAGTATTGCCTTGACTGTTCTTGGCCCTTTGCATTTTTATGTAAATGTTAAAATCAGCTTATAAATCTTACTCTAAACTCTTTTTAGCAAAGTAGATAGTGTATACTAGTAGTCTCCAAATATTTTCTGAATGTCTCTGTTTTATTAAATCATTCTTGACCCATTTCACCAATACTTATATTATTATTTTATTTAAAATTATAAGCATGCTAATATTAATATTGTTTACACTGTGAAGCTTGTGTGTGCTTTCTTGGAGATAACTGATTTGGATAGTAAAAGCAGCCTTATTGAGTAAGGAATGGTGAAAAATGAGGAGGATCCAGTATTTGCTGGAGAAAGTACTCTCTTTCACACACACTTTACTTTTTTTCTCTCATTCTGTTTTCAGTTGTTCAGTCCCAAGGGCCAATGGAATCGAGTGAATAGGCACATTAATTTATATGGGAGAAAAGCTTATTGACTGAATAAATGTCTGGTGTTAGAATGTGATCTTGGCTTAATGCTTGAGGATTGTCTGGTGCCCCTCTTTTTCTCTGGTCTGGGGTACTTTGAGAGTAGCCTCTTCCAAAGCCATTCTACTCCAGCCGAGGGAAAAGATGTGTAATTAGTGGTGTTTACAAACCTGTTATACACCAGTGTCTGCTGTGGGCAAAGTATGTTAGTAGTCATGGTCCCTGTTCTCTGGTTTGAAAAATCATTTATGTACATAGTAAAAATATACACACAAACTTGGAAAGATTTTAAAAATAAAAACTTCCAAGATAAAGGTAGAAAGAAGGCATAATTAACTGCCAGATTAATGGTAGATGATTAGTGTTAAAGTTCAGAATGGGAGATGACTTTAGGGTGAAATGGATGAAAAAGTCATTATAGAAATGGTATTTTTTCTTTTTTAACTCCTACAACATCTGGTATTCCTAGATGGTCTCCCATCCAAGTACTAACCAGGCTCAACTCTGCTTTAGCTTACAAGATCGGGCATGTTCAGGGTGGCATGCCCATAGACAGAAATGGTATTTTTTTAAGTTGGATCTTGAGTGGTAGGAATCTGGATAGGAGGAAGGATATTCCAAATTAAAGATTTGACCAAAAATAATGGAAAGTAGTAAGAAAAAGGGCCAGAAAGAAAGTCATGGCAGCCTTTGACTACCAGTTCTATAAAGATTTAGATACCAAACCAGGAGTGTAGCCCTTTTTTGGCATACTTTCTTCAAAAGACGCTACAGTTGTAGTCCTGGGGGAATAAAGTTTTGGTGGCTACTAATAAACAATGAGAAGGAGTAATCTGGTAGCAGACTTCTGGAAGGCTGCTAAATCACTCAGGTCATTACAGCATACCAATGGGAATCTCTGTCATTTGATGAAGATTAATCTCAGAGTGTGATATCAGGAAATGTCAGGCACAGGGGTTCTTATTAAAGATGTTCAGCAAATGTTTAAAGTATTGGGTACTATGAACTCAGTCGTGAAATGGTTATAACCAAAAAATTATCAAGAAATGAGCAAGGGACTCTGACTGTTTTGGTTATGAATGAGCATTGACAGTTGAGCAATCACTTCTAAAACCTAGAGTTAAAGAGATGTTCCAGAGGGAATGGTAAATTCTATGTCAAGTTTAAAGCGAACACTTAGGTGTGAGATTAGGAACACTTTGATCTTATGAGTGCAGATAGATTAGAGAAGGCCCAGGTGCAGGGATTTACAGGGAAAAAAACTCTGGTTAGAAAATGTAAAAAGTGGGCAATGAAGTGTGACAATTAAAAAGAATAGAGAGGTATCTAGGAGGGACAGTTGAGCTAAGTCAAAGTTAAGTTTGTAAGAGAGGAGACTCAGATTTGAAGACTGAATAGGAAGAAGGCAGCAAAGAGGGAAACTTGAACATAGAAGAGAGACAATTGATGGGAATGCAAAAGTGGTTAAGTACCTATTTTATATGGTATAAAACTGGTGTATACAGGCAAGAGCTCTATAATTAACAAAATTTTATTTCTGTACCACAAAGAATGTTTTTCAATGTTTAGAAAGTCTTAAATTTAAGCTTAACATGGGAAAAAAAGTACTCTTAAGCAGTTCTGCCATTATTTTTTTTCTTCATTCCTTTTTCTTCCCACAGTGAGAATGCAGTTTAGATGTTTGGACTATATAAATGTCCCTCTTGTTTTTGTGGTCTGGTTATTTTAGGCACCTTGCACTTACAAGGTGCCAAAATGACTTAGTGAGTATTGGTGCATTGTATTATTGTTACTTTTCTCTTTGGAATTTGGTGTGTATTGCCATCTGAAGGAATGTCCTTCAGCCTAAAAATTATAAGTATAATCTTACTCAGTATTTAAAATAGAATTTTGTGAAAAGTTCTAGCTTTTCCATGGGGGTTGGGAAACGTGGGTGTGATTGGTTACTTGTTTAATCATTCATTGATTTTATTGTGCATCAGTTATTTTTGTCCGGTATTTCTTGGCACTGAGGAATACCAGCAGAGAAAAGCTAATGTATAGAAATCTCAAGAGTAATTGCAGTAAGGGCCAGCTTTGCTTTTTTAATGCAGAAAATACTTCATTCTGTTTCTTTTGTGTCTTCATTTGTTTTATAAATAGTAGTAGTTATTGTTATAGCAGCCTGTCTCCTAAATGCAACTTCCTATGGTCAGAACAAGGTGATGGCTTTGTTCTTAATTCCTCTGAGGACAAGTAATGAATGTAGACTTAACTACATGTTATCATCTTATTCTTGGTAAGCTTTCTCAGACCACATGGATCATATTCAGCCGTCTAACCCAATCACAACATTCCCCACCCCATGGATGTGAGTAAATCTGGACAGTGAGAACATCTTTTTCCCCCCGTAGTGTGCCTATAAAACCCTTGTTCTCACCCTGCAGTAAATACTAAATTTGAATTCTATGTTACAGAGTTCAAGGAAGTACCATCCTCATAATACTGGCTTTTGGATGATAGATAAACATGAAGGAACTAATAACTAGCCTAAGAACACAGATCAGATGACATTTAGAGGTGTTTTGAACAAAGTTTAAGACTTCGGAGTCTCTTATTGACATGAGTGCTTGTCTGATATTCCTTTTTCTAGTGATGCTATGTTCCACTTAATTTCATTGCACTCCACCGTGCTTTGCTGGTGAGAATTACAAGAAGAAATAATATTTAGTTAAAAACTTTCATAAATTAATTCTCAGACACCTCCCCAATGTGGGCTCTAGCCAGAGCTCCTTTATTGTACAATTTTGCAGAGGTTAAAGAGTACAGGTCTCACACATATGAAACTTTATTTTTTTTTAATATTTTTTTTTGCTTAGAAGAATAAAGACAGAAATCACAATCTGTAGGAAATATATCATTTAGCCATATTTTAGGGGAGGCAGAACAGATTTTATACTATAATCAGTTAAATGTAACATTAAGAATGGTGATTGATGGAAACAAGAGTACCAGCATTGATTCCATCTCCTACCTCAGTCTCAGTGAAACTGTTTTCATGGTAATGCTGCTTAGGCATCATATGTGTTGAAGGGTTTATATACTCTACAACTCTAGTGAGCCAACAACTTCATAGAAATCAGGGGCATTTCAGATTTTGCAATTTAAAATATACAAAAGAATCTAAACATAATTGTTTTGAAAAGAGTGGTACATGTTCCAAGTTTTAAACACTTTTCTCTATTAAATGCTTAGAGAGCTTTGACTGACTGTTGAAGAGTCCCCTAGAGTTTTTGAAAACTCTTCTCCTAAATGTTAATTTGCAGCTATAGTATCTATATCTATATCTATCATCATTTCCTGAGATCATGAGAGCTGCCAATACCCCTTTGTGGAAAGCTCTTGGAAGCCATTGTGTTCAGGGTTTTTCTGTATTTTATTTCCTCTTTTTTGTTTGGTCACTTAGAATATCTGTGAAAATAGACTCTATGTAGTCTAGCAATTGATGTATAAACATTACTCTCTTTTATTAATTTCTAAGTAATATAGACCTAATGTTAATGTAAGTATTCTTTTTAAACAAGACATAGCAAAGTATGGCCCCTTGTTAAATGAGTATGTCTATATCAGAGGGAAAAACATCTGTGTGGTTTCTGTGCCCTACTGTGGCAAGAAGTGTGCAGCTATGGAGCCTATTATTCTGCCCTACTTATTTTCACTTAAGACTTTTACTTGGTGCCAAAAGACTCAAAAAACCCTAACTCAACTGCTATGTACGTACTGTGGTGTTGGCAGCAAAATGCACACAGCTGCCAGTGTCTACAATGTAATGAGACATTTAAGAGCCTAAGGAGGAGACAGCAGAATAGCAAAACCTGTGACCACATTATAACCAAGTCACATCTCCCATAGTGTGACCTTCTTTTTCTTTTTTTTTTTTTTTTCTAGTTTGTTTTAGGCTAAAATAGGCTAAAGAAGTAATGAACCTTCTTTTCTGTGCCTACCCCCACCGCAGTCATCCTATGGAATGGTATTTAAGGTGTCCTTTGTGTTCTTCCATATTAAGCATTAAAGTTTTCTGTGTCTAGCAGTTCATGTCATTAATGATGGGGATGTGGGTACTGTAGTACCAAGGATCACCTGTACTAAGGAAGATTTGATAGAATCAATGTTAAGAGAAAATAATATAGAAAAGTATAGATTAAGTAAAATATATTGGGAGTAGTCAGAGTTTCTCTAAAGCTAAGGCTCTGTATATCGAACATTTTGAGCTAGTTGATTCTATTTTTTTTTAATCTGGAATTAGAAGGCTATAGACTGCCTTGACTTAGTCATTTCCAATGAGATTTTCATCTTAACCTAGCTCCCAATTCAATACGTGAACATGTTGTAATTTGGGAGTGACCACCTCTAGAAAGAGAATTGTTGGACTTTCTCCAGAATTGTGTCACAAATGACATATTGTATTAAAAGAACTTCGTACAGTGAAAGTGTATTCCTTAATAACTACAGTGTTGAAGAGAAGATAAGGTAATATTCTTTAATCTTTTACCTTTATATTCAGGAATGAAGTAAAATACAGGTTTCTGTTGGTTTTGTTATTAGAAAATACTTAAAATGAGGGTAACTTTAAAATCCCTGACAGAGACATTCTTTAGTTATTTTTCTTTAGAAATTAGTAAAGTATTCAGGTCTGTAGGTCAGCTACTGCTGCTACCTCAGCTTCCTGGGTGGCATTAGACACCCCTACTAGCAGTCCTGGATTACTCCTATTGCTGGATGTCATGAATAATGGTTGGTAGACTTGTTATCTCTTCTTTCCATTTCCAGGGGGGTCAAAAGGAGCCACTGCTGATATCAGAAATGTACTTTCAGAAAACAAGAGAATTTTTTTTACCTTTGTCTATGCATCAGTAATAGGGTTTTTAAAGTAATGTTCCTTGCTATTCAGTATTGGAGGAACAAGGTGACACCCAGTCTAATACTCTTTATAATGATCTTCACACTAGGCATTCAGATAATAATGGACATAAAAACATGTAGAGGTGGATGAACTTCAATGTAGATGCCAGCCAGCATAAAGATGAGAACATGGATATTGTTGAAAAACTGTCAGATGTTTAAAATTCTTTTATGGATAATAATAGGGACCTCAGTATCTAGAGAAAAAATCAAACATGTCAAAGCAACATGGACTCACCATTGTTAACAAAGTGTTGTAAAGACTTCCATAGAGTGTGATTAAAAACTATCAAAGATGGCCCAACTCTGCTGGAAACAGTTAAAGCCTTTCATTTCGTTCATGACTGTTATTTAGAAGATACGATTGTTTCATGGAAGCAAATTATGATACACATGTCCTACTAGACAACTTGACGTGGCTTCTCTCAAACTATAATCCTGAAGAATCCATTTACTTTAGGAGAAAATACTTACTGACTTTAAGAGATTTGGTACTGGAATTATAACTATTGTTCTTCTTCAGAGGGTCCTGGTTAATATTCACCTTGCCGTTTGTTTTTTTGACTTTATAATGTATAAATTTGACTGCCTTATGCATTAACTTCATTTATATGGTTATTTAAGTTATCAACTTGCATTATTTGAGAATCAAGAATGAAGATCCAATAATAAAATGTCTAACACTGAAGAAAGAACTGCATTTGCAATGTAGAACGCTAATCTCACTGACAGATTTTTTGTATATGAATATTCTACACTTTAAATCTTTCATATGAATGACTGTAAACTGAAGCTTTAAAATGAGTTGTGCAGTCTTTTAAAATGTGTTATTGATACAATAATATAAATGAATTTTATATTTTTTCAGTGGTAGTTTCCTATTTCTGACGGTTTGGTTTGATGTCATCAAGTAAAACCACCTACCTTGCTAGATCTACACTGCACTATGTTAGTATACATGTGATGCTAAACAGATTTGTCTTAAAGAAAAATTTAGAAGGAAATATTGTTTGGTCATCATTGTTTTTAATTCAAGACATGAGTTTGCATCCACGGAATTACAAATAAACCAAACCTCCCCCATAAATACATGCATAGTGTTTTGTCTAATGAAAGTCCTGCTGTCGTTATTCATAATTAGCAGTATCTCTTCCAGAAAAAAAGATAGAATCAGAAATGATACTTGTTTAAGGTATATTAATAGAACTACATCTTGAAATTAACATGGACTGTGACTAATACATTTGGTTCAAAACAGTATTTGTTTATTAGAATTAATAATATTCACTAGGAAGAATGTCTTTAAATCAGATGTTTAATATGTGACCTTCCCTCCCCCCGCCCAGGTTTTGATTACAGTAAATGTAATTGTCAATGGCACTAATTTGCATTTTTGTTTTGTAGTCTCTGGTTTTCAGCAGCCACTGTAAAGCAGTGAGTGGCTATTCAGACCAGGTCATTCATCAGCGGAGATCAGCTACCTCCTCGCTTCGTTGCTGCCTGCTCACTGAGCTGCCATCTTTTTTGTGTGTGGCCAGTCCACGAGTAAGTACCACAGGAGGAAAGAGACAAAAATAGGTGGTATTTGAAGAAATAAACCAATTTTCAAGGGATCAGTTTTTTAAAAGAACTGTTTTAAGCTTTTTGGATCTTGAGAAATATCTATCCTCAGTATTTAGAAAGAGCATCCACGCAAGAGTCCTGGCTTTCCCAAGACAGCACTCCTCACTTTGAATTGTGTTGGTTTAAGAATAATAGTTGTGTGGTAGGTAGGAGTGGCTTCTTTCCCCAACCATGTCTCTCCTATGTAGTTCCCCTTGTTTAGTTAGGGGCTCTAATCTACAATGGAAGCAAGCCATCTGTCAGGTAGATTACCACCCAACAGCAGGGTCAGGGACAGTGGAATATTTGAAAAGGAGAGAGAGCCATTTGTCACCTGTGTTGAGGTTTTTGAGGGTTCTTTAGGGGAGGGGGCCAGATTGGGAGGGAGATTTGATCTGGCCTTATCGCTTGAGTGCAGCCTCTAGATAACAAAAGGAAACATAACACTCTGTCATCAGGAACCTCCTTAGTCTGGTGTTCTCTCACTTTCCTGAGCAGTTCTGCCTGGACTGTGGTTCACAAGTATGTTCCTTCTGAGAAATGACTATCGTGCAGTATTCGCCATTCAGCAGTCATAGTCTTACAGGTTGGAGGTAGTTTCTATGGTGGTTTGAACTTTGAGCAACTATTGTATCCTTCCTATACCCTATTTAGCAAAACAGGGTACTCCAGTAATTATTAACAGTATTCCTGCAAATACTCCTCTTGGCACACTGTGATTGTTTACTTTGCTTACATCTTCCACTCTCTTTTCAGTCCTTATTGATCAATGCTAGACAAAAGCTATCTTATAACCTCAAAAAAGTGTATGAAGGTCAGAGAAGCAGAATAGAGATATGACCATGCTCTGCGGTTAAAGCAAAGAACAAATTTTATTCCAGCTTGTTTCATTTTGCCCTAAGGGACATCTTTCATTTAGCCAGAAGACTCTCAGTAGGCTGACATTTTCTTACTCTTCTGTTTTTTTGTTTTGTTTTCTCCATGCATCTAGCAGGTCTACAGTTTTTGTAGTTCTATTCAAAGACAGTAAAGCCTTTTGAATCTTCTTTAGTGATTTACATCAGCATGCATCCTTACTTCATAATTAAAGGTCAGAATTTGGCAGAGGATGCAAAGAAAGATAATAAATGGACATGAGATGACAGTATTTAGTACTGCTGATTCCTGCCTGCCTAGATATCTTTCTGTTTGTCCTGTGTTACATGAATTTGATTCCCATGCCACTATCAACTTCATTTGGTTTATCTTGACTATCCAGAAAGTATTTAGATTTTGTATGTCCTTCCAAAGCATTCTTGTTTAAGTTGGTGCAGAGAAATGCACTTTTTCTAGGAAAACATCTAAAGCCAAGTGCTTTCATAGAAAGCAGGCTTCAGGCTTCATAGTTGTGTGGTTTGTTTCCTTCTCACTCTCCTTATCTGATGTATATACTGAGACATGATAAGAGGAGGTCTAGATTTTTAAGAGCAGTATGTCAAGACATTTTTACTTCTTATATTCCCAGTGTTTTATAGAGCCATTAAAAAGTGAACTGCCTTGAACTGTAATTAGATTTATGGACATAAAAATGCCTTTCTTTGCACCATTTGGAGCTCTCTAGCCAATCACTCTGATGAAAAGCCCCACACTCCCAACATACTCATACATGCATACCCCAACTGTACTATAGAGTGTTATCTTCTGAGGAGCCAGAAATCTAAATTATCATGCCTGGTGCTACTGTTTCCCTAAAGAACAATAAACAGTAACTTGAAGAGGACTATAATAGCATAAAGATGTGGTGGGTGGCAGTCAGGGAGCAGGAGAAAGTTTTTATCGTTTGGTTGAAGGGCTCCTCAGCATCCTACTCAGCCCCTCCCCCGATATGTATAGAGATCCTTCACTTAGCAAACCTGAAAATAGGAGTAATTACACCATGGTTATGAGGGCAGGAAAAAGAGTTTTAAACATGTCTGGATATTTTATATACACACAAATTTTTACTTTTCAGATCAGACCTGGGGTGTAAGAAAGGCAGCATTTCATTAAATACCTTAATTATATTGATTTCTAACCAATCTATGGCTGAAACTGATTTCCTTTAAGGTGTCAACCTTGACCTTGAGTTAAGAAAGTTAGTTTTCCTGGCACATACTCTGAAAACTTTAGGGTTAGTTCAGGAAGAACTGTGCCATTAAAGAAGGAATTACAGGAGTTCTTTTCTCATTAGCCAGTGCAGGGTTAATAAAATAAGACCCTGGGAATTCATCTTACCAAAAAACCATAGCGCTTGGAGCAGTCACGCTTCTAGAGCTAGAGCAAGAACATACTTGTCTCCAGGAAGGACGCGCTGAATGCCCAAGGAGTCAGCCACTGAAGATACTATAGTTTAGGAAGTTAATGAAGCAAGAAACAGCGGTTAGCTCGTGTGGGACTAAAGGGAGTATGTATTTCCATTTGTGGGGAGGAAAAATGGTATGTCATGCTTCATCTCCCCCTGCTTCTGAACAATCAGGAAGGCCACTCAGGGTTAGCAGAAAGGATAGAAGTTGTCTAGGAGAGAGCTGCCTGGGAAAGCAGGATTTAAATGGAAATGGACTTGTTTGCCCCTTTTTGGACCTCATGAGTTCACTGCTTACATATTTACAACACGACATACTATGATGCTGCATATATCTTGATCCAGGGCTCCTGCCAAAGAAGCTTATCAAAACATTAAAAAATATTTCATTAAGAACTATACCCTGCAAATCTCCCAGTTTTAGTTCTGGACTTGGAAGGATATCAGAAAAATGAAAATTAGAAGATAGGTAGAAGTTCATAACTGGAAAAAATTGGTTTGTTTTTAAGCTGTTAAGAGTGCATGAGTTCCTAGGCAGGGAAAGCATTCTTCCTCATGTCACTCTTCTACTCTTATTTCTTCGGGCTGTCTAGCTTTCAATTTTTCATCTTGAGAATATGAGCCCAAAGTCTTTATTTATAATTCCAGTATATGTTCTGCTGCTCTACAAATTAAAATCAAATAGTTATCTTTGAGTGTAAAATTGGCCAGTATGAGTCTCATAGACCAGTGGTCCCCAGATTTTTGGCCCCCGGGACTGGTAATCCTATGAAAATCTAATGTCTCATGATCTAAGGTGAAGCTGAGGCAGTGATGCTAGCACTGGGGAGCAGCTGCCAATACAGAAAAGCTTCACTTGGTTGTCCATCACTCACCTCCTGCTGTGCAGCCTGGTTCCTAACAGGCCACAGACTCATAGCAGTCTGTGGCCCAGGGGTTTGGAACCATACTTGACTCATCCAAGAGTGCATGCTGTTTGAGACAGAACTGTAGTCCAGACCACTGCTTCCTTAACCATTTTTATGAAAGTATAGCAGCTGTTGATTGTGAAGTTCTGGGACTTGTACCCTAGATGACAGATGTCTACTGTGGTCCAGTGTCTGTAGGGCCACAGCCAGGGCAAACCATCTGAGGGAAAGACCCAATTTTATCCGTTTGCTTTGTATTTCAGTGTTTATTTGCCTATGCTCAACTTTCAGTGAGAAAAATGTTTTTGGAAGCAAGAGAACAAAATCTTTTTGGAGAGAGTAGTGGTGAAATGAGACTATCAAAACCTGCTCCTAGTACTGTCTGTATAAACCAATTTCTCTGTGAACCTGTCTAGGTTTTGGAGCTCTATCTGCCCAGCTTGCTGTGACCCTCGGTAATTTTGCATTTGGACTGTAGATGGCACTGCTTTCTAGCAAACTCAGTTCAGCTTCACTAAGGCATAGTGTATTCTGTGGTTACTGGGAAATGATGCTCTTTCTCTGGTTTTGGTATTCAGGTCTCAGCCTGAGATAGTGGAATGCTTGTTATAAACCTAGATCTATTAGCTCCTCTCATCTGAATATGCAGCTGCTTATTAAAATAGTAGTAGACTCAGATAGCTAAAAAAGAATAAAGCCTATGTTTCTAAATTGACAGAAGCCTATGGGGGGGCAGTATTTGAGTGTTATTACACCTTGTGTTGAGATAAGAATCTGTGCATAGTCTTTGCCCTAGCTAAGAAATGAGTCCACTACTTCTGACAATTGCTCTCCCATTCCCCATCCCCCAGCTTTCATGACATGAAAGATTCTCTTATTTTCTATTGTTTGTCAGTCAGCAAACTGGTCAGAGAAGATTTGCCACAAAAGCATTAAAGATAGCTCCAAATGTACCACACCAATACTGTAGTTCTTTAATGATGGCTGACTAGCTCCAGCTCCCTTTCTGGCTTTACCATTTTGTGTATGGCAAATAGAACTTTGCCAAAAGCAACATCCAGCAATGAAGGGATGTATAAAGCAATCAGACACATACATCTATGATAGAATTATTTCTGACCTGGTGTCCCAGTTTATCTGCAAGCTATAGCAGTCTTTGGATCTTTATAGTTTGTTGTTGGTTCGTGTTATAAGAGGGTTATTCTTTTACCTGAGAATGCTCACTAAGGCAGTTATTAGAGACAGCTTAGTTCATTGGGACAAGGAAGGTAAAAGCACTAAGCTAAGAATTATCCGCATTAGTCTGATTTCAAAGTAGAGGTTCCCAAAAGACTAAGTAGGTGTGGAAAATGTGAACAAGCCCTCTCATTTGAATCTTTGTCTACAGGTCACCGCAGTGCCATTGGATTCTTACTGCAATGACCGAAGTGCAGAATACGAGCGGCGAGTGCTGAAGGAAGGAGGGAATCTGGCAGCCAAGCAGTGTTTGTTAAATGGGGCTCCTGAACTGGCAGCAGACTGGCTAAATAGACGATCCCAGTTCTTCCCAGAGCCAGCTGGAGGACTGTGGAGCATTAGGCCTCAGAATGGCTGGTCTTTCATCAGGATTCCAGGTGAGTCCTCTGTTCTCTTGAAATGTTCCCAGCTTTGCGGTTTCAGATATATGGAATTCAAAGTTTTGGGGGTTTCCATTTTCTTTTTGCCCTTAGTAACTTATAGGTAAGAATACTTAAGTAATTTGTGACTTGAGAGAGAAGTGTGTTTTAGGTTTGTGTTTAAATAGTCTTCTTTGATAAGCTTACAGTTGAGCAAGGAATGCCACCCTTAAAAAGGGAGACAGGGTAGAAATATGCTAGGTAGGAAAAGCTCCAGGTCGAGTGAGTACAGTTGTCTTGTGCCTTTGTCAGTGAGATGAATGAGAATGTCGTCACTCACAGAAAGCCTCGTTTAAGTAGCATAAACAGTGTCCTGCCCAAAGCACTAGAGATCTGAGTGATAACCAGAAGAAAAACAGTGTGTTTTGTGCCAAAAGGCTAGCGGATTCCCAGACCTCCCAGGGTCAGGGTCGTGGGTTGAGAGGAAACTAGGATTTCATCTTTGCTTTAGTGAGACGGCTTTTAAGGAAATTGAACACAGGGTTCATAGGCTCATGTTTTTTGCTTACACCTGCTGGCAAACTGGAGTGGTGGCTTAAAGCTACTATGTCAGTTTTGGTTGTCTACATTCTCTGATACTTTGATTGTATTAATCTTATTGGCATGTAACAGAAGTAAACTGAAGCTAAGCATTCAAAAGAGAATCAGCTGGTTCTGGTTTTTCCATTTTTATGTTAACTTCGTCAAGTGTCAAGAGAACTTGGGTCAACCTGTTAATAGCTTTGGGGGTGCTTTGAACTGGAAGATGTCATTTTGGGTATATAAGAGCAATATTATAAATAGTCTCATTGCTGACTTAGAACATGTGAAAGCAGTGGTGAAGGTATATTTTGAAAAAAGGGAAAACCCAAATGTAAAGCACACCTGAATACTAATGGAAATAGAGGGATAGAATCTAGCAAGTATGAAAATCACAGAATCCTAGGCAGACGATGAGCAAAGATATTGAAAGAAGTAAGTTAACACCTATTTCTTCATTTTCCCTTTTTCATTCTGACTGCTTAGTTCCCAGTACAGGAGTAGAAGGCTTACTGCTGGCGCTGTGGGAATCTCTTGTGGCTTTTCCTGTTCTTTGAAAGAAAAATGGACCTTGTTTAAATAGCAGGAAGTGTCTGAGTTCTTTTTGCATCGATAAAAAGCACCAGCCTCACTGGCTGTTTACTGTGAGAACCAACCAGCTCCTCACTGACCCTATTGTGCTCTGTAGACTGCTTGGGACAGGGCATTGAGGGGTGGGGAGGGTCACTAGAAACTGTATTTTATATTTCTTTTCTCTGGACTTTCACATTTTCTGTTCTCTGAGAAGGGTTGGTTCCACACATTTCTTGAGAGACTAAACAAAATCTTCTGGATTTCACATCCTGAATGTGTCTCCATGTTTCACTAGGTGAAGGATGTATAACCTCTTCAAAAAAGCCTCGTCTCCTTGGTAAAAGGAGATGTTAATCTGTTATCCTGATTTTACTGCCATGGGATACATTGCTTTATCTCTGAGCAGGATTTTAACATTGGTCAGTAAGAACTTCTGTGTAAGTGAGAATACTGTAAGTTTGAACCATAGCATTATAGGAAAGACAGCAAGAAAGTAGGTCTGTTTTCAACATTTTTGAGCTGTTTTAAAGAGCTGGACACCATGTTTGGGAAAAATCAGCCTAACTTCTAGGAGCTAGTGCTCTTGTTGGTTCTGCGCCCTGCTTAGCAATAAGTTGTGCTCTTGTCCAGTGCAACTTTGGTAGCTTCGAAAAAATTGGGTAATTGGTGCCAGGCCCAGAAGACACAGGTGTGTACAGAGAAAGAAACCAATTTTTCTGCATAATACTACAGGCCGACTTCCTTCATCTAGCATGCTTGCCAGAGAAGCAGAAATATTCATTGCTCAAGTGTTTTAAGGCTATTGCTTTAAGTCTCTCTCTTCTTGGGCCTTTTCCTTCAGAGCAGTCCAAAGAAATTCAGTCTGTCAACTTCTACCTCCCCACCTACACAATAACAAGCTAATAACAGGTACCACTTATTGCTTCTTTCAGGTGCTTCAGAGTTCCATCTAAGTGTATGCACATCATCGTCATCTGAGCTTTCCAAATCCTAGCATCAGTTAATTCTGGTTAGCAAAGTAAAGTAGATGTGGGAAGCAAGAATGTGTGAAAACCATTGAATCATGATTTTTAGATGAATTGCAGCTTCTCAAAACTTAGACAAATATTATGATGTGGGAGAAATGGCTGCAGAAATCTGATGAGCTTAGCTTGACCATGCTTGCTGAATGTCAAAAATACATGGGCTTTTCCCCCTACCTTCCTGTGCTTTTAATGAGAAAAGAAAGAAACGTAACTGTCTCAAGCTGATTGGTAGTTCTGTGGGGAATGTTTAGGAGCTATTAAAATTGAGGGGCCCCAGGGAATCCAATTAAAGGAGAAAACCTTGAAGTTGTTATGAAAGCCTTGCTGCCTGATCAGACTTGGTGCCAGAGAGAAGGCTTAGCAGTCAGTTGTGTCCCAGCTGCAGTCATTTGATTGTGTTGGTAAGGAGATCAACAAAAAGAAGAGCATTTCAATAATCTAAACAGGACCAAACAAAGAGGCTGAACAAAGGTGCGTGCCACAACGTCAGGCGGGTGGGGGGTGAAGGGAAAGATGTGACCTGGCAGCGTTCCGAAGGTGGGAAAAGGCAGGCTGCAGTGCAGAGGAGTAAACATCCAGGACCTGTGGCTTTGTAGCAAAAACAGAGTGGCTGATGATTTGTTATGGTGCTGTCAGCACATCCGTTCTCATTTGGTTTATACAATAATTGTACACTTGGCAGATAGTGGCAAGAACTGAGAAAGAACTGTCAAGAACCCTTGGATTGCCCTGCAGTTCTGAGGAACAACCATGGGGTTCAAATCCAGAAACTAAAGATAGACAATATGTCTTCTTAACAGTTTTTTTTATACTTTTAGTGGTCTGCCATCTATGTAATATCTCTAGCCTTTCTCTCTTCCTTTTTGTGTGCCACCGTCACTTCCACATACACTCTTAAATCTCCCAGCCCCTTAAGTCTCATCTCTTTTCCCTCTTAATAACAGCAATTGTTCAGGGCATGTTTATAGACCAGTCTGCAAACAGGAAACTCTACTTCCTGAAATGTGATGGGAGTTGAATGATACTGAATGGATAAGATGAAAATTTGTGAGTTAAGTGTTCTTTAAAGATCTTTGGCTGAAATGATTTTTTTTTTTTTTTTTTTTTTAATGGGAAGAGGAAGGAGACAGCACAAGTTAGTACTGAGTGAAAGCAGCTTTCATTTCACAGAAACCCAAAGTCAATCTTTCTGGAAGAACTGAACAAGCCCTAATGTCTTTATCAAATTACAGCTTAGAATAATGGCATTTACCAGCCAACCTATTAGAGGTCATCCAGGAGAAGTTTTGTTTTGTTTTGTTTTCTTAAAGGCAGAAGTGGGTTTGTTTATTTGCATTTCTTGGTTTCTCCAGGAGCAGGCAAGAGCAGCTCTTGTTTCTTTACATTCTCATGCTTTTAGGAGATAAACCATTTAGACACAGAACTAGCAGAAACAGATACCTAGAGGTAGTATGGAAAAAGAAACATCAGGTTTCTCAGGTCACAGCAGATATGACATGGACACACTCTAAGATGTCCATGTGTACCTGCTGTCCCCTGAGCAGGGCAGCTTTCAGATGCCTATGTCTGATTCGGAACTGTCAGTTGAGAGGGAACCTACACCTCCTCCTTCTAGGATATTTCTTTCCAGAGCACTACTGGGTCGTGATTTAACAGTGCTTTGCATTCTTCTATTGAGTACTTTCCTGCTCTCATGATGGCAAGCATTCTAGTTGTAGTAATTTTGGTTGCATACAGCTTTGCAGTGAGTGATTTTGCTGCTTTAATTAAATACAGTTTCTCCCTCCTCCTTTCTCTTCTCCATAGGCAAGGAGAGCCTCATCACTGACAGTGGAAAGCTGTATGCCCTTGATGTCTTGCTGACTCGGCTCAAGTCTCAAGGACATAGGGTCCTTATCTACTCCCAGATGACCAGGATGATAGACCTACTGGAGGTAGGAGAAAGAACCTTGGGGACCTAGGACACCTTGACATTTAACTTTCAGAAATCAGATGTCTTTGACAAATGTCAGTCCTGCTTAATTGGAACTCAAAATTTGTCTTTGTGATTTTATTCTCTAAATAGGAGGAAAAGTAGCTCTTGGCAGATGCGAGGGTATGCAAAGGATTTCTGTTGCCTCCTTTATACCAATGAAATAGAATACCCCTTACTACCTTCCTTTACTAAGGAAGAAATTCCCTAATTTTAAAGTAGATTGGAACCTAGGAATTTTTTTTTGAAAAACAATGAGATTCTGTATGGAAAACAAGATTTGAGATTAGCTCTTGATATGTAAAACCAGGACGTGGCTATTCAACCTGAGTTAAGGTAGTGATTCTCAACTTGATTACGTATTACAATCTCCTGGGGGAGTTTTAACAAATGCTGATGTCTGGTCCCATCCCCAGAGATTATTTAATGAGCTTGGAATGTGGCCTAGGCATCAGGATATTTGAAAGCTCCTAAAGTAATTCTAATATGCAACCAAAGTTAACAACCACTGGGTTATGATGAAAGATAAAGCAGTGTCTCACTGTGCAAGGCAGTTTTTGTGTTTTATTTAGTTATCTCTGTTGACATTCTCTCTGCTTTCTTGTTGTCTGAGTAGTCGCTTGGTACTTACGGGAGAGAAAATCATGGATGGACATAAGAACAGAAGAGTGAGAGTGAGGACAAATAGTCGCAACTGCTAGAGTAGATCTTTAGTACAAGAAAGTTGGAGAGTCACACTGGTCAAAAGGCTAAAGCCCCTGGATGTCAGTATTGTATAAATAATCTTATGTTTTTCAGTGCATCTTATATATCTAAGGCTTCCTATTCTAGCCCTGCTACTCCATGGAGTGGTTGGCAGTAAATAAATGGAAATTGGACCGTGATTATCCCTATCTAGGAATAAGGGAATGGGGTTATATCAGTACTGCAGGAGTGAAGGGGTACAATAGGGAAGAATTTTTAGGTTCTTTGGAGGCCAATGTTGGCTTGCTTAATTTTGCAATGAGTTTATTTGAATTTAGTGGGAAGTTCCTTTTTAATAACCTAGCAGCTTCTTTTGGCTAGAGATATAAATGATATTTGAGGTCATTTTAATCACTAAGTCTTATGTTTAGTATAGTGTTCAGCCTCTGAATGCTATCAATAGGCCACAATTTGTGGTTTATATTATGAGTAAGTTACCTATATCTAAATGATGGAACCTGCTTGTAAGTGATCGGAAGTCACTGTAAGCGAGATGATTAAACCATTGTTTGATGCAAATCTTGACTGTGTTAAAGGTCCTAACAGCAATAAATCAAAATAAAAGGACTGCCTGCATATTTAATATTCTGTTCAAAGCAAATGATGCCAACAGCCAAAACAAAATGAGTAATTTTTCTTCAGCAGGGCTCTTTTTAGATAAGGTACACTTGCCTTGTCCTGAAGAGTTTGGTAAAGTAGTGATCTTACACTGGTAAGAATTATATAAAAAGCAATATGTTAAGGGTTTTGTAACACAGGTGATGACCTTTCTTTTCCAAGGCTATATAAGTATATTATAGAGTCTTAAAAGTTGAATCATTTTAAAGGGAAATTCTAAGGGAAAGTGGGTGGGCCATAAAAATTTTTTTTAAAATAATAATTTTATTCCAGTAGATTAAGATGAATGTAGATGGTTTAAGTTTGGTACAGCCCTACATTTTAGTCCCTCATTCTGTTAATGCATACTTCTAGGTACTCATAAATGTTAATAAAATAAGTAAATCAAAGTATGGTAATGAATTTTGTTCAGAATGAGTGCTGTAAACCTTACCCACCAAGGCCACTTTCCATCTCTAATCTAATGGGTTTTTTTGGAGGCAGAGTGTGGACTTTGTGGGTAGGCTTTGCAAACAAGGCAGCTTGAAAACCTTTTCTAAATGTAGTTGCATCTCTCTGTGGGGAATTCTGAATTAGGGAAAAGTAAATTTAAAGCCTGAATTTCACAACTGCTACATTCCTTAGTCATATGTATAGCATCCATCTAGGATGCTAAAGCCAAAAAATGTTGCAGCCTTTTATAGGTTTTACTGAAAAACTAAAATGAAACCATTGTCTAATTTCATTAATACTATACTATTCTTTTTCCTTCAAAATTAAGTTTCCTAAAAGTTCATTCCTTTTTTTGTTGTTGTTTGTTTGTTTTAATATTGTTTACCTGTGTTCCCAGAAGTTAGTCCTCAATTAAAATTTATTTTGTGGACATGGAGTGATGGTACCCACAGTGCTTAGTGCATATTTAATCATTTGTTGAGATGTAAATGTATTGTGGATCTTGAGACAATACAGGAATTGGTCTACATTTCTTTACCTTTTCAAAGAGTAGTATGGTTTTTTTAGTCACTTTTATAATGGAATATTTTACTATAAACATTCATTAGAGTCCTGTTTCAGCTTTAAAACTGACCTGGTGCATGAACCCTAAGGACCATGTTATAGAAAGGTCCTTCCATATAGATGCTTTCCCTTGAGTGCACTTGACCTTTTCTTTAAAGAAATACCTTGACCCTCACCTTGTTTCTTTATTAACAAAGTACTGTGGTTTTTATTTCTATATTAGGTTTTTTAAAAAATGTTTTTTAGGATTCTCTTTTGCCCTTGATATCCTGTACCCTGTTTATCAAAAAGGGAAAGAAAAGCTTCCGATAGAGCTGGAGTTAGGAACTCACAGCCGGCATTGAAGCTCTGTTGTAGGTATAGAGCTTGTCAGCATCTCTTTCATACAACAGCCCTTTGTGGTTTTTTGTTCTGAGCCTTAGCCTGGGTATCTACTTGTCTATTTCTGGAACTCAGAAGAACTAGAAGCCAATTAAAACTAGAAGCCAGTAAAAATTCACATACTTCTATTTGGCCAGGTTTTCATATTGTGAGAAATGCTAGGTCTGGGCACTTAGTATTTGCTCACTTTTCTCTAAAGTGATTGTTAGCCTCCTTCTCTTGGGCAAAAATCTGACTTTAATTTAAATTTCTTGTGAATATATCAGATCTTCTTCCAAATAGAATTCTGTAATCTGAAATGTTTTATCCTTTCTCATGGTAATAGTATTTCTGGATAGGGAATTTAAAAAGGAGACTGCTTAATTTTCAGGGCCAGGAATTTTTAGTGTGCCATGGGCAGAAGTCAAGGACATAAATAGAGGAGGATATGATAGATCACTAAATGTCATGTCATGGGTTTAATTTATATTTACTGAGTCACCTGTAGGATCTTGGCTGGCGGGGGTACTATGGAAACAGACATCCCCTGTGCGGTTGGGATGGTAGTATCTAGCTGAATGTCAGACAAAACTTTTCCTACCACCACGATTTTTATCCTAGTTTAGGACCTCTCCACTACCCTGCCCCGCCCCCCCACCATATTCTAGTAGTTGCAGAGAGCTTTTAACTTTCTATAGATGACTTGTGTTTTCTCTGAGTCGTCTCTTTTGAGATTCCTATTGCATCAAGCAACTGAGTTTGTAGTTTAAGGAAATAAATCTCAATATTTTCTATGCCGTACAACAGAAGTACTTAGAAAGGGCCAGTCAACTGGTGCTGTATGTGGTGTGATTGTTAAGTATTGAAACCCAGACAAAAGTTAAATTGTACTAATGTATGAAAATAGTGCAATGCAGAATTAGATCCAGATAATCCATAGTTAATGATGACATTTTAGACAGTGGGTTGTATAACTTGCTCAGTCAGCAAGTACCTCCCTAGGGAAGGATTCATACTGAACAGACATTCTGTCATTTGTGAGCTGGCTTCTCTTAGGACTCCAAGTTACCTTTGGGAGCTGTGATTCTGGACATACTGAAAAGCTGGGTATTCTAAAATGGTCCCGTGGAATGAAAAGCCAATTGGGGTCACTGTTAACTAGCATTTTCATTAGGTCTTAAAAATGATAGAAAGGATTATGTCAGCTTACAACCATACTATATTTATTTGTTTAGTTAATTTCTTTTTCATAGCAACTGTGAGCAAGGCACTGTGTGAGGCACATGTAAATACTAGTTAAATATGGTCTGTAACTACAAGGAATATATTTAGTGGAGGGGGGTTATGTGTGTACTTATTTGTGTAAACACATATAACTGTCAAGCATACCCTCATACTAATGCCAAAAAAGAAGCATAAACAGAGCTGAAGATAGCTAAGTCACTGAGGCCTCACATGGACAGTGACATCTGAACTTAAATAGAATTTCAGCCAGCAGGAAGAAGAGCATTTCAGACTAGGAAGCCAGGTGTAAAGAGGCACAGAGTTGGGAAGGTAGAAGATATTTGGGGAGAGTAGCTCACTGTGACTGGAACATATGGTATAGGAGAAAAGGAAATAACATAAGTAGTGTGAAGGCAGATTATGGAGGGCCCATGAATTCCCTGTGATTAGGTCTTGCTCCAAAAGGCTGTGTATTAAATAAGGGAAGGATGGCTGCCATGTTTCACTCACTTGGTACAATTTAAGTGAGAGATACCCTTGGTGTCTGCTGGATGCCAAGTGTAAGGAAAGGCTAGCTAATGATTAGTCTTTCTATTCCATAAACGCTCTTTATTATACAGGAGTACTAAGATCACAGTACCTACAAACCACAGTAAAGCCATCCTGCAAGTGGTAACCATTCTGCCATGGTCCTCAGTCATGGGAGTGAACTACAGAGAGAGTTGGGGGGATGACTGGGAATGTTGTACCATCTTTAAAAGGGACCTAACTGCAAAGCTCGGCAAATAGTTTCTAATTAACCAGATCTTAGCTGCTGGCTTTGAAAAGAATTTATTGAGCAAGGCTCTTAAGACGAATCTTCGAAACCTTTTGATGTTTTCATTAAGTGGATATCTTTTTTTGGAGATCATTGATTTTTAAAGTTAATTTCAAAAGTGCTAGGAATACTATCAAATCATTTATTAAAATTTAATTTTATTTTAACCAAATAGCATTGAATTTTATACTAAATTATTAGATGTTTTTAGGATCTTAGGAAAACTGAACTAGGAATGGAAGTTCTTGCAATTTAATAGTTGGAAGAAATTAGACATTTCTTTCCAAACGAACATTTGCTTAAGTATCTTTTCTGAACAGCCCAGAATTTTAAAGAGACATGTAGAATAACTCTGATATAGCTAGAAATTGTGAATGAAAGAAATATTGAATTACTTTTTTTGCTCATTCTTTATCTTTTAGATATTATTCTGTGGCATTGGTGTGAGGATGTAGACATTCCTCTATTCTGCTTTTAATGGCTTTTTCCATGTCCATTTACTTTTGTTTTTGAAACTATTTACTGAAATAGGATCTAAACTAATCTAAGCCTTCTGAAATCCTACTACTCCCCTGGGTGGAAGAGCAAAGGCTTAAAGCAGTAAACTGAAAAGATGCACTTATGTTGCCTCAGTAACAGGCTCTCTGTAAGCAGCGTTAGCTTGATTATGGTCTAGGATTAGTATCTCTGGTGTTGTGCTGAACTCTGATGTACAAGGGATGTGATGCAGTATCTACAAGAAGATACATTTGTCAGTGCTCTCACTGAGGTTAGAAGTTCTGCTTTAAGAGGCAAAAATGCCTTGCCCACCTTTTGGTTAAAGTCCTAATCTGTGGGATGTCTGTCTATATGATCTCATTATTTTGTTGTTCTGGGTAGTGGTATTCTCTGATTGGATTAACTGCCAAGGTATAGTGAGCCATTAAATACCATCAACATGCTGTCATTTTTCACCTTTTTTCCTGAATTCCACCTTATCCAAAACATACCTACTCTTCTGCCCATAACCCTGTTCCATTATAAGGTTATACCACTAAAGGTGAACTTGAAGCTCACTGTGGCTAAATATTTTCTGCCCGTCTTTGATTATCAAAGCCCTTAAAGAATTACCTGGAGACAGAAGGAAATAGTTAAAATACACACACACACACACACAGCACAGTGAAGACATGCGCCTCAGTGAACTTATCTACAGTGTCAACCAGCTTTACTTCACAGCTATCCTAGTCAGAGACCTTTGCTGAGCCATTAAGGATTTTTGGCACTTACTTGCTCTAAGGGTAGGCTGCTACATACACTGCACCAGCCGCAACATATGCTGGAATACCCAACTGGGTATAAGAGCTACATAAGAGATTATTGCTATAAAAGAATGTTTGACCACAGAAAATCAGCACAAACATCTCCCTAACGTTGAAATGATTAGCCTTTTTCAATAGGGAAAAGTTATTAGAGAACTGAAATAACTGTTTCATAGTGTTTTTTGTAACTAGGCAGCTGTGTTGAGTTTTTGTTAATAGTTCCTCTACAAATGGTCCTTTTGAACTGTAATCAATATAATTAGAGGTAAAGAAGGAGGAAATCATTTTTTATTTGGATATCATCTGGAAGAGGAATTGGAACTTCTAAGAATGGAGATATGTCCTCTCCATTGCATCTCTTAAAGCTTCTTCTTAAAAGCTGCTGCTTCTTGCTTCTTAAAAGTTTTAATTCCCCTTACACGTTATGTCAGGAACATTCTCTCCCATGGAAAGTTACTTTGTCTTATATTTACTCTGATGCCTTCCTTAACGGTGATGCGTGCTCTGCCGGGAAAAAGAAGCTTAGGCTATAAATTCAAGGACTTTGGTCAGTAAGGATTTGCTGGGAAGAAACACGTTACGGCAAGTGTTAACTTAGTCCATAGCTATTAGAAACATCTGGTTGGTAATTGAAAAGCCATTTTAGTTTGAAGATTTACGTTTTTTTGTGTGTATGGGTGGGTATTTGTTTTTCATGAAACACAGAAATCTGCAGGAGTAAGAGTATTTTCCAATTTGAAATAGAGGGTAAATGTAGTCTTCAGGTTACCCTCGATTTTAATACACTGACAGTGAACTCCTTTACAAATTAAATTCTTTTGCTTTCACCTTATTCTGGATATGACTTGCCTCCAGTATGGATGAAGTAAAAGGTAGTTAAATGCTTGTGGGAAATGGAATACAGAATTTGTATCAGACTATGTTTACATCTTTTCCTCTTGATTGGCAGGAATATATGGTTTACAGGAAGCATACCTATATGAGGCTTGATGGCTCATCTAAAATCTCAGAGAGGCGGGACATGGTTGCTGATTTTCAGAACAGGTAATGTTAATAGGAATTATAAAAATCTTCTTCTGACTTTCCTCTAGTGCTTGAGATGATGAGTTTAAAAGAAATACTGACACATCTATTTTTTAAGTGATCATGATATATTGTTCCTGCCATTTCAAGAGGTAGCTAAATCTATCTATAGCAGTTTATATCTGTGTGTATGTGAGAGGGAAAATGAATACTTGGTATTTTTGTGTTTGAAATCTACTTTCTTACCAAATCAGTGCCTGTTTCTTTGGCAATAAAATGACTTCTGATTATGACCTCAGACCTTCATGTGGGTTATGAATCTATAGAAAAAAGTCAACAAGGCTCTATTGCTAAATGTTAATAGTGGCTATCTCTGGGTGTTGACTTATAGTTGATTTTATTTTATTTTATTTTTATTTTTGCTTACCTGTTTGACATAAGAGTTTTTAAAAAATACTTCCTTTTTTATGCTTTTCCCTCTAGCCTTATAGTAGTACGGTACAGTATGACAGATTGCACTAATGTGCATTCTATTCAGCTGGCAGCTCTCAGTTACAGCACTTCTCCTACCTGATAATGAGCCTATGAAATTTCAAATACTGGTTGCTGGTTGCTGATGGCTTACAGAGCCATAATTATCCTAAGTGCAGGTTCTCATTGTAATAAGCAGAGTCCGATTACTGCTCTCTCCAAGGAGAAAGCCAGGCTCCGCTAGTGATAGGTCTTCTGAACTCCACCCTTAATTTTCTTCCTTAAACCTGGACAACTAAGGAATAAAATAGATCTTAATGTTCTATAAATCATAACATTCTGAATTTCCGGCCTTTAATTGTGTAATCTGTTAATATTTAATTTTTGAGGTTTTTGGGAAGAAAATTAAGCACATAGCTATTTATATTTAGGTTACAGTTTTTTAATTCTTTCAGTTTTAAAGTGTGGTTTAAATTTAAAACAGTTTAACATAAAACACATCCATAATTCAATACAGAATATCCTCTGAGAGTTTTTGCTATTGCGCAATCCTGTACAATAAAGCATGAGTAAGGAAATAATATTTTGATGTTTTGGGTTACAGTGTATACTCAGGCCAATAACTTCTAAGTTGAAACTATACATCTGAATTTAGGTGGCTTTTAACTAACAATGGGGGGGGAAGGTCTGCTTTGGACCTCTTTCTCTTTGTTACCTTGGAGCAACTGTGTGGATGGCTTAACCTAACTTCTCACCTAGAAGAAACTATCAGCAGTTTCTTAAATTGAATTGAGACATGTATAAGCATAGTAGTGCCTCTAGCTCCACCACATTGTTATTCCCCCAACCAAAAAAAGTTTACCAAATGATTATTTTTTCTTAATTCTGAAATCAAATGAAATATATTTTACTATCTTCTTATCTACTCCAACCTAGGAGCTCCAACAGGCAATAATCTTATGTACAGTATCTATAGCCTGTGTTACCTACAGACTGTGTTTTCCCCCAGATTGCCTGTATTTTCTCTAGGCATGCTAGCACCTCTGTGATGTGGGCACACTGGTCTGAGGTGGCATGAGTTGTGTATTAGAAGGAAAGCCAAGTAATAGTATTTTACCTACTACTGTTTGTGTTTGTTTTCCACTAATATGTTTGATATTTTACATTTGAGGATCTCATTAACAGCAAAACTGTTTCTTTTTCTTTTTTTCTTTTGCAATAACAGTATCTTTACATATTAAAATGCCTACTGAGGAAAATTTTAGAAATATTTAATGAAGAAAATAAGAATTACCCACAATTTCATCATTGTTAACATTTTGGTATATTCCTCTCATCTTTAATGTGTGTGTGGTTATAGTTACATGTTGACACCATATTATAGATACAATTATGTGTCCTGATTTCTTCACTTATCATTATATCATAAACAACTTTTCACATATCATTTAAAAAGTCTTTGTAATTTTTTCAAAATTTGTTTATTTAAATTAGGTTCAAGTATACAGTACATTGGTTAGACATCTATATAGTTCATAAAATGATCCCCCCAATTGCTCCCTCCCTACCCTGGCCCTCCATCTAGCCATCATATTAATGCATTCCCTGTATTGTGCTCCCTATCCCCGTAACCAACTATCAACTACTAATTTGTACTTTTTTAACCATTTACTACCCCATTCTCCCAGCCCCGAACCTCTCTTTTCTCTATCACCAAACTGTCCACTGTATTTGTGTGTCTGTTTTTGATTAGTTTGTTCTTTTTGTTCCTTAGATTCTGTATATAAGTGACATTATATGGTATTTATCTTTCTCTGATTTATTTCACTCAGCATAATAGCCTCTAGGTCTATCCATGTAATTGCAAATATAGTCATCATTTTTAATGACCAATATCCATTACACTGGGTGTATTATATACTACTTTTCTATTGTTAAAATGTTGAGAGCATATCTTTGTTTATAAATCTTTATCACTATTTTAGATTATCTTGTTAATATAGATTTAATGAAGGGGAATTACTAAGTGAACATTTAAGGCTGTGAATATTGTCAGATTGCTTTGTAGAGAGTTCTGCTGGTTTAGATTCCAACCAGAGCTGTAGTATGTTGACTTCTAATGATTTAGTCTTCTGAGTTGTAGAACTACAGCTGTTATTCTAGCTGACCCAATTTTCATAAAACTAGACTATATGATTCAGAGCTCATTATATTATATAGTAGAAAATGTATTAGATGTATCTAATTTACAACTTAGAAGAACTCTTATTTAACTTGTTGAAGCAGTTATTTAGGCAGTCTTAATATCACACAGTAGTTTTGAAAAGCGTAGCTCTAAAAAAAGGATATTTTCACCATTAAATTGTACTGTTATCTACTTAGTAAATATCTCATTTTTCGCAGCTTTAACGGGAAACCTTACTTGAATTTTCAAACCCCACGGCTGAAAATGACTTAGGGAACAGTGAGGTTTTTTTTAGATTCAACGTTTGAATCACTTTAACGCCCTGCATCTAGTATTAGGCACAGTGAAAAACAGACCTAAGTCTCCTCTCTGGCCTACAATGATCTAGATAATTAAAGTTAAGATTATGACTAGGAAATAATCTCCTGTATCTCATGTATAGACGTAAACTGTACCTATACAGACTAGAAGTTTATCAGGCAGACCACTCCAAAGGGGGAAAAAGTTCTCAACTTATAAACTTGAGTGGCTGCAGTAGGCCAATGTAGGGAAAAGACAGGTGTTTTTGAAAACAAAAAAGAGCATGCCTTGCCAAATCTTTTCATTATTATTAATGAAAAGACATCAAAAGAAAACTTGTAGTTTCAACTGGAAAGCCCTGTGGCTCAAAGGTCAGCCAGAGTAAACAAGAACTCCTATAAAAAGCCATTTACATTCCCTACATACAAGATTTATTTATGAGGGATCCTTCCAGGAAAGAGTCTCACTGTGACTAAAGACTGGCCAGGATGTCCTGACTGGGCAACATTAAGAACATGTGACCATTGCGTGATCCTAGTAGCTATTCACAGGTCTTTGCTCTGGGGTGCCTTTGCTTCACTTCTTCATACCTCACGACATTTACCAAATGGATGCCCCTGATTATCTGACCACTCAGGGTGACCCTTTGGAAAACATGAGAAAAAGTGGGTGTCCTGTGAATTTTTCTTTCTTGGTGAAGAGTTTTGTAGAGCTCCAGTGTCATCTTTCATTCAGACTTTTTATCAGTCACTCAGCAAGTCTTTACTGTTGTCAGCTATGTGCCCAGCACTATTTGGGTATTTTGGTGCAAAGTGGCCTCACTAAGAGTGCATGTATGTATATGTCTTTGCCACATGATTTTATAAACCATCTGGAAGCTGGTCTCCCAAGGCCTGTTCTAACACAGACCTTGAGTTGAGATTCCTTTTCAGCCCCCTAGAGGGCACCAAAACCATCATGTTGACTCTGGAATGTTTTCTTTAAGTTGCAGCCCCCAAACAAATCACATTATCAATATTAGATTTATTAAGTAGAAAGGAATTCTAAGCAGTTTGATTTAGATGGTTTTTTAATAAATTATACAACAGTGTGATCCAAGATGGAAACTAATTTCTTTGATTTTTAACCCAAGGTTACAATAATTCTTATTTTTTCATTATAGCATGGTAAAATTTAATTGAATGCAGCCAAACCTTGCTATTTACCATCTACCTCACCATTAAAAGGCAACTTCTCAATACGTAGTTAATACCCAAAGTAAAAAAGGATTTTTCACCATTTTATTTCTAAGTTTTGCTAGTAATTTATTTTTACCTAGGTTCCTTTTACTAGTGTTTGTTTTTTTTTTTGTGTGTGTGTGTGTGTGTGTGTGTGTGTAGAAAAAAATGTGATTACTGGGGCTTTATCTCTGGCTGCTGGCTGTCCAGACTATAGAAATGACCCATTTTTATGCTTTTACCCTTCCTTTTATTACAGTTCCCAACTGCCTTCTACTTCCCTCCCCATTCCAACTCCATTTTCCTGCCCCCACACCATGCTGAGGCTGTGGACTGCTTTAGGGATCACCAAAAAAATCCTAGCCATTGGGTAACTCCCATCAGCTCTCACACAGGTATCAGAAAGAAGCCTCTGACCCCTGCCTCTGTAACAACCAAAGCAGGAGAGGGATATAGAAGGGAAAAGCCGTCTTCTCAGACTCAGAGTGGGAAGGATTATTCTTAGATGAGTATAACCTAGAAAGTTCAATTTGTATTTGAAGACTTTTTGTGGTTAAATATTCTGCTAAGGGCTGTGAGTTATCAAGCTTCAATTTACATCATCCCACATCTATCGGAAAATGTGTTTGTAAACTGGCACATGCCTTTAAACTTTTTGGTTTGCCCTGTATGATTTATTTATGATTTAACCATAAAAGATAGCATCTTATAAATTAAATAAAATTATGAAATATTAAACTTCATGGTATTATTCAAGGATAAACTAGTAAAACTTTCATAAGAGTACAGAGCTTTTGGACTCATGCCCTACAAGAGGCCTCTGAACATACTCTGTTATCCATGCCTGCCTCTAGGAAGGTTGTGTTTAACAATACAAATAATGGACAGATTTCTACTAGGACATACCCAGCTTAGTGATTAACCAGAATGCTTATTTCAAAATAGCTCCTTCACTGATACTCATGTTTACTGTTGATATGTCATCAGTTAGTCACTTCAACTGTATTCAGAGCCATCCCCATTTTATATCCAGGAAACAGACCTTCAGCAGTTAAATGACTTTATCAAGGAAGAACAGTATCAAAAGATGAAAACATCCTGATGTCTGTGTTTCCCTCCCCCCGCCCCCACTTGAACCTACAGAATAGTACCTTGGTATTTAGTGCCTATATACCATATCTTATATTTCACAAAGCAGTACTTACCCTTATGACCTGTAATGTGTTACAATAGTTCCAATCTGTTGTATTTATTTCTTTAATGTGCTCTACATCCACCAAACTGATTTCATAACCAGTGATAGCTATGACCTGCAATTTGAGTAACACTGATGTAAATGAATTTCTAGTTTTATTCCTCATTATAGTCATGAAAAAGGAGATTAGCAGCTTGATTTAGGGGACTGTAAAGTTTGCTCACAGGTATAATGCAATTTTTTAGAAATGTTCTGGAAAATAACAAATGACAGAAACATGAAAATGCAAGAACTGTGTTCAAACTGAGCCCCTAATTGTGTACAAATGTGTGTACATAGATAAATCTTATAGTCAAAGCCTGTTTTTTATGACTAGCATGGGCCTTATTCCTAGAAGATACTCTGTAAACATTTGTTGCCTGAATGAGTGGCAGTGGCACCTACCAGTTTATTTGTAATTCTAGGTTTCTGTGAAAGGAAATATGATGTAAAGAACAATAGAAAACTGTATCTAATCATATCTGTTTAAGGACTATGTTGGCATTCTACAAAAAGTACTTTAATTCCAGCCTGTCATCATTAATTAAGCCTAAATTCAACTTAATACATACATAGAAATCATTACCTGGGTCTTAGCACTCAGGTCATTTTTCTGAGACTTTCTTCAGCTGAAAATGAGTGCTTTGGAATTATAATTATTCTCAAATTACTAGGGGGAATACCAGGAAATACTGATTTGTTTGTCTCTTCTGTATGAACTAGAAATGGTTCGACTTGTTAAAAATATGCCTGTTTTATATAGAGAGAGGCCTCTACTGCCATGATAACCTACTTTTATATTTACTACGTTTGTAATTATATTGCCTGTCAGTATTAGTAGGCTGCAAAAGTATATCTACAAATTGGAAGATGGCAGCCATGGTTTGATCTTAGCAATGGAGCACCTTTGTACAATGTGTCCAAGAAATATTAGATCAGGCCTGCGTAACCACCAAAACTTTCTAGCCCTAGGTTCTGTTCTGTATTCAAGAGGTCTCTCTCTTATGCCACATGCCAATTTTCTTTTTCAGTTTGTGCTCTTAATATATTCCTTCCTCTTCTGCAGGAACGATATTTTTGTGTTCCTGCTAAGCACACGAGCTGGAGGACTGGGCATCAATCTCACTGCTGCTGATACCGTAAGTAATGAGAGCACAATACACCATATGTATATGCAGGTTTTTTACTATAAATATGTCTTTTAGTTGGTATTACTCTTTGCTTTCTGTCACAAACTTTTAATTTTTCTGCTTTCTGTTGTGTTAAATGACAGTAATCGCGCTTTGTCTGAAATTGGAACATTTTATGGACTTTTCTATGCATTCCTTTGGCATAAGTTTCTGACACATTCATTCAACAAATATTTAGTGAATGCCTACTATGTGTCTGGTATGGTCCAAATACTTGGAGTATGTCAGTGAATAAACAGACTGAAAAAAATTAGTCAACCCAACCAGGTTGGTTTGGGGAGCTATAACTGAACAAATCAGGATGCTTTCTTTTATTACTCTTATGCATTATTCATAGTAAGAAAAACTCATATTTTTGTATCCCAAACTTTAAAAGGTTGTTGGAGAGTAATGAAATTGGTAATTTAAAAAATAAAGTAAAAAAGATATTTCATCAATTTATCTATCTTCATACTCAATCTCTTTGGAGGAATATTTTAATATCTGAAAGGGAGAAGAAAGATCATTCCTTTTGAATCTCAGAATTAGTCCCAGTATTCAAATATATATGATAACAGTTTTCATAATCTTATGTAAATAGGAAATTTTTTTATGGAAGGCATGACTCTAAAAATGTTATTTTATGTGGCTGTTGTGCTTCTCTGTGAAATACAGAGCATCAGAATCCCCCAAATATGAGAAGGATACAAACCGAAGTATAGGGTGGAGAGACTTGAATAGACTCATAGCAGCTGAGCTAGAACTAGATCCCATGTTTCCCAGTCTCCACTCCTAAGCTGTGTCCGTTCTTTCTTCCTATTCACTAGTACACCACAGAACTGCCTACTTTCAAGAATAAAAAATAGATTCTATAATATCATTATAAGTAGAATATCAACCATAAGACTTAGCCATACCTCCCTTGGCATCTAAACCTCTTTAGCCAGGTAACCAGGTTAGGACAGGGCTCCAGGGCCTGAGGACACTGGGTTGCTGTATCTTATGTGCACATCATCAGCCTCAGTTCATCCTAAGGGAAGGCTGTCATTGGTGGTAGGTGCTGTTCTTGTAGGTTCTCTGATGTAATGGCTCACTTGGTGCCATATCAGGTAGCAGAAACTTATCTCTCTCTGTCCTTTGGGTCTCAGTAAACAATTCATTCAGTCCCAACTTAGTCATACTCTCAATGTGAGTACAAGATTCATCCTAGCTGATTTTTTGAACTCCATTCTCAGCCCCCAGCCCTATATCTACTCTGTTTATATCTTTCTTTACTAACCATGCCACTCCCTTCCTTAAAACTCTTCAGGGATTCGCCATAATCTACAAGATAAAATATAAGCTCCTTTACATGGCCTACAAGGCCCTTCATTTTGTGGCCTTTATCACCCTGTCTAGTCTAATTGCCAGACTTCTTTCCCTTCTAAAATTTATATTCCAGAAATAATGATTGATTTGTAGTTTTCCTGAACATACCGTACTCTATCACACTGTTGCATAAACTATTTCCTCAGCATAGAGCATTCTCTTGGGTGCCTCTTCTTCCATTTGGTAAATTTCAAAACCCCTCATGATCAGGGGTTGCTTTGTTATATGGGCTGGCAAAAAGCTTCTCTGATAAGGTGACATTTGAGCCAGGATCTAAAGAAAGGGAGAAAGCCAAGCAAATATCTGGCAGAATGAAGAGCATTCCAGGCAGAGGAGATAAGTGTAAAGCCCTGAGGTAAGAACATGCTTGGCAGCATGCAGCAGTCAGCTCTGTGTAGGTAGAACAATGAATGAGGGGGGAGAGTGATGTGAGATGAGTGTTGCAAAAGCAGATCATGTAAGGCTTAGTAGGCCATGGTAAGGATTTTGAGATGGGAGGCCACTGGAAGAATTTGAACAGAAGACTAACATGATTTGGCTTGGGTTATAAATGTGCCTCTCTGGCTTGGGGTGGGGAGGGATAAGAGTGGGGAGAACTATAGGGAGAAATGTAGAAGCAGGAAGATCAGTTAGGAGTTAGACACAAGATGATGGTGAAATGGACAAGGATTAAAATAGTGGAGGTAGTGAGAAATAGTGGAATCTGCATATTTTGGAGACACAGATAGTGAGGTTTGTTCCTAGATTGGATGTGGGACATGCAGGACTTGTGGAGAACTCTAAGATGTTTGACCCATGCTGCTGGAGTGATGGAGATACCAATTACTGATTAACGGGAAGGTTGCAGAGTGGCGGGTGCGGTGGGGCCAGGGGGGCGGAGGGCGTTGATTGGGGAAATCATGAGTTTGGTTTAGGATATGTTAACTTCAAGGTTCTTAGCAGACATTAACTAACAGTGTCAACCAGGCTGGATGAGGTCACCTGGGTAGGCTGAGCATAAGTACATTTTCTTAAATTGTATATTCTATTCTTTCTCAACCTCCCTATCTCAGGTTTGGTTTATAGTTTCTTAAGGAATAATTCCCCTACTCGTTCATTGGAATGATCCAAAAAAAAGCAGATTTGAGAGGGAAGATCTGCAGCATACTTCTACTGTTCACATAGTTTGCCTTAATAAATAGCTCCTGCCATCCACAAAAAAACAAAATAGGCTCCTAAACCCATCGCTAGGGGAGTAGAAATAGAAATTCTTTTCACCCCGAGGGCTAAAGAGAGGTTCTAAATATTCTGAGTTCTCAATTCAAAAATAATTTACATTTAATTTTGAGTGGAGGGCTTGGGGACTCGCATGTAAATTAAAACCTTCTGGAATACTCCTCAGAAAAATGAGACCACTGATTAAAATGAATTCCTAGGTAATGCTTTGTGTGAAGTCAGATTATACTCTCTGTGTGTTATTGTTAGAAAAAAAACAATAGGCTTAACTGCTTGCCTAGCATTTTTCCTTTGTCCTGAGATTTATTTAGCTTTGGAAGATTCCCAGAACCATTTATGGACAAGGAAGAGGTTAGTCAGCCTAAAATGTCAGGAAAAACTCAATGTCTTATGATTGAGAATGCATATATAAACTTGTATTTGTAAATAGTGGGACTCTGGCCCCTCTTTTAGTAAAAACATAATTTTAGCATGTGATTAATGGCAGCTGCCCCTTACTGCCTGTGTTGTTCTTTGTGTATTCTTCCTGAAGTAGGGATCTCTTTGCATTTGACTTAGCTTAGTGTGAGGGGTTATTATAAACTGCACTGTTTTGTTTCTGTGTCAAACCTGTTTTAAATGCTTATGTGTAGAGAGAATGAGCTTTTTGTCCCTTGGTAACAATGTGAGAAGTCCTATGTTCTTTGAGGCAACATAGGACAGCTTTCAACCCTCCCAGGGAACTGAATTTCCACCCATTCTCTTGGGGTAAAAAAATTTCCTCCCTCTAAGAATTGGTTTAACTTTTTCCAGTCATTCCTCTTGAAATCTTCCTGTTTTCCATTTCAGTCCCTCATCTCTTGACTACTACTCACTGACCTATATTGCTAGGTCCTCCACCCCATTTCAGCTGTCTCTCATCATTCCTGTATAGCTTGGTGTTTACAACTTCATGAAGATGCTGACTATACATATATTTCCCTTTAGTCATTGCTGGGCCACGCTTTATAGATTGACTTGCTTTAATCTTTTCTAGTTAAGTCACTTGTTCTAATCATTTCATTATTTGTTTTTCTCTAAAATGTCTCATTGAGTTCCATAAACCTGATTACCAAATACATGTGTCATTTCTGTCCCACTGTGATGGGCATTGCCCGCCCCCCATTCCCCACCTCTCCCCCCACCTCAAATTCATGCATAGTTGATTCTGTGTTTATTTTATTGTCAAATTAGATAATAACCATACATCTAGCTTGGTTTTTAATTGTCTCATTTTCACTCTTGTTTTAACTTATTAGCTTATATTTCATATTCTTTTTCTCCGGGTTTTTTTCTAAATAAAATCTTATACTATTCTCTCTTCCTCCCAAATTTCTTACCTCTTTTAATACACTTAAATTTAATTTTGAGGGGAAGGTCACTAAATAGCCACTAAATTTGGGAGAGAGGCAGGTCGAAGTTAAATTGCAAACCTGTCTTGTTAGACTTTAATCTTACTGTTTATGAGCTCAAAAGAACCCAAGTTGAATTAGATTTGGTTGCCACTGGGACTTCCAAAAAATGTAAATGTTAAGGAAGCACCTATGAAATGATTCATAATATAGAATTCCCCATTATGAATTCATGCTGAACCACTGCCTTAGGCTTGGATAACTAAAGGTATGATATTTTAGGTACGATGTCAATTCTCATTTTCCACATATGTAGTCATTTTAGATATATTGGGCAAGGAATGTTTCCCCCTAGTCCAATTGGCAGTCTCCTTTTCATTAATCTATCTTCTCTTCCTTTGTTCTCCTTGAAAATTTAAGCTGGATTTCCTAGAATTTCATATATCTTGTTGAAGCTCCAAAATGTCCTATGGTCAGCTTTGCTGTGCTCCTCTAGAAGTGACAAGCATTTAGTATTTTCAAATTCTAGGTCTGTGGACACTGCGAATTAACAATAAGTTTTCACAATGATTTTTTTCTTTGGGAGGCAGTTTATAATTTCTCCCCAATAATTCTAACCTGTACTAAAAATTGAGGGATTATACTTTGTATAAAAACAAGACAAAAGGAGGAGCACCAGTGGAGGATCTTATTAGTAGAAAAGCAAGATCATTGAAAATGCTAATGCCTTTTGTTCATCTTTACCAAAGTCTGAATTCTCCAGAGAATAACAGAATTGCCTATATTTTTAAATGAGAAAGGTAAAGGAAATATATAGGTTTTTTTTGAAAATTTAATGAGATATATATGCACATTAGTACCACAGATATATTGTAAGATCTCAACAGATTTTAGCTGTTGTTATTTCTAATAGAAATTCATGTTGGAATAGGAAAAGGAGACATATAGACAAGAGAAATCAGGTAGGCCTTCCTGGGAGTGGTCTGAATCTTAAAGGACCAGTAGAGGTGAGTTGAAGGATTCTAGGTCAGCAAAACAGCTTGAACAAAAAATGGTGTAAACAAATGTAATACAAGTGAGGAACACTGAAGAGACCTATCTGACAAAAGAGAAGGGGCATATTTATGTTAGGAAAGAATAGAAATGAAATTGGTTCAGTATAGCAGGGCCTGATTATTGACAGGAGTTTGAACTTGGTGTGTTACAGCATAACTGGCAGAGAGGGAGTGGTCTGCATTGGTACCCAGTGTAGACTGAAAGAGAAAGAAATTGAGATCTAGGAAGCCTTCTGATCTGTGGTCTAGACATGGGTGGTGAGGGCCTACTCCAGGATAGGGACAGTGGGACTGTAGAAAGGATAAGTTCGTTTCTGAAGAAGCACTGGCCGAATTTCGTGACTTGATTAAATATAGAGGAGGGTGCATGAGACATGAATGCCATTTTGAACTGGCTTTCTTTCTGGAGGTCTTACTGGATAATATAGTGTTAAGGCTGAGGACCCAGGAGTCTGTTGGTTTTAGGATTACTTGTAGGGCGAGGGAGGGGCAGTACATTTTGTTGTTTGTGTTTGTTGTTTAGCAAACTAAAATTAGCTTCCAGTGAACATTTAAACGTTCCTTCCCTGGAATTCAAGGAACAAGAAATGACCCTGTTGATTGGAGCCTGAGAATGCCAGGAGAGTCATGCCTGTCTCTTACCAAGTAGGCCTAGTGTTAAAGAAAAAATTTTTTCCACATTCCTCACAGCCCAAGCCCACTGCTTACTTAGGCTGTGTAATCTTGAATAAATACTCTTAATTCTCTGTGCCTCAGTTTCCTTGTCTATAAAGTGGGGTCGTAATAGTACCTGAATCATAGCCATTATGGGATTTCAATGAGTTAATACACATTAAGCAACTAGAATAATGACTGACAAATAGTAAGCGCTAAGTGTTAAGTATTAATATTATTGCCACTCACTCTTTTCATGGAAATCCTGAAAAAAAGCCCTAGAGTATGTCTCTTTAGCCAAGTGCAAGCAAAGGAATGGCTTGGTTTATAAATGGGTATCTGCTCATAATACCATAGGGGAAAATGTGGCATCAAACTATTCCAAAGAGATGAATGGCTGGACTGAGTTACTCTCAGAATTCCTGATTTTGCCCCAAGAAGTCTTCACTCTTTCTGTATTCTTGTCCTGCCTGTGCAGGTGATCTTTTATGATAGTGACTGGAACCCTACTGTGGACCAGCAGGCCATGGACAGGGCCCACCGATTGGGGCAAACAAAGCAGGTTACTGTGTACCGGCTCATCTGTAAAGGCACCATTGAAGAACGCATTCTACAGAGAGCTAAAGAGAAGAGTGAGGTAAGCAGAAGGCAATGGAAATACTATACTTATATACTACATAATGACTAGACTAAGACTCTCTTGCCTTTCATTGGTCTTGAAGGGGCTAAATTTCTACTGGATAGAAAATAAAATCAGGTCCTATACAATAGTAATCTCTACTGCCCTGGCCATTTCTCATTCCTTTACTACCAGATTCAGCTCTTGTTTATGTGGAGGTGATACTAGTCATGGCCTTTACCTTTGATATACTTTCGTATTCAAGGAAGAAGGGATAACAATTGAACTCTCACTGTAGTGCTCTCAATTTGATCAGCCTCTGAGGTATATGCCAAATTTGCTAGTTTCCAAAGAAATTATTATTTGTTTGTTTGTTTTTTTCCATCTTGATTTATTATATGGATCCTCTAGCTATCAGTTATCAGTCCCAAGCAGAGATATTCTTATTGTTCTTTCTGTTGGAAATGGAATAAATAATCTGGATGAGCCAGTGGGTGAATGAAAAGAAATAGGGAATCCAAGGGCTTTATTGGAGGATCAGATTGAGAAGGATGTTTCTTTCTTTCTGGATATTTGCCATAAGGGAATGGCTTGGTTGTGAATTTTTGATCTGCTTTTGTATAGATTCAGCGGATGGTGATTTCTGGTGGGAACTTCAAACCAGATACCTTGAAACCCAAAGAGGTGGTTAGTCTTCTTCTAGATGATGAAGAGTTGGAGAAGAAACGTATGTACTCTAAACCTCTTATTAATGCTCTCATTAAACATCAAAAAATGTTTCTCTGGCCTCATACAACTGAAAATGGAAGGGGCCCTTGGCTGTATGCCCAGAGTGAACAAAGCCAAAGACTGTATTTGGGAAGAAACATTTTTGTTTCAGTATTTTATATTAAAACCCAAATAAGGATGTGTTATGGAGCAGAAAGTAAAATTGACATATATTACTTAAAGTAATATGACTTCAAATAAATTTACACCAGGAAGCCTAGTTCCCGAGACTCCTGAGCAGTAATAAATTTACTTTGTTCTGCCCAGAGAAATGTTTCTGTGGAGAAGATAGAAAAACACACTGCTGTAACATGCAAGCCCTTCTACCATGTATTTCTTGCTTTTGAAAATAATATATTTCCAACTTATCTTGTGAGCTGCTGAGGACTTCCACAGCATCACATCAGAAAATATGAAGCTCCTTTTTTATGGTGCTTGCATTTACCACCACCTTCTATAAACCTTTCAGGACTCTATACATTTGATGTGTGCAATGAGAGATATTGAAAGACTGAAAAGAAAAGGAAAAAGAATAAAGGCAAGGAAAGGCCCATGGTAATTAAACTGAATCATGATTTGAACCCAAAAACTATTAAGAGTCCAAGAACTCTATTCCTTCTCCAAATTATAAAACCACAGGTTATCTGCCTTGGACAGATTGAACCCATTCTATGGATCATAAATATCAAAAGATATGGCCACTTTAATTTCAGGGAATGAGGATTATGATTGCCACAGATACTTCATCATATCTTTTTTTTTTTCCCCAATAGTAAGGCTTCGGCAAGAAGAGAAACGGCAGCAGGAGGAAACCAACCGAGTTAAAGAGCGCAAGCGCAAGCGGGAAAAGTATGCAGAGAAGGTATCTCAAGCTTGGGCTGCTTGGGCTGGCTGACAAGGGCTGGTGGGGGTTGGGTAGTACTTACAGAAAAGGCTTCAGAGGACATGGCTCGTCATCTTGGTTATTGGTTGGTAATCGAGCTCCAGCTGTGTGTGATAAGTAGCAGTTCTGTGCTTATTGATATTTGATCAGGAGAAATTCAGCCTTGGTAGTTCTGCACTCCCCATCCACACACACTCATCCTATCTGTGGTCACATGTAATTATGGAAACCATTTGTCAGGATGTTACAAATCATAAGCCTAAATGTGGGTAAAATGGACGTATTTACATTATTCAATTTCATAGAATCTTAGCAAGGGACTAAGAGGTCATTAGAGCAAATCCTTCTATCACGATTCTGCTAGTGTAACATTCAGTCATCTCCCATTAGAAAAATAAATCGCTGGCCAATCTGTACATCTCTTTTTCTCTAATTTATGCCAATGATTTAAGCTCTTTTTTGCCTCCTTTCTGACATTTCCTGCTTGAGCCGACCAGGCTAGCTGCAAAGTGGGATGTAATTTCCCTACATTTCTCCCTATCTTGCTGTTTCTACTAAAGTATTATATCAGTAACCCTTATCCTTAGTCTTTATTGACATGTAAATCAGAAATGAGGCCTTCAGGACTCGTTCTTATTGCAGGAGTCAGCCTATTAGTTCTAATTTCCCAGACTTGTAGGTCCAAGGATCGTTAGTTTGGAACCACTTTATTACCTTACAGAAAGTGCTTTCTAATTTTTTCTGGCATCTCTACATCTCTGGGCCCTTGGACTGTTTTGTTTGTCTGAAGCATATTGCCTAGCCACATGTTAAAATTGGTTCTGTTTGAAGTGGAGGTCGGTTTCTTCCTCCTCTTATCGAAGCTTGTTTTGGGCTCCATATCCCTTTAGCCATATGACCATCAGGTCAGCAGCCTAGGAGCCTATCTATAGTATATGACCATCTACTAGTAGATACACTAGCTATTCCTAATGTAAAATCCACACCCTTGATTATACCTTCTGCTAAGCAGAACTGTTTCTAGCCTGAAAAGTGCCCCTGGTATACACTATAGTTCCAAAGCTGAAAAATCCCAGGAACAAAGGATTATGTTCTTTTTAGCCTGGGCTGCCATCTCTACTCAGTTCCTCAGGTTCTCTATCATGACTCCATCCTCAAATCTGCAACTCATTACTTACCACTATTTAGAAATGAAATAGTTTTAACATTCAGAAAAAAATATCAAAGAAGAAAAAGTGGTTTTCCAATAGAGGGCATTGTAGGGTCTACTGAGGTTGCATCAAATGCCATCTCTGCCACGAGCATAGAAATTTCAGATATGTGTCCAATGATAATATAAACTACATGAAGACTACCATAATAACTCTAATATAGATGTAGAAACATGCAATTAGTTACAGTGGGTGGGTTTGATTTCCAGAATTTTCCAAGCACATTCTGTGATTCTAGGTCCCTAACCTACTGAACTTGGTTCTAGAATTGCTTAGTATATCTCAGTTACTCAGCCCTTTAAACATTTACATGTAAGTCAAGGAAATAACGACCAAACAATGGCAAAAACCCATCATTATTCCTTACTCTTTTGCATAATAAAAAGAAGACAGAGTAAAAACAAATGTGCAGAAAATTTGGTCCTCCCTCTTATGGGACCACATTAATCCAACCCCTGATAAATGTTATAGCTAGGACGTGCCAGAAGCTAGCTATACAGTTTGCCGTATGAGAATTAGGCTCAGTGTAGCTTTGTTTCAGTGTGACTGGCTAACTTTTCAACTCTCTGTATTATTGTGGTAGAATATACATTAACTTTTATTAAGCCATCCTTTTCCTCCTTCCTGAAGAGTTTTTTCTTCCTTAAAAATACGGTAATTGAAAAACGAAACCTAAAAGTTCACAAAGAGTTAAATTTCTGTCATCACTTTCTTCTCCAACCCACTCTTCTTTTGATGCCTATCCTCATACTTTATCCATACTTCTTGATTTATGTGTTCCCAGAAGAAAAAGGAAGATGAATTGGATGGGAAGAGGAGAAAGGAGGGCATGAACTTGGTGATCCCATTTGTTCCCTTGGCTGATAACTCCAACCTCTCTGCTGACGGGGATGACTCCTTCATTAGCGTGGACTCGGCCATGCCCAGCCCTTTCAGTGAGGTGAGGCTCCTTTATCACAGCAGTGGGACTGTTCTAACCTTGTAGCTTTTGCTTCTCCTGGAGTCCTCCTGCCTTGTAGAAGGGGGTTGTACATTCCAATTGAGGACAGGCTGGCTTCCTTGGAGCAAGAGCAGGGAATCTAACCCTCAGGAGGGAAGCCAGGCAGGAGAGGGAAATAGTGGCAAGACCTGAGAAGCACGCCCTCATATAGGTACAGGGCCATTTGGCTGTGGGCATGAGTAGTGGTGATCTCGACTCTTCCTTCTCTAGATCTCCATCAGCAGTGAGCTGCACACCGGTTCCATTCCCCCTGATGAGAGCAGCAGTGACATGCTAGTCATTGTGGATGACCCAGCCTCTTCGGCCCCTCAATCTCGAGCCACTAACTCCCCCGCTTCCATAACGGGATCTGTCTCGGACACTGTGAATGGTAAGTAATTCTAGAAATTACATACAACTTGGGCCTGGTCCATTGCCTCAAGGAAAGCATTAGTTTGGTAGTGGGTGAGATCCTGATTCCTTCTAGGTTAATCACTTTTTCTACTTTTTTAAAAGATGAGTAGAGTGGAGCAAAAAAGACTTTTTATGCTCATTCTTTCATTAGCACTTTTAAGTGAAAGGGGAAAAGGAAGATTTAGGGAAAGCAAACTAAGAACTTCACAAAGATTTAAAACATCTTTGTTTTCTAGATATTCGATCTTTCACATTTTCACCCTCTTTTTGCTAGTTTTTAATTAAAGCTAGCTTTGATGGGTCTTTCCTCACTTTGTTCTCATGGGCTCAGTATTGCTGCAGTTTCTCTAGGTATTTCTAGGTTTAAAACTTGGGAGTAAAAGTTGGCCGTCCAGGGCAGGAGGAGCACATTGGAGTGTGCAGGTGGATCTCAGGTAGCCAGTCCTTGGGAGTTCATTTCGTTATGTTCTTGTTTAGAGAAGAAATTCAGGAGTAATGGAATTACTCTTTTAGAAAGAAAGCAGCGAAGAGTCAGGGTGTTATAGCCATTTAGAATTCTTATTAACTCTGTGTGATCCCATGACCCAGCCATTAAAATAGGGACATAGACTTCCTTGGAAGTCCTGAAACAAATACCGTTAGCGCCAACCTTCCCTGTCACAGGAAGATTCTGTTAACATGTGAAGAGATTGACTTTTTTCCCTCTTGGCCCATTTGTTCCCACAGGAATTTCCATTCAGGAAATGCCAACCGCAGGACGTGGGCACTCAGCCCGAAGCCGAGGCCGCCCTAAAGGTTCAGGAAGCACAGCCAAAGGAGCAGGGAAAGGCCGGAGCCGCAAGTCTACCGCGGGCAGTGCTGCCGCAATGGCAGGAGCCAAAGCAGGGGCTGCAGCAGCCTCCGCAGCTGCCTATGCTGCATACGGGTACAACGTGTCTAAAGGTACAGAGGTCCTGCAGGGTTGCAGGCTTTATTCTGGTCAGGGATAGTCTGGAGGGTCTATTGAGCATTTTGCCAGGTAGAACACCCCCAGGCCAGGAAGCTCCCATGTTGGGTTCTGCTTCTGCATTGAGCAGTCCTGATCCTCCCCCTTGTCCTTGGGACTTAGTACAGTGCCTCCTTCAAGTGGAAGTAACTGTGAAGAGAGTGAGCTGAAGTTTTGAACCTCTACTGCTTTAAACTCTCAGGGTTTTCTCTGCTTCAGTAATTACATTTCAGTAGTCTGGGCTAGCATAGTTAACATTTACCAAGCTATGTGACTCATCACCTTAGATATTAAGCACCTGCTATGTAAATAGTGTAACACAAGGATCCTGCTCTTAAGTATATGATAGAAGTGAGAAAGGAAAGCTGTATGTGGAATATGTTTAACAACAATTACAAGGCCGTATGTACTGAGTGGGGGGAAAAAAGCGGATTGGAGACCTTAGTTATAGTTGTAGATCAGAAGGAGGAACCAGGGACCTTATGACAAAGTGCCCAGACTATAATTTGAAAAGGAGAAGGATGATGAAGGATTTGGACTGGCAGCAGAGAAGGAGCAGTGACCAAGGCATATTAGAAAGTCATTGAGCAGATCAGTCAGGCTGTGCTGAAGAGGCGCACTGGGAGTTAAGATTGGAAAGACATGACATGACTTAATGGGCAGTTGCTTATCAGGTGTATGACAAGGGGCTGTGGTTTGAGGTGGTGGTTGTAACCATGGCAAGTGGAGGATAGTTGTAGCAATGAAACGTAGGACACCTGAGAGTGGTAGAAGGGGTACTCCTGTTTACAGACCTCTCTCCACATTCAAAACATGAGCTTAGTATTTAGCTCATAGGGTTGTTATAGCAAGTAAGGGCATTATTGAATAGAAAGTGCTCAATAAGTGTTAGTTCATCTCCCCTTACTCCTACTGTAGGAATTTCAGCTTTTATTTATTTGTTCATTTAACAAATGTGAGGATAATAGTCTAGGCCAGTACTTCTTAACCCTCATTACATTTTTGGAAAACAGTAATTTTTCCAGTAGTCAAGACCACCATGGCAGAGTTTCACCCACAGAAAAGCAGGGTATGATACTCATCAGGCTTTCTTCTGGAGACCTGGACTGAGGAGGGGGCAGGAGAGGCTAAGGAGGTAACAGTGGGTAGAGTGCAACAAGAAAAATCAACAGTGCTTGATAAATAGGAATAGAAAACAAGAGAAAGAACTGCTTCAGGGATTATCTGCAGCTCCACTGTGGATGAAGAGACATGTGTCTGCTTACCACACCAAGTACTTACAATTTTTTTAAGAGTAAAACCAGTACACAATTGAAGCATCATATTGGACAACTTATTATCAGATATAAATGGATTTGACTTATACAAGAAAAAATAGTTCACTTTTGCACAGGAAGCCATCACTGAAGATGGAAGATTTGAACTGGGTCCTGGAAGTGGCAGGGCTTGGAGAACAGGGGTGGCCACATACAGCAAAAGAACTGCATGAGTATAGGTGCAGGAAAGAGTGAGCAGCCTTGTGCCCTCTGGCCAGACTGGGGAGTAGAAGACATCTGAAATTAAGGAGCAGCTAATCACAAATGGTGTCTCAAGTAGAAAGAAGGAATGTATAAGAAAATATATTCGTGCCTAGAAAGCTACACCTCTTCCCTCACCCTTGGCTTCCTCACATGTAACATATGCTCTGTCTTTGAGAGCCAAGGTGATATCTTACTCCTTGTGGAAGAGGTAAGGTAGAGAGGGCTGGGTGGGTGTTGTATTTCTCTTAAAAATGCATTTCTTTTACTGAAAACAAACAGTTGATAGGAAGAGCAAGTAAATCTGCTAAGAGGTTGACAGGGAGGGTTCCCCATGATCTCACTGCCAGCCCAGACTCCAGTAACCAAGATCAGGTGTCAAGGCAGCTCAGACAGGATAGATGTTCACCTTCTTGTCTGTTTTCACCCCACAGGAATCTCTGCCAGTAGTCCTCTGCAGACATCCCTTGTACGGCCTGCTGGCCTTGCTGACTTTGGACCTTCAAGCGCCTCTTCTCCCTTAAGTTCCCCTTTGAGCAAAGGAAATAATGTTCCTGGGACTCCCAAGAGCCTCCACTTGACCAGCAGCCTAGCCCCAGACTCTCTGGTCAGAAAACAGGGTAAAAGCACCAATCCCTCTGGAGGACGGTAACCACATGGGCACCCCCAGCTTCCTTCAACCAAACCGGGGTCTAGAGTCCTAGCCTGCAAATGGTCTTCAGATGGCTTGCCCAGTGCAACATCTTACATCCCAGGTCAGAGAGAAGAGATGACCAGTTGCAGCGAGGGAAGGATAGTCAGGTTTTGGTGAGCACTTTTATCACCTGTATCTGAAGAGGAGAGCTCTGGGGTTGCCTGTAGGAATAAGGCCCATGGACGGGGATCAGTCCCACAGCATCTCAGATGAACTTGATAGCCACATCTTAAACCTTATACTGGGGAAGGGCCTTAGACCCCACTTAGATGATCAGGCACACTATCTCCATCCCCATTCCACTCTTCAGCTCTGGATATGTCCCTTGCAGAGGCTCCACAGAGTGCTGTGAAGAGCCTTCTATGGTGGAGACTTCTATTAGGGCTGGGATTTCCTATAGGGCTAGGATGGGAGGAAATCATGTATCTGGCATCCTCACTCATTGGGCAGCTCCCCAGGTCTCTAAACCCCTTCTGTCAGAATGTCATCCTTGAAGAGAGCAAGGACTACAGAAATAGGTAGTGGCTTGTGAGGGTGGCAGAAGACTAGAGGAAGCATGCCTGGAGGCAGTTGTTTTCCCAGCATTTCCTCCCCTGTCCTGCATGGTTCACACTAGAGAACCTTCAGGTCCCACCAGCAACAGTACAGCTGCTCCCACCTTGGGACTCCTAGAAGCCAGTAAAGAGGCCAGGAGCCACCTCAATCAGCAGGACATCCTCACTGCCCCTCTTACAGACTCCCTTGCCCTTCCTGAATGCACAGTCTCCCCACCCTTGCCCTTCAGCCCCCTGCTTGGCTGTATGCACTGTCTGTATTGCACTGAGAAAGGAAGGGACAGCAGGAGTGAGGAGGAGAGGATGGAGAGAGGGCAAGCTCAGCACCAACCCTCCCAGCCCCAGCCCCACCAGCCTGAGCTCGCTTCCCTCCAAGAGGCAAAGGGGTGGTGTTTGCATGGGAGGTGTTTCTGCCTGCCCCCAGCCTGACGTCCCTGGTGGAGCAGGTGCTTCTGGGCGGGCCAGCCTCTAATTTGCACACCTGAAAATCGCGGAATTGAGTTTAAATAGATTGATTTTTTAAACTTTTTTTTGGAGTAGGGGTGGTAGGGGAGTCATTTAATTTAAATCATTAAGATTTTCCTACCCAAACCCAGACTCCTGTGTACAGATGCTATTTAGAGGGAATCAGAAAAATGCCAAGCCTTTTTTCTCTTTGAATGTGCTGTCTATTTTTATAACTGAACTTGTACATATGTATAAAGAGAGACACATCTTTCTTTTACTAACTGGAGAAAAAAAATCTTAAATAAAATGGAGTGAGATAATTTTATGTAAATTGGGGTGTCTGTGGTCTTTGCAGCTGCCTCTCCTTGGAGGTATATAGGGCTCTTGGTGGAGTGTATGGTAGAGTAAAGGGAAGATAGCCCCTGCATCATTCCTGTGGTCAGAGAGGGCAGGTGGTCAGTGGGATGAGGATGTTTCTGTGTTTCCTCAGTAGCATCCTTAATTGGGTTTAGGAATTTGCATCTATCCATCAGAGAGGAAGCTTAACCAAATATGCCTGGCAAGCCAAGGCCCAGGCCCTCAGGGTGTGGGCTCATTATGATTCAGGACCTAGACTCTAGGACTTAAGTGTAGGCAGCTTGGCCTGGTCCACCATCAGGCAGTTACATAGTAGTAATACTGACAGGTTCTTTCTCCTAACCACAAGTGAGAGGTTATCCTGGCAGTGTGCAGAGGCTCCAACTGATAGGAACTTTCTGGTCCCAATTTTGAAAACTGTGATATATGTACAAATACATTTAGATGAACCCCAGAAGCCAGCACATTTGCAGTTCTAGTACACTAGATCAGTTAAGCCAATGGAAATACAATAAGTCCTCACTTGATGTTGTTGATAGGTTCTTGGGAACTGCAACTTTAAGTGAAATGAGTATAAAGAAATATCATATACTAATTGATATAAACAAGAATTAAGTTCTTCGGCATATTTCTGGTCACAAAAACATCACAAAACTAAATAAAGACTCAAAATACTTCTAGTATTAAATGTTGAAATAAATGTGAGCTATATATACATTTAATAAAGATTTATAAAAACACATAAGATGATTATTTTCCAACTCACTTATTCCATTTCAAGGTCTTGAGTAGCCAGAGCCTGTCCCAGTAGCTTAGGGTAAAAGAGGGGACCCAACCCTGGACGGGACACCCTTCCATCATAGGAGCATTCATACCCTCAGACTGGGATAGTAGACATGCCAGTACATCTAACATGCATGTCTTTGGGATGTAGAAGGAAACCAGAGTACCCAGAGAAAACCTAAGCAGACAGGGAGAACGTGCAAATCAGACACCTTATCAACCTTATAACAAAATATTATTTAAGGACCTCTAGTACAAACTGAAAGGAACTCAGTGTTCTCAAAGTTAGTTGTAAGAACCATAAAGGAAAACATTTCACTAGGGATCCTAAAGACAGACTTCGAAAACTTGGCTCTTTGATCAGTTGGATAAAGAGTGAATTCCCAGACTGGACTAGCATTTGGTGTTTCTCTGAGCTAAAACACTGATAGGTTCTTGCGTCACCTTTGAGCAGGGCTTGTGCTGTTCCCAAGAGTGCTGGCAGTGTGACCTGAGCCTTGGTTCTGCGTACCCTTGATCAGGGTAGGCGGGTTCCTGGGCAGCTGCTGCTCATCCAGTCACAGGGTCAACATTCTCATTTTGTTGATCTGAAATAGCACTGTCAGATACACTGCGTCTTGTTTTTCTTGCTGGTAAACTTGACCAAGGCCTCATACAGAACAAACCAGTGTCAGTTTCCCAATTAACCCTGCCCTATTGTCACCACAGCAGCTTCTGGTCAATAAACTCACTGTGATGGGTCCTTTCCAGTTGTTATTACTGAGCAAGGCCCCCAGTGACGTTACTGCTAGAACCTACTAAAGGTCAGTCAGTGGTGGCTGCCTCTCTAGGGATCTGACAACTGAGATCCTTGCACAACTCTGCCTAGATACGAAGAGGCTCTCCTGAAAAGGGTGTAAATTTTGGATCAGAGCCCTCCTTTCTTATCTGTCCCCACTCATTTTCACTCATTTTCACTCATTTTCACTCATTTTCACTCATTTTCAATCCAATCCCTGAAGAAACAGCTAACAGTTCACAATGAGGGATACTTACACCCTTAATGGCCCTCCTCTCCTCTCCCTGCCTGAGGGTAGAGGGATGGGGACTTGAATCTTAAATGTGAAGGCTTCAAGCTCATTAACAACTTGAGTGCAGTCTGAAGTTATGATTCATGCCCTGTCTATCTTTCTAAGAAAGACTTGTCTATCTCCCATGTGAATGAGCTAGCTCTTACCAATGAACCCAGGGAGCCAGTCCCTTAACATGGAAACAATCTGGGGAGAGTTACCACCTAGCTAAAAGGCATGCCTCAGGAAGCCTACAAGCCCAGCCCTACAGTGCAGGTCTGGTCTGATTTACAGTGAGGACTGTCTCTTCAACCAGGGTCACCTTGCCACATGTGCCAGCTCTGGGCAGTCCTAAATAAGTAGATTTTAAGATTGTGGATCTGTATGAGCAGCCCTGGAAATAGAGGGTCTGCACTGGGCTTACTATCAAAATTTCCAGCCTAGAGCTTTGTTGAAACACCAGGACTCCGGACTTGCTTAGGTCTGTCTCGTCCTGATGATTGGACTGGGCAGGAGGTGGGCACTGTAAAGCTGGATTTCTCTCTACATCCTTGCCCTGGCATCTACCAGTAGTTTCCATCCATAGAGACTCACTTGCTGGTTTGCAGGTACAGTCTACACACTTTCACCTATGTTTTTCACAGCAGACTACATGCTATTAGAAACAGATCTTAGCAGGAGCTTGGGCAAGATGAGTTGCTTTTAGCTGGTCTCTGGAGTTTTCTAGATCCTCAAGTGTGCCTCAAGGACACCCGTGAGTGATGATGAGCTTAAAGGAGTGTGAGTCTCTCAAATTGAACAGAGCAGCTCTGCTTTCTTTAACTGCTAGGTAAAAATTTTGTGTGGAGTTAAGCTGTAAGAAAAATAACTGAAACCTGAATCATCCTTTAAAGCAATGTTTCACAAACTTTAATGTGCATGTAAATCACCTCGGGATCTTAAAATACAGATCATGTTTCAGAAGATCTGGGATGAAACCTGACTTCTCAGGTAATGGCCTTGCTGCTAGTCCTAGACCACACCTGGAATAGCAAGTCCTTAGGGACCTCCAGCCCTGCCAGTCAGAGTAAACTCTGATCTCTATGCCCTGCCCCCCACCCTAGCCAGGCAGTCCTGTGCAGGAAATATAACTTTATTTATCTGCTGTTCGTCTTAATCCACCTGATGACATCCCAGTATTTTCAAGAAAATCCAGTCCCATATTCATTTTCTCTCTCTCAATCTTTCCTGAGGGCCTGGTTCTTGTGAAGGTCTGATTTTCAGGCCCATTGCTGTGCAACTGCCGTGTGCCCAACACTAATTGAATTTGACAGCTACACTGGTGCACTTAAATTTGCTTTGAACAGGACCAGTGCCTCATCACTGTTTCTGTGCCAATATGAAGCAGCTCTCCCTCTTCTAACTTACCTTTTCCAAATTCTTGGGGGGAGCTTGGCAACCATTTTTCCTAATTCAGAGCTCCTGAACCAATGAAACATACACTGAAGCAGGAATGGTGGGCTCTACTAGGAATAATCTAATTGAGCTTCAGTTCCTGCCTCCCGTCTGGCCTGACTTCTCGTCCTCTTCTGGGCTCCAATACCTGAGTTCTAGATAAGCCAAGTGTCCTAGATAAGCATGTTCTGGTTTGAACCAGTCACCAAAACTTGATTCTCCCTCCATCTTTCTCTTATTCTTAAAACCCCAAAAATGTGTTGATAAATTGAATACCTCGGAACATTTTAGCCAAGGTGTTTAGCTGATAGATTGATTGGTGCATACTCTTTCCTGGAAGGCAATCTTGAAGGCGATGTAAGCAAATGTGGGTCATCATTCGAGTTTAGTGACAGAAAAGAAACTGAACTGGGAGATCTCAAAATCCAGTGTCACTAAAACTGACCTCCTGATCCCCTCCCTTCCCTCATGCTTCATCGTTATAGGAACAGGCTGGCCATCCCTCGGGACTAATTGCAGATGTTCACTAGTTGGGCCATAAATCCTCTGACCAAATAATATTGCTTATATTGGTTAGAGTAGTACACACTGCTGTAACAGAGACCTCAAAATGCAGTGGCTCAAATAAATCTACCTCTCTCTTACAGAAGCGTTTGAATTTATGTCTGTTCTACACAAATACTTAAGGTCTCGGGTTTCTTCATCTTGTTTCTCTGCTGTCTTCATGCTTTGTCCACATCTGCATGGTCAGTGCTGGTTTGCAGAAATGTCTTAAATGAAAGGGAAGAACAGGAGGAGGTTCACCTGCTGTCTTAAGAGTTAGACCCATAAATGGCTTACAGTATTTTGACTCACATTCTTTCAGAGAGAGCTTTAGACCCAAAGATCCATCTAACTGCAAAGGAGGCTTCCATACAATTACGAAAGAAGAGAACATATTTAAACGGACAGCTGTTAGTCTTGGATACAATACCCAAAGGAAAACTGGCAAAAGTATTTATTCAAGATTTAAATATTAAGCACCTTCTATGTGGTAGGCTCTATACATTAATAGAAAACGCGCGTGCACACACACACACACACGCACAAAAGGGTAATAATAATAATATGGTAAAATTGTTCAACCTCATTAATCAAAGATGCAAAATAAAACAGTAGAGTCTAAACTTTTCCTATCAGATCAGCTGAGATTTGTTTTTAAGTGAGTGACAACGGCCAGAGTTGGGGGAAGATACAAGGGAATACTTTATTACAAACTCCTGGTGGAATCAGAAGCTGATTTTCTGTGAAACATTGTAGTTTAAGCTTTAATATACTTTACTTTGTATGGGCCCTCTTTGCACAAGTGATTTGGAATACCACCCCAGACTAGGAGATGCCCCCCTCTATGCCTTGGAAGAGGTCATCCACAGGCTGTTCCTGGACCTCCAGGGACAATCTGCCCTTGGTGGCCCTCATCCAGTGTCCAAACTCCATTGTAGACCACAGAAGAATTATCTATACAAGACCTGCTCAACCTTAACCCAGGCCTTATGGCCAACAAGCCACCTAAGAAGTAGCATGATGGGAGACACTAGAGCAGCAAGGACCTGGCTGGCTGGACCAGCCACCATGAGAAACCATGCCTACTGAGATCAGTGAGAGACCTGGCCTAAACAAGTATCTCTAAGGAACTTACAGAAGTGGGACTAGGATACTTTTCAAATTCTCAATAATAAACAACTGAATATCAAATATGCTATAAAGAAGACATTTTCTACCCAATCATTTTATAGAAAGTGAAATTACAATATCATTATTGCTTGAAAGGCAATCAAAGCATATGCAGCCCCTCACACCTACTAGGATGGCTATAATAAAAAAGATTAGTGTTGATGAGGATGTGGAGAAATTGGAATCACTCATTGCTTGTGATAACGTAAAAAATGCTATAGGTGCCTTGGAAAGCAGTTTGAGAGTTTCAGAGAAAAATTAAAAGGTAAACAAAAGTTAGTATGATGATAGATTAATTTTAAGGATCAAATTGATGGGGCCACAGGATACCCAGACATTTATTTAGTAAAATATTCTCGGTGTTTCTGTGAGGTTGTTTCATTTCTTTCCCCTCCCCCCACCCGTACTCTCCCACCCCTGACCTACAGATGTTGCCATCTCCCTTTTTTTTTTTTAGGGGCTGGCTCTCTGAAGGCAGGGCATCTCTTCCCACAAGCTGTGCACCCAGGGCCTGGCCCACCCGCAGTATGGTTTGTGGCTCCACCTGGGGCGCAAACCCAGGAGACCTTCTGCATGTAAAGCAGATGTGCTAACCACTACACTACAGAGCCACTCCTTTGAGGTGGTTTTTGAATGAAATTAACATTTAAGTCAGTAGACTAAGGCAGATCACCTTCCCTAATGTGGGTGGGCCTCATTCAATAAATTGAAGGCTTCAATAGAACAAGGCTGAATCTCTCTCCATTAGGAGAGAAGTCCTCCTACCTGACTGTCTCTGAACTGGAATATTGGTTTTCTCCTGCCTTTGCACTAAAACTGAAACATTAACTCTTCCTGCTAGCCTTCAGACCAAACAACACCATTGACTCTCCTGGGTCCTAGCTCGCTGATTGACTCATCCTGCAGGTCTTAGAACTTGTCAACCTCCATAATCACACAAGCTAATTGTGCTATATCTATCTTTCTATAGACCAACCCTATTGGTTCTGTGTCTCTGGAGAACCTTGACTAATATGTGACCTGGGAATTCCATTCCTAGGTATATACCCAAGAGAAATGAAAATATATCCACACAGAACCTGTACACAAATGTTCATGGAAGCATTGTTCATAATAGCCAATAAGTGGAAACAGCTCAAATGCCCATCGACTAGTGAATGGATAAATAAAATGTAGATGCATGCAAAGCAATATTATTCAGCAATAAAAAAGAATGGAGGACCGACACATGGATGAAGCTTGAAAACATTATGTTAAGTAAAAGAACCTAAACACAAAAGATCATGTATGATATGATTATGAACCGTCCAGAACAGGCAAATCTATATAGAGAGACAGAAAGCAAATTAGTGGTTGACCAGGCCTGGGGACTTTTAGGGAATAGCAGGTTGGAAGTTCGAGGTTTTGGGGGGATTAATAAAAATGTCATAAAATTTACTGTAGTGATAGTTGCATGCCTCCATCATTATATATATAGTAAAAGCCATTGAATTATACACTTTAAAGGGTGAATTGTATAGTGTGTGAGTTATATTTCAATAAAGTTGTTAAGAAAAACAAAATGCAGCCAAAATGTAGGGGAGATTTTAAGTTAAACAACATGGAATTGCTTTTTAACTATATATGACTTTTGTTTTTCTCGCCTACAGCCCCTGTCTTTCTAGGTGGTCTCCCATCCAAGTACTAACCAGGCCCAACCCTGCTTAGCTTCAAGATCAGATGAGATTGGGCATGTTCAGGGTGGCATGGCCATATATTACTTATTTTACCTACAAATATGGCAGTTGCATATGTTTCAACCTACTGATATTTTTTAGAAATTCTATTTTATGATTTTTGAGGTATTTGTCAGCTTTCCTGTTTTGTTATTCTAAATATTAACTTTTGCACTTAGTTCTTTTTTTTTTTTTAATATAATACCAGTTTATTTTCTTAACCCAATGTAAGCCATTCTTAAAGGAAGTTCCAATCTTATTTTTGTGCAACCATATTTTCCCCCAAAGGGGGTGCACCATTCCTGGAAGTGCTGCAATACCAGGACGATGCTTGGAGTGAACTGAGCAAACTCCTATTCCATCTCCTAATTCCAAAAATCCATTTAATCTATTGCCCTAGGATAGAGGACGTATCAGATATTAAACTGATAAGAACAGATACTACCCTTGATCTTAGCTAAAAGGCCAAGAAGGGATGTATTCCTTTTCTTAAAGAGGGCTCTCCCAAAGTTGCATAAACTTTAGGCCTCACACACCCAAATCCCAAGGTTGGAATGGAATGCAAAGTGATAGAGCCTTATATAAGACAATCTGATGACCTTCAAGAAGTTTAGAAATATCCATGCCCTTTGACCCAGCCATTTTACTTTTAGGAATCTATTTTCAGAGAATAATCATGTAGGGCAGGGCTTCTTGACTTTAATGCTCCTGAGTGGGGCTCTTATTAAAAGGCAAAATCTTATTGGATGTGGTTCCATAGTGTAGTGGTTAGCACACTAGGTCCTGGATTTGCACCCTCATGGACCCACGGTCCATGGTCTACGCCATGCCACCCTGAATAAGCCCAATGTCTGATCTTGGAAGCTAACTAAACAGGGCCAGGCCTGGTTAGTACTTGGATGGGAGACCACCTAGGAAGATCAGGCACTGTAGGCATAAACAAACAAACAAACAAAAAACCCTATTAAGTAGGTGTGCGGAGGTCTCTAAGATTTCTGTATTTCCAATTCGTTCCAGGTGACATGGAGGCTGCTGGTCCACAGGCCCCAATCTGAGTAGCCAGGCTACAGAGATAGAGGGCAATTTCTGGTTGTCTATTTAGCATTTTCCCTTCCCACATTGTACAAGAGCCACAGGGGTAGTCAGGGAACCCAGGCCCAAAGTATTTGGAGCCTAGTTTTCCTCCTTCATGGCTATCCTTTCATAAATTGCCAATTAGAGCAAAGCAGAGGCTCTGAGGCTTCTCTCCACCCCCGTGGATGAACATAAAAGCTTGTTGCCCCAGGGCTGAGGAGAAGCCAGCCTGAGGGTGAGGCTGGCACACAGAGAAGAGCAAAACAGGAAGACTGTAGGGAAATCGAGCGATCGGGAGCCCTGACTGAGCCTTGCCCAAAGCTCTCTTCTTAACTTTTGAGTTTTGCCAATAGCTCCTATTTGGCTTAAACCCATTTGAATTGGACTTTCTGTTCCATGCAACTAACATGAAAGGTTCATGACAGCAAAATCTAAACTAGCAAGAAATTGGAAATAACCCAAATGCCAATGCAAATGGACACAATATAAAATTGGTTAAATATATTTTTGTACATCAATATGATAGACTATTAAGTGGCCATTAAAATCACATTTTTGAACAGGAGTAAAGAATGGTAATAATACATTCCTATCAATAAGCACCTCAGATGGAAAAGAACTAAGTGCTCCAACCAAAAGACAGAGGGGCTAAATGGATAAGAAAACAAGACCCCTACACATGCTGCCTATAAGAGACTCACTTCAGATTAAGACACACATAGGCTAAAAGGAAGGGGATGAAAAAAGATATTGCCTCAATGGACCAAGAGGGTAGTGCACTGAATGAAATGGGTCGGATAGAGAAAGACAAATGTTGCATGATTTCACATACACATGGAATCTAAAGAACAAAATAAACAACAACAAAAGCAATAATAAACTCATAGATACAGAGATTAGAGGGATTCTAGATAGGGGGTATTTAGGGGGAATGGGGGAAGATAAAAGGATTAAGAGGTACAAATGGATAGTTGCAGAATAGACATGGAGATTTAGAGTGTAGCAGGGGGAAGATGGTTAATAATGTTGGAATAAATATGCAAGGGGGAAGAAGGGCACTAGATTTAGTGGGGTGACCACTTTGTGAGTTATGTGGATCTCTGGTCACTAGGCTATACAACTGAAACTGGTAATTATTGTATGCCAACTATAACTGAAAAAAAACTCATTGAATTGTATAATGTAAATATGCACAACTAATTGTCTATTATATTTCAATAAAGTTGGAAAAAAGAAAGATAGTAGGCACTCAATAAACATTTGTTGATTAATACAATAAGCATTATATTTGAGAGGTTAATTAATTCCATTGTTTAAAATATCTTGTGTGTATTTATGACATAAAGGTTTTAGTAAAACTTTAACCAAATGCACATTACATTGTATAAATTATATCAAAGATTGAAATCTGTTTCCATAATTTACTAAGCATGGAAGCTTAAGTATTTTACTTAATCTTTCTAAAGCTAAGATTTCTCATTGGTACAATTGTTGTACTGTATGTCACAATAATATCTAACTCTCAAATATTTTGCAAAGATTTTATGGTATAATAAATGTAAAAATGTGACTATTATATTGTAAAGTGGTATAGTCATATATATTTTTAACTACAATCTATTACTTTGTGCAAGCATTTTTAAGTCCCACTTTGATGTAAGCTTCAGAGATAATGTTTCTGCACATAATAGGACTGAAATATATTTAAAGTAAAATAGTAAAAAAAATCATATTTTCAAGCATATTTGATGACATAAGAAAATGCTTACAATTTAATCTTAGGTGAAAAAAAATAGGACACAAAATAGTAGATAAATTGTGATCAATTCTATGTTTTCACTTACATATGTAGGTTTTTTAATACATATGTAGTTTTTTAATACATATGTAGTTTGTTAATACGTATGTAGTTTTTTTAATAGAGTAGTAAGAGAAAGGACTAGAAGTTAACTTTCCTAAATGGTGGAATTATGAGTGAATTTTTAAAATTCTTTATGCCGTTCTGTATTTTCCAAAATTTCTACTATGATCATGTGTTATTTTATATTTAATTATAACAAGCACTATTAGTAAAGAAATAGGTTTTTTAGAAAAATTCAGAAAAAACTCAAAAGCAAAATGAAAGTAAGATATTTCCCACAATCAAAGCTTTCTTACAGCATGTCTCCCTATTTCAATTCAGTTCATGTGATATGATAACATAATCCCCCCTCACCTTAATGTTTTCATGGGGACTTCAGAGAAGCTGTATTTTAGGCAACAGCATAGGCTGGAATTTCAGACACTGTAGGGAGTTATTTTAAGGAAGGTGTGTCTTTTTTCATGCCTCAAATCTGATTCTGAGCATTGATAGACCCCTGCTCCAGTGTGCAAGTCTGACATTCTAGTTTATATGGGCATAAGGCCAGCTTTTCCTCTGAGTAGAAAAGGAACCCCCATGAATGGCCCACCATCCAAATAACTACTCTTAACCTGAGTATTATTTCCAGAGCCTCTTTATGCATAGCCCCTTTTTTTTTGAGATCTGCATTTTATTTTATTATATATTTGACTTATTATGAATAATAGTAAATTTGGGCAGTTCAAAATCAAAAACATACAAAAAGGCATAAGAAGGAAGAAGTCTCTCCCATCTCATCTTCTGGCCCTGTTTCCCTCCTGGGAGGCAAACTGTGTTGACAGTTTCTGGTGATTTTGTCCAGACATACTTCTATGCTTTTTAAAAGACATGATTATATTCACAATGTGATCTAACTTTGTATGCTTTTTTTTCACTTAACATTATATAGTAATGTTAAGAGAGTACTGTAAAAAGAGTAAAATATTCTCCTAACATTGGTAAATACTCTTTCTAAACATTCATAATGACCGTGAATATGTTATCAAAGAGAGAGCCATTTAGTTGTCCTACTGATGGACGATTAGTGTTTTACCCCTTAAGCCCTCTGATTCTGTCTGAATGATACTATCTGCCTAGGTTCAGCCAGTGATTGCATTTGGTTTGGACCCTGATTGGCCATTGGCTGCCTGGGGACACAGGACCTTGAGGTCAGGAGGAGGTTCAAGGCCCAACCCAGAGGGATGAGTGGATGGTCCCTGGCCTTCAGGGGCTGGCTGTGTGGTCCAGGCCAGCAAAGGAATTACATTTAGCTGGGTCAGATGCTGCTGGTTGTGTCATGACCCAGGAGGACTGTGCTATTAGTAAATAAACCAGAATGGCCTGGCTTTGGCTAGCCCTCCTTCCTCCTCCCTCTCGCCAGCTTGCTGGCAGGGCAAGGACTGTACGAGGTGGAGGAGAGCAATGACTAGGGAGAAGGCTCCTATGGAGGGGCTTCATCTCACTGCCCCAAGTTTGTTTTCTGTCATTTTCCCTCTTGCCTTTCTTTGTCCACCCTCCCCAATGTGGCAGAGCCTGAGCAGCCCAGAGGGCACTTCCTTTCTCCTCTGCCTCCTCTTTATGTTCCCTTTCTGCCTCCACCCCAGTTGACCTGATTTGTCCTCAGAGCTCTGCTAAGTGAGTGGAGTTCATTCATTTAGTCATTAATCTAAGTCAACTGATTTATCTATTTATCTGTTTAGCAAATATTTGTGAGTGCCTGAGATAGGCCAGGCCCTGTGCTGAGCGTGTAGGGAGGTGCCAGCTCCTGCCCTCATAGAACTTATACTCTAAGGAGGTTAGAGATACTCAAGTAACTAAGTGTTGGTGGAAAATAATACTGTTAAATAATAATCATAATCAACATTCACACAGAGCTTTACAGTATATAGAGTGTTTTTCACCTGATAGCCCATCTAATCTCAAGGATCTGTGGATCAGTGATATTAAATAACCTGGACAAGGACTCTCAGGGTACATGGAGCCCTGGTTCTCGAACCCATTCCCTCTGACCCCAAACCCATGTCCCTCTCAAAAAAGAGGAGCCTTTGGGACGGGATGAGAACTAGTTTTTGGTGCAGCACTTCATTTTACAGCTAAGGAGATGGAGGCCCAGAGAGAGGTAAAGCACTAGGAGCTTAAAACAGAGACTAGAGTCTCTTTATTTGAAATAAAACAGCAGTTTGATGCCCTGACCAGGCTATGAAGTCCTGATAGATATGCGACAGAGTGTTGGTCATAGTGCGTCTGTCTCCTTCCATCCCCTGCACCCCCAGCCCACTCCCCCTCTGCAGCAGCATCCCTCTCGTGGAGAGACAGTCCCCATCCTTCCCTCATCGGTGCCTTCCTCTCACTGAGTGAGTGGGCTTTCATTCAACAAATGCTATTAACACAGTGCTATCAAAGTAGCAAGAGAAAAAGCACAGGTATCAAAGACATGTGACAGGGCCACAAAGCCAGGCCTTGGTGGTCAGGTAGAAGAGGTTCAAGGAAGCTTCCTGGAGGAGGTGACATCTCAACTGAGCCCTGAAGTCTGAGTGACAAAGTAGCCAGGCTGGAGCTGGTAGGGAAGAGACTTTCAGGATGAGGAGAATGAAGGGTACAAGACAAGGTAAGAAAACATCCTGCACGTCACAGGCATGTTGCAGTCTTCTGTCGGGTCACCTCCCATCTGTTTAGTGTGTATCATGCCTCTCAGGTCTGCGAGTGGCCTGTGAACAGGAACTGGGTCTCCCTTCCTGTGGAAACCCCCGTGGGCGAAGGCCTACTCCTGTGGACGGATGACTCAGGCACCCCATGTGAGCAGCTTGTCATCAGCTTTCCCCACCATAGACTTACCAACCTTCTCAGCCAGAGCTATCCATGTGTCTGACACTCCCCCTCTCCTGCCTCCTGACCTAGCATAGATATGACGAGGTTCAGGAGCGGCTGTGCCTAGCTGGTGCTTTAACTGTAGTGAGGGGAGGCCAGAGGTGGATACATTACTATCTCCTTACTCCCCCCAGTCATCAATACCCTCAGGCTGTGCCTGGGAAAGCCAAACTCCCCTCCTGTGAGTACAGTAAGCACGACCCCCTGAGAGGAACACACAGCCCTCCAGCTTAGTGCCAGAGTGGGGAGGACTAGCCCTGCCCCGATATGCCTGCCAGAGAGCAACCCTTCCCTTGGTGCTTCTTGGCCTCTCTCAGACTGAGGAAGTGGGGCCAGGCCTGGACAGCAGCCGCTGGCACAGGCATGGGTCAGCACTGTCCTGGCTGGGAGTGCTCTAGCGTTGTCCATGTCTGGCCGGTCCACCCTTCCCCTGGTGGCTTTCAGGACCACATTCCTGGGCTGTGCACATAAACATTCAGACTAAATATTAGCTTGGGTAAGCAGCTTGGCATCCTCCCTCAGCTGTGACTGAAGTTTTTACAGGATCTTGTTCTCTGAGGATGTGTGATAATGTGTTTAGAAGAGTGTCTCATTAAATCCCATTGCCCATAGGTCCCTTGAGCTCCTATGGGTTCCCAGAGCTGTGCTACAGGCTAGGATACATACAGTTCCTGCCCTAGGGAAAAGGGGCCAGTTTAATGGCAACAGACCTGCAAGCAGTTCACACCAATACAACATGCTGGGCACAAAACGGAGGGAGTGGGCACAAGGAGAGGCCCTCCACCAGCCAAAGGCAGCAGCAGCTCTGGCATGATGCTGGCTGGCACTGAGTTCTGAAGGATATAAGAGGGTTGGACAAAGGTGTCGAGGAGGGAAAGGCTTGTGGCCAGAAATAGCATGAGGTAGGAGGAGACAGCAGACAGCATGGTCACCAGGGACAGGATGAAGGGTAGGGCAGGGGCTGGGTCACGGGCCATTTCATCCTGAGGGCCACGAGGGCTGTCAGAGTTTCTCAGTGTGGAGGGGTGTGGCCAAAGCTGCATTTTACATTATGTGGAAAATGACTATCCAGGTAAGACACAAAACAGGGGAAGGTGGGTCAGTTGGGCAGTCATGACAATCATCCAGGGAAAGAGGGCGGTGGTGGCAGGGGGGATACTAGAAGTCACACATGTAGAGGTATGAGAAAGAAGTCTGGGTCTCATGACTAAGCTTGGGTGAGAGGGGAAATCTAGCCTGGGCTTCACCTTACAGTGGTGCTAGGGCAGGGTTGCGGGGCCAGGGCAAGGGGCAGGATCCAGAACAGAGCCAAAGGAAAGACTGAAGCACCAGGGGAGGAGCAGAGCATGAGAAAGCGAGCATGGTGCAGCGTCCAGATTAAGGAGAAGGGGCAGCACAGGGGGCAAGGATATGGGTGCAGATGTTGCCCTCTGCTTTCTGGAAGAGAAGGGCCAGTGACCAGAGAGCAGTTCTGTGGCTGAGCTCTCAGAATATGTCCAGATTTCCTTCAGGACCAAGGAAACGCCCAGGGCAGGGATGAGGGCAGGGGTGGACCTGACGCAGGAAGGGTGGGACTGGTGGGGAATCTCTTCCAGGGCAATTAGAGAAGGGCAGAGGAGAGTGGCCACCTGGGGCCACTGGGCTGGGGTGAGGGTCCAGGGAATGGGTGAGGAGGGCAAAAAACAGACCTGATTAGGGGCTTTGGGCAAACCCCTTTGATAGCCACCTGATAAAAGCAACACTTCTCTGTCTCAGCCCCCACCACCACCATGCAATTTACTGTCCAAACCTGGACACTTTTGAGAGTAAACGTAATAATTACTCCAGGGCAACAGAAGTAAACTAGACATATTCTGGACACACTGGGATATGTGGTCACCCTAGCCATGGGGTGGGAGGCTGGCCCTTGTGCTCCAAACCTGACCCTCAGGGACACTCTCCCTGTGACCACTGCCTCCCCTAACCTGTCCCTGGGCATTGAAGCTGGACTCACACATTTTGAACACCCGAACCTCCTCAGAGCCAGCCTGGAGAAAGGCGAGGTCCATCTCCTCACACCCTCTGCTTCTCTGCTGACTCACATGGCTGCTCCACTGTTTCCAGGGCAACGACAGCCCACAGAGGTATGTGGTCCTTCCTGGGGCAGTGGGCGGCAAACTGGAGAACACTTAGGAGCCTACCAGTCCTAGAAAGGTGCATGGAGGCTAGAGTGGTGTTCACCCACATCCCCCTGCACCATCCATGCCCCCTCTCAGCAAAACCTTGGGATCCCCAGGCTCCTTCCTCCTGCTTGTCACCCATTTCCCACAGGCTGCCAGAAAGTATCCCCACATTCCCAGTTGCTGGTTTTAGCTCAGCCCTCCCCAGCACCTGCCTAAAACGTTACAACAGCTGCCCCTCAGGTCTTGCAGCCTTAAAACTATTTTTCCCCTGCCACAGGCACAAGCTTCCTTTAACCCAGGCCTGAACACCAAGTCTAAGCAGACAAAACAAAAAGAACAAAAACAAACAAAGATCCTTCCGTGGGAGGAAAAACACATGAAAAAAAAACAAAAACATCACTACAAAGTTCAACTTCCCTACCAAACTAAGTCTACAACTTCCTTCATGAACTGACTCCAGAGTAGCCTTCAGCCTGATTCTCAGTTCCTCAAGGCTCGCTTCACACAGCTCTTTGCCAAACTGTGTACCTCCCTCCTTTGCTGGAGCCATATCCACACATCTGGAATGCCCCTCTACCTGGTGGATTCCTGCAGCTTCGTCTAGCCCCTCCCACACCTACCTCTGCCCCATCCTGAGTTCCTGGAGTCACCTTCACTCCAGACCAGGTGTGACAGGGATTCTGTGTTTAGCTGGAGACCCCATAGCTGGAGGTCCAGGGCCCGTGGTCTTTGTAGACTCAATAAACAGGGACTGGATTGACTGATCCTTCATACTCACTCCCCGTTTTCCAGAAGGAGGCCTTTCAGAGATAGACAGGATGGCTTCTGAAGTCCCTGCTAACTCTAAAACTCTACAAGAAAAATTGCCCAGGGATCCCTGGGGGTCCTCAAAACCCTCTCAAGGGATCTGTGAGGTCAAAACTATTTTCATAATAATACTAAGAGGTTATTTGCCTTTTTACACTCATTTCCTCAAGATTCTATGATTGAGTTTTCCAGAGCTATAGGATATATAGGTCTGCAAAAGATGGAATGTAGAAGCAGATGAGAATCTGCTTCCATTGTCAGACTTTTAAAATATATTACGATGTCACTCTTTTTTACTAAATTTGTTTTGAAAAATAGAAGTCTACGGCCATGCCACCCTGAATGTGCCTGATCCCGTCTGTGCTTAGCTTCCCGTCTCGGAAGCTAAGCAGGGTTGGGCCTGGGAGACCACCTAGGAAGACCAGGTGCTGTAGGTGTAAAAAAATTAAAAAATAAGGGATTAAAAGCTGACAAGGTCCTTGCAATCTGTGAGGTCAACCAAGGATTGACTGCCTCGCCTAAAAAAAAAAAAAGAAATATATAATGATGCCACACTTTTCACTAATTTATTTTTTTTGTTTTGGAAAATAGAATCATTTTTCTTTAAAAACATGTCAATGTGTAATGGATTTATTATTTTTAATTTAATAAATACATTTTAAACTCTTTAATTTCTAATACATTAAATGTTGTTAGTAGCTATATCGCACATAAAACAAAAGCTCTTGGGGTCCTCAATAATTTTTAAATTGTACAGGGCTCCTGATATCCCCTACACCCTCTCCATACCCTCTGTTACCCCTCTGCTTCTCTCTCCTTTTAGCAGCTAAATTTCTTTTTTTTTTTTTTCCTTTTTCTTTTGTTTAGCAGCCAAATTTCTTGAGAGCTGTGTATGGTCCTTATCTTTGGCTTCCCCTCACTGTTCCTAAAATTGCTCTCACTGAGGCCACCAAGGACCCCTGGCATTTTATCCAGTGGAAGACTCTATCTTTATTGTCCTTGACATCTCTGCAGCATGATCCTGGCCCTCCTGGTTCTCCTCCACCTCAGAGCATCTTGTTCTCTACTGTTCTTGCTTCACTTAGGTCACCAAGGATGGGGTCCTCAGGGCTAGGCCAGGCCCTTTATTCTTTCCACTCTCCACTCCACAGAGCTTCAAGTACCATCTCCATGTGTATGGCTCCAAATCTCTAACTTCAGCCCAGATTTCTCTCCTGAATATTAGACCCACATATCCATCTGCCTCCTAAATAACCACGTAAACGCTGCTGCCCCATACAGGCACCCCCAACTCAAACACTCTAACATGGGGCAGATCACCCCCAAACTTCCCAACTCTGAATCCTGGCCCTCTCCCTTCTCCCTCACTCTCCTCATCATAAGCTACACCAAATCCTGCTGACCTCACCTCCTAAGCTGCTCTCAAACCTACCCTCCTGTCCATGCCCATTGCCACATCTCAGCTCAGGCCACCTATACCTCTCCCTGGCCTCCCTTTGGCCTTCCACCTCCAATCTGACACAGCATCCAGTGTTCATTCTTAAGCAGTCTCTTCCCTGCCTAGAATCCACAGGAGGTCCCCACTGACCCAGGAAGAATGCTGCCTCCACAACACAACTCACCAGGCCAGCCAGGAGAATGTGGGTTGCAGTCCCGCCACCTGTCCTGCCCCTCCCCCATACCACTCTGCACCAGCCAATCCGACTCTGTTTTCTCTCCCTAGCACATTGTATTCTCTGCCTCTGTTCACTGAAGACCCCTTCTCAGGCTCAGGGGTCAGCCTCATTATTCCCTCCCCGAAAAAGCCTTCCTGACCACCCCTCCCAGGCCAGGAACCCTTTCTAAGCTGAGTGCCTTGTTCTCCTCCCATCACAGCATATTTCACACTGAACAGTCACCATTTAGAGTTTTCAGGCTCTGAGTTTCTTGAGGAGGATGATTTTCTTCACTTCTATATCCCCAGTGCCTAGATTGGTGCCTTACCTCCAACAGCTTAGTATATACTAGCTGAAAGAATGGCTTGAAGAATTTGAACCCATGTGCAACTAGCAGGCAGCCCTCCCCATCCCCATTTGGTATAGAGCAGGGCTCTGCTCCAAGCACCCAGACTGGCTTCCTGGTCCTGCCCCAGCACCAGATGCCCAGGAGGCGGCCACCCAGGGCTCCCTGCCACATACTGCTTCCTCCTGTTCTGTTGTCCTGACTGAGCTCTCAGAAGAGGCTGGCTGGACTCCACACTTTTCCCATCAATGGCCAAGGCACAAGGCTGCCAAAACATGGGCATCATCCTCAGGCACAACACTGCTCAACTTGGTCAGAGCTGACCCTGCCAGGGACAGCCAGATCAATACAAGACACCAGCTACAAGAGCAGCAGCAACACATAACACACAGTGTCCCAGTGGAAAATAACACTCAGAGGCCTGAATACTTTCACTGGGTAAGGTCACTGGGCCAGTGAGGGAAGGAGTTGGGTTGGAACCAGGCTCTTCTGCTGCTGAAGCCTATCATCTGGGCCCCACACTCATTCTGCAGGTCCAGGAACAGAGGCTGAGCCCACTGAGGGGCCATTCCCAGTTGCAGAGCCCAGGGTCAGGATGAGATACTGGCAGCAGAGATTTGCACCCAGGGGCCAGGGTGGGGAAGTAGCTGAGGGCAGGCAGGGGCTGAACAAGCAGTATCCCAGAAGGGCACCCCAGTAACTCATTCCGTTGTGGGAACCCTGGCAGTTCAGGATAAGGCACAGCTCTCACCCTAGGAGGCAACAGTGAATACCTGGAACTCAAAAGTCAAAGGGTTACCAGGTCTTCCAGAACACAGGTCTCTATGGCAGCATTGTCCCAGAAGTTGTCACCACCCTATCCTCATCCACATGTTCTTCTAGCATGAAGCCAGAGATCTATCCTGTCAGGAAGAGGCTGCAGCTGGCTCTACAACTAAAGGAAGACCTGGTCTGAGCTCCAAATCTGCAAACCTCCTCAGAGAAACTGGGAGGAGACACAGGGTACCAAGTCAGTAGCAAGGACACTACTGCTCACAGGGCTGCCAAGTACAGATGCATGGGCTGCATTCTGCATGACTCAGGGTGTTCTTTGTGTACACTAAGACATGAAGGGTGTCTATGGGAGTGGTGTAACCTGGCAGTCCTGCCTGCTGAGCTGCCTGCTCCCTGAGGGAGGGATGGAGATAAAGAAGGAACTCTTTCCTTTCTCATAAGGCTTCCAGGGTTTCACCACCTCACTCACCCCAACCCTCATCTGAAGAAAGAACCACGTTCCTGCACAGCACAACTAAGAATCAAGTTTATGGATGATATTATGGAACAGATGGGGATGGTACTGGGATCTATAGTGGTAAACTTCCCTGGAATAGACAGACAGGATTGTCCCAGGCACACAGGACAGGGAAACAAAGCCAAATTGGCCAGAGGCCCAGAACAGCCTCAGCAGCTATATCTGGACTCCAGACCCAGACTTTCCCTGGGGACCTGGGGGGCGGATAAACAGGGCTGACAGGGGCCTCAGTTCCTATAGGGCCCCCTCTCCTCACTTCCTCCTGTCCCTCACCAGCAGGCTGAGACCCTTCAAAAGTAGTGTTTCTGGGGCTAAGGAATGGTTGATCTGGGGGCAGAGGGTCAAGACTCTTAGATGCTTCCTGGAGAAGTGGAGACTTGGGTAGTGTGGGGTTAGCAGCAGCACTGAGGGGAATCTGGTCAGGCACCAGGTGCCTGGAGTGGGGCACTGCTCAGCAGGGCCCCTATGTCCAGGGCAGGCCCCCCTCCCTGCCCATCACACCAACATGGTGTAATAAAGTTTCAAGTAGTCATTCAGTGTTAGGCAGGAGAGAGCTGAAAGCTGACAGACAGGCAGGGGCTTAGAGATAGGAGCCCCCACTGCCCACTGAGTCTTCCGGCTGTATCAAGTCTATGTGCACAGGAGTAGAGACCTGGACCCCATGTCCATGTAGGCACTTTCTTCTGGGGCTCAGCCCCTCAGACCAGTGCCAAAGCCCGCTCAGTAGGGCAGAAGCAGGGCAGCATGGTACCCACAGCATCTACAATGGCTGTCAGGTGCTCATCCTGTGCCTGCGGCCCACAGAGCTGCATGAAGTCCGCCAGGCGCAGCAAGTACTCAAGGTTGTGGCCAGAAGAGCCACTGCAGGCCAGGATCTGTGTAGCGATGGCCTTCTCCGGTGCAGGGCCCAGGTAACCAGGGTTCTGTGGGGTGGCCACATAGGCCAATGCCTTGAGTGGTTGGTCAGGGGTATCTTGTGGGTAGAAGGTGACCTCCTTGGTATCATAGCCACCGAGCACTGCCTCTCGCACATTCAGGTACTTCAGAGCCTCTCTCACCTGCTCACCTTGCACCTGGTATGCCACACCCCAAGTGCAGCCCTAGGAAGAAGCATAAATACCAGGGTCAGTCACAAACACCTCTTTGCTAGTCCCACCCCAGGACTATGCTCAATAAGGGAGGTGAGTGGAGGGCTGATCAGCCATCTAGTAGCAGTACATCAAGCCCTCATTCTCCCTTTCTTAACAAGGGTTGGCAAGGTGGTCTAGCCCCAGAGTAGACAGGATTACTACTCAGAGTGTGTATGAGAACCAGTGGCATCACCTGTTAACTTGTCAGGAATATGCCTTTCATGTTCTAACAAGGTCCTCAGGAGATTCTTGTGAGGAACACTGAGCTAGACCACCCTTGCCTTGAACCAGAGAGACACCTAATACTCCTTGGTGCTGGGCACCAGGGTCCTCTATTCATTCAGGCACTTACCTCATGATCTTCAAGGAGGGTGACCACACGCCCCGGCTAAGAAGGGAAGAAAGATTTTGAAAAAGACAAGTCAGAAATGGGCTCTACCATCCGTGCCAGAGAAAACCCTTATTAACCCTGCCAGTCCAGGCCTCAGAGAGCATCCAGGGGAAAGAAGGGGGAGTGATGCATGGATGCAGGAGAAACGGACACATGACCGTGGCCCAGATTAGCATCAGAAATATTCACTAACATGGTGATCCAAAAGGTCACATACCCCAGCCATCGTCGCACAGTAACCCCCTGGGCGGGCACACAAATGTGAGCCGCGATGCCGCGGCACAAGTTTTCACGTTCCCCCGTCAACATGGAGTCGCAGTCTGCCCAGAGAGCCCCGGGCGTTCCAGGGCACCAGCACCCACTGTCCTGAACCCACGCCCACGCCTCATTCCCCAGGGCACGGTCGGATGCTCACCATCTTGTCACTGCCCCGATGGAAGGTGTCTCCCTGCCAGAACCGGCGGCTGTAGCCGCGAACGAAGCCCACGCGGCTGTCGCTGTAGGCGAAGTCGGGCCTCCACACCAGGGAGCCGTACCCGAAAATCCACAGCGCCGGGGGGTCGACGTCGGCCCGCGGGGACGGCGCGGGCGGCAAGGCGGGCAGGCTGCTCTGGGCTGTGGACTCCCGCTTCATGGTGCCGGGCCCAGGGACGGGCCCGAGCGGCCTCCGGGGCAGCGCTCCGGCGTGGGCACGGAAGGACCGACGGACGCGCCCCCGGCCTGGCACCGCTCGGTCGCTCCAGCTGCGCGGCCGCGGCCGAGGCCCCTTATAAACCCTCCGGCCGCCGGGCCCCGCCCACCGCGGCGGCCGGCGCGGTGATTGGGGCGGGGCGGACCCCCTTTGGGCCAATTACCTCCGGGCGTCGCCGTCCGGTTAACCGCGCCGCCCTCTGAATGGGTAATGAGCCGCGGGCGCCGGCCCCGGCGCGCCCGCTGATTGGTCCGGCTCCGGGTCGGGAGCGAAGCTGTCAGGGGTGACGCAACGGCGGGGGAGATTGCCGGGCGCCGCCGCTGCGGCAAGGGCGCCGCGGATTGCGTCAGGCGGCGGGCAGTGGGCGCGGGCGCCGCAGCGTCCCCGGCGGCGCCCCCAGGGCCTGCGCCCCCCGCAAACCACGGCGGCGGGCGCGGCGGGCGCGGCGGGCGCACCTGGCCCAGTCGCTGCCACCCCGGGCGGCGCGAACTCACCCGGGTCAGCGCAGGGCTCGGCCGGGAGGCGCGCTCCGGGCGGTCCAAAGGCCTGTCGCTGGGCTCCGCCTGGGAGCGCGGACGCCGGGGAAGCTGTTGGAGGCCCCCTCCGCGTTCCACTCGGGTGCCTCACCACGTGAGCAAATGGAGAAACTGAGTCACGCGGCTAGCAAGGGCTCTGCAGAGGCTACGGTGCTGAGTCCGAAGCCTGCGGGCCCCACGTGAGGGCCACGCCTCGGGCCAGGAGGAGGAGCCCTGAGCCCGGGAGGCTGGGAAGGAGCCAGTCAGAGCGCTGGGAACCGTCGCCCTCGCTCTGTGGCCGGACCTGCGGACAGGAAAGCCAGGCCAGTCCTGTCTTGAGGCAGTAGGTTTGGTTTTGCGGGGACATGACACGTTGGGTTCATCTTAATTTAGGCCCAGAGGTCCGGGAGTGGCCGACAAGGAGAGCCAAACTGAGCCCCCCCCGGGGGCGGTGGGCAGCTACCGGTGTCCGGACCGATCAAGGATCCTCTCGGGTCCTCTGGGGTTGACCCCCTAAGGAGCGGCAAGGGGCTGCCCGCTGCGGATATCTCCGGCTGGAAAAAAGAAACAGAAGGCCTGACCCTCATGGGGCTGCCGAGGACGTCCGGGTGAGCCCTCTGGCAAGGGAAATGGGCAACGTTGCTTCTCATTCAATTCTAATTAGATATTGAAACAAAAATGTTATCTGCGCACTTAAAGTAGTCATTCCAAAGGTGTCTAAGATGAGAACTCTCCAGTAGGAATGTTGCACTATAGTGTGTACAGTATGAAGCTAGTTCTTTTAAAACAAGTTATACATTTATGTTTATTTTAAAAAAATAATTTGGAGGAACATACCTAAACTGTTAGCAGAGGAAGACTTTCAATATTAAGCGTAAACATTTACGGAAAAGTGGATATTTTACAAGGAGCATGAATCACTTTTCCAGTTGTAAAAAATTACAGGCAAAAATTGGTTGTGTTTTGGTCATTCTTTTACCCTCCATTCTCCATGTTCACTCTCCCCTCTGCTCTCTATCCTGTCCCTTTTAGTCCATATGACACCTCCTTTGCTGCTACCTCTTTAGAGAGAATACCCTCCTCTCCACCTACCACCTTTGGGTGGTTGGGTGACAGGCAGAAAACTGGTAACAAACAATATCTTGCTGTAAGTGTCTGACATTTCATGAACAACCCTTTGAAAAATCAGCTTAGTGATATAAATCAAGAATTGTAAAATGTCCCTGCCCTTTGACTCAATACTTCCACTCCAGGAAATTATTAAAATATGGGGAAAGCCATATGCCCGAAGATTTTTCACTGTGTTATTATGGAAAAGAAGAAGAAGAAGAAAAACTACTTAAATAACTCAGATAGCTAAATAAGTAAAGTATGGTCAATCCACATGGTGGAGAAACACACACACACACACACACAGAAAACAAATATCCAACAATAGATGATTACATAAATTTGATAGAGACAAAATTAAAACTGTGCAGTCATTAGAAAATAATGTATGCCTATATCTATTGACATGGAAATCTAGAACGTATAATTAAGTGAAAAAGCAGGTTATAAAACAGACTAATTCTTTAAACTTAAAAAGTCTGTATATATTTCTTAGAAAAAAATTTGGAAGAACATATAAGCATGTTCAGTGATTGCCTCTAAGTAGTAGAACTACATGAGATTTGTACTTTTTTATACCAACTCAGACTGTCTTGGATTTTTTTAAGAGAACATAAACCATTTCTCTTTAGGAAAAAAAGTTAAAAATCAAAATAAAAATCCATTATGAAAACAATATAATAAAAATACCTATGGTTGCATAGTAAGGCAAAAATTCAAAATATGACTATCACATGCGCTAAGATTCAAACTAAAAACAAAAGCAAATGCATGAAGGAAAAGATAGGGCTGAGAACCATATACTAATATGTTGGGGTATTGGGATTATGGGTGATTTTCTCTATTTTCTAAGGCTTACGAAATGTACTTTTTAATAATAAAATGTTCCTTTTATAGCATAGGTAATGGTTTTCTGATAGCTAAGAAGCAGGTAATATATCAGAATTACTTGGAGAACATTTTCAAGATGCCCATTCGGAGACCTCCACCAGGACCAAAGCCCCAGGTTTTAATGACTCCTTTGGTGAGGTTGTTAGTAATCAGCACTTGCTCCAGGCAGAATTAGACACCCCTCCTCTGTGCTCCCACAACCCCTTACCTTAATTCTGTTTATTTTTCTGTTCCCTCCACCTCATGCTTATAACAGAAATAATCAGTTATTGAGAGCTCACCATGAGCTTAAGCAGTTTGCTAATTGTTTTTACATCTATTCTAAGTACAAATTTCTCCACAACTTTGTGAGATAAATATCATTTCACAGATGAAGAAACTGCACAGAAAATTTAGGTAATCTACTCATGGTAACATGGCAAGTTGTGGAGCCTGGAACTGAAGGCAGGTAGTCCAACCACAGAGCCTACTTGCTGATAGGCATTTAACTTTCTGCTGCCCACGAACCTGAGAGCTCCCTGAGAGCAGACTTCATCTTCAAACACTCAGGAGAACCAACACAGGGCTGGCTCATGGAAGGTTCTCCACCAAACAAGGTAAAAGAAGTGAAGCTCTTACTTGAAAACAATCTGGGCACTCTGGAGTTCGAAAGAGGAGGAATCCTGAAAAACACAGGTTCAACCCTGATCCTCTCAAAATAGGAATCCCCACAAAAGTTGTCCCAGAGGTCTTGGCCACCTTCCTGGGAACATGTCTCATTCCCACTCCCTTATCCTTGCCAACATCTGTCTCTTTCCCTCCCAGTGGGACACTCTCAGGCAGTAAACCATCCACACAACTGGTTCCTCTCTAACAACTGCAGCAACCATCTCATTTCCCCCACTAAAATTTTCTCAGGAAGGACCTATGGATGTCATGCCCACAGAGGTACCTGCTCGTGAGAGGTGATGAAAGAGCATGACCTCCACCTTGAAGAGTAGCACATGATTTGCACATGATGCATACCTGGTGGTTTTCTTTTTTGAACCTTTCCCAAATTAATCTTTCCTTATTGTTCCCCTTTAGGCAGTCACTTCTCATTTCCTTATGATCTGTTCCTTCTTACTTCTCACTCCAGTCACTTCAATCATCTCCTGGTGCTAGTGCTCACAATTATCCAAAACAAGGAAGAGCTAGGGAGTCATGTTAATTTATTATGCTAAATGATAAAATTGTTTTATGAAACTGAAGATTCCAGCAAGGTAAAAAACCTTTCTAGACATCAGCTCTAAGCCCAACTCACCCAGATTTGAGCCTTACTCCACCATTTACCATCAGGGTGACCCCAGGCACAGTCTCTGGTCCTCAGTTTTCTCAACTGTAAAATGGGGGAAAATAGTGCCTACCTTGCAGTTTCGGATGAGGATTTAAACAACCTACCACAAATCTGGTATGTGGAAGCACTCAATACATGTTGGCTCATTATTTTTACTCAAGACTTTTCACTTTCCATTCTGTCTAAAGTAGGGCCATAGTCTACTGTGACATTGTGATTTATAATAAGGCATATATATATTTGGTCTTTGTCCTCTTCCTGGCACAGAGCTCATAAAAACCTTGGGATTTCTTAAGTGATAAGAGTGATAAAGATGTCTTCTGTTACTCATAATAAGCCTCTATCAACCACACTCAAGTTTATCTTAATAAGAGAACTTTTGGGCAGCCTGGAAGGATGGGGGCTAGTTGCCAGGAAAACCAACTATGCAATCAGAGGAGAGAAGAGCTGGAGGTTAAGTTCAATCACCAATGGTCAATGATTTAATTAATTGTGTCTATGTAATGAAGCCCCTATAAAAATTCAAAAGAACATGGTTCAGAGAGCTTCCAGGTTGATGAACACATGGAGATGCTGGAAGAGTAGTGTGCCTGGAGAGGATGTGGAAGGTCTGCCTTCCCACATACCTTGCCCTATGCATCTCTTCCACCTGGACATCCTGATATTATATTTTTTATATAATAAACTGGTATTCTAGTACGGAGGTCGCCAAACTTTTTGACACCAGCGACTTGTGCTCCTATGAGAATCTAATGCCTGATGATCTGAGGTGAAGCTGAGGTGGTGATGCTGGAGCTGGAGAAAGGTTGTAAATACAGATGAAGCTTCAGTCGCTTCCCCACCTCTCACCTCCTGCTGTGCGACCCAGCTCCTAACAGGCCAAGGACTGGTACTGGTCCATGGCCTGGGGATTGGGGACCCTAATCTAGTAAATAAAGTGTTATCCTGAGTTCTCTGATCCTCTTTAGCAAATTAATTGAAACCAGACTGCAGGTTTGGGGAACTTCCAATCTATAGTTGGTCAGGTAGAAACAACCTAGACTAGTGGTTGGCGTCTGAAATAGGGATAGTCTTGTGAGATTGAGGTGTTAATCTGTGGGATATGATGCTATCTCCAGGCAGATAGTGTCAGGATTGAGTTTAATTGTAGGACATCCAGCTAGTGTTGTAGAATTACTTGATGCGTGGAAATCCCATACATTTGGTGTCAAGAGTGAGGTAGTGTTGTACACTAAGTCCTCATTTAATGTCATCAATAAGTTCTTGGAAACTGTAACTTTAAGCAAAATGATATATAACAAAACCAATTTTACCACAGGCTAATTGATATGAACAAGAGTAAAGTTACTATGGCATATTTCTGGTCACAAAAACATCACTAAACTAAATGAAAACCCCGAACACTTCTAATATTAAACATTGAAATAAATGTGAGCTATACATACATTTTGGAAAGATTAATGAAAACAAGTAAGATGATGGTTTTCCAACCCACTTATTCCAGTTCAAGGTCATGGGTGATCAGAGCCTATCCTGGTAGCTCAGGGCACCAGGAGGTAAACAGCCTGGATAGGATACCCTTCCCTTGCAAGGGAACTCTCTCTCTCTCTCTCTCTCTCTCTCTCTCTCTCTCTCTCTCTCTCACACACACACACACACACACACACACACACACACACTCAGACTGGGATAATTTAGATACAACAATTCATTTCACATGCACATCTTTGGGACGTGACAGGAAACTGGATTACCGAGAGAAAATCCATGCAAACATGGGGAGGACATGCAAACTCCACACAGACAGTGGTCCTGGCCAAAAATTGATTTTTTTTCATTAATGTTATATGAAAACAACGTTGAATAAAATGACATATCTCAGGGACCTGCTATAATAGAGTACTGAGAATGGATGAGACACACCGGAAGAGTATGTTTTCCTTTACCTTAGTTCTCAGTCTGACACAGCGCAGAAGAATTGTGTGAGTCAGGAGAGTGATCAGGGTATTTTTGGTTTAGTGGAGGAAACCTCCAGCTTGCTCACCCTTCATTCTTGCCATGTGATTCACAGATCGTCCTAGCAAATAGGGCCCCAAAGCACTGTTTTTAAAAGGCAGAATGAGTGATGGTCAGCCCCAAGCACACTATCAATAGAATAGGTGCTTGAGTAAAGAGAAAGATTTTCTGTGTATGCATGGGTGGGACAAGGGGCACTAAAACAAACAAATAAATAACATAACATAACAATATAACATAACATAACATAATCCACTATCTCTGAGGAGCTATACCTCCCACAGACCTCTGATAGATAAGTGTGTCCTTAGGTCTTTGGCCCATATGAATGAATGACATACGTCCCACAAACACTCTGGAAAAGAATGGCAAGAAAGAATAACTGAATCCCTCAATACAATCACCTCAGAAAAGGGAGAGAAGAGATGACAGCTGCTCTGCTAGTTATACCAGATGAATCTGGAGCCAAGGGACTGTAAGCAGGGACTGTAAGGATTCACCCATGTCCTGACAGAAAGTTCATGAGATGGTAGGGTAACCTGGCTCCCTGCCCACTTCCAGCTTCCAAGGATGGAGGAAGATGCAGCTGACTGGGCACCTGATTGGGCACAGAGTGGTGGGGGTTTCTGTTATTCAGACCTGGTCTAGTCTACATGAAAGGGGAGGGGCCAGGGCTCCAACAAAGGGTTGGAATGATGGGGCCTCTCTCCCAATTCCAAGGAGAGAGGATGATATAGTTTGTAGGGGCAGGAAGTGGCTGGCTGCAGGGCTAAGGAGAATTGCAGTAAGAGCATTTCAGTGGAGTGACTGCTGAACAGAAAGGCGACCCATGGGTTGAAAGTCGAATGTCAGATCCCATGGAAATGCTGCAGTATTGTAGGACCTGGCTTTAGAAGAGAACCCTAGAAAATAGCCTATGTGGAGAAAAAGGACTGCTCAAAAGGGGCCTGGCTATGGGAGCAGACTCGGTAGCCCACAGAGAGCCAAGAGAGTGAAGGCCCTTAAATGAAAGCAGCTAGGACACTATCCCCTTTTGAGAATGGGAAGATCTCAGAACCTTTTCGATCACTTTTACCAGAGAGAAGAGGTAGCAATGAGTGAAGAGAGTCATTGATGGAGGTAAAACTCAGCAGACCAAGCCTAGTAAAATGGGCCTGACCCAGACATCAGCCCCTGTGGAAAAGGACATCAATCTTCAAATAAGCCAAGTGGCACATGCCTTTCTGCTAAGCCCCAGAGCTTGCTTTGCGTCCAACCTGAGCCAAGAGGAAGCATCACTGGAGACAGGCAGGCCATGCCTGGCTGGGCTTTGGCTCTGCCCTGCAGGGGGTGCCATGACACAGGCCAGCTGGGGCCCATAGCCAACCTGTCACTAAATCCATACTCCTGAGATGCCAGTTACTTGGTATCTGACCCTAGCTTCATCTGGCTTTTTTGTACCCCATCTGGCTTTTCGTGACCTCAGAGGGTCTTTGAGGGAAATAGGCTGAGCCCACTCTTGGCCAGAGTGTTAAAGGATGCAGGGGCCCCAGAGGCCAGGGAAAAGGTGGCAAAAACCACTTGTGACAGATCTTCAAGCAGAAGGGGACTGTTGAGGACTTGGGGTCTTGCTGTCCCTTCCCGCAGCCAGAGTCTCGCTTCCATACACGAACTCATTTCAGTCTCATAGTAATGTGCATTATCACATTATCCTCTGAAAGGTTTAAGATAATTCACTAGACAGCTTCCTTGGGCAGTGACCATGTTTTATGGCCAATGCCTGGCAGATAAAGGGTGCACAAACAGTGGAGGGAATGTAGAAGTGTATGGACTTGTCCCAGGTCACCTGGCAATGAGAAGCGGTGCCGGCGGGGAGCTGCAGCCTCGCGGCTCAAACCCACCGTTCTCTCCAGCCCAACCCGGTTCCCTCCTATTCAGGATGCTGGGGGCAGGGATGGCCGGGGGACTGAAGGCTAGCGGCGGGGCGGGAGCTGGCTGCTCAGACCACTCTAAGGACACGAAAGGGCCCTGCTTCTTTGAACCCTGAGGCGTATTTGAAGGGAGACGTCTCTCCAGTCTACTCCCTCAGCTTCGGGGGCGAGGCCTGGAGGGTGCTCCACGCGACGAGGACGAGAGCGGGGCTCACGTCCAGCTGCTGCCCGCCCCCCCCCCCGGGGCCCAGGATGGGGACGGGCCGACTCCCGCGGCTGGAGGGCCCCGCGGCCCCGGCCGGGCGCAGTCCCGACGGCCGCGCAGCGCCCCCTGGTGCCGGCCGAGGGGGACTGCGGGGCCGCAGGAGGCGGGCCGAGCGGGCGCGGCGTCTCCGCTGAGCCCGCGGCGGCCCCGCCCGGGGAGGGAGCGGGTCGCGGGCGGCGCACGGGAAGTCGGGCTGTAACAAAGCGCGCGGGGGGCGGGAGCCGGGCCCTCGGGGGCGCCCGGCGGCCGCGGCAGGTGGAGGGCTGCGCCGGCCAGCGCGCCGCACCTGCCGCTTCTGCTGCGCTGGAGGCTCCGGGCCCCACGGGATCGGCCGGGCCACGGGGGCAGCCCGGAGCGCGAGGGGGGGGCGGGGCCGCCCCGGGGAGGCCGCTGGGACCTCCCAGGCGCATCCTCTCCCCGGGAAGGGACAGTCACAGCTCCCTGAGTGAATCACTTCCATCCCCTTCCCGGAACGCGCAGACCACGTGGGGCGGAGGGCTGGGTTCAGATCCCGGGACTCACGGAGAGGCTTGCAGTGCTGCATGTGGGTCCCCGTCGGGGGAGGGGTATCCCTGCTACCTGAGTTAGTGGCCTTGTCTAGACTGGGATGTGCATCGATAGGAGCCACTGTCCTTTTTTTCTACGCCTTGACCAGTCTGACCATGGGCCTGAGGCAGCAGAGGGACCCTGGCTGAACCCAGCAGGATAAAGGCATTCCTTCCTTCTTCACAGCCTTTCCCTGACTCACCTCATGGTGATATCCAGGTGGTTCCCAGCCAGTGAGCCCTGGAATAGCAGGTGTCCTCAGAGCTGGAGGTCACTGTGTGGTCAGACTTATCCTGTAGGCAGGGCACTGCTTCCAGGCTGTTAAGGAACTCTGAATTCTCTTTTGAAATACCCATGCAGACTAAACGTGGGCATTTCCTAAGCCATGGAGCGCACTTCACAGTGAGTGGAGGTATTATGTGGCCTTGTTTTGACCAAGCCTGGGACCTCTCCTGTTCACCTGGACACTTGGTCAGAAAAGTCTTAGGTCCCTTACCTATGAGAAGGGGCTGGAGCCTCAGGGAGTTACCTCCTGGAAATCCTGGAGAGAGAAGGGCCTCCATTGTGGCCTGTTCACACCACAAGTGCCTGGCCAGCTTTGGTCGTGTTGCTAGAGGTGGATCCTGGCATAAGGTATAGGTTGGAACTTCCCAGGCCAAATCCACACAGAGATCCTTTCTTGTTTCCAGAAAGCCTGCATGGTGGGCTCTTGCAGCTCCCTGTCTAGGGTATCAGAGCTGGTGAGTGGGTTTAGCCAGCCAGCTCCTCTCCAGGGCTCTTCTCTGAGGACCTGGCAGCCGTGCAGTCCAACACAGCCTGGTGGTGTGGACGTGCAGGCCTGCGGGTGTCCTACCTGTCCCCCACATGGGAGCCTCGTCATCTCGCCTTCGTGTCCCAGCCCAGTTTCCCCCGCCCCCCAGGGCCCGGGAGCTGCTTTCCTGTTTCATTTTGGGCAGGAAGAGTGAGGTCGTGTTGTTCTTCCCCCTGCTGCCGGCTCAGGCTGTGGGAACAGTTCTCTGAATGCTTTCCTGTTTGATACCCTGTGAATGCAGTGAGGGGAACAAGGAGCAATGAGTGAGGCGTGGAGCCTGTGCGTGCAGGGAGTGTGATGAGCCTAGGTCTCTGGCTCTCATGTCTCTGGCATTGGCACCCAGATCAGGGGCAGGCATGCTGTATGTGTATCAAGGAGGATGAGCAAAAGGGAGGCGAACAGCACTGCATATACTTGGACTCCATTGGTGGCATCTGGTGGGTCTATTTTGCTTCACTGTGGACAGGCTTAGAGCTGGGAGCATCTGCTCAGCTTTTTGTCAATGGCTCATTTTATTCATCATTTGTTCTCCATGGGGTGGGGTATGTCTATGGTTGTAGAGAGAGGACAGTGGCAGCTTAGGACCATCTTTCATCTTAGAGAAAGCCAGGCATGAAGTTGAGACTGGAAACACCCTCGTTAGTGCCTCAACCAGAGAAACCTGGACTCAAGGAAGGCCACCCCTCCCACCTGCCCCCACTGCAGTCTTTAATAAACTCCAGCAGCCCTGGGCAGACCAGGTGCCCAGACTCAGCTCTCTTGCTCAGCTGCTAGACCCAAGGCAACACCCCATCCCCAAAGACCAGTTGGAGGCAGAAAAATAATAGGGTGCCAGCCTATCTAAAGTTGTCAGGAGGAAAGACCCAGATGTCATCATGGTTCAGAGACCCTATTCTCCAAGAAAGGAATCTTTTTGAAATGAAAAAAAACAGGCAGGATTGTTTCCTATCCCCAAATTCCTGAATCCCTTAGGCTGCCTCCAGAGCTCATGATCTTCAGACTTGAGGAGAGAAAAGGGTGATAGATTTAGGCCAGGGGGCATATGCCCCAAGGAGTGTTGGGAGCATAAAAGGAATGGGGAGCCATAGCCAGCTTCCAACCATCAGGCAGGGAAGGCTGGCCTAGACTGAGGACTAGATGGACAAGGCCAGGCTCCCCAAGGACTAGAGGGGGACAAGGGCCTGGAGCAGAGACCAAGCCCAAGTGTATGCACAGGTCCTGGGGGTTCTTGTTGAGCAGCTGGCAGCAATATGAAAAGGAGAGAGAGGAGGGGAAGAGGATATCTACTCAGCCATCACAAAGACAGGACCCAAGAAGTAATAAAATCCTGTACACATCTGTTCCATATTATAAATACACATTATATACAAAATAATGTTATAAAATGTAGAAAGGTCAGTGCTTCTGATTCTTAAATTATCGAAATACTAGACTCCAAAATAAACTACAAAAAAAAACAAACAAAATAAAAACTCATATTATTGATTTCTGAAGATCAACTGGGGGCAGCAGTGGGCATGGGCAGAGCCCTGGCTCAAGGCCACAGGAATGGGCCTAGGTGATGACAACACCCAATTTCTCTCTCACTAGAATTTCCAGCATCACTGCTCTGAGCTCCCCAGCAAGGCCTGGCTGGTCCCCCACCTGTCTACACACAAGAACCCAGAGACACCCAAGGCTGGAGGCTATGGAAGCCAGGTAAGACTTACTAACATCCTTACCCAGAGGGCCTGGGCCAGGGAGAGGCTGGGTGATGTTATGAGCAAGGCCTATATGCAGTAGTTGGAGGTATGGGGCAGAAAGTGCTCCTTTCGCTTCGGTTGCTCACCTCACCTGCAGGGCAACTCCTGCCAAGAGCCGCACCCAATGGTTTCCTGGCCCACAGATGGCCCTGCCCTTACTGGCCTCCTCTCTCCTCTTAATTTGGACTCAGCTGTCACCATGGAGCCTGGGCCAAAGGCACTTTTGGAAACACAGATGCCAGTAGAGGCCACAGCAGCCCAAGGCCCCACAGGGCCACTGCCACTCCCTCTGGAAAATTGGTCAGAGCCCCAAAGGAGCTCTCTGAAGGCCACCGCTGGCAGGACAGGTCCAAGTGGCACCTCTCCTCTCCTCTGTTCCCCTGGCTGGTGTGGCTGCCAATCTGATGCCAGACAAACACCTGAAGGTGTGCAAGGTACTGCATCTCTTGGCAAGTTCACAGTCTGTCCAGTTCATGCCATTCCCTCTTCCTCCTGAGAGCAGCACGTTGCATATTTAAAATGTCCCATCCAGGATGCAATGTAAACAATGCAGAAGGAAGGTCTAGCTGCTGGGCAAAGCTGGGATGTCCTGGGAGGCTCCTGCCTTATACCTGGAGAGCATGTGTAGAGTGAGGGAATGGGTTACCCTACAGCACAAGCCCACCCTCCATGGCTGCCCTAGGCCTTTCTTGTAGAAACCAACGGGGCAGGTGGGGTGAAGGGAAGGTAGGGAAGCCCTACCTGGTTTTCTGCCTCAGCACACACACATGCCTGGGAGGCTGTGCGCATAAAGTGGGCCAATGGAGGAAGCCAGGGAGAAGGGGCAGGAGGGGCACAAGGCAACCACCCTCACCCCCCAGCAGCTGGGAAGCAGTGCCTGAAAGTTGGCCAGGTGCCACGGCCGCCCAGCCCAGCACTAACACAGTGGGAAGAGACCAGGCTAGCACGGTTCCTGTTTCACACCCTCTGTGGCAACAAGGCCAGCAGGGACCCAAGAGACAATGAACCTGGTCTGCTAAGGAAGGGTCCTGACCCACCCCAGAGTGGCCCCTGGGTCAAGAGTAACCAGGCCACTTTCCCATCCTCAAAAGGCAGGAGGAGACATGCTGGAAGGGCTGGTGAGCCAATACTTACCTCTGTGGCAATGACACATTCATTCCTCTCCTCTGATATCAAACACACAGACTGGTATATGGAGTCCCTGGGGGAGCATATCGCTGATATCCGACACTCTGGTTTTTCACTGAGGGAAAACAAGACAGGCCGCTGAGGGAGGGATTGATAGAGGGTTATGGGGAGGGTGGGGGCATTAACCTGGATGCTGGTGAGCCAAAGGGCACTGGCAGAAGTAGCTCTGGGAGAAGACACGGGGGCTGGGGGACTGGGGGGCAATTAGGAATAGGCCTAAAAGAGCCACAGGACCCCCAACCTTATTGGAGGATCTCCAGACTGGCAAAGGCTACCATTGCCACTAGAGGCAAGCCATGCCATGGAAAGATGGAAGTCACAAGAGACACAACGTGAACACTTGACATTTGTGAATGAATGGATAAATGAATGAACAAATGAAGGAATGTGAGGTAGGCACAAAAGACCTCTGACAGAAATCTTATTGTAAGATCCGTAGCAAAGCTCCCTATTTGCTTAAAAGCAGTCAAGGGCCTGGTGCCAGCCTCCCACCTGTCTTGGAGGAGCCCAGGCAGTACCTGGCAGGGGTCCGTGGCCAGGCCCTGGGCCTCCAGGTGCTGCTCACCTGTGTAACCGCAGCGGTGCCTTCTCCCCTAAGCTCTTGTCACTGTGGGAATACTTCCCGGACATGGTCCCCCGCCCCAGGGGTCCTGGGGCCAGATTATAGTCTAATGTGTGGTTCTGCTGTTTGCCACAGTTGGACTTGTCCAGGCCACAGTCCACTTCCAGCTCCTTCTTCTGGTTCGTGTTCTTGAGCTGGGCAGCAGGGATCAGGTTGTCCTTCTGGAAGTCTGACAAGTTGTTCATGGCCTCCCTGCTGCTGTCGTCTGGCCGTCGAAGCCGCAGCTGCCGCACAGCCACTGCCACCATGCCCAGCAACACCAGCACCACCACCAGCCCCACACCTAGGGAGACAGCCACCCAGGGGAAGCTGGGTGGCATGCTCACAGGGAACTCGCAGTGGCTGCCCACAAAACCGTAGGGGCAGTTGCAGACAAAGTTGTCCGGAGAGGGGCCAGTGTAGCAAGTGGCCCCATTGTAGCAGGGTCCTGAGGCACAGGCATCACTGGGTGTCCGCACTTCACAGCGCCGGCCAGAGAAGCCAGCAGGGCAGGTGCACACGAGCCCATTCTCCAGGTCATGGCAGGTGCCGCCATGGGCACAAGGGCTGCGGGCACAGTCGCTGATATGAAGTTCGCAGTGGGTACCCGTGAATCCAGGACGGCAACGGCATATGCGGTTTGGGCCTCTATTCAGGCACTGGCCCCCTGTGGGTACACACAGGGCACAAGTCAGCAATTGCCTGGAACCTCTCTGGTGCAGAGGGTGAGGGCTCCATCCCAGGAATGAGCTCAGGTCCTCCTGCCTCCATGAAAGCAGCCAGCATTTACAGGTCCCACTACAAAGAGCGCTGCACCAAGAGTCAGGAGACCTGGAGTTGAGGTGACTTTGGCCACTATGCTTCTGTAAGCTTACATACAGAAATTACTGGCATCTCACAGAGCTTTACAATAGGATCAGACAGATATGCTTGGGTCTGAATCTCAGCTATCTCTAGCTGGAGATCTGGCTTTACCTTTTCTAAGCCTCTGTTTCCTTATTTGTTAATTGGAGTATAATGCTATCCCCTTCATAGGCGATCTCTGAGGGTTAGGTGGGATGATGCATGATGGCAGAAGCACATGCCTGGTATGTAGTAAATGCTCAAATAAATAGAATTATCATTGCTTCATTTAATCTTTGTAACCACATGAAACACAGAGAACTGTGTTTCCTATTCAGTGATGAAGAAACTGGCTCTGGGGAGTTAACTAAGTGATTAGCCAGATAGCAGACTCCATCTCAGCCCTCTGACCCCTCTCCAGCTCCTGAGGCTTCTCTCCTGCATGGTGCTGTCCACCTGCCTCATCAAGGGTCACCGGAAGGCCAAGGAGACAAAGATAGCCAGCATGCTTTTCATCACAAAAGATGCTGAACATTCTCAATGCCTTGTGCCATACCTGGCTCCTCTTGGCCATGGGGTGAGGTGAAGCCTTCAGGAGCTGGGCCCTGACCACACCAGCCTCCCTCAAGAAGCAACACAAAGCTTCCAACATCCCTCTCTCTAGCCCAAAACTTCCTGGGGAGGGTCAGAGGCCACCAAGGCAGAGTCAAGGCTCTGACACAGGACTAGGAAGGGAAGCCACACAGGGTGCACACTACTCCTAAGGCATGCATCCACTGCTAACCTGCAACTCTTCCAAAGCCACTCTACTAATCAAGCAAGCTCTTCACCATCCAGAGCAGATAGAGACCCATTTCAGCCTGCCCAGAGCGACAGACAAGGCTTCCCTCCTCTCCTGATCCTCCTTTATCAGAAGACTTTCTTGTTCCCAGGGATGGTACACCAGGTTAGCAAGGCAATAGGACACACCATTGGCACACGGATTGCTGGTACACCTGTCCACTTTCTTCTCGCAGTTGGAGCCAGTGAAGCTGGGGGGGCATTCGCAGGCATAGCTGGCACCCTTGTTGTGCTCCCGGCAGGAGCCCCCATTAAAGCAAGGAGAGTCAGCACAGCTCAAGGTGCTGTGTTCGCAGTGTAGACCATAGTAACCCGGGGGACACAGGCAATGGTAGCCATCCTCTTGGTCCTGGAGAGAGACCCAAAAGGGGCCAAAGTCAGACCCTGGGTAGCAGGGATGCATGGCTGGGAGTTAGGCCCCACCTGCCCACAATGCCTGCCCATGGCTGCATATATATGGGCAGCCTGGGGTAGAGACACTTGGGGCACCACCTGGCCAGACTTCTGCCTTCCTGTGCTGGCCTGGGCCTCACCTTACAGCTGCCTCCATTGCGACAGGGGTTACTGTCACACTTGCTGAGCTTCATCTCACAGTCCACGCCAGTGTAGCCTGGGCGACAGGTGCAGGTATAGCTCCGCTGCCCACTGTTGGAGCACGTTGCCCCATTCTTGCATGGGGAGTGGTGGGTACAATAGTTGAGATCTGTAGAGGCAGGAACCAATCAGTTGAGCAGGGTAAGAGAATCATCCCCACCTCCAGGCTCCTTGTAGTACAAGTTCATTGCCCATGTTTGGCCAGAAGCCTCAACTCAAGGTCTTCCAGGCCCAATACCCTTCTTCCTCTCACAATGAAAGCATGTATATTGAAATACCTTGAACCACATCTGACCAGTGCAAATCAAAGGTGAAGAACATAGAAAACTAACTGCCTGCCAAGTAAGCTCACAAACACCGGCAGGCAGGACAAAATGAAGGTTAGGAATAGGAGTAGATGGCAAGGCCATGTGTTGAGGAGGAAGTCAGTAAAGGCTTCATGGAGGAGGGGCAGCTGAGATAAGCCTGGAAGGGGAGATATATTTTGACAGGTGGAAATGGTAGGGAGGAGGCAAGAGCCACCACAGGTATTGACCAGACATTTTTTAAAGGGGAATTCATTACAATGGTATTTTGAAGTATTAGTATTTGTTTTCTTATTTGAGAAGGAGAAGGAGGGAGAACCAGATGGAGTCAATATAGAGACTGTGAGGGCTGTGTTTGCCTGTGATGAGTATATAACTATGTCACCTAGGAGCAAATGTGGGCAGAGAAAAGAGAATGGGCAGGAACCAGGGGGTGTGTGTGTGTGTGTGTGTGTGTGTGTGTGTGTGTGTGTGTCTGTGTGTGTGTTTGGGAGAGAAGGGGAGAAAGCAACACACACGCACAATACAGGGGCTGAATTCCAAGCCCCTTGTTGCCAGCAGTTCAGGTCCTAGGCAAGTTCTTTCTATCCTGTCAAGCCCCCTGCCCACCCTACCCAAGCTCGTGCTGTTGTTTCCATGGCAGCAGCCACCCCATTTGACCCTGAAAATAGGAGGAACATGCTGCAGTTGGCTCACAGAATGAAGGAGATAAACGCTCCCTCCCCCACATTTGGCAGATCCCTGTATAGCCAGAAGAGTGACTGGCCCCACCAAACATCAGAAAGAGACTGTGTGGGCTCAGGCAGAAACAGCCAACACCAAGAAGTCAGTTAGATGTCACTCCACCCAGAGGCCCAGCTCACACAGCCTCTAGGCAGCTGGTGGGCACACCCCACCAGACAGCTGTTTAGAGGAGAGTTATTCAAACAGCCCTGGCAGGTAAGCAAACACTTAGGGGATTAATAGGTAACTATGAGGTAGAAAGAGGAACTGAGCCCAGCATCCTTCTCCCTTTGGCCTTATTAGAATTTATGAGTATGACCTCCAGGCTGCCAATTTGTCAATCTCCTGGCTTTTCCAGCCACCTTGCCTCCCCAACACTTGAAGAAGAAGGACCCACCATCTTATTCTAGACCAGTTGTAAAGATCATTAAAAGTCTCAAGATCCTTGAATAATAATGGAGAAAGCCAGCTCAGTAGTCAGCAAGTTAGGGTCCATGTGATAACTCTGGTTCCCAACCCTTACCCATCTTTCTCATCCCCTCTGCATCCTCTCTTTGCCCTGACTCACCTTGGTCACAGAATAGGCCCCCCCAGCCCTCATCACAGGTACATTGCCAGGGGGTGCTGCAGGTGCCATGACGACAGCCATTGTGGGGGATGCATTCATTGCATAGACGGCCCTGCCAGCCTGGGCGGCAGCTGTGGAACAAAAAAGAGGTTGAGGGTGATATGAGGGCCTGGCCAGGGGATGCCCCCTTCCCACTTCCTGTCCCCTACTCACATGCACTCCGCTGGCTTGCTACAGTAGCCATTCTGTTCATGACAGCCAGAAAGACAGATAGCTAAGGAAAGAAAATAGGGCTGGGTGAGGTTGGGATACCAACAACTCTGAAGCACCACTCTCCCTCTCCTGGCTTTGGGGGTGCCCCAGCTCTCTTGGGCTAACTTTCCACTCCTGGCCTTCCAGAGGAGCCATGGGTGTCTTAAAGGGAACAAGTGGCGCAGAGGAGGAGAGTCCAGGCTAGATGGAATGTAATAACAGGGTCCTTGTGGGCATTGGCACAAGGGGGAGGAGCACTAAAAAGACAGATCTGAGCCCAAACCTGTCCTAAGTATCCCCAGCTATTTCTGAGGCCCAGCTAGTGGGCTGCCCAGACCTACGCTATGAGGGAGGCAGGCTGTGAGAAGATGCCACTGTATTTTTTAAATTTTCCTTGCTCAGGGGACCCTCCCCCCTCCAGGCAGGCAGGAGGAAGCTTGGCTGCTTACGCTGGTCGCAGTACTCCCCAGTCCAGCCGGGCAGGCAAGACAGGCTGCCATTTGGCTGGCACACGTAGTGGCCGAAGTGGTCATTGCGCTTCTTGCACAGGCGTGAGCAGCTATCCCCATAGTAGTTGTCACCGCAGATGACCCGGTAAGAGTAGCTCAGCCGTGTTGGGAGAGGGCCGGTCTGCTCATCCAGTAACCAGTTCTGGCCCACGGCTAGAGAGCCCTGAATGGTGATCTTGCTGATGAGCGCATTCGGTGGCATGGCCTCTGAAGGGGCAGAGGGCCAGGTCAAGGAAGGGCAGCCGAGGGTGCCAGCAACTGCTGGACCAGAACAGTTGTCCAGATGACCCCCTCCTGCCAGCAGGCATTGGCCAGAGGAACCCAAGGGTCCCATTGCTTAGCTCCCCTGTGTGTGTGAGTGTTCAGGGGGCCTGATATCATTCAAAGAGGGGACAATAGAAGGATGTTAAGATATCCCAGTGTTCTGGAGCCAGATAAGCAGAGGAAAGAGGAAAAGAGGTCAAAATGGAAAAAAAAAAAAAAAAAGACAGAAAGAAATGAGAAGAAAAAAGAAAAGAAAAACTCCCCATTCTGGGGAAGACCCTAGAAACAAGGGGTCCTCCGGTGCCCATTCAGGGGTTCTGCCCTCAGAGATGGGTAATGCTTTTCTTTTTCCTTTTTAAAGTGAGAATTGTTGTGCTGCTGAAATATCCTTTTCCTCTGTGTCAGAACAACATCCCAAAGCCATTATTCCCTTTCCAAAGGAGCGGAATTCGCGAAAGGTGTAAAATACAGGAAGGGGCCCGTCAGCGGCGCTGGCAGCTTCGGCCTTTTCTCACCGCCGTGCTCCCCACGTTCCCACGCCAAAAATAACCCGCAGGAAACGCAATTGTGCTCGGAGTCCAGGCAGCAGGCGGAATCCGAGCGTCCAGCGCGGGGCGCAGCTCCCAGCCTAGCCGGGCGTCCTGACCCCCCCACCCCCGACCCCGCACTTCCCCCGCCTATTATTGTCGGTTAACTCTTTCGGCACTGAGCCGTGTCGCCCCCCTGTGGCTGCGGAGGGAGCTACTCACCTGGCCGCAGGTCGTCCCCCGGCGCGTGCCAAGCTTCGATGACGAGTGAGAAGGTTCCCTGCGAAGCGAAGGAGGGAGGCGGGGAGAGGACGGAGACGGAGAGATGAGCAGGGGGGAGGTGGTGGTGCCTGGCGGCAGCGGGTTTAATCAGCCTAATTGCAGGATACAGTTACTGGGCCCGGGTCAACTACATAACGGGTCTGCGTGCCGCGTCGCGCGCGAGCAGGGGAAAGCGGAGAGCCCCGGTGGGAGGGGGGTTGAGGGAGGTGGGGAGGCATGCGAGAGACATTCTAAGGTGGGGACGCGCGGTAAGGTGAGGGATGAGGATTGCATCCCAAGAGCTGGGAGAAGAGCGGGCGTAAAACTGGAGAGAGGGAGGGTGGCGAGAGCCTTTCCGAGGATGAGGTCCCGTGAGTGAGTCGGGAAGAAAGGATCAGAACGGAACTCGCCCTTCCTTTGCCTAGTTGTGTTTTATTCTGTTTTGAGGAGGAGCGAGGAAACCTGGGGAGAGGGCTTTGGTCTCAGGAAGCCCCCCTCTCTCTCGGCTTTCGTGACCTCCCAGCGCTCCCAGGCTTTGCTCACCGGCCAGGTGAAGTTGAAAGGCAACTGGAGAGGGTTGCGTCCCCCGCCGCTACTGTCGTCCCCGACGGCGAAGGAGTTGGTGCCCAGCACAGGTGTGGAGACGCTGCCGAAGGTGCAGGGACCGGGCGAGAAGACCGCCTGGAAGTGCATGAGGCAGACGCGGAAGAAGGTCCGGCAGCCGGGCTCGCACGGCCGCCCGCTGGCCAGGACGCCGCGCTCGTTGGCAAACTCCCGCAGCTGCAGCTGGAAGACTCCGGAGCCGGCCGCGCGCTGTGGCACGGGGACGAGGGAAGGAGGGAGGGGAGCGGTCAGCTCCGCGGACGCCCGCGGGTCAGGCCCAGAGCGCGGCGGGAGGGGGGCGGAGGGCGCGGGACGTTACCTGCTGCCAAAATGCCACCAGCACCAGTAGCGCCCAAACAGAGGCGCTACGGGACGCGGCTGCCATTCCCCGGGGCGTCGCTCTTTCCACCCGCCCGACCTGAAGCCGGCTCGGTTCGGGACGCTGCTTCCCCGTGCGTCCGCCCGCCGGAGGAGTCTCTGCAGAACCGGGCTCCGCGCGGGGCTTTCCTCCCGCCTCGCCTTCTCGCTAGCTCTGCTCGAATTGCTGCGGTAGGTAATCCAGGTGAGGGCGTCTGGGCGGCGGCCGCGCCGAGGACGTGTCCTCGGGCTAATCCTGGGGCTGCGAGCCGGCTGGTGCCCGGGTACGCCGCACCGAGGCGGCTCGCGCTGCGGCTCCTGGCCTCGTGCTCACAGCCTGCGCTCAGCGCCGCGACTGAAACCTGCGCGCTCGGGAGCCTTCCTTATATATATTGGCTCCTCTCCTCGGAGCCTGTCACTCACTCACGGTCACTCTCCCCTCCCCTCCAGGCCTCTAGCTGCTACAGCCCCAGCGCCGCCCGGAGGGGGCCCCCGCCCCCGCCATCCCCCCTCCCCGCCAGCCAGTCAGGCACAGGTCCCCGCCTCTCCGCGCCGCTCTCAGCCTATGGGTCCCCCAGCTCTGCTCGTGCGGAGAAGACCAGCTCTCCGCAGTCGCAGGGTTACGCGCGGAGACCCCTGCAGTGGGAGAATAACTGGAGGGCCGGGGGGATGGGGCGGGAGGTGAGCGAGTGGGGCCGGGATGGTCGTGGGGGGGGGACACGGGGGAGTCCCCGTGGGCGGTGCGTCTGGCGGCAACGCTAGCTACCTGCAGCCCTCCAGCAGGTTAAAAGGACTTATGTCCGGAAAGTGAAACCAGCGCCAAGGGACTCCGATCTACTTCACTGAGCTTCGGGAGCCCTCGCCTGGTCGGCCCCCAACCTTCGAGCGTCCACCCACCGCGAGTCCCCGGCACAGCAGGGAAGCCGGCGGGCACGTTAATCTCTCTGTGACCACTCGGAGAGAGCAGAGGGGCCAAGCGTCCGAGACTCAGGGGCTCCCTCCCCGCACCTGGTGGGCGTCTCCCCTCTTATTGCGGGAGGCGTGTCCAGCGCGTGCCTGCTCCCTTCTAACCCCAGCCTTCGCTCGGCGCGTGCCTGCTCCAAGACGCCAGATCACAGAGCTGGGGGAAGGGGGCGTGGTCCCCGAAGTAGGAGAAGGGGGGCATCAGCTGTATGGTAATGAGGGTCTGGCCCCACCTCCAGCGCCTCCCCTCACCTGGGCTCAGTTTCTGCTCCCGCGCCCACCATCTCCTCCCCAACCCAGCAGCTCCAAGCCCCCTCCCGCGTCCTGTCGCTCCCTTGGGGAACTCTCCTGTTTCCAGAGTTGGCTCCAGACACTGGAGAGTCAAGGTGAAGAAGGGCTGAGGCCTGGCAGTCCTGGGTTCTCTCCTCATACGGCGAGATGCAACTGGAAGCGCGCGAACTCGTCTGAGTTTCAGGAGGCTTCACCCGGCTCGCCTTCGCGGCTCCCACGGGTGGCCCCACTTCTCCGAGCGGCGGCAGTGCAGCTGCTTTCCCGGAACCTGGCGTGATCCCCGGAGACCTTAGACTGGGGAGGGCCAGCTTCTCCCAGTCTCGAGGGTGCCGGAGAGCTCTCTCTCTGCGACGCCGAGGGCGGCGGGGGCCCTGTAAGCTTCAGCTGTCAGCCCGCCCGCACAGCGATGGCTGTCGTCCTGCGATAAGATCGGTGCGGGGGGAGTAGGGACGCGGCGCGGGCCCGGGGGATGCTGGGCGGGGGCAGGTCGGAGCCTAACAGCTGCCTATGCCGAGTATGGTCTGATTTTTTGACTTGGGGTGGTGGAGGATTGGGGCGGGGGGAAGGATGAAAAACAAGAGGTTGGGAGCGTGGGTTGGGGGAGGGGCGAGGTGAAGAGACGGGCTCCGGGGTCCCCCACGCACGGCCACCCCTCCCAGCCACCATCTGGCGCGAGCGGGTTGGCGTGGGGAACCGAGGTGGGGCGGGGGCCGGCAGATGGGCCCAGGCTGCGCTCCAGAGTTAATGTAGGTTATGGCCAGGCGGAGTCCCCAGGCCCTAGGGAGGGGGGAGCCCAGGGCTTGCCTCCCAGTGAATCTGATAAGTGGGTTTCCCATCCTCTCTCCGCCCGTACTCTACGGGTCCCTGGTTCTACCTAGGGTGGCAGAGTGCCCCTCATTCTCCTTTGAGCTGACATCCAGCCCTACCTAGTCTGTCCACTTACCCCCCAATTCTGGCCTGAGAGTCCATAAAAACTCAGTTCTTTTCTGGCGCTGGCACTTGCCCAAACTCTCAAGAGAGATATCCAGTCCCACAGGAGGCATCTTGTTCATAGTGGTAGATCTGGAACATTCTCTACCCCTCATACACGTCCGAATTTATGTGCCCCAAAGCACTTTGCAGTCAAGGACCAAACAAAAGAGTCATCATTATTCTCAGAGACATGAAATGCAAGGGGTCCCAGATATGTAGAAATTCTCTGACCTAAGGAGGAAAGGTATCACCATCAAAAGGCATTTATGAAGCACATATTTGAAGTTCATTATTGTGCTAGGATGCCTCCCTCATCCCTAAGTACCCACTAGTGCTCCAGTCTGCTGGGGCCCAGCTTTGCCCACATTGAGGAGTAGAGGGTTGGGCTGTGGGCAGGGAACCCAAATGCAAAGTCTCCACAATTGGTGCTCCTCCCTTTTTCTCCCACTGGCAACTGCAGACAGAACTAAATACGGGTACTGGGAGCTCCCAGGAGCAGGAGGCTGTGAGGTAATAGGAGGCTGCAAATCACTGTGGGGTTGGACCCACATGGACATGGGCAGACTCTGCTGCTATCCAGACGCTGGCCCCACAGACCTAGGCTCCCGCGGGCTGACTGTGGGCCCTCTGAGGAGCCAGGTTCCTCACCCTGACTGGCCCCCGAAACACTGCCCAGAGTCCAGAGCCAGAGCAGGGTTGAGGCCTGGCCTCATGCGAGGCCCACAGACTCTGCCCCTGGAGCCTTCTGCTTTTGCCATTCTCTCCGCTTCCCTGCCTCACACAGCCAGCAGCAGGCAGAACCTGCACCCCGGGGCGGCAGCGGCAAAGGTTGTCTTCCAGCTGTGCCCCAAACTGACCTCTGGTTATTGGGGTGCGACAAGGGCCGCGTAGAGCCTCGGGATCCCTCCCCCAACTGGGTAGCCCATGCGCCCTCCGCGGGGCTGGTGGTGCAGCTTGGAGGCCTCCAGCGCCGCTTTGTCCACCCCCCCTCTCTCCACACCCCCGGGACAGCGTTCTCTGCGGGGCAAACTGCACCCAAGTAGGAGGGCGGTGGAGGCTGGGCCGCCACGCCCGCTGGTCAGGCCAGGGACCGGGGGAGATGGCCTGGCCTGGGCGGGGCACTTAAGCCTTGAGGGGCGCCACTGCGGTCGCTGTGGAGAAGGGGCCACGTGCAGGGAGCGGCGGCCAGGGAGCTGCACAGAAGGCGGGGAGATTTGCAAACTGTTGCTGCCACATGGCTGCTCCATTCGATCCATTCACATTGAAATGAGGCCGGCGCGTGCCTCATCTGCCGCAGGGCGCTGCCACGCGTCAGCCCGGCCCGCCGCGTGCCAACTGGGGCAGTGGGGCTGGCAGGGCCTGCCAGCCGTGGGGGCGCAGCCCGGGCCCTGAGGCCAGGATGGGGGAGGAGGAGAGAGCCAAGCTACGCTAGCCGCTTAGGCGCCGCTGTTCCGCGGACCTTGGCCCTGCAGTTGGGAGAGAGCAGACGAGAAAGGACCAGGACGACGGGTTTCGGAGGGGGGCCGGGATCGATGCCGCCGCTCCCCGCAGATGCGCCCCGGCAGCGCTACTCTCCATCTGCCGCTGCTCGCACCTGCCGGTCAATAAATCGATTTTACAATTTAATGCAGCAGCTTCCCGCCCGCCTGGGACAGATGCCGCCGCAGAGCCACCTCCGCCCTCTCCCCTCCCCTCGGGGGGCGCCAGCGGTTAGGGCCGGGATTCCCGCTCCGCAGGCGGCGCCCGGCGGGGCCTCGTTCGCCGGTCACTGGGGGCACTACAAGGAACTGCCTGCTCTGGGTCTTTCCCGAGGGACAGAGTAGGTTCCCCATTGGACGGGCCTGAGACAGGAGAAGAGAGGAAAATCATGACTTACTTGGTGGTGGCCTTGAGGACTCATTTGGGTGCTTCATGGTGGTGAGGGGTGGGGCAGAATGCAGTGGCTGATGATAAGATGCGAGAGCCCCTGTGAGAGAAAGAGGAAAGAATAGGAACTGGGGCATGGTCGCAGAGAGACACTGAATTCTGAAGAATCTTCATGATGGAGACGGGGAGGGTTGAGATAGAATGGGACCTCTCCCCAACTTCTGGCTGAGTCTGCTGAATAAGCATGACATGGACCTGGCTTTTGGCACTTCCCAGTCATGTGGTCTTTGGCTTGTAATTTGACTCTACGCCTCAGTTTTCTCATCTGTGCAATGGGATAATAACAATGGTGACCTGGGAGGGTGACTGTGTGACTAAATCTGATTATGCGTTGCAAAGTCCAATAAACATTAATTTCTTTTCCCACAGGTGACATCCTGACAGTCAGGGGCACACTTGAAGTAGGGGGGAGGTCTCTGACAGCAAGTGAGTTCCAGATGGAAAGGAAGGAAAAAGGTGAATACAAACAGCCATAAGGGATAAGGTGAGAGAGAGAGAGAGAGAGAGAGAGAGAGAGAGAGAGAGAAGAAAGCTAGGTGGGTCATTGTAAGGAGATGGACCTTGTGGAAGACTTCACGTGTGTGGGTCTTTTTTGGGAAGAGGATGTGACAAGGTTCTTAACTGGAGGGAGAAGACATGAGTTTTGAGAATGGGCTTGGAGAAGAGAGGAAGGTTTTAAAGAACCAATTGTCCATGGCCTTCGCCTTACACTCTGGCTAGGGCCAAGTGTACATCTCAAGCTGATATCCCTCCTCCTTCATAGTGGTGTTTCAGAGCAGAGGGCTACTTCTGAACTGTCCCGGTCATTGAGGCTCTTGGCAGTTCAGGGGACTCAGCCCCCGCCCCCCGCCCCAAGTAATCAAGAGAGCCCAGAGACTGGGCTAAACTGTCTGCCTGCTAATGGCTCATGACTGATGACCCAAATGTACCAAGGAAAGGAAGTCCGAGTTGATGAGACCATTGAGCATGAAACAGAGTGCCTTCTCTGGCTCCTCAAAAGACTAGAAAGGCTTCCCACCTGCTCTCTCCCTGCGTCCCAGGAGCCTGCGGGCCTAAGGTAGCGCCATGCTCTTCTTCCTTTGCCTTCTCTGAATCCCAGGGCAGGTGGTGCCTGGAGCTGGAGTAACTGGTGTGGACCAGGCCCTCTCTTTCTGGAAGAGAACTGCTTTGGCCTGCAGAGACAGTGGGCCCAAGAGAGGAAGAGCTGACAGCCCCTGACCTGAGAAGCCACTTTTAACTGTGTAGGAAGGAAATTCTCCCCAAGCCCCCTATAATCTGGTCAGGAGGGAAGAAAGAAAGAGAGGAGGGGCAGGGTGGAGAGCTGCTGGCTGGAGGCAAGGGCCGTCTTTGGTGGTGACCCGGCAGCTGCCCCAGCTTTATTTGCCAAACCCAGGGGATGCCTGGAAAGCTAGGGCCAGGAGCCATGCAGCGGGTATTTCCAGCCACAGAAGAGTCCAGGGTTTAAGGCAGCCTCCACGGCAACTTTCCCAGAGCCCCTAGCTTCCCCTTCCCTTGCTCCTTCCTGTCCCCACCCTAGCCAGTGAGCACAGAGGCTCAGGGGAAGGGAGGGAAGGCTCAGGAAAGCCTCTGCATGGAGACCCAAAGGCTTAGGCTTTGCCCCAGTCTGCCTTGCCTCCTGCCCAGATTCCTCAGAGCATGTAAAACGCCGAGAGGGGTTTACAAGGCTAGAGAATGGAGGGCACAGGGCAGAGGCATCGTTGAGGGTGGTGGGGCCAAAAGAGAACCTTTTACCAACTTATGCTGAAAAACAGAGGATGGGGAGGGGAGCAGAGCCTGAGTTGAAAGCAAAGTTTCAGGCACCCCCTCAGCCCTAGGTCTTGGACTGGCTTCCCTATTGCAAGGTTTTTCTTCTCTTGTAGAAGCCTCCTCACCTACTCATCCTCTGTTCTGGCTGTGCTTGTGTCCACTGTCCTCTCTTCTTGTCCCGTCCCCAGTGTACAGCTCATCTGTCCCTGAAACCTCTCTTTTCTGGCAACTTTCACAGATGGGAAGTTCTCCCCAGCCCCTCCCTCCCACTCAGCCTTCACTCGCCTCTTCTGGCTCTGGCCTTCCATTAGCATCCAGGCCTAGCATTGTTCCTGACCCCTTGGTATTCCTGGGTCCTTGTGTGCCCTCACCTTCTTCCACTGAGCAACAACTCATCTCCTGGAAGAAACTCTGGCCTCTTCTCATTTCTTCACACAAATTCTGATCTCTGATCCCACGTACCTCTTAGGACTTGAAGCAAGCAAGAGCTAGGGGGTGAGGTCGCACCTCTCCTCCTCTGCAGCCCAAGGAACCTGGGAGTGGGAGTTACTCACACAGGCCGTGGTACCCTGCAGCCTCCCTGGTCAGGCATGAACCAGGAAGTGCTATATTTCTCATATACAGAGAAAGAAACCAAGAGCAGGTGCCAACTCTGTGAACAGCTGTCTGAGCAGGCAGATAGGTCACTGTTTGCTGGAGAAAGCTGAGGAGGAACCTTACTGCCCTGGTCAAGTAGGTAATGGGTCTTAAGGAGAGGATGGTGACCAGCTGTCTCCTTCTCCCTCCACAGTCAGAATGAGAGGAAACAGGCTTCATTGTCGCAGGAAGGATTTGGGTTAGACGTATGGGAGAACTTCCTGTGACAGTGTCTACACTATGTATCCCAGTTGTTAATCCAAGTTGAACTCTCCCCTGGAGTTGATGAGAATTACATGTTGATACTTGCTAATGAGTAACTCGTCTCACTTGTGATCAGCAAAAACCTCCAACTCAGAGAGTTCTTGTGTCTAGACTGTCCCCAGGGAAGAAGACCAGGACCTATTACTCCTCTTAACCCCAAAGAGATTTTTGGACAACGTTAGGCCACTGTCAGTCAATGACACTTCACCTCTGCCCCCAGTCTTCTGGCTGCCATTCAGAAAAACAAGCCCAATGGAGCTGTCCAGCCATTTGAATGTTGCAGCAAAGGGGCAGGCTGGATTTAAGGTCTGGATGTTCAGAGTGAATTTCCAGAGCCATGGTGAATACTCAGGGTCTCCAACGCCAGAGGTTTCAGGAACAGCTTTGGCTGACTCTGTACATTTATTAGTAGACAGGGCTTGGGCTTTAACCCTCTTTTCTGCCCATTCAGCCGAGTCTCATGAATCCTTCTTGGGCAGCATGAACACTCCCCTTGTTGGAGCCATTCTGCCACCCTGTGTTATCCTGTGGCCAACTTCCTCCTCTCTTGCTTCCTCTCCACTCCTAAGTGGATTGATCCCCTGTCCCTGTTACCACAGCCCCTGTCCCTGTTACCACAGCCCTTCTCTAGGTAAGGAGGAAGCTGGAGACAGCTCGGACAAGTCCATTAAACTGCTATCAAAAGAAGAGAATATAGGCAAAAACTATGTTCTATCTGGGGCATGGCACTGTGCACCCCATGGTTAGCTTTCCTGGGGTCTGTGTGTGTGTGCCCATGTTCATGCCCAAAGTTTGGATCCATCGATCAATCAGTTGTGGCTGAGCTCTACTATGAGCCTAGCACTGGGCCAAGGTCAGTGAGGCCAAAAGGAACATTGAATTCAGTTCCTGATGCCCATGGATGTGCAGATGAAATCAAGGCCCATGAAAAGATATGTGAAAAACTGTGTAACCAGGGTTCAGAGAGGGACTAGGGCTCCAACGGTCAGAGGAGACTTTGTGGGGGAGTAGGATTAACTGGACCTAAAGAAAAGAACAGAACTTAGATAAAGAGAAGAGAGAGGATTCCTGTGGGGAATGGAAAGAGGAAAAGGATCAGGGTGGAAATAAAGTAGATACAGTTGGAGCAGACTTCATATGTGGAGAGGGTTGGACATGAGGTTAGATAGCTAGAGTCGGGAGATGCACCAGACAGATGAACTCAGACTTGCCCTGCCTGGCAGCCCAGACTTGTCTGGAAGAGGATAAAGGGTTGGATCAGGCCCGGGGGTCATCCAACCTCAGGCCTGGAACCCACAAAGGGAGTCCAGAGGTGTCTCAAAGGAATGAGTTGGGGCCCTATGTTTAGAAGCTCAAGGTGAGGAGAGCTCTCAAGGGCACTTAAGCCAACCCCATATTCTATAGCTAAGGGCTTGAATACCTCCAGGGACAGGGCCATCACCCCTTCCCCAGGCTGATTCCTGCTCTTGAGACGTTCTGGTTATAGAAAGTGCCTCCTCTTGTTCATCCAAAAGTCGTGCTGTGGTCAGTGTGGACTGGTGGTATGGAAGAGCTCTGTTTGGGCTGGGCCTTGCTGAGGGGATTTTGGAATGCCACTATCACAGGGAGGGTTCACCAGCCTCTTAGATCTGGGGTGGCTCTGCTGGGCCCACCTGCTGCACCTGCTTAGCGCCCTGGTCTGGCTCAGTTTAAGTGTGAGAAGCACCAGTCAGTTCCTAGCTCAGTACTGAAGGGTGGGGCAGCCAGGGTGAGGCCAGCCCTGGTCAGCCCTTCTCAGCCTCACCTCACCAGGGAGGCCAGCCTCGGGTCAGCCTGTCGCAAGGGCCGGCCCTCCCCAAGCTGAGATCATCGCCCTCCATCCTTCGTAGCAGCCCCCACCCCCAGCTGAGCTCACTGCCCTGGCCCGCTGGGGGACATTGTTGTCTCCTGGGCCCCTCCCCCGGGCTCAATGAGCTGTTTGTTGGCATGTCCGGCTAGGGCAAGCGGAGGGCGGGCACAAGGCGCCCGCACACAATGGGGATTCCGTCCATTCTGAGGTGGCTGCGGGAACCAGGCTGGTTTTGTCCCTGGGACCCTCATTCCCACCATTTAGTGGAGCCGGAACTCCAGGCGGAAGGCCCCGTATAAGAACAACAATGTCGTCACCCTGTCTGTGGGGGAAGGTGCTGCAGGCCAGTCCTTCTGGGGCCCAGGGGACCCACAGTCTGAGGCAGCCTAAGGGTCACTTGGAACAGGTCCTAGGGCTGAGGCTGTGCCTCAAATCTGAGGGAGACTCAGGAGGCAGAGGGGCACCCCCCCAACACCTGACCTGCCAGTCTATCTGCAGCCTGCATCAAGCATTGTAAAGGACCTCCCTGGCATCCCCAGCTATTCTCAGCTCTTCCATGTGCAGAGATGAATCAAGGTGCAGAAAAGTCAGATACATCCTACAAGCCCTGTTTGGTGGTGTGCCATAGAAGGGCTGAGTTAGGGGCAGCCTGACCATACTTCTGCATCCAACTTGGGCAAAGGCCTTTGCTCAAAACTGGGCTCAGGCCTGTTTCTGAGCCTCTAGCCTGGCCAGCCTGCCCCTTCGGAAATGGCTCTGGCTTCTCAGACAACAAGTGTTTATTTTCCGGCGGGGTAGGGGGGCAGGACGTCACAGCGTTTCCCTCCTGCCTGGTGCTGCGGTGGTTCTCACAGTCTGGGCACTGGTGACATCACTAGCCTTTCCTCCTCGGCCCTGGCCTCCTTGCCTCCTCCTCCCTTGCATCCCATGCTCTGACCAGGCTACACAGTTCTGAAGCTCCTGCTTCCGGAATGAGCACTTCTGAGCGGGTCCTCATGGAGGGCGTGAGAGAAGCCAGGAAGTACTGGACCAGCCCCTCATCACTGCCCTTGGCGTTCAGGCTGAGCCTAGGGATAGCTCCTCTGTGCTCACCCTCACCAGAGTGGTCAATGTCCCACCCAGGTCCGCTCCTAGTGCGATGCTGGCCCTTTAAGGGTCTTGGGAAGCCAGAACAACAGGAAATCCAAACGGCCTCATTAGGCAGCTCGGAGCTCAGCACAGTAATTAGTGCCCTGAAAACAAAACAAGGAAAAGCAGGTGGTGGTGCCCCCCCACCCCAATCTCTGCTGCCCCCGGCGTGGCCTGTTAGTACCCAGAGCTAGGCAGCTGGGATTGGAGCCCCTCCCTTCGAAGCTCCCTTACCCCAAGCTCCTGAAGCCTGCTGCCCACTGCCCAGGCCAAGGGTCAAAGCCTAAGCTTCTGGGGAGCAGGCAGTAGCTTCTTGGCCAACCATTTTCCCCTGGGGAGATTGAAACCCCAGGGACATGCACTGGGGCTTCCCCTCTCCAGCAGCCAGGTGTCCACTAGTTCACAGCATCTTCTGCCTGTTTGAAAAATGCTGTGATGGGGGCTGGGAGCTGGGTTGGGATCCTCTAGAGGAAAAGGGGAGACCCCTGGGAATCCTAGGCCAAGACGGTCCCCTTAGGAGAAGAGAAAAGCCTGGCTCTCAGGATCTCTGGTGATTCTCTAGGAGGGCAAGACTACTTGGGCAGAGGAGGTGGTAACCCACAGGCCCTCTGGACAGACCCTGAAGACTTGCAAGCCCCTCAGTTTGTAAAAGCCTAGCTGGGGGCAGGAACCCTAGTGAGTTCTCTGCAGCCAGGCTGCAGGCCCTGGCTCATTCTGTCCTCCCTGTCTCCATTTTATGCAAATGGAACCTCCATCTTAGCCTTGACCCCTGAGATATATCTCCCTTTATTCGTACTGCCAGAGGAAGGACATACTCTGCTCTAATTAAATATTCATTCAATATTTATGGAGTGATTGTAATACTCCCTGCACTGTGCTGGTGGAGAGTTCTGGGAAGGTTTTGGCGAATTCAAAAGGTACTATCTTGTGATAGCTCATGATAGCCCTTCCTTCTGTCTTGAAAAGGCCTTTGAGACGAGGGACCCTGGCTTACTCCATTTGCATATATGCCCACAGATCTAGGTGACTGGTATTTGCTTATGAACAATCAAAAACTGACCAGGAAAGGCCTCTAAAGAGGTTACCATGGAAGCCCAGTATTTGGCATGGTGCATCAGCAGCACCCTGGCAGGAACCCCCAGTGCTTGGGGAAAGTCACAGTCTCTGTAGTCAGAGCCCAGACCTCCCTGAGGGCCCTAGGTTTTGTGCTGAGCAAGGACTGAGGTCATTGTGGGGGAAGGAACCTTGGGTCCTCTTTAGAACAAAGCTGGCGATGACCCTGGGATGTGAGGAGGAGCTGTGCCAGGCTTGCCTGGGTTAGAGGCTGTGGGGGTTGGGGGGATGCTAAACGGGGAAAGCTGGGCAGGTTGAATATGGACGGTGGCCAGCCGATGGCCAGTGAATGGGGCTGTAATTAAGCTGTGGGTAGGTTTCTGGTCACACTCCTGTTGGCTGAGAACAAAGGCCCCAGGCGTCATTGCCCAGGGGAAAGGAGAAGGAGCAGAGGGAGGGGGCAGGGATAGCCCAGAACCTGCTATTGGGTTGGGCAGCTGGCCTCCAGCTGGGCAGGGAACTCTGCAGGCACCTCTGGAGGCCACCAGCTAGGTGGTAATTTCTGAGGGGTCCCAATCTGGAATTGAGAGGACAATGCTGATGGTAGAGGTGGAGGATACCAGACAGCAAGTGACCAAAGGGTCAAAGGGTCATAGAGCAGGGGTTCTCAGTCCTGATTACACACAAGAATCACTAGAGATTCTGATATAACGTCTGGGATGAGGCCTGGGAGGGGCTAGTATTTTCTGAAAGTTTCCTAAGTGGCCCAGCATATAGCCAGTGTTGAGAACTATATATAGTTTACTGGGAGCCCAGAGACCCCACTTTAAATCTCAGGCCCCTACCTGGCCCTCCCTGGAGCCCATAGTGTTCAGAGGCCACACCCACTGGACCAAATAGTACAAGTGTTGGGGCAGAGAGGGAAACAGGAACCAGAGGTCTGCAGGTGTGGCCTTTGGAGATGCTCTCCTCTTCTTGACCGCCCTCCTCCCCCTAAACCTCAATGGAAAGTTACCCAGGGAAGCAGCTGTGGGCACACCAGGGGAGAAGCCTGGGGTAATGGTGCTTGTGGGGTGCCCATAGCCTGTCCAAGCCCGCTGGAAGGGACCTTCCTGCCTTACCCCCAGGCCTCTCAGGCCAGGGGTGGGACAGCACCCAGGAGAAGAGGCTAGAGACCAGGAGGAAAGAGTGGCGGACTCAGAGCACCTGAGCTAAAGGGGCCTGCCGCCATTTGGGGATGTGTGCTGGTCCTGAATCATTTCCCGGATACTACTCAACAGCCCAGACTTCAAGGTTTTGCGGGGGAGATCGTTTTTCCAAGTTCCTCGATCTGTCACCCCCTCCCCCACCAGCCGGATAGGCCTGGACCAGTGTCCTCTCTCTGCCCCCCCAACCTCCCTGCTTGGCTGCTCCACTGAGCGCCCTGGACATTGTTTCCGCCTCAGGAAGTCTCTGATGCCCTGCGCTGGGTTTTGTTTTCCTTGTTATCGGGACAACTAATATTTTTTCCTGTGCGGAAAAAAAAGAGATTTTCCCAAGCAGATTACAGCTGTCAGTGAGGGGGGAAGGGACAGAGGGTTGAGCCCTCTGTTCCTTCATCCTCCCCCTCTGCCACCCTTAAAGGACTGAGCTTTCAAATGGAGGAAGCCCTGGCAACTCTGCCAGTGGACCCATTGGAGCCCAGAGCAACTCTGGCCTTGACAGGAACATCAGGCCCCTGTCCTCTACCTGTGGGGCCCCTGCTCCTTGCTAACATGGGCTGGGCCACATTTCCAAGGATGGGCAGAAGGGCCTGGGCTTGCCTTCCCTCTCATGGGGCGGAAAGGGCAGGTTACCCCACAGCTACAGAACATGAGAGACCTGCTGGGAGGAATGGAAGCACACAGGAGACCCAGCTCTGCCAAACTGTGTGACTTTGGGCAATTCCCTCAACCCCCTGTACCTTGGGCTCCTCACCTCTAACATGGACATGTTGATACTTGCCTCACCTACCTAAACAGTTATTTTGTAAGGATGCAGATGAGATAAAGTATCTGATTCAATGTCAGGGGTTCTTATGACTCAGGTCAGAGGGGTTAATGGTTTCTCATTACCTATGTGACCTGTGTGAGGCCCCTATAACCAGCAGACCAGAAAACAGAGGCTGTCACTGATGAAGTTCTTTTTGAATGACACACCCTGGGTACATACACATTCACACAAGTAATGCACATCACACACACACACACACACACATACATGCACACATTCTTCCTTGATAAACACTTACTTTCTATATCAGGGTGCTGTGGTTCCAGGGACAGGCTGCATGAGCCTTTAGGGTAGGGGCTGCAGCATAACCACAACTGTAGCATTAGGGCCTTATGTAAGGGCCAAGTTGCTTTTCAAGTTGACAACAACAAATAGAAAGTCTTTGGATGTGGGTTACTCAGTTGTTCGTGGTGTGTAGTATTAGGAAAAACTGAGAGGCTCTCCTGCCTTCATCTGGCAGTGTGTAGTAGTGAAGCTGTGTATAGGAGTGAGCCAGGCCATCTATTGGGAGGGTGGAGAAAATAGGAGGATTTCTAATTAGACTTATTTTTTAATGTAAAAAATAAATTGAACTTTAATAACATTTACTATGTGTTTTGACTGTAGTATATAATCTATACATAAATATTTATACTCAAAAAAGTGTGGCGACCATCACCCTGGGAGATTTGCAAGGGCTCTATATCCTACCAGAAGCAGGTTTCAGATTAAGTGATGCGTAAAGAAAGGGAGTGTGGAGGAGGGGCTGGTAGGGTCTTGGAGCAGAATCACTTGGGCCCCATCAAATTACCAGACATCACTAGCAGTGTGGACCTTTGTGGCCACCTCTTCCCCCCATCCCCCATGGCCTCCCTCCACCCTGCCCACCCTTTTGGACCTGCTTTAGTTCCAGATGAGTTCTAGGACCTTTGGCTGCCATGCCTCCTGCAAGGGAGAGAGTGGTCCTGTGTGACATTCTCCTCACTCCCAGGCTGGCCTAAGTGCCGCTGGGGTCCCAGTCGCTGCCTGGTATGCTGTGTCACCCCCAGTAGAAAAGTCCCTGGCGGGAGGCGGCCTTCTGCCGGGAGGCTGTTTCCTCAACTGGCCAAGGTAAGAAGTGGGGGATTTCCAGCCCTGTCCATGGCGCTGACTACAGTCCTGGGGGCTCCTCTCCTTTCTCATGTAGCCCAGGCCAGGGTGAAGACAGAAACTCCAGAGTTAGGCCCAGTAGTTAGGAAGGGGACACTGGGGCAACAGAGTCAGCTATGCCCATAGGCCTCCAGAAGCTTCTCCATGCTCCAGAGGGAGGCGAGCCCAGGGCAGAATCCCAGGGCTGCACCTCGGACCAACAGGGACCCAGCCCTGGAAGACCCCCGATGGGTATCTTGGTGGAGAGTAAGGGCTGGAAATCCAGAGCCACACTTACTCACGGGTCTGTGGGGAATGACTCAAATCAACGAATGCCCCTGCCTAACTCCAGCCTGCCCTGGTTCTAGTGGTAAGGGAAATGGCAGGTCTAGATCTTACCCTTTAAGGCTCTCCTAAAAAGCTAGCACTTCCAAGGATGCTGGAGAGTCAATGGAGCCAACATGTGCCCATGGGGACCTGGGAGCCAAGAGCCTCGCTCCCAGACATTTTGACCTGAAAGCTTGACTCCCAGGAAAGGGGAGCTGTACCCTAACAGCATTTCCTGTATTCCTGCACTGTGGTCAGCTGGTCAGGGAGGGTGGGTGCAATACTGGGGGCTGAGTGTAATGAGAGTTAGGCAGCTGTGGTAACTTGGTGATGGTGGTGTATACAGATGTCCCAGCTCCAATGTCAGTCCACTCAGGCCCAGGTATGGGCTTAGGAAACAGCTAAATTCTTCCTCTAACTTCATGGAGACTCTCTCCTGTGCCTCAGACACTTGCAAGTTTTATTTCATTACCAGGCTTGCATGTGTTTGCTGTGTGCATGTGTATATGTGCTCTGTGCACATGTACACATGCTTATAGGCTTGTGTGATTAAGGCATGCCAGGTGGAGGAATCGGCAGGGACTCATGCAAGACTCATGAGCAGGAGAGAATCTGAAGAGATGAAATAATAAATCCAGCCATCATCAATGCAAGCTAGCAACAAGCCATGATAGCCTCCATAATCACCAACCTACACAGGAACCAATCCTCTTGAGGAGGGTGTTGTTATCTCTGTTTTACAAATCAATAAACTAAATAAAGTTCAGAGAAGTTAAATGCCCAGCATGAGATCACACAGTGAACAAATCCAGGTCAGGATTTGAACCCAGGTCAGTCTAAGGCCAAGCCAGTGATGTTTCTATCAGGCTTTCTCAGCATGGTCCTCCTCAATTACACTCCATCTGCTTGTCTTGGAGGCCCTGGCTACCCTGGTCTGAGGTCACAGTCCTTTCCCCTCCCTTCCAGTCAAGGTGGCAAAACAGAGCCTGTTCAAGGCCACATGGAGCCCAGGACACTGTGCCCAGATCTTCACACATCAAACCAGTCCCCAGTCCAGAGAGGGTCTGGCTGACCCTGGGCGGGATCAGCTAGGGCTGAGCTGGGGCAGCTGTTTACAGTAAACAGAAAGCTCCTGAGGAAGGAAGGAGGGGAGGGGCTGGGGTCGTCATGGAGACAGGGAGAGCAGCAGGGCCTCAGCCCTGATCCACAACAAATAGTAAGGCATCACTGCCCCTTCTAGAGCCAGAGGAGGCCTAAGGAAGGTCTGGAGAGGGCAGCCTGAGCAGGAGGGGAAGGGGCAGGCCGCCTGCGCCTCAGAGCAGCGCCTACTGAGAACACACCCCCACCTCATCATGTATTTCTACTTGTTATTCACAATAACAACTACTGTTTGTTGAGCTATTACAGCACACATGGTACTAGGCTCTTGAGAATATGTTTTCTTATTTAACCCTAACAACAACCAGGAGTTGTTGGTACAATAATAGTCTTTAATTCAAAGATGAGGAAATTGAGGTTCAGAAAGATTAAACCATTTGTCAAGGTCACACAGCCTGTAAGTGACAGAGCAAAAATTTTGGATCAAAAACTCTTTACCAAGGCAGGAAGAATTAAGCTAGCTCTGAGCCCCTCAGCCAGTGGGGAAACTGAGTCCTTTGGGTACCATGGGGACTTTCCCAGACTTCTGGCGTTAGTCAAAGAGATTACTGGGGACAGAACCCATGTGTTCCAGCCCTAACCACTAGACCACACGGCTTCTCCATGGCTTGAGCTGGGAAGGTCCAAAGAGAAACTCCCTTTCCAGCCCCAGCCTGGAGTGTAGACTCTTCCCCAGCTAACAGGCTGCCCCTGTGGAGGCCAGGCTGGGCCAGGGTGCTGTGAGGGATGCTGGGGGGTTTCTGCCCACACATACGGTTTCCAGATTTCAGGGGATGAAAAGGAGGCCCTTAGGGGCGGAAATGGGGGATGTGCGATGACAAATTTAGACTGATTGCTTAAAAAAAAAAAAAAAGGCCAAGAAACCCTAAAAAATAAAAGCAAAAATTCCGCTAGAAAACCAAAGGGAATTATTTGATTGTGAAACTGAGTGTCGTCAGGCGCAAGCGCAACATGGTTTCATGTGGAACAGAATTAAGGGTTCTTTGGACTTTGACCGTTCAGAAGATGGCGGGAGAGGAGGCTCTGTCTGCTGTTCCTGGCTTCACCTGCCTGGCTTTGGGACAAGGATAGAGTCAGGCAGGGCACGTGGGAGAATGCTTAGGAGTTCAGGAGCACTTGGGGGTGCTTTGGGGGTGCTTTCCTGTAAGTTTTGGGTCCTGCAGACAACGGTCCTACTGGCTTATAGCCAAGGGTCCCCACTGGCTCACGTAGGGAGCTGTCCGAGGGGAGGCTCCAACTGGTCTGTCCCCAAGAGTACGAGAAAGAATGAGCTGTAAGGTGAGCGTTTGGGGTGTCTCTGAGTCCTATCTAGCCTTAAAGGGAAATGGCCAGGAACAGAAAGTAAAGGAGAGGACAGCTCCTGGAATTCTGGCCTGCAGCAGCCCTAAGAGGTCAAAGGTCAAGGGGGGACAAGGTGGACTTCCTGAGGCTCCCAGGGGAGTGCCAGCTAGCCAGTCAGCCAGGCTGTTGTGCAAGCTCTGGGATGGACCATGACGGCAGACTGGCAGAGGAACCATGCCTGGGCCGACCCCCTCAGCCTATTCTATCTCCTGGAGCTGGAGTTGTGCCCTCTCTCCTCCAGGAAACCAGGATCCTATCTCCCAAGGTAGCCCTGCTGTCCCACCCCAGTGGCCATATTCTATATGCCTGAGGGCTTCTTCTTTCATACAAATCCTGAACCTCTCTTCCCCAGAATCACCATCTTTCGAGAAACCAAAAAAACTTTCTTGAGTAAGCCTTTTTCCTCCAATTCCAGTCTGATTCCCAAAGAGATCAAAGGGGTTTCTGAGGGAATAGCTGCAAAGGGACTCACAGGGTCTCAGTTCCCGAGGAATGAGGCATAGAGTAAAATGGAAGAGAAAGCAAGCTCAGGTGCCAGGCCGTGGGTTAAGTTGGCAGATGTGCTGCACTGCTCTTATCTAAGCTTCACTTGAGCCTCTCAAGGTCTGTTATATTTACTCACATTTTACAGGTGAAGAAATCGAGGTTCTGAGGGTGAGATTAAACTGACAGCTGGTAAATGACAGAGCAGAGACTTGCCCTTGCTCTTTCCAGATCACCTCCCTGCCCCTCAGCACAACCAATTTTGGCTGGAGATGAAGACCAACCACAATGAAGGGCCTAGAATTGTGTCTGGCTCGCAGTGGGCATGGGATGACGGCGGCTGGCTGATGCTCAGTCTCATAGAGAAAGGACAGGATCCTGGATGGAGCCTTGCACCAGCCACCAATTTCTCCTCAGAGATTCAGTATCTATAAAATCAGGAGGTGGGGTTGGCAGTTTGCTGATTTTCAAACTGGGTTCCTGGGTACCCTGGCATCCCCTAGAGATTGGGATGGGAGAGAATAGGACAAAAATAGGGGTGTGAGTCCCTCAGCTCACCTTCTTCCAGGGAAGCTCAGATATTGCACATCCATGAAGGTTTTTATCTGAACAAGAGTCCCACATCATTCCATGGCCTCTATCTGAGGTCTCTGCATCTCCGACCTTCTGGGAGCCATGATCTAGGTAGTTCATGTCCTGGGCTGCTGAGAGGAGCCAGAGGATCTGAGAGGGAAGTGGGCAAAACCATGTCTGGGCTTCGAGCCCCGTGGGAAGAAGCAGGTTGAGGTCAGAGCTGTGAGATAAGGCTGTGGAAGGGGAGGTGAGTTACAGAGATACACAGCACCTGCCTCCGCACCTGGGAAATACAAACAGAGCTTAGGCCATGGCAGGTAGCCTAGGAACCAGGGGCAGCACCCACCTTCCTGGGGCTGGTGCCCTTTTCTCTTTTCCTGCCAAGCTTGCCCAGGTTTGTTCTCAGTGAACATCAGTGCTGGTCACCAATCTAGGGCCACCCTAACCTCCCATGATCTCATAGTTCCTGACTGCTCAGCTCAAGGGCTACTTTCAGGAGAAAGCTGATAATAGGCAAAGCTGCTCAGGAAGAGGAAAGCACACAGTCAGGGGGTATTCAGCAAGCAGGGGCTAATAATTCCCTTGAAAGAAGAACCCTCCATTGTGCCCCTTTTATTGGCCACCCTTTTTAAATCTGGCCATAAGAATAGTGTCCTTCTCCTGGTAGCTTCAGCATGTATAACTCTCTGAATATCATCATCTCCATGTTCCATGTGGAGGAGAAAGCTGAGGGTTCCAGCTATCCAAGAACTAGATCTGGAATCCTCTATCTCACTGTCCACTGCAGGGCTGCCTCTGACCACCATTCATCCTCAACCTGCTGCAGGGCCCAGGCTCTCTCCACATAAGCAAAGCTGCCAGCAGGGTCCTTTGTGGTGCTGCTCCCGTGTGGCACTGCCTAGGGGCCCCACCATGGGGCAACAGATGGACCTATGGTCTCTACAGAACAATGGTGGGGGAGGGGCCCTGGCATCGCCCGCCCCAAACAGGAAGCGCTGCATGAGCTTCAAAGAACTGGCAGGGCAGAGGGGCTGAGTGGCTGGAGCCAGTGCCAGGACTGGCGACTGCCTGAAGATGCCTGCCAGCCTAGGGATGCCCAGCATGCAGTTGGGGGGGGGGGTGCTGCGGTGGTAGGGGCAGCTGGGTCTTGGGCAGAGGATGCCTTGCTGTTCCCAGTGCCAGTGCAGCACCCAGGGGGTGAGGGCAGGCTGAGGGAGAGGGTCTCAGACTCTAGGCTGATTCCCAGCTCCCCTGCCACTGGCCAGTGGGGCTGCAGGTTCTTTCCCAGGCCACAGTAGGTCTGGCCCTCCAGCAAGTAACCATGAGGGGCAGGGCTGGCACCAAGCCTGCCGCCCACTCTCTGCCTCCTGCTCCCAGCTGCTCAGCTCAGAACCTTTTCCTCTCCACTTCCTGTTCACACAGGGGGGGGCGGGAAGTGGAGGGAGGAAGTTGGGGGGAGGCGTGCAGGGGGGACCCATTGAATAAAAGGAATTAACCGTTTCCCTCCTCTGACCTCTGGGAATTTCCGCCTGTGAAAGTGTCTCGAAGAATCTGCAGAGCTGGGGAAGTGGGGAGGAGGTGTGCCCTCTCGGTCCCCTCCCACCCCACCCCGTGGTGGTGGTGGTGGTGGGGGAGCCAGAGGCTCCCTCTGGACCCTCTAACCTTTTGTTTCTCTGGCGCCAGGGGGCAGCGCCCAGGGCAGCCTGGAGCCTGGTGGCCTCGTTGCCCCCTCCCGACCAGGCGAGTTGGTGCCGGCGGGGCCTGCGACCAGGACCTTGGGGGCAGAGGCAGGGACTGCGAGAACTGGTGGTCCCGGGGGAGTGAGCTCACACCCAGTCTGGCCCGGTTCCGAAGCCCGCTCCCTCCCTACCAGGGCTGGTGCCCTTGGCCAGTCTGCCTGGGGGACAGGAGAAGGGAGGGCGCCCGGGCGGGCAAGCCGGACCTGAGGAGCTGGGTCGGCACACCCTCCCGGGCCACGCCCCCAGGGGGATGGGAGCGGGCCCGGGGGCTCGGGACGCCGGTGGACGGCGCCCCCTAGTGCCCGCTGCAGACTCGGCCGAGCGGCCCCCCAGGGCTCTCTCAAGGGCGGGCCTCAGGAAGCACCTGCTCCGCGGGACCAGGGGCCGCCCTGCGACTCCCCCAGGTGGCTTCCTTGTTTACAGGCCTCCTGCCCTGATGCCAGCGTCACTGCCTGTGGCCACTCCCATTTCCAGTGACCGCTCCAGGAGCAGCTCATTCATCTTGGCCTCTGCCCACGCAGCTGCTCCGCCACCCCCACTCCCTTCGGCCCTCCCCCAGGCTTTGGGCCAAGGCCCTGAGGGCCTTCTCTCTCTCCTTCATTCCAGACCTTTCTTGGTTTCCAGGGATTGAGGAGCTGTGGCTTCCCGTTGCCCTGACTTAACAGAACCCCATTCTGTCAGTGCCAGGGAAGCCTGGGTCCTTTTTCCAGGAAAGAGGAAGCGGCCTAGGGCCAGATGGGCAGGCTTAAGAAAGGACAGAAGGGGCAGGGGTGTCCCAGGCTGTCTTAGCCAAGTCTTCTGGGAGGAGGGAGCAATAGGGCAGTGTTTGTTTAACTAACATGTATTAGGTATCCATTATGTGTAAAGACAGAAGCCGCAGGCTGTTTGAAGTGACCAGTTTATACCTAATACTCACTAGGGGGAGAGGGAGGAGGGGGAGACATGACACAGTACACCTGAGCCCTCTACTGGGAATGTCTAGGTGTGTTGGGGAGCCTTAGGCCACATAACAGAAAGGAAGGGAGCAGGAGCCCTCCATATCTTTCTGGAATAGTGGAAAGGGAACAGGATTATGATGTCTTCCCTCTACCTACCCCATGAGACCCCTCCACACACATTTACTCTCATTGAAGATCAGCACCTTCCAGCCCTCTAAGTTGGCAGAGACAGTGAAGAGACCCTGTTGTTCTATTAGTTGGGGAACTCAACAGGGCAAGATTCCACCAGGACTGCAGGAGATAAGTCTTGAAAGAAGATTTGGCCACTGAAGAGATAAAAGATTGCAGTCACCAGCCAGGTGCTGGAACCCCAACCTGATTCCTGGAACATTCACTTGTTATTTTATTTCAGTCTGGCAGCTGATAGACCACACCCATAGGGCCAGGCAGTGGACTGTGAACACCAGCCAGCGGAGCAAAGGGTGCTCAGCTGATGTCACAGGAAGGCCCCAGAAGTATAATTTGGAAGAAGGGGCAGGTCACAGGAGCTAGACAGAAAAAAAAAAAATTCTTCCAAATGCCATAGATGGTGGCAGTGGCAGTTTCACCTCCATGTTGGACTTCAATATTATCATTAAATGCCAGACGGTGGTAGGGCAGTATCAAAGCTGGGCAGAACCTGGAAAAGCAGGGATCCAGGCTGGCAAAGAGAAAGGCAAGCACAATCTAGCCTGTGTAAGGGCTAGTGGAAGGAGGAAGAAAGAAGGGCTTAGATTATGGTTATGCAGTAGAGGCTCCCAGAAAATTCTTGGGACAAGTAGGGAGGAACAGGCTGAGGAAACATTAATGGAAAAAATGACTTGAGAAATCAGTGCCTCCAGCTGCCTGTGTGTAAGGATTATGTGGAGAGCAACACCACCTGCTGGCCAAAGGGAAGAACAGTCCCTGCTCCAAGACAGGACGGTTGTGATAATTTCCAAATGAAACCTTGGAGTCAGAGAGGATAGAGTGGAGGGACAAGGAAAGGAGCAGAAAATGGCAAAATCATTCTGTCACACATTCAGGTGAAGGAGCAAGGGCCACGGTTTGAAAGCATGCAGGGCCCTGGCAATCCCCACTCCCTCCTGGAGATCACTCACACACCACTCAGCCCAGCATCAACACAAAGCCAACAACTCCCAGAGCCATCACTGCACTGTGAACAGTTTAATGCTCTGCACCCCATCAGTTCCCACTGTCCTCCATGAAAACCTCTGCCCAGGGCACCTATCATACTGGAGCCCTAGACAGTGTGCTCAAGAGCACACTTACCATCAGCACCACCCCAAATGCCTAGGATTTGGAGGGGCTGTCTTTTCACTTCTGGAATGCGGGGGAGAAGAGGCACAGAAAAGGAAGAATGGAACTCTCACTCTAGAAGGTAAATTAGATGTGTACAGAGAGTGAAAAGGAAAAACGAGCTGTTAAATGCACAGGGGAGGACAGGAATTTGGTCAGAATTGCGACCTCTCCAGGCTAAGGCCCTCTGCTGGGAGGCAGGCTGATGGCCAGGCATAATAGCAGCTCTAAGGCAGCTCTGAAGGACAACACCGGCTGCCAGGAGATGCACTGAGTTGACATCTCGTGGGTGACAGCTATACAGCTATAATTCTACGCCTCTCAACACAGCGATAGCCCTGCAGTCTCCAGGTGACTAAGCACACACTAGTGTGGCCTTCCAAAGAGGAAGCAAGTAGCTACTTCCAACTGCTGCCCACCCATCAGGAGTGACACCTCTTACAGCCAACTGAGGTGCTCTTCTTCATAGTGCTGGGGGTCAATGAATGGCCGATCAATTGAGCGGATCATCAGCTCCCCACAGTACACGCACTCAGCAGCCACCAGTTCATCTAAGTCAGCTTTGAGCTGTTCCCTGCTGGGCCCCCCAGCAGCAGCCCCGCCCTCGGCCTCCTTTGCTCGGGCAGATCCCTTGGTTGGGGGTGGAGCAGCTCCCAGCTTTCGCTGCAGCTCCTCCAACCGGGCCTGTTTATAGGCTGGCAGGCCAGGCCGCACGGCCTGCAGCAGGCAGTCAGCATGGAACATGTGGCCACAGAGGAAGAGGTAAAAGGGGCGGTTGAGCAGGGGAAAGTCGCAGGTGGCACATTTGTCCTGGGGCTCCACAGTACCATAGCGGCCCCGCAGCTCCTGTAGGTCACGCCGGATGCGCTGGGCACTGGCTGTAGCCTCTTCCATTTCCCGCTGCAGCTCCTGGATGTGATGGTTGTAGGCCTTCAGTGAGCTGCAGATAGCCTCCTTAAAGTGGTCAATGGTAACGAAGTCAGGAAAGAAGGGCAGCACATCCTCAATCTTGAGCAGGGGGCAGCTGGCCAGACAGGCCATGGCTGTCTGCACATCTTCTTCCTCCTGCACCACATGCCGTGCAATCTTTAGCCATAGCTTCTTACGCAATTCCTCATCTTCCTCAGGCAAGTCGGCACACTGCTTGGCCAGGTCCACATCTACCTGTGGGGAGACCCTGAGCATTAAGGTCAAGACTCCTCCCTGACTCAGAAATCCTGGGAGAGACAGATGCCCAGGGAGACCCTGGGCCCGAGGACAGGCCTCAAGGCAGGATTCTGGCATTCCTGGCAGCATGCAAGGCAGGATTTCTGGGGCCTGGGCTAGTTACCTGTGTCAGTGATGGGCTATCCCTGTCACAGCTATGTAAAAGCTACTTATGACTGTGGGGCTTCAAAATTAGTGAATTTAAAAATCACCTGGGAACATAATCAAAATATAGATTTTTGGGCCCTGCCCTCGGGTATTCTGATTCAGTAAGTCCTTAAGGTGATAATTCATGATTTGAGAAATGTCACTCAGTATTTTCCCTTTCTGTAATAGTGACAGCATATATGTAGAACTTACCTAAGCACCAGGCACTATCCTGGGTGCTTTTCATATACAGTACTTTAATCAATCTTAAGAGGGAAGCACAATATTATCCCCATTTTGCAGCTGAATAATCTGGGGGCACAGAGAGGTTCAGAAACTAGCAAGTGGCAGAACCAGAATTTAAATTGTGACTTCAGAGTCAGTGTTTTTAACCTCTAGACTATAGCACCTCTCTGCAAGGAAAGCTAGTACCCCTTAGCCACAGCCACACATTCCTCCCAACCCTTCAGCTTCTGAAGGCCCTTTTCTTAGATGGGGTCAAGACTCATTGGCTCACCTGTAGGGCCAGGTCTACAGCTTCTTCATACAGCTCCAAGACCTTGTAGACATGGACACAAGCACGGTGGTGGCCATGCTCAGCGCAGAGCCGCAGTGCATACTTCAGGTCATAATGCACTCGGTGCGGGCTGGCCCCAGCCTGCTCAAGGTAGGCCAGTAGTGAGGCTGGTTGGCCTCGGGCATAAAGTGAAAGCAGGTAATTGTGAATGGCCTGCTCAGTCTCGCCCAGCACATTCACACAGAACTCCATGTAGCGGATGGCCTGGCTCACCTGCTGGGCCTCACCACCCTGGCTATAGTTCACTAGGGCAGGGATAAGCTGCCGAGCATCCAGCCGGCTGCCCAGCTCAATCCAGGCATCCACCAGCTGGCGGGGGATATGACGGATGAGGATGGGTGAAAACTTATAGAAGAGCTGGGGATCCCGGTGGCGGGCAAGCACGGCCAAGGCCTCTTCATAGGCCTCATGCTGGCAGTGGTATGCCACCACCCGCTCATAGTCCTGCATGATCACAGCAAAGTACACCATGTGCTCTGTGTCCCCATGGCTGGCAAGTAGCTCATGGATGGAGGCCCGGCTGGCAAAGAGCCACTCCTTATGTCGGGGGCTGCTGAGGAAGGCACGGAAGCGCTCCCGTGTTTCCCGGTAGAGGTTCAGGGCATCTGGGTCACCCTGCAAAGCCCCGAGTCGGCTCAGGTAGAGCTCTGTCAGCCAGGTGGTCAGCAGTGTGGCCTGGGTACGCTCAGCTGGCTTTAAACTGGCCAGTTTCCGCTGCAGGAACTCAGCCAGAGCTTCCTCCTGTCGGGCCTCCAAGAACTTGAGGGCAATCTCCTCAAAGTAGCTCTGGGTCAGGGCATAGCAGCGGGCGCTCTCCAGGTAACGACGCTGGCGAAAGCAGAAATCTGCCTCTCGGGCCAGGACTGTGTCTAGGCAGTCAGGCCGCTCTCGACAATACTCTTTGGCCAGGTCGAAGCGGTTCATGTCCAGATAGGTGCGCCAGACATCTCGGGCCTCCCGTTGCACATGGTAGCGGAAGACAGCCCGCTCGGTGTAGGCCCACAGGTGGCCTGTGGAGGAGTCCTTCACCATGTGTTTCAGTGGCCCAAACTTCTCCAGGAAGTGATCCCGCAGCACCACCTGCCCAGTCAGAGTGCACACTGCCTCCACCCGGTCCACCAGCAGCAGCAGGAAGTGGAACTGGGTCAAGACAATGGCCAGGGGTGGGCTGGCCCCAGGACCTACCCCTTCTGGGTACTCCCAGACATGTTCTTCGCTCAGCAGAGAGTCAGGACGCCCGTTATCCAATGCTCCATACAACACCCCATCTCCCATCATCCAGGCGAAGGCCCGTGGTGCAGAGCGCAATTTGGGGGTATAGAAGGCCAATTCACTGTAGCCCAGACTGCTAGGGAACTCACGGAATGGGGGTGGGTGGTCAGTGTAGACAGCAAAGAGCCCTAAGAAGCCCTGGGCCTCAGCTCCCTCTGATGCACGTCCTATGAACTGGAAGAGGCGCTGCCGAGTAGTGGCGATAACAAAGATGCGCCCATCAGGGCCCCTCTCAGCCTCCAGGGAACACACAGGTGCTGGACCTCCTTCTTCATTTAGCACATACAATGGACGGAAGTAGAGATCTGGAGCAGGACCAAAAAGCCCCCCCTCACTGGCTGAGAGCTCTGCCTCAAAGATCTGGCCTTGGGCAGTGCCAACCAGGATGGGGCCTGTGCTGCTCTCAGTGCCCAGTGCCTTGTTCCAGCCTATACTCTCCACCAGCTGCCCCTTCCAGCGTGCCAATGGCCGTACTTTCTGTCCATTACGGTTCACGTAGAGGACCTCAGTGCTGCTCAGAGCAATCAGCAGATGAGAGCCTGGAGTGGGGGAGAGCATGGCACCCTAAAGGATGCTGCCATTCCCACCCTCAGCCTCCTCGCCCCCACCACCCTCAGATTCCACCTACCCAGGCAAAGACTTAGCTTCACCCCTACCCCACCCTCCACCCCAGACCTTCAGCATCACTTACCAGTATGATCCAGGAACATCTTGTGAACTTTGGTATCATCCTTGCGTCCCAGCTCCACTTGGTTGGGTTCATTTGCCTTGCCCAAATCAATGCTGTCAGGACAAGAATCACAGCATCACTCCAGAGAAGAGCAAATCTTTTTTTTTTTTTTTCAAATCACAGAACTCTTTATAATTTGATGAAAGCCACAGCCTTTCTTCCCTGAAATTTATGTATACACATAAAACTCCAGTATAATCCCAAGAGAATTCTTATGCACATACAGGGTCCTACTTAAGAACTCTCAGCTCTGAGAATTCTTCAACCTCATTTGGAGAAATCACTAAGCCTAAGAGTCTTTTCCCTCTGTTCAACAGATTTCCAGAGTATCTGGAAAGATGGGCAGGGGTATCCCAGGTTGCTGGGGTAAAAAAATGAACAACAAATAGTTGCTAATGGTTACTGAGCACTTCCTATGTATCAAGTACCATGCCAAGAGTTTAATCTAGTATGATATCAATTAATCTTCACAATAACCTTGAGGGATGCTCCTGCTTAAACTATATTTCCCTTATTATTTTCAAATTATTATGCTCATTCTACCTAAATAAATCAATGTAAATATGTATAAAGGAAAAGTTAAAGATTTTCTTCTCAAACTCGTCAATCCTAATGGAAAACTGATAGTAAAATCTTTCTCCATGTCCATAACATAAATAGGGCTGCTTTGTCACTTTTTACAATGCCTTCATATTGTGTACACATGTGCGTATATTAATTTATAAGTTGCTTTTCTTGGATTTTTAATATCAACGTCAAGTAGTTTGCTAATCCAGGTCTACATAGTTCTTAATATTTCATGAATACTCCACTGGGTCAACAGAATCAGCTCTCATTATCTTAATAACGGAATAATATTCCCTTTGTGGCTGAACCATAACTGAATCATTTTCCCATAGATGGGCATTCAGCTAGGGTCTAGTATTTCCTACTACAAATAATGCTGCAGTCAATATCCTTGTATATATACCCTTACAAAAATGAACTTTTCTTTCTATGGTTATATATTCCCCAAAATAGGATTGCTGGATCAAAGTTATATACATATGTATGTATGTATGTATGTATGTATGCATGTATGTATGTTTGTTTTGTTATTTATTTTCAAAAACAGATGACATTCAGTATTATTTTATATTAGTTTCAGGTGTGGTTAAACTGCATAGTAGTTAAACATTTATATAATTTACAAAGTAATTCCGCCAATTATTCTAGTATCCACCTGGTACTATACATAGTTATTCAAATATTATTGACTATATTCCCTATGCTGTACTTTATATTCCCTTGACTATTTAGTAACTACCAATTTGTACTTCTCATCCCTTCACCTTTTTCAAAGTTATATATATTTTAAATTTTAATAGACATTGCCAGATTTTTCCAAAAGGTGAAAATTTATACTCTCACCAGCAATGTATGAGAGTTCACTTCCACATATCTTCACTAACATCACATATTACTGTTTTTAATTTTTGCCAATCTGATAGGATTTTAAAAAATGGCATCTATTATTTTAATTTGTATTTCCCAGAGGTTAAAAATATTTTCAGATGTTCAGTGGAAACTTTGAGTTTCTCTTCTGTGAACTACTTGTTCACAATCTTTGCCTTCCCTTTTCTAAATTGTCTTATTAATTGGTAAGGGCTTTTTAAGAAACAAGGATGTTGTTAGTCATGTGGAAAACCATTACTCTCCCATCTCGTCTTAATGTGATTCATATGCTTTTTGTTTTTATTGTCACAACAATTACTATGTAGTCCAATACATCTATCTTTTTCCTTGTGACATCTGAATTTTCTAACTAAAGTAAGAAGGTCTTTCTTGAGCCCAAGAACATAGAAATTTATTAAATATTCTTTTAATATTCACATTATTTTTTATATTTAAATAATTATTCCACCGAGAATTCATTTTTGTGATAGAGACTTAGCTGTTTTATTACAGATGGTTATCCCAAATAGATACACAGTTTTCCTAACACCTTTGTTATATATTATTTCTATTTATTTATGTTTTTACTTCCAGTTTTATTAAGATATATTATTTCCATTTAGAGTAGATTTACTTCAGGACTCTAGACAGTTCCACTCATCCATGTGACTAACATGTGGGCTGGTACTATCTTTAACAGATGAAGGGACACATTTAGAGAGACTAGATGACTTGCTCCAAAGCTGGTAAGTGGGAGAGCTGGCATTTAAATCCAGGTCTACCTGATTCTTAACTACTACATTACATTGGTTCTCTTTGGGAAAGGCATTTCTTAAAAATTCCAAATCCACTGTTTCACCTGCCCAGAGGGGTAGAAAAGCATTAAGTCAGTTAATAGTTCCAAAATACCACCATTCCACTCCCTACTCCTACTTTTGGATCCTCATTTACCGGAGTAGTGTATCTTTGCCCAGGCTCATGCAGAGCTGATTGCAGGAGACAACAAGACTTGTGATACGGTCAGAAGGCGTAAAGTCAATGCGCTGCTTTGTGAAGATTGGCACTTCCTTCTCTAGTTGGGCATTCACATACCCTACAGGTGAGGAGCAAAGAAAAAGTTAGCTATGAAAGAGATGGAGGAAGGGCAAGAAGAGGAAACAAAAAAGTACTCTCCACTTTCTCAACATATTCCTACCCCAGGACCTTGGTTAACAAACAGTTTAATATCAATATGTCAAGTAGTTTGCTAATCACCTCTACATTAGGGGTCCTGGGCTCTTCCCACACTTCTGACAGCAGTAAGGGGTTGATTCTTTGCGCCCTTGGAATGCTGTTATGCCATGTTGTACCTGCTCCCTCTGGTAATGTGGGAAAGGGTTGAACGTTTCCCTTACCAATCTTTGGCTCAGCAATCCCAGCTCAACTAAAGCCATCTAGTTCCACTCTCTCCCCTCCTCCCTACCCAGGCAATAATTCTCTGTGTCTCCAAAAGAATGAGGGCAGAGGGAGTCTTGGAAAATTATTCCAATCAGTAGGTTAACAAACTGAAGCTGCTTTCTCTCTAGCCTTTATTCTCATTCCCTTACCATTGCTCAAAATGGCCCAGGACTTCAGACCCCTCTGCCAACTCTGTACTACTTTCTACAAAAATTTCTCTTCAATGCCAGGCTGCACCCAGCTCTAGCAAAGGCCCGAAATACTGTATTTTTCCTTGCTGAGTGACAAAGTTCCCTTTAGGACCATCCCTCTTTCCCCTATCACATTTCTTTCTCCAGTTTCTTTGCCCACTCTCTTCCTCCCACTTCCAGAAGGAGACTGGTGTGAAAAGCACAGAATCAGGTGAAGCCTGAAGCCTATTCTCAGTTCTCCCAACTGCGGCCCTGCAGGCAAGTCACTTCCTTATCTGGGTCTCAGTTCCCTCTTAGAAAGACCCTAGTGGCAAGGCCTAGATAACGCGGCTGCTCTTGCGGCTCTTTCAAACTTCGACCATCCACCGGCTGGGAGCCAGGAATGCCTGAGGAGAATCAGGGGCCTAGACCCAGAATGCATGTCCACGAAGTGAACCAGACCTCTTGAAGCCACCCTCCCCACTCCTCCCGCGCAGGTGCCAGGAAAGCCGAACGGGAGAGCGGTGCTCTCCCTTCCCTTACCCGAGTGGGGAATGCCCACACTGGGGCAGCCGGGCTGCAAGACGGCCGAACGGGACAAGGAGTCCTCGTATTCATCCAGGATGGACGCCATGGTGCCCAGCCTCTGGACTCTCCGTCGCGGGCCTAAAGATTACAACAGCGCCCCCCCCCCCCCCAGGGAGCCCTGTCGCCCGGGATTGGAACCTGCGACTCTCCAGCCTCTACTGGGATCTGACAGATCCCGGCAGTCCGCCGCTGACTCCTCTTTAAAATCCTGAAGCTTTTCTTATTAACGTCTGATAGAGCGAGAAGATCGGGGACCCCCACCCCCTTAAATCTGGCTAAGTCCTGCACTCCACTGTCACCCGTCAGAGATTACCCACTACCTAGAGCAGAGCCCAGGAGCGCCAACCTCGCCCCTGCAGCTCAGCTGACTGCCACCCCGTGGACGCGCGCCTATAACGTAACTTCCGGCCTCTCAGAACTTCGCGTTCGGGGCTCAGAAATTCGCGGAGCTGGCCAATGGGAGGCAGGGCGAGGGGCGGGGCCATGCGGGATGGGGCGGGGCCATGCGGGATGGGGCGGGGCCGAGCGGGGCGGGGCCGAGACCCAGGTCTCGCGTGAGGGCGTGAGCCCGCAGCGCAGAGGCGTCGCTGCTAGAGGTGTGGGCTCGCACGCGTCTGATTTGGAGACCAGCAGGGTGATGGACTGGCCCCGCTGAACACCAGCCTTTTTCTCCAGGACCCTATTGCAGTTTTGGAAATTGACACTAGGAGGTAATCCCCGCTTTCTTAGCCCCCTTCCAGGACCTGCTCAGCGCCGCACAGAACCGTTCATGCCCAGTCTGCCCTCCCTCGCACAGACCGCTGCCCTAGGTTCCCAAGAGTACCTCCCAGTCCTCAGTCTAATGGCTGTCTTGATCCTATCTCCTATGGCACGGGCAAGCAGTCCTGGCCTTTCTTCTCTCACATTCAGGGGCCCACCAGCTTCCAGAAATTGGCAGAGCTGGGTGATCTAGAGAGTGGGCAGCCATGTGCTTGCCTAACCTACCTCTAATTTGCTCCCTAGTGGCTCCTGGGTGTCGGAGGAGACAGAAGGAGCGGCAGAGAAGACCAGGCACAGCTAAGGGATGCCAGGCCACTTCCACTGGCTCATTCAACAAAATGGTGCTGAGCACTTACTCCGTGCCTAGCCTTGGGCTAGCTGCCGGGGTCGCAGAAGTTAGTATAGTACCATCCTTGACGTCCATAAGCCAGTAGTGGTGATAGGCCAGTAACGGTAAATAGATAATTAATGCCAGAAAAGTAAATGATAAATTTGTTCAGAAGTCACCCATTCCACAAGTGAGTGCACTGTCTGTGCCAAGCGCTGTTCCACAGAAAGAAAAACAGAAGTTCTGCTTTCATGAGGCGTACCCAGGGACGTGGCCATAGAGCTGCGAGAGCATGGAGGAGCGGGTAACAAATACCTGCAAAACCTGGCAGGAACAAGGGACAAATTACGTTGGAGGTGGGTGTGGAGTTCTAAGGGGCAGAACTGTGAGGGTTCTGGTGCGACTGCGGTTGGGCCCCCCTCTTAGACGAGGCCTTTCCTTTCTGGGGCCCATTAAACTCTACTTTGCTAAAGTGGAAGGCTTTTGGCCAGGATCACCGCGGTCCTGGCTTTAACGGGCAGTCCCGGCGTTATGACTTTTAGCGACCCCTTTACTCTCAAAAGCTTTCAGGTTTGCACAGTACATTATGTGGTCACCCTATTCTTGCCCAACTTCTAGGCAAGGTGCAGAAGATGACCCCCACCGAGGGCTCTCTGGGTCTGGAGTGGACCGGACAAGGGGCTGGGAAGGGCGGTGACAAGTTACTTTGTCCAAGATAACTCCCTGTCGCGCCGGGGGCTCGCTTCTCCCGCAGGAAACCTGCGGCCGCGAGCTGCTCTCCACACCAGGGGCGCTGCCGAGTTGGCTTGGACGAGCAGGGAACGTGCCAGAGCTGGGCGGTAGGCAGAAGTTTCTGCCCTGGGAAAAGGGATCCCAGTCAGGGAGCTTTCCTGCTCCTTGCAGAAGGCTCCACCCGAGATCACCTGCCGTCTGCATTAGGGAAACCCAAATAGGTGCAACTAAAGGCCAAATAATCATAAAAGATACATCTACCGAGTACCAACAATGTGCCAAGCACCAAACTAAGTTCCTAATATTCACTGTTATTTCATTTTATGTGCACACCGATGCTCTTTTCTTTGTGTGAAAAAAGCAGAAACTGAAGTGGAGATGGTGGAGCAATTTGTCCAAGGTCATGTGACTAGAAAGTGGTGAACCATGAAGCCATATTCAAATCCAAGCACACTGTCCATTCTCCCAGTGCAAGCTAAGGAAGAGGGATCCAACTGATTCTTCAGGTCTGGACTGTGCAGAGTGTACCTCCTGCATGGAGCTGGTCAGCATGGGAGCAGGAGAGCTCTCAAGGACACAGTCCTTCCAGCTGCCACCTCACTTTCCCCAAAGCCTACCTCTTGGGCTCCACTGCTCTCTGGGATATATGGGGTGGGGCTTTAAGTGGGCCTTGCTTGCTACAGACTCAGTACATTCTCCCTGTTGAGATGATTACAGGAGTAGTCCTCCACATACTCATTCCCCATCCCTTGGGTTGGACTTTGGAAAAAGCCAGAGACCAGCCTTCTTATCCTTCCCCAGTTACTCACTAGCTGTGACACTATGCACATATGATGCTCTCAGTTTCCTTGTCTACAGAAATAAATGATGATATTTACCTAGAAGGTCTGTGTTGAAAAGCTAATGAGGTGATCTAGGAGAAAGCTCACTGCTATAGCATAATGTCTAACAAAGAACATAGAATATGTGATCAATAAACTCTAGATGTTGCTTTAATCTGATAGTCACTCTCAAGTCCACCTCTTCCCTGCTTCATGACTCCCCCCTCAGAACTGCTATGACTTTTCTTGTCCTGGCTACTTACTGACACCTAATTATGAAGTGTGATCATTCTGATTTGATATGACAGAAGCTGATTGTGAGGAATAATCTGAACATTGCTGAGCACAGGAGGTGCCTTAAGGAACTCAAAGGTGCAGATCCAGATCCACCAGCTTCTACCCCTCAGAATCTTATGTGGTAGTTGCCAGGAGACAGGTAAGGGCTGACTGCTGGGCTAGGGAGAGAGAGGACTGATGTATAAAAGCAGGTGATTTTGAGCTAGGCCTTGAAGTGCATTATGATTTCCAAGGGTGGAAAAGGAAAGGCATTAGGCAAGCCTCAAGAAAACCAAGAGCAAAGGCCTGCAAACAGTGTGATATTTGAGGACAAAAAGCTAGCACTAAGGAATAGGGAAGTGGAGAAATGTGACTAGCTGTGGCCAGAATGTGAAAGGTTTTGAATGGGCTCTTGGAAAGCTTTGGTTGGGGATGAGATCGTTTGATGTGGGTTCTAGAAAGATGGGTGGTGGCTTGGGTGGAGTCCACAACAGAAAAGATGAGACCTGAGGCAGAAGCAAAAGAGAAGTGAGGGCCTAACTTGAAGAAAACAAGAGGAGACTGGGAAGATTCGGGGGAGACATTTCTAAGGAAGGGCCATTGAACTTAGTGTCGAGTTAAATGTCGGGGGAGGGTGGCGGAAGAGAGCAAGGTGACTCTTGGGAAACCTGGCAGATGGTACAGTGACATCATTGTCCAGGCGGAGGAACAGCTGCTGGCGAAGGTCACTTGATTGAGCTCAGTCCAACAGTGGACATGAGGCCCTTGCAGGCATCAATTAGAAGAGACCCAGCACCTGTGGAACAGTGAGTAACTAATAAATATTTATTAAACAATTGCATAAATGAGCTTCCTCATGAATCAGTTTCTACATTTGTAAATGAGAAGAACCTACCTTATAGCATTATATTATAAGATATTATGCAAATCACTCAGCATTATACATATACCTAGAAAATGCTTAGTATAAGTTCACTATTAGTAGTAATTATTAACTGACTGAAGACCTAGACCAAAAAGAATAATTTAATTTGACATAAGTAATTCATTTTTTAAAAATAGACTCTTTTAGAATGGCTTTAGATTTACAGAAAAAGTAAAAAGGTAGTAGAGCATTTCCATATACCTCACAACCAATTCCCCTTATTATGAACATCTTACATTAGTATGGTATATTTGTTATAATTAGTGAACCAATATTGATACATTATTATTTACTATAATAAAGTCCATACTTTATTCAGATTTCCTTAGTTTTTACCTAGTGTCTTCTTTCTATCCTAGAATCCCATCCAAGATATCACCTTCTATTTATTTGTCATGTTTCCTTAAGCCCCTCTTGACTGTGACAGTTTTTGAGTCTTTACTTGTTTTTGATGACCTTGACAATTTTGAGGAATGCTGGCCAGGTATTTTGTAGGGTGCTCTCTACTGGAATTTGTCTGATATCTTTTTATTCATGTTTAGTTGAGATTATGGGTTTGGGGAAGGTAAAGTACCATTATCATCATATCATATCAAGGGTACATACCAACGACTTGACATCAACCCTTGATGTTGACCTTGATCACCTACCTGAGGTATTGTTTGTCAGCTTTCTCCACCATAAAGTTACCCTTTCCCCCCTTTCCATACTGTACTTTTTGGAGGGAAGTCAGTACATACAACCCACATTTAAGGAATTTGTTTTTATATTTATTTTTTGTTTTAATCTGTGTAATATGTATAAATTTTTAAATGGAGATACAATGAGTAGTCCTTTGCCTCGTCCTCAGTTAAACTCCATTGGGTCTATTCTCATCTATCAGTGCTGATCTATTGGATATTCCTAGAATGCACCCTGCCCCTCCAGACACTTGGGTATTTTGTTGTGGGAGTTTTCTTCCTATGGACTGACTTCCCTGATACTTTTACCCCTGCCAGGATCAGGCCCCTCCTAGGTGCTCCCTGAGCCCCCTGTGCTGATCACCCCATATTATGATCACCCTGTATTGTAATTGCCTAGTGACCTTTTTCTCTCTTTCTCGCCTCTCTCCTTTCCCCCTCTTTCTCTTCTCCCATCCTCCCTCTTCTTCTTCATATCTTTCCCTCTCCTTCTCCCTGGGCTGACTGTGCATAAGCTTGCTGAGGGCAAGGACAGGTGGCTAGTACACTCTCTCCTGGGACAGGGTGTGGCACATTCTTGGCCCTGTTAAAATACACCAAGGGAAAGAAGGCCCTCAGCTCACTCAGAGCACCTCTTCACAACTCTTTACAGGAGGTTGTAAATCTCTTCTTTCCTCTTTGGTTGTCTTCTAGAAGTTTCCAAACCTACATAATCACCCTAAGTCTCAAAAAGCCTCCCCTCCCTTTTACTATCATCTCTTTTCTCACTGAGTAAATGTCAAAGCCGCAGCCAAAGCATGTGTGGACCCAGCCTGCCTTCTTTCTCCCCCATCACCTTCTAGGGTTGTGGGCCCAGCAGCCCCAGAAAAGCTAGTGGGCATAGGGGAGGAGAACACTTGTCTAGGTGAGAAGTAAAAGTATCCTTAGGTCAGTAGACCTCAAAACTAGGGTTCACTCTTCCTTAGGTATAGGGAAAGTTTTCCCAAGGGGCACAGGGCACCAAATAGTTTTAAGGAAATCAGTGTCCAGAGTCTCAGCTTCCCTTGGCTCTTTTCTAAAAGTGACCAGTAGGAAAAGGTATCTGGGAACAAGGGCAGATTCCCTTCTACCTTCCTGCTTCTCTTCAGAAGCAAAGTACACTCACCGACCAGAGTATTGAAACTAACATCCCCCACTCCATGGTACATTGTTTCTGGGTGTAAAAATCTGTAGAGAGACCACTGGAATTAAAGTTGGTGTTTCCACAAAGAGAATAAAGACCAGGTAACAAGTCCTTTGCACATGAAGTGGTTTCTAGTTCTTTAGTTGGAATATAGTTTGAGAACTTAATCAGGTCTTAGCTGACTGAAAAAAAAATCACTAACATTTTTAGCATATAATTTGGAAGGGAGTCAAATGTTCCAGTAACATTGCTATCCAAACCTCTTTTCAATCCCATCTAGTCATTTATGTAAGCAAGGTTTTTTCCCCATTTACAGCAACACAAAACAAAAATTATATAGCAAGAGAATTGATGCTGAACTTTGTTTTAGTCAAGTATTGTATCCACAAATATACTTATCAAGAAATGTATTACTAATATAATTTTTCTTTCTATGTGTAATTATTTTTTCAAAATGTATATTTATGTTTTGATTAGTTAAATAATAATTATAATGATAATTCAAAAGAAAACAATGGTAAGACTTAGAGAATTTTGCGCCCCCATGCCACCCCTACTCCCAGCCTGATATAGATCATGCCACCAGTGGCAGCCCTGACTGTGAGGAGATGGTAGCCTATAACAGTTAAGTGACACTGATTCTCCCCATCCCACCTGACTACTGAGTAAGAGGGATATCCCTTGACATATGAAGGGGTGGAGAAATGGGTAATGAATTCAGTTCCACCTGAAAGGAGTGAGTGAAAAATAAACTTAGAGTCTTACAATAAAAAATATAACATTATAGTGTTAAAAAATGTATATACTAATTATATTTCATTAGAGTAAGGTAGCAATAAAAACTTTCAAGCATAACATACATTACAGTAAGTTTGGAAGCACTGAAAGAGAAAATGAATAACATAAAATTTCCAGCTCCTAAAAAAGAGCTTGTCAACATATTTTTTTAAATGGAGAATAGAGAATCTCAGATGATATTGGGTACGTTCAGAGTGGTATGGCCATAGGATAATGAAGAATATCAGATTGCTTTGGTATTTAGATTTCAATGCATAGTTTAAAAGAGGTAATAATTTTATTTAAGCATCAATATCCAATGAATGCTAGAAATGACATCCTTTGCAACTATTTAGACTTAAAATGAAAAGTTTTAGTATTTAGTATAGTTTTATAAGTTTCTTTTAGTGAGTATGGTATCTGGTAAGGTCCATGCTTTGTAACAGCACCACCTCTGCCAGGAGCCCTTCCCAGGCCAGCCTTTGCTTTTCCCATCACCACCCTCCCTGCAGTTTCTTTAGGCCCCTCTTACTTCCAGAATACGGAATCACACTCAGCCAGATGATGCTGTTGGACAAGTCACCAAGCCCCCTAAGCCGTGGCCATCTCTAACATTCTATGGTTCACTGAAAGTCAAACCCTTGTCACAGTCTATTTAGAGGCATTTGGACAGTGCCCAGGACATAATGATTTTCAGGGCACTGCCTCAGAGCTAGTCACTATGCTACTTACCTGTCCATTAGTCTAGGATACATTTTAAAAGATGCCTAAGCCAGGGAACCTTCTCTAATTAATGTGAAACCTAATAAAATCTAACAACTAGCCTTCATCCTGCCTCTAACCTTTTTAGATTATGAGACTTGACACATCGTAAGGACTTGGGAAGTGCCTGTTGAGTGAATGCATGACTTAACATGTTAATGTGAATTTACATGGGTACACTATGTCACACTGCATATGTCTGAAATAAACTTGCCGATAAACTCACCCACAATGGCTTCTTGCAGAAACTGTTTTCAAAATTTTAAAGATGATGAAGTTTTTGTATTTAAACACAATAGCTACAACAATAATAAAATCCAAAATGTTTTTAAAAACCACCAATACCAAATGTTGTAAGGTTATGAAGTGACTGGAACTCATTGCTAATGGAATATAAAATGGTGCAACCATTAACAGTCATTTAATATGCACTTACTTGATGACTCAGCAATTCCATACCTGGATATTTACTCAAGAGAAAGAAAACACATGTCCACACAAAGATGTATGGGAATGTTTATAGCACATTTTTTCATATTAGCCCCAAACTGGAAACAAGTCAAATGTTCATCACAAGAAAATAAACAAACAGTGGTACATCTATACAATGGAATACTATTCAGCAATAAAAAAAAGACCAAATCTTTCTTACAATGTGAATGAATCTTAAAGACATGCTGGGTGTGAGAAGCATGACACAAAAAGAGTACATAGAGCATAATTCTCTTTATTTGAAATTCTAAAACAGGAAAAAATTAAACTCTAGTGACAGAAAGCTCATCAGTATTTGCCTGGGACCTGACATGGGTGGAGGATTGACTGGAAAAATGCAAGAAGGAACTTTTTAGGGGAAATGGAAATGCTTTGTATCTTGATTGTGGTGGTGATGACTACATAGGTGGACATCCTGGTTGATACTCATTGGACTATACACTTAATGTGGGTGCTTCCTATACATAAATGATATCTCAACAAAGTTGATCACAACACAGAATTTTAAAAAGGTCTCTGACCTAATGTGAGAAAGATAATTAGTGTTTATAAGGCAAAAGATAAAACAATAGATGATGGATAATCTGCTTTGTAGCCCCTAATTCTTGAGGGGAGGACTGCAAAGAGGATAATGTTAGAGTGACAGACCTAGGCTCCATAATCCTGGCTAAACCAGGAGGCCTCAGGCAAGTCAATTAACCTCTATGGAGACTCAGTTTCCTTATCTGTAAAATAAAGATAATAACAATAACAATATAGTGAAATGATAACTTGAATACATTTCTTTTTGTGTTCCTTGTGTGGGTCACAGAAGACAAAATTCTGCAAATTTGTATTGTTCCTTCTTAGGCAGGGCCTTGACTTCATCTGAAAAAATGATAGTTCACTCTTGCAGAGTACTCTCTAGTGCTAGCACTATTCTAATCACAACATTCTACGAAGTAGTACTGTTTTAATCTTATTTTACAGACAAGGTAACTGAGGCCCAGAGAAGACAACAGCTCATAAGGGACATAACTTGGATACCAATCCAGGTGCTTTGTCCCACAGCCCATGCTCTGAACCATCAAGCTAATTTGTCTCTTGTTGAAAAAGTTGTAATTTGAAATAAAAGGGGAAAGAAATTGGATTTAGAAATACTAGCTCTACATAAACTTAAATGTGAACAAAAACTGGTACCTTTCATAACAGAACTTTCACAAAAAAACAGTTAGTGCTAATTTCATATTGTTTTGGAAAATCCTGCTGTTTCTAGTTTCAAATGGTCTTTCTGAAGAGCAAGCTTGAAATACTAATAAGCAAAAAGAGATTTAGTTAGGGTAACCAACCCTCCTGCTTTTAGCACTAACAGTTTTGTGTCCCAGGGCATCCTTAGTCCTGGTTGCTCTAGGCTGAACTGTTCCCTAGTGAAATAATCTCAAAAGAAAAGAAGCTGTGGTGTCACCTGAATCTGGTTCCTGCCTCTCTTTTCAGCTCATTCTTACCTCTCCTTTCCTCTGCCAGGCTGAGCCTCTTTTAGTTCTCAAAAGGACCAGACTCTTTATTTCCCCTCTGGGCCTGATTCCTGCTGTTTTTTTTGTTTGTTTGTTTTTTGTTTTTCAGGTTGTTCCCAAGCCCTCTTGGCTTGGTTCAGTCATTCCAAATTTAGCCAGACTGATGAAGTTCAGTAGGTACATACAAGTATGGACACATCAGTTGTTAAAATATCTACTTCCCTGAGTGTACCCTTCCCTGTCATTCCTCCCCAGGATCCAGCCACTAAAGGGTTAATGTCAAGCACACCAGAGGTCTTCTAAAAAGCTACATCAGGCCTTTGAGCCACTCTTTTCTTGTTCAGGCCCACTTCCACATCTGGAAGTGTACTTTCCCTTCTAATAAAGCTTTTATGTTTTAAAAAAATAAAAAGCTACATCAGCATAGGACTGGCATCTTTCTGAGGCCATACCAGTCGCTAAGTAATATAAATATCCCTGATTACAACTATATAAGTTGTGAATTTATACAAGCAATATTAGCCAAGAAAAGAGTTTGGAGTGATATTGTTAATTGAATGCTTATTTATTGGGTCCTCTTTTTATAAAGTTGCTGATGTTCATCATGATTATTATCGTCATCATCACAGAGACTTGAATAAACAGTGCTATCAGGCCCTAGCTTCTGTTCAAGAGGAGTTTTTGGGCCACTGGACCCAATCTTAAGGAGAATCAATTAAGGATTTGATTGGGCTCAGGGTTTGGCCATTTGGACAAGTGCTGGTGGCATCAGGGCAAGTGGAGCTGCTCATCAATCTTTTTACCATTTTGCAAAACATGGCTCATCATTCATTTATACATTAATTCCACAAGTAGTTAATAAGCTCCTATAGAGGGATGCCCCTGGGGCAGTAAGAACTTGAAGCTGTATAAGACCTTCCCTATCTTCTAGCTGCTTGTAGTCTAATTGAAGTATGAGGTGTACACACAGGAAATGTGGCATGGTCTCATAATTTGTGTAGGTGAGTTCAGGGAAAGGGGTTTAATGTCAGGCAGAGCTCTATTTTGTTCACTGCTGTGTGCTGAGCACTTTCCAGAGTGCTTAGCCCTCATGGGTTTGCAAAGAACCTCACAGAACAAATGGACGAATAAATGAGAACCAACTAGTCATAATTCTGCTATTCATAGATAATCATTGTTGACATGTTGGTGTATATCCTTTTTTCTAAATATACAACAAATATTTTTTTAATTTTAGTAACTTTTTTCTTTGCAAAAGAAACATGTCCATTGTAAAAAAGGAGAAAATATTGATAAGCAACATAATATTAATAGTTTACATGTGTCTAGTGCTCCTTACATGTTAGGTAAAACAAGCTTCACACCAAGTGGTAATGATTCTCACATTTTGCTACATGTCTTTTATGTAGGACTGTCTTTTATTCTAATTGTACACCTTCTTTGAATACTTGGGCTTAAACTGTTTATATAAATCTGTATTATTTAACATTATCTTTTGATTTTCCCATGTCATTGAAAATTCTCTTAACAACCATTTTCAGTGGCTGCTTATCCCATCCTGGTGGAGTACTCTAACTGCAGGATGTGGCATGTCAGGTAGAGACCATATTCTCTCTGTGGCTGATTGGAATTCACTGTAGGTTTATGACAGAAGAGGGGCAGGATAAATTTGTTGTCCTAGGAAGCTTGGGTGCACTAAAAATGAATGAACAAACAAAATCAGGGAGGCAGGTAAGAGGTGATCTTTTTAAAGAGGTGATTGTTGTGGCAAAGCAAGCCAAAAGGAAGAGGTAGGTTGAGTACTACTTCAAAGAAAAGTCTGAGGAGGAAGGAAAAGAAGGAGTCCAAGGATATTGTCAGATTTGGAGACTATTCAGGCTCTACCCCTTCTAGTTCATTAGCTTCAGAGAATTGTGTTACCCTTGTCAGAAATAAGGAAATTAGGAGACGAGTTCATTTAATAAAAGGAGAGGGATGTCTTTTTAGATGAATGTTTTGGGTGGCAACTCGTGCACGTGTTTCAAAGATACTGGCCAGGGCTGGAATACAAGGTCTGGGCAGGAAAAGGAGGATCGAGGGACATTAGTAGTTGGGATCAGCTGGATGGAGAAGAGGTAGAAAGAAAGGTAGTGAGAAGCCAAAGCTAAGGCTGTGAGGGAGAGGTGACAGGGCAGATTAGAAGCCCAGGAGGCAGCCTCAGCCTAGTGCTGGAAGGATGACATGGAAAGTAGAGACCATGGAGGCTGGAGGGCTGGCCTGTGAGCTTCTATTTCAGGGGAGCATGATGAGGCTGATTCAGCCCCATACCGCTGAGTTTGCCAGTTTTCTCCCAGGACACAAGCACATTAAGTAGAGAAAAACCTCAGGAGATCATATTAACTGGAAAGCTCTAAAAGTGTGCAGTCTAATTATTGTAGTATTATTAATAGTATGTTGGTAAATTAGTGGATTTTTTTTAGCTTTATTGAGGTAGGATTAACAAAAAAAAATTAAGTGTTAAATATAAAATTCTTTTCTTTAATCTTTGTTATTTAAAAGCTTTCAGACCTGGCCATCTGAGTCTCTGGGTTTGTTCTGAGCAACAGGCCTAATTTGGGGGCCTTGGAATGGAGTATGCGGAGAAAATAGAAAAAGACTGCATGAGGTTCATTTCATTCACAAAGTGCCTCACCATGGATTTTTAAAAGTAAACTCTCACTACTGTTGTTCTTTTATTAATCCTTTTCAGCAGTAGGAAAATTAGTACTGGAGTAGGGGTAGATTTCTTTTGGTTTATGCTTGTTGAGTTGAGGTTTGGCTGTAGGTATCCCAAAGTATGCAGTCATTTTAAATAACTTACGAAATGAACAGAACTGCCTAAGAATTTGACCACACCTGAGGTGGACCTGTGGATTGCTGGCTCTGGGACTGTCTGCCACTTACTAACTTCTTTGATCTCTGGGCAAGTCCCCTAACTCCTCTGGGCCCAAGTATATTGATCCCTCTCTTCCCAGAGATCTCACTTGGATTGTTAAAAGACAGGGCAAATAGAGTACTTTTGCAAGGCTAAAACCAAGCACAACTGTATTGGACATCTTAGAAACAAAAATATAATAAGCCAGACAAAAAAGGTTGAAAACCACAAGATATCACTTATATGTGAGATTTAAACCTAAAAACAACAAATGAACAAGTCAAACAGAGACTCATAGACATGGACAATAGACTAGGGGTTACCAGAGGGAAGCGGGGAGGGGAGGCAGAAAGGATAAAAGAGGTCAAATATGTGGTAACGTTAAAGAATTTAAAAAATATATTTTTTAAAGAAAAAAATGTTATTACTGCTATGATTCACTATCAGGGCCATGTTTTAATTTTTTGGATTGTTGTCATTTAATAAACTTTGTTTAGAACAGTTTAGATTTACAGAAAAATTGAGAAGATAATAAGAGAGTTCCCATATACTCACACCCAAGTTCACCCATTATGAACATCTTACATTATATAGGACATTTGTCATAATAAACCAGCATTGATACATTATTATTAATTAAAGTTCATATTTTATTTAGAATGCCTTAGTTTTTACCTTATGTTCTCTGTTTCAGTAACCCATCCGGCATACATTATATTCAGTTGTTATGTCTCCTTAGGCTCTGCTTGACTGGCACTTTTTCAAACTTTTCTTGTTTTTGATGTCCTGGACAGTTTTGAAGAGTACTGGGCAGGCATTTTGTAAAATGTCTTTCAATTGGAACTTTACTACTGTTTTTTCTTATTAGACTGTGGTTTTCATGAGGAAGACCAGAAGGTAAAAATGCCATTGCATCACATCATATGTAGGGTACCTATTATCAACTTATCAATGTTGATCTTAATTTTGACCACCGGGTTGAGGGAGTGTTAGGATTCTCCACTGTAAAGTTACTCTCTCACCTACCCCTCACCCCTGCCCTAACCATTTCATAGTCCTCCTTGGAAGGAAGTTGCTATGTATAGCCCATACTTGAAGAGCTGGGCTTTACGCTCTTATTCTTGGGGGCAGATTATTTACATACATTATTTGGATTTCTTCATGGGAAATTTGTCTATTATGTGTTCAGTCATTTATATCAGAATAGACTTGTGGATATTTATTTTATACTTTGTGCTATGATCCAATACTATATTTTGTTGCTCAAATCATTACAGATTTGGCCTTTGGAAGCTCTTTCAGTTGGCTCATAAGTCCATTTGTTATTCCATCTTGCTATGGTTTTGTTTTGTTTTGTTTGTTTTTTAGCACTTCCTTACTTTCTATACTATAAAATGCTCCAGGCTCATCTTTATTTTTCCTGCCCCAGTCCTAGAATTGATCATTTCTCCAAGGAGAATGTCAGGGCCAAGTTTAAATTTTAGCAAATGTCTGGCTGGAAGGTAGAACAGACGATCTGACAGAAATAAGACTCAACCCACCCTTAGGAGGGGACTTTCCCAGCAGTAGCAGCCAGAATTGCAAGTCCTTAGCTGAGAAATAAGTGACTCACCAGCTCCCCAGGTTGCCTCCTCCCTCCCCCTCTTGCTGACAAGACTGTCCCTAAACCAGCTCAGACAGAAGGACCTAGGTCAAAAAGTGTCCCCACCCATAAGGCCAGAGAAGAGTGACCTGTCTCAGGCCAAGTCAAGGGTTTTACCCGTGTCCAGCAGACACCTCCCCCAATTTGTTTATTTATACTCCTCCTTCCTGCAGAAAGGATTAAACAGGATTATTCTCAAATTTACAGCTATAATTGTTAAAACTTGGGTAAAAGGAAAAGAGCGCTGTAAAGGGCCTATGTGTGTGGAGTAATTTTACCCAGACACCTTGGCTGTGACAACTTCCCTAGTTTCCCTGAATCAGATGTCTAGCATCAGAAGGGCTTTCAGAAATAAATACGCTTCACCTGTCATTTTATAGTACTGAGGTGGAACAAGTGATTTCTCAGGAGTAATACAGCTAATGAGCTGAAGTACCAGGAACACTGGGACATGTCTCCTGGTGTCCAGGTCTTTTCAAATCCCCATTCTTGACTCACTTTCCAGAATTAAAAACAAACAAACAAAAAAGCTTTCGGGACCTTCTGTAGATTACAATAGCAAGACTACACTTTGGGGCCTCTTTCCTTTGCTAGATGAATAAATTTATGTGGATGTGGCCAAGAAGTCTTTGGGACTATAATTAGGGATGATTAGCACCCCCAGAGTTTGGACACAGGGGATGTTGGATGTAGACATGGGGATATGGAAGCAAATACTGATAATCTTACAATTGCCCCACAAGTCAAGATTTTAATGGTTAAATCGGCAGCTTTTTAGTTGTTGTCCTCAACTTTAACTTAAAAAGAAAAAAAATCAGGGACCCTGAGACTTTTTCCAAGAGATTCAGAGATTTGGATTTATAGATTTTTATACTACCAACTGTTTGAGAAATAGGATTATCTCTTTAATATTCATTGCCCTCTCCCACTTGCAACATTTCCTGAACAACTCATACAATAATCTTTGTATAGGCTGAGATGAAAGACAGCCTTGGAGTTCAGAGAAAGGATTCTGGGCCAGTGTCACTTGATGGTGTGGCCACAATAAAAAGATGAAATTAGCATCAAGCTACTCTACATTTGCTCTCTTGGTGAACTTTCTCGCACTACCTGTCATATCTTGTCTCAGTCTGTAAACTTTTAAAGCAAGGACAGCTGATGGCCCAGAGCAGCATCAACAAATAGGTAATTACTATGTGTTTTTGATGATGATGATGATGATGATGATGATGATGATGATGATAACTGTCCTTGAAGATCCTCCCCAGCTAGATTCTCAAACACCCCGAGTTACTTTAGTGGAGCACAAGGAAAGTATTTAAAATCTGCTTTCAGGCAGAGTCTGAAAGGAGTCTCTTGTGAAAGAGTACAGTACATCTGTGCTTGTTGTGTTCACGCTCGAGTTTATTTTCTGCCTCTTCATCATCTTTATATTTTAAAAATCATTCTTTAATAAACAAGTTATCCAGGCTTCTGTATACTCGTACAAATATACGTGTAGTTTCTGCTTTAACTGGAACACAGGACTAATGTGAACATGCTGCATTACATGTTCCCAACCTGCTTCTTCCTCCTAACAGCAAATCCTCGATCTTTCTCTGCCGAGAGACCTCCATCTGCCTCATTTTGGCGATTCTTTGTCCCTGTACCTGTGAGCATTCTCTGCGCGTCTCCCGTCCGCCTGCCTCTCTCGCTCCGGCGGTGGGACGCGGCCTAGCGGCGACGCGGGGCGGCGCTGTAGGGGGCGGCCCCGGGAGGACACCGGCGGGGGGCGGGGCCGGGGGCGGGCGGGCCGCTGAGCGGGCGGGGCCAGGGGTGGGGCCAGGGCGGGCGGGCCGCTGAGCGGGCGGGGCCAGGGGCGGGCCCGGGGCGGGGCCAGGGGCGGGCGGGCCGCTGAGCGGACGGGGCCCCGCATATACCCACCGGCCGCGGCGGACCGGCGCGCCCCGCCACTGCGGACTCGGTCGGTGGCGGCTGGTGGGACCCGCCTCTCCGCGCGCAGCTGAGCCTGGTCCGGCCTGTCCGCGGCGCGGGCCATGCCCCCGCGGGAGCTGAGCGAGGCCGAGGCGTCCCCGCTCCGTGCCCCGACCCCTCCCCCGCGGCGGGGCAGCGCGCCCCCCGAGCTGGGCATCAAGTGCGTGCTGGTGGGCGACGGCGCCGTGGGCAAGAGCAGCCTCATCGTCAGCTACACCTGCAATGGGTACCCGGCTCGCTACCGGCCCACAGCACTGGACACCTTCTCCGGTACGTTCCGCGGCCCCGGCGGCCTCGTGGCTGGGGGCTCGGGCCGGCGCGCCGGCGGGAGGGCACGGATGTCCCCTCGAGGCAGGCGGGGGCAGGCCTCGAGGCGGCGCTGGTGCGGCTCGGTGAGGCCTGGTGGGGCCCGGGACTCTCCCTAAGTCGGTCTATCCTCCGCCCCGCCCCTACAGTGCAAGTCCTGGTGGATGGAGCCCCCGTGCGCATTGAGCTCTGGGACACGGCGGGACAGGTGAGAAGCTGGGAGCAGTCTCTAACGGTGTAGGGGGAGGTGGGCTGGAGTCTGGAAGGACCCCAGGTGGATCAAGAATGGGGCCCTTGGTTACTGGTCTCAGGCCTCCAACCCCAGGTGACAAGCGAATTCCCGCTCCCTGTGACAGGGAACAATCCCACTAATGACCTGGCCTTCTCATCCCAGGAAGACTTTGATCGCCTTCGCTCCCTCTGCTACCCGGATACCGATGTCTTCCTGGCCTGCTTCAGCGTGGTGCAGCCCAGTTCCTTCCAAAACATCACAGAAAAATGGTTGCCAGAGATCCGCACTCACAACCCCCAGGCGCCAGTGCTGCTGGTGGGCACCCAGGCAGACCTGAGGGATGATGTCAATGTACTGATTCAGCTGGACCAGGGGGGCCGGGAGGGCCCTGTGCCCCAACCCCAAGCTCAGGGTCTGGCGGAGAAGATCCGGGCCTGCTGCTACCTTGAGTGCTCTGCTTTGACGCAGAAGAACTTGAAGGAAGTGTTTGACTCAGCCATTCTCAGTGCCATCGAGCACAAAGCCCGCCTGGAGAAGAAACTGAATGCCAAAGGTGTGCGCACCCTCTCCCGCTGCCGCTGGAAGAAGTTTTTCTGCTTTGTTTGAACAGCTATGGCAGAATAGGGAGCAGTAGGAATAAAGAAGCCACAGACATCTGGAACCTGGGGTAGGGGACCTTTGAGGGGGCTACTGGCAAGGCAGGGCCACCCCATGAGACTCAGTTCCGTTCTGAATACTGTGGAGACACAGGCCTCTAACTGCCCACATGTATGCCAGGGTGATCCTAGGGCCTGGAGGAGGGGAGGCTCTGATTTAGATTTCTGTGGTCAAGGCTTACAGAGAAATCCCAGCACTTCGATCTTCATAGGATGGTCCTAACAGTGTCAGCCACCTCTAAGCAGTTTGGGATTCAATTCTGTTTCTTATTATGGGCCCTCAGGTCAACCTGGCTGAATTAGGACCCTTAGTGGTAGTTCCCATCTACTCCTTGGCATAGGGATAAGGGAAAGCCTAGAAAATAGCTGGGCATCTTGGAGGGCTGGAAGCAGTCCAGCTTGATTTGGAGGGAAGTTTTGGGTGGACTGGGTAAGATGGAAGTCAGTGAGAGTTTGAGAGGGAGCATAAAGTAAGGATTTGGATCCTTGGAACAGGAGGCATGCTGGGAAGAAGAGGCAGATAAGAGAGTTAGGCCTGGAAGGAAGAAGAGTGAAGAGAAGGAGAGCAGAGAAGTGGGGCAGTTGAGGAGCAAGACTGACACCTGGGCTGCCCTCAACCCCCAAGGCCAGGGAGGGCGGGGCTGGTCCCTGGGAAGAACTGGGTCTCAGGGCTCCCTAGGCACTGCCCAAACTGGCTGGGCCAGGAGTGGGGCAGGAGGTTAGAGACAAGGCCCAGCTGAAAGGAGGGGGAGGAGCTGTAAACTACAGCCTGAAAGAAGAAGGGACTGGGGGTCACCTCGTTCTTTAAAGTCACAGCCTAGAAGGTAGGGCAGTGCGAAGTCTGCAAATAAAGCCTTAAGTTTATGAAACTGTCTTTTGTCACTTCCTGGAGTGGTCAGTCTATTGTTCTCACAGTCCTCAAGGCCCAATGCTGTGGATCTCAGAGACAGGTTGGGTACAAAAGGACTGAGGCTAGATTGAAAGGTGGGGGCTGAACTAGATGGAACGGTGTGATGGGAACTGACTGGGGGGGGGCAAGTTTGGGGCTCACCTTTTGGGGCTTAGCTGGTTCCCAGGACAGCTAGCGTGGGAAGCAGCCTGGAAACGGGTTTCCCCAGGTGTCAGCGCCAGAGCTGCTTTCCCATGACCTCACCGGGCTGATGGTGCCCCTCCCCTCTCCTCGTCCTTTCTAGAGCACTGTTCTCAGTGCTGAGGCTTTGGGGCAATCCCAAGCCCTCTATCTAACCTTCCTTCTCTGATTCTTCTAACAGTCCTCAGGACCCAGGGTCTCGTGGGTGGGAGAGGGGGGGCTGTTTTCAGAGCCTGAGCTTGAAGGGACCCCCATAAAGCCTAAACCTTAAGCAGTGGCCAAACTTCTTGGGTTGGTGGGACCCAGTCTTCAACCTTGGCACTCAAAGTTCACATAAGGGTAGTGAAAGTCAGGGTGGCAATTGTTAACAATTTAAAGAGAAGTTTGGGCCCAGATATCCTGTGGAAGTAAGGGTTCATTGGGTGAGGACTTCAAGAGAAGCAGGGAACATTCCCTGGGATTGGAGCCGGAAGGAATTTTAAAGGGTACCTTGGTGGGGGGGATACTTTATTTTACCCGTAAGGAAAATGAGACCCAGAGAAAAAATGTAGTATGTTAAGTGAGGTATTACCAGATGGCTGTAAGAGCATTTTGCAAACTCTAGAGTTGGGTACATGGATAAGTGTTATTTCTGTGGAGAGGTATTTCTAAGGCACACCTGGGACACCTGGTAGGCAACTGCTGAGCCAGATGAGCACTCAGCCTGTCAGCCCAGCTCCCTCAGTAGGAAGTTACAGCTGTGTGTGTGTGTGTGTGTGTGTGTGTGTGTGTGTGTGTGAGAGAGAGAGAGAGAGAGAGAGAGAGAGAGAGAGCATGGCTGAAAGACAGAAATCCCAGCCAAGTGAAACCTCAGATAATCCCCAAATTTAGTTTTAGCCAAGAGTGTCCAGCTCTTGTCCTACCAGTGCCCATCCCCCAGAGTTTCAGCCATGTCATCTCCCTTTGTCCCCTTGCCCCCTCGGGTGGAGGGCTGAGCTGCACCATTTTAGCCAGGTCCTGAAGGGTCCCACAACCCAGCTCCACAGCCTGCTGTATCCTTGATCCAGCCTGACACATTGCACTCTGGGGCAGAGACCTGGATTCAAGTTTAGGCTCTGACATCAACCATGACCTTAGGCAAATGTTTTCCCTTCTCTGTGCCTCCGTTTCCTCATTTGCAAAATGAAAGACTCAGAGGACTCTGAGTCTTTCATACAGCTCTTAGGGGTCCTAAAGTTGCCATGGGTTGGGGAAAGAAGGCTATCAGGTGATCTCTGCTGCCCCCAACTTCTTCCCTTTTTCTTCATTGGTACCAGCACACCCATGTCTCTACGTCTCCATTCCTATTGGGTCTCTGAGCCCAGCGGGCACCTCCATCAGCCTTACCCCTATATCCCTGCCACTGCCACTTCCCACTTTAGACCCTCCAGTGCTGCTGCCTTCCCTCTGGCACCTCCTGACTCAAGACTGTTACCAATTCTCATTGCCAGCAATGAACTCTCAGCTCCTCATTTCAGCATTCAAGGTCTTCTAAAATCTGACATCAACGTGGACCAGGCCAGCCTGTCTCAGTGATTCCCACTCCCTGATTCTCAATTATTTCTTGATTTCTGACTCCAACTCTTACTTTTTGCTAAATCCTCTAGTTTGGAAAGTGTTCCCCCCCACCCCATGCCTTGTTTCTCCTCTAAACATCTTCCAATACTCCCCTTCTCTGGAAAGCATCTCTTACCTGTATTAGTGTCTGTACTGCTCTCTTGGCATATTGAGGGCATTCTGAATTTGGCCACTCGGTCTGTATTTTTTTTCCCAGCTAAACAGAGAGAGAAAGTCCCATTCATGCCCCTGGGCTCCCACAGAGTCTTAGGCTCAGATTTTGGCCCTTCAGTGTTTAGGATAAAAAGCCAAGCAGTGAGCCCTGGAGGAGACCCCAAGGATCAAGTTCAACTCCAGGTTTCTGTCCCTGAAGCCTGGAGACAGGCCTAAGAGCAATGGATTGTTGGAATGGCCTCCTGAGGTATGGCGCCCAAGCCTGTGCAAGACCAGAGAGATTTACCTCTAGTCTCAAACTTCTGTTTCTCTGTGTAATATGGTTTCTCTCTACTTTTTTGGGACCGTTTTTATTCCTCTCTCTCTTTCCTTTGCTTTTGTCCTTGCTTTCTCCACTCTTGAATTTAAATTTAAAAGAATATTGATTATATTAACTGGATAAAATAGTATGTTTCTTACATATACATTCTATGTATGTTTATATTCAGGTAAATTGTTTGCATCATCAACCTGTAATTGATTTTTTAACTTTTATTTTTTCCATGATGAACAATCACAGAAAAATTGAAAAATCCAAGAATTAGCAAATCAAAAATTTACTAATAGTCTTACCTACCAAAGATAATCAATAATAATATTTTTATATACTTCCTTTCAGTCTGTTCTTGTATGCATATTTTTTTGTGACCACATTATACATGCAATTTTATTTTTTTGGTTTTTTTTCCATGTAAAATTTTTCATGTTATTATAAACTCTGGACAGAGGCTGCAACCATGCTGTATGTTTGCTTACTTTATCACCTGACCATAATTTCTTCAACTAGATCCCTATTTGGGGGCATTTAGGACATTTAACTTTTTTCCTATTATAAGTGAGACTACATTATCTGTTGATTATTTTTTCCACCAAGGGTTGGTAACCACCTACAGAAAAAAAGTTCTTCATCTTTGGCTTGGAGACTGGGCTCCAATGCAATTCCAAGTTACTTTTGGAGGGAGCTTGGGTTTCTGTGTATGTGTGACTGGGGGTGAGGTGGTTCTTTTGTTGGAGCATGACTAGAAGATTGTGGGTGTTCAATAAATACTAAATGATGACAAGGTTTGTATATATTATATATTCGTGTATATTTCTCTGTGTTCCTGTTTTTTCTCTTGTATATTTAAGGTGAATATTGTCTTTCTGCAAAATTGAACATTTCTATATCTGTACAAGTCTGTGTATCTATGTCTGTAAATCTAGGGGTCTATCTTTCTGAAAGATGTATATAGCTCTGTGTGTGTATGTATATCCAGATGTCTGCCCTTAGAAGAGTGTATTATATATAATCCTATGTGGGTTTTTTTTCTTTTAAAAATATTTTATTAAAGATATTTATAGAGCAAAATTCAGACTACATATCTAGCTGCCAAGGAGAACCTGTTATGCTGTGAGTACTGGTTGGGGCATAGCAAGCAGGTGGCTCTAGCTTCCCACCCTTCTATTCTGAGATGGAGGTGGTGGTCAGTATCTCATCTTCAGCTTTTATAATGCTCACATGGTCAGACAGGGGCTTCTTAGGGCCAGTCTTATCTCTTGTGTCCCAAGGAAGCATGATCTTCATTCTGATGCCCAGCACACCCCGCCTGAGCAGAATACCCTGACTGTCTGGATGTGTATGTTGGTCTCTGTGTCTGAGTGTGGATATCTTGGTTGGTCCTAGTTTTTTAGGGGCTATGGGTCTATGTGCCTGTGTCTGCCTAGGCTCAATTCTGTGTGGATGTCTTTTGCCATGTGAATCTTATGCTGGGTATATGTGCTGGGCCCAGGGTCGTGTGTGGATAGCTGAAGAAACTGTGCCTTGCTTGCTTTATCCCTCAGAGCAGACTTGTGCCCAGGGCAGAGGTGACACACCCTCCATGAGCTCCCCATTCTCCTGGGAACTGGCTTGGGAGAGTGAGTGAGACTGAGAGCAGACTGCGTCAGGAGCAGGGGCCCCTTTTGCAACCAGCCCAGGCCTCAGGCATGTAAATCACGGCTCCCACAGGTCAGACCTGCCCATTGTGCCTGGCTGCCAGTAACCCTGGCAGCCAGCAGGGCTGTGCTGTCAGCGTCCTCCTTGGGCCTGGGCCAGATCCTCCAGTGAGCAGAACTCAGCCAGCTGAGGGGCCACATTAGTCACCTCTTGGAAACAGCAGTGAGTAACTTCCCGGGCCTGGGCAGTGCTGGATGTCCCAGGGAACCATTGCCTTCTGTTCCTGTATGCTTCAATGCTTAGGCAGCCTATCTCCTCCATTATCACTTTCCATTCTTGCAACTGAACTTCAAAATAGCCAGATGGCTCTTATTAGTCCCAATTTTTAGATGAGGAGACTGAAGCACAGAACCACAGTACCAGCGTAGAGGCAGAACTGGATCTTGGACCTGGGTTTCCCTTCCCTGGGTCCAGGCCTCTTTCTAATGTACCACTTAGGGCATTACGCCCCCTAGAAATGGTTCTTTTAGAGAGAAGAACTGGAAAGTATAATTTATGGGACAGATGAGATTGCCACAGGCTGGGGAATGGGGCAGAGGGAGATAGGGCTGGAGGCAAGACATGAGGAGAGGTTATCAGTACTGAACCAGGCCTGACTTCCTAGTGGAGTGTTCTCAAATATTTCTCCACTGAACATAGGATTTGTCTCATAACTGGGATGACCATGTAATTCACTGTGAGATTCAGGATATTTTTGAGATTGAATGACAGTGCTATTAATAACCTGGTTTATGATCCTCCTACTTGTAACCCATTTGGAAGCCAGAGACAGTCATCATCACCAGATCCATGGCCTTCTTGACACTCACTTATGCCAATCTGCCTGTCTCTGCAGGTGTCCAAATGACTCCCTTGCCCCTTGGAAGGGCAGGGCAGCAGGAGAGCCTCTGGGCCCAGTTTGGGCATAGGAATTCTCTGTGGCTGTGTTCCACTGACCGCTCATCTCTTCCCCCGGCCTAGTACCCCATCCCAGTTGGGAAATAAGCAAAGCCTCTCCATGAAGCTCTTCCTACAGGGACAGCAAGTTCACTCTTCTGGAGAGACAAAGGACCCTTGATCCCTGGGGCTGTGTGCATTTTTCTACCTATGGCTCCACCACACCCCTGCTTAACAGGCCTTGTGCTCTGCTGACCACCCCATCTTCCACAGGCCTCCTGTTCCAGGCCCATCCTGGACTTGCTGAGTGACTTGGGTAAATTATGGCCTTCCTCCCTGTCTGAGTTTCTCCCCATTGTAGAGTGGGGCTAATACTCTCTGCCCCTCCCTGGCTCCCAGGGGACCTGCAGGGATAAGTAAGATAATAGAGGGGAACTGATTTAGAGGAAGCTATCAAGAGCCAAGTAAGAGGTATCAGTGCTGGCCTGTGTTTACATGGGTGTGGACCTTGGGTTCCCAGCCTCCTGGGACTTGGGACCAGCTCTGACAGCTTCTTGGCCTGGTTCCTCCTGGCTCCTTTGTCCCACTTCCAAAGAAAGGACAAAAACAGAACCCAAGAGTCTGGTCGTATGAAGATGAGACGTCAGAGCAAAAAGTTTGGGGCTCAGGAACACTAGTATCCTTGCCTAGCTCTGTCCCCACCCACTGGCTGTGTGACCTTGGGCCAGTCACTGCCTCTCTCTGGGCCTCAATAACTTGGCTCTGACAGCCTTCCCAGCTATACATCAGGGGGCCCTACAGCCTGTAACCAGAGGTCGACATCATAATTTGTAGATAGAAAGGATTCGATTCTGTCATCTGGTCCAAGTCCTTTACTTTTCATAGATCACTATAGATCCTTTCTGGGGGCCACTGACTAACCCTCATCAGCCTAATTAACAGCAAGGTCATAAACTGATTGCAAAGGGTGTCAGGCAGGAGAGGGTAAGTGGTCAGAGAAAATTCACTAGGAAGACAAACCCAAATGAGGTATTGGGTCAACAATGTAATCTTGTACTCCATCAGTGTTTGATTGTCCCTTGTACCTTTAGCCTCTCTATGAGTAAAACTCAGCACAGGCCTCTCCTCAACCCACAGCTCTCTGTGGTAAGGGTACTGGCTCTTCTTCCCTTCCCCTTTATGGCCTCTACCCCATAGGTTTCCACCAGGCTCCTCTGCTACTATTGCCCTCACAATGATCCATGGTGATGTCAGCCCCACATCCCCACCTCCCTCCTTCCTGACCCTAGCAGTCTTTGAACTTCTCTCTTCCTGGGTCTCCTGCCACTCTGACCAAACCTCCTTTGCTTTCCTTTCCTCCAAGAAGAGGCTCTATCCTCACTTTCTGCTCTCTCCTCTCACCGTAATCTCTCCACTCCTCCATTTCATCCTTATGAGGCTACTCCCAAATCCAGGAACTTGATTCTCTCCACCAACCATGGAACCTTCATCTCTACAGTGTTCAGGCCTCACCAGGTTGCACTGCAGCTGGAACAGTTAGAGCTAACTATACGGCCCAAAGACTACAAGACTCATGTTTTAGTTTTGTTCCTGATCCAATTTTATGTTCCTTCTTGCTCTTTTTTTTTTTCTCTTGTTCCTACTTTATATTCCATGTTATATCATAACCAATAGTCCTTTTTAAGCTGCCTCTAAATCCTTCCCCAGTAAGGCAAGGCATAAGCAAACAAAACAATAATAAAATTAATAAAACCAGTTTTCATCTGGTACCTGGTACCCCTCACCTTTTGTCTGGTTTTCCTTAGGTTGCCCTTCCTCCATTCAGTTCTGCTTCTGTTGGTCACACTGCCATCCATCCAGACTCTCAGGACCGAAAATCGGGAGGATCCACTGACTCAGGCTCTCCCTCTGTGTAATCTGGTCACCAAGTCTTTGAATCTCTCCCTTCCCCAAATCTCCAGAAGCTCTCTCTTCTTTTCTATCCTCACTGTTTCTATCCCATCTCAGAACTTCATAGTCTGATGATTTGTTTCTTTCTGAAATACGTCTGAATACTTGTTCAAAAGTGAACTTTTTCTTATTTCAAACGCAACTGATATTCTTTGTAGAAAATTTAGAAAATTCAGGTGGACAAAAAAAGAAAAAAACAAAAACCACCTATAGTTTATCATGAGAAATAACACTATGGACGTTTGGGTAAATATCATTGTTTAGTTATGTTTTGTTTTATCATTTTAAACATATAGTCTTTTTTTTTTTCCCCCCATGACAAGGGACCTCTACATTTCTTTCCCAGTTAATTTTCTTGGTCTTCTTGGTTCTGGGTTCCACTGATAGAACCCTCAAGAGCCACTGCAGGTGGGAGGATAGGCAGGCTTTCTCAGACAGCCTGTGGGAGAGTTTGGGCCACCCCGGGCTGAAGCTGGGCTTCCGGGTTTGCAGCTTCCAGGTGGCGCTATTGATGACAACCCCTCCCAGGGATAGCTAAAAAGTGCTTTCCCAGGCTTTAGGCGAGCTCTGTTTGGGTGTGGAAGGGAGTGGTTTTGTGCAATAGGGCAAACCACTCCTCTTTCAGGGCTGTTTGTTTAAGTGGGCAGGGATGGGTTTGGGAGAAACAATGCAGTTTTTGACAGTGTTTATTTGAAATGTTAGGGCAAATAGATTTGAGAAAACTCCCCAATATGGGAAAACAGGATGGGTTATAAGGAATAAGATGACAGGAATCCCAAAGTTGATTATCTGGGAGCAGCAGGCTGGGTGGGGGCTGTGGATGGGTTAGTGTCTGCCCAGCTCAAGAAGACCTGAACTCAGCACCTGCATTACTGCAGGAATGTGGGTCCCGGATTGCCATTCCTCAAGCTAGAAATATAATTTTTAAAAATTAAGTTTCCCAACTCCTTAAATTTGGTAACTAATTAAAGAAACCACTGTTTGGGTCAAAGTATGCTTGCAGGCTTCAGGGTGCAATTTTTCAACTAGTCTTTACTACACATCTACTATGTACGTTGCATAGGTTACCCTTCCTGATTTACTGGGTGTAGCTTCCTCCCTCTTTCCCTCTCCTTGTGGTGTGATATCCAGTGGTAAGGCTTGCTTTCCTGTCCATTCCTTAAAGCTGACTTTGGATCACCATTTCTCCTGCTCAGATCCCCAAGCGCCCACCCGTGTGGCCTCTACCCACCAACTTCTCAGCTTTCTCTCTCGGTGCTTGAGCCAAACTGAGCAGCTTGCTGCTCCCCAAACAAAACAAGATCCATGCCCACCTTTTGCTCACTATGACTTTGTTATGCCTGGAACACCGACACCCATCTGCTCATCTCATGTTATACTTCCTCTGTGAAGCCATTTCTCAATCTCCTTCTTAACATCTATGGCTTGACCAACCTCTGCTTTCTTCAATAGCCATTTGTTTGATACCTCATATCCACCCAAACGGGAGATGCTGAGATAAATAAGCCCCCATCCCTGCCCTGAGGAGCCTCAGCCACATAGGAATGAACATATATTACATGGGCCACGTGTATGCAGCAGAGCTGTGTACGGTATAACAGAATGGGGAAACAGGGAAGGTTTTTTTGAGCTGGATCATGGGGTAAGTGGGAGTTTTCCAGAGATAAAATGCATTTGAGGTAGAGGCAACTAACTGCCTGTGCAAAGGAATGCAGGCGTGAGGTTTTGAAAGGGAGTCATTTGGGTAGGGATAGACAGAGGACAGCTGGGGAAGTCAGAGACAAGCAGTTTGGGAACCAAATTGTTTTGTTACAGTATTTGCATTCCTTCTACCAGCATTCCAGGGTGTAACTCCAGGAAAGCAGGGGCTGCATCTCAGCTTTCATCGCTTCACACCTGACACCTACTTGGGACACCCGGCTCAAATCCTTGCAGCAAAGAACACTGCGCCCAGTGGCGGTGAGCGCGCCCCCTAGGGGTCCCTGTGCGATTCCAACTTCTGCTGAAGGTGACTCAGCTGTGCCTCCATCCCAGAGGATCTTACTGGGGTGGCGATGTTCCCTGCAAGGTCTCACTTCATCTTCACTCTTCCCTAAGAGGAGGATGTTCCCTTTGGTCCAACAGACACTTATTAAGCATTTATTCTGTGTTAATCACTGGTCTAGAAATTAGGATGCAAAACTTAATGCATAATCACTTCAGCCCTGGAAGTGCTCTTAGAAAATCAAAGGTTGATAGGAGTTGATTGGTTGACAGTGTTGGTGTGACCAGGAGATGGAGCAAGGCTGTTTGAGCTTTGAAAGTTGGATGAGTGGTAAGTAAAGGAGGAAGCAAAAATACAGTGCTCTATGAAATGGGAATAGCCAAAGCAGGGTTTGGAGCCTGACCCCCTGCCATCTATTCAACATGTAGTGAACCACTACCATTTTCTAAGGTCATAGAGGGAGTATGGCCTGCTGGAGACCCAGATATGACTAAGATACCATCTGTGTCTCCAGGAGCTCAACCCAGTAGGAAGACAGGTAGTAAAAAGAAAGGAAAAGGGAGTGCTCTGTGCTCAGGGTCCTGTTAACAGACATACATGTGAAATAGGGAGTGCCTCCCACCTGGACATGTGCAGAATGGAATAAGAACTTGAGCTTAGGGGGTGGCTCTGTAGTGTAGTAGTTAGCACGTCTGTTTTACATACAGAAGGTACTGGGTTTGCGCCCCAGGTGGTGCTATGGACCATGCCAGGCCCTGAGTGTGCTCCCCAGCCTGTGGGAGGAGACACCCCCCCTTCAGAGAGAGAAACGGCAACATCCATAGGTCAGGGGTGGAAGCATGGTGGAATTAAAGAGGGGGGAAAAAAGAACTTGAGCTTAGGCTGAAAGATGAGAAAGAGGGTGGTCTGGACTGATAGTAGGACAGACACAAAAAGAGGTACAAAAGTTAGCCATCAAAAGGAAGCCCATCTGGGGTGATAGGAATGTCTCCTCTATCTGGGTTCTTACCTCCTGGGTGTGTGCAGTGAAGGAAATTCAATGAGCTGTACATTTGTAACTCATGCACATTTACCTTAGTTGCACTCCAGTTAAAAGCAGCCCCAACTTTTCACACTGCCATCTTTCTTTCTCCTATATAACACTTGCCATGACTTAAGTCCCTCTTTTATAAAACTAGACTTTGGAGCTATAGGATTTGAATCCAGTCCTCCAGGTCTAAGACCTTGGGAATTCAACTTTGCCGTCAGTTTCCTAACCTGTAAAGTGAGGATAATAGTACCTTCATCACAGCGTTATTGCTAAGACAACAACTTGAAATATTTAAAGCACTCTTGACAGGACTGAATTTCTAATGATTGGCAGTACCCAGCACATAGGAGACATTTTAAATGAATTGTCTGAATGAAGAAAAGAATTGTAAGGGTTTTTTGGTATTTTTATTATTAATTTTTCGCACCATGATGTAGCTCAAAAGGGAGGTGTGTTCGTGGCAGTAGAGTACCTCAACTAAAGGATCCTTAGTAGGAGCTCAGAGTCTGGGGAGCAGCTACACCCCACTGAAGCTAAGGCTTCTCTGGGTAGGGTGGGGAGACAGTGGTGACCTGGGTCAGATGGGACCCCTGTCTCTAGCCTCCATACTAAAGGGAGCCCTGGTAAGAACCAGGGCTCAAGCCTGTGTGCCCTCCCTTCCTATCCTCAGCTATACGGGTATGAAGACTTGCCCCAGATACCAAACAGGCTTGATGACAGGCTCAAACCAGGAAGAAATACTACACAGCAGCACTGCATCCCTGGGCCCCCTACTTCTATGGCCCTCTCACCCCTCCCCTCTGGTGGTCAAACTTGGCACTTCTCTCCACCCAAGGCTGGGGCAGTTTCAGGAAGGGTGGGAAAACCTGCTAAGCAGGGTAGCCAAAGCCTGAACCAGTTGGACTGGGCGGTCACATCTCCCCCCCAAGCAATTGTCCCTTCCTGGCCCACAGAGCAGAAGCAGAAGCCTCACAGAACAAACCATTTTATTACACTGTGGGTGGATTGGGGTCTGTAGGAAGTGGGGGAACAGCTGGGGTTTTGGTGCCGTAGAGCCCTGGGCAGTACAGGGAGGATGGGGTAGCTCTGGATCTGAGTACAAGGCCAAGCCAGGCCAGGCCAAGCCAAGTTGGGGCTCTCTCCTGGGGGAAGAAGAGGCAGAAGAGATCAGATAGTCCTCTCACTCACCCTCACGGCATTAAATAAACAAAAGGGAATTCTGTATAGCACAAAATATTTAGGAAAGTCTTTCCCCCAGCTCTGGAGGACAGGGATGGGGCCTCTAGCATCTGATGCCACCCAGGCCCCTTCCCAACACCCTGGTGTGGGGCAGGCAGCTTTGAACAGGAAACAAAACTCCCACTGCCTCTGAAATCCTAGGCAGGCAGGTCCATCTGTGTGTGGGAGTCCTGGCACAAAGGTTTTCTGCTCCTCTCAGATGCTGGAGCTTTCTCAGGAACAAGCAGCCTGAGCTTAGCTGAGCTATATCTGAGAGAGGCTAGAACCCTGGCTTCTGAGGAAGAGTGGGCCTGGGAAACAGGCTGGAGGGGTCTGATCCCAAAGTCTTTCCCAGCCCAGGCCTTGTCTTGACAGGAGGAAGCAGGGCCAGGTGAGAGCTAGAGAGAGCCCCAGGCTGAAGGGCCAAGGCAAGCCCCAGGCTCAGAGGGGTCGAGTGGTGTGGTTATAGACCAGGTGCTCTGTGTCCTCTGTGGTGGAGATGGTGGAGCTGGCGGGTGTAGGGGGTGAGGGGTGGCGGTGGCCATGGTGGTATCTGTGGGAGCCCTTTCTTTGGTTCTTGAAGAAGCAGTAACCCAGGATGGCAACCACCACCACAATGCAGGTAGCCAGGAGCACTGCAATGGCCACCTCCACGGAGCCTGGGGGAAGAAAAGACCAAATAAGAGCTCTCAAGGCCTGCTCAGTTTTGATGCCCACTCCCCACTCAGTATCAAAAGGATGTAAGATGGATGACAGATGTGGAAGGATGTTCAGCAAATGAGCAGCTGAATGGCTCCACTGGGAACTCAGTGGGACAGATTCTAATGGGTCTGGGGTCTCAGCTCTGGGTTGCTCTAGTTGCAGGTAGCATGGGGAAAAGCCTGGGACTGATGCAAATATTTAGCATGCACTTTGCTGTGCTTCCTTCCCTACCATAGTAGGTATCACTATTGACTGTGACACTCTGTCCCTCTGGCCAACCTCAGGATCCTTCTCAACACAGGTTTAATTGGTCACAACCAACTGTGTGTAGTTGATCTTTGGCTTGATACCTACTCATTAGTAACAGGGCAGACCATGGCTTACCTGCGTTGGGAGTGGGGCTTTCCCGTCGAAGACCAAACACATCCATCTCTACAAATGATGGGGGAGAGAGAAGTCAATACTAAGGGCTGAGACTTACCTGCTCCCAAGTGCCCCAGATCCCCCACTGCCATCTTTTCCCACCCCCATTTCGGGTACTGAGGACACTCTGAAGAAGCCATGTGACCAGCCGAGGACTTGGACAGAGCAGGGTGCTCTAGATAAGCCTTTTCCCTCCCCATCCTTCTATCCCTCGAATGCCATGACACTCACTGGAGATCCCACGACAGGACTTAAGACATTGCTGTTCTTCCTCAAAGTTGTTCTTGTTACCATAACAACCGCCATAGGTAAAGCGGGCACAGCGTTCACTGAAGGGGTTGTAATACCAGCGTGGGATGTTCTCTTTGCACAGGCCCGTGTCTGGCAGGTCCACACAGTGCCCTGGGTAATAAGGAGCAGGCAAAGGGGTGAGTGAATCCATGGGGGTTTCCCTGCTGTCATCCACCAGGCTCCACATGGTTGTTGCCAGCACTCTCCCAACCCATGTCATGCTGAGGATGACCGTGACTTAGTGAGAACCTCGAAGGCCTGGGAAACATCCGGCCTATCTGCAGTGTTGCCAGAAGCAAAGATGACAAAGGCTAGACAATTAGGCCCAGCAATAAACTACACTGACTCACATAACTATTTCTTTTTCAATTTTCTTTTGGCTTTTCTAATTGTGTCAAGGTCTATTTTCTCTCTAGCATTAAATGGTCTACCTTTTTTTTTTTAGGCGAGGCAACCCTTGGTTGATCTCACAGATTGCAAAGACTTTGTTAGCTTACAATCCCTTATTTTAATTTTATTTTTTTATTTTTTACGCCAACAGTGCCTGGTCCTCCTAGGTGGTCTCCCATCCAAGTACTAACCAGGCCTGACCCTGCTTAGCTTCTGAGATCAGACAGGATTGGGCTTGTTCAGGGTAGCATGCCTGTAGATTTGGATGGTCTACCTTTTAACAAAAGCAGTTCGTGATCTCAGCCTTGGCAGGCAACAATGTCCAGCTAAAATTCATGTCATTGTTTCATTATACTTATTTAATAGTCAATCTGTTTGTGGCATGTAATAGTGGCTTTCCATTTATGATAGTGATGCAAAATTCCTTTTTAATACATTAAGTTAAAAAAAGTAATTGATTAATGAAAAAATTAAGTAAACACCATCTTAGTGATATGTGAGCATGGCTAAATTTCTGAAGGTGTCAAGAGGCTGGCTGATACTTGGGAAACAGCCAAAGAAGAGAGCTGACAGCCCATAGCCTAGCACACACAGCAAAACCTTTTGGCATGCTGATGGGATGAGTGAAGATGGCAGTGCCAGCATCTGCCGTGACCCAGGGGACCTGGAGGGAATCTCACCTTTGTCACTGGGGAAAGGAAACCTCTGAAGCTCCTCAAAGCTATTGGCATCTGCAAGAAGAAAGGTCAGAGGCACAGGCCCAACAAGGGTCTCTTATTGGTGCAGGGTAAATGGTCAGGACCTCCCCCTCTGCAGCCCACCACCTCTCTATCTCCCAGGCCTCACATTTATCACAGGTGGCCTCATCAGAGGCATCAGGGCAGTCGGGAATGCCATCACATTCCAGGAAGCTGTCAATGCAGCAGCCATCGCTACAGTGGAACTCAGTGGACTGACAGGTGCCAGAGCACACTGGGTGGAGGCAGGATAGGTTAGGGTGTGAGATCAGGTTCCAGCAGAGGTCAGAAAGTACCAAGGGCCCACCATCTACCTGGCCCTCTCTACCCCAACACAGCATCATGACATGTCCTCTGTTTCCTTCCCACCCCGCCCCCTGCAATCCCTCCCTTTCTATGTACAAACTGGGCAGCTATCCTGATAGATGGATGCTAGGCTGCAAGGGGTAGGGTGCTTGTGGTACTTTCACATACTATGAGGGTAGGAATGGGTTGGGCAAAAGCTGCTTGGTCAAGAGCATGGACATGTTATGGGCTAGAGACCTGGCAGGGGTGAAGGGAATAGGAAAAGAAGCAAAGCCTACCTGGATGGTTCCTTTCTATGGAAGGGCCTGGGAGAGAAAACAGAGAAATGAGAGGAGGCAGGGCCGGCCTCAGCAAGGATGAGCTGACAGGGAATAGGGGATTCTCATGCCCACTTCCCTGATTGGTAAAGAGACCACCCACACCGGAGGAAAGTCACTTGAGCCTTAAAGCTACCCAGCAAAGGTCTACCTTGTACATTGTTGCAGGCTAGTCTGCATTCTTCTTCTCGAAGGTAATTGTTCTTGTTGCCCAAGCAACCTCCATAAACGAAACTCTTGCAGATTTGTTCTGTGGAGTCATAATACCAGCGGGGGAAGGAACCACGACAGCGGCCCACTTTTTTGGGTACGAGGCAATAGTCTGGGGGAAAGAAAGCTTATGAGGAGGGCCTATGGGGCCAATCAACAGAGCGGGAGTGGCTCCAGATGCTGCCTCTCCATCTTTCCCCTCACCTTCTGTCTGCTTGGTGGTTAGCACGGTGACTGTGATCGTGACGTTGGTTATGCTCTCTGGCTGGTCTGAGTTGGCCATTGCCAGCCGGAATTTGTAGATGCCTTCCTTGAGTCCCCACAGCTCCACCTGGTCCGGATCTTTCCTCTATACATAGGAGCAGCCATTGGTCTGGGACCCCATGATGTCCTTGGGCTGCCCCAGGCCCTCCCAGCCACACAACCCGCTTGGGAGAACAGAGCCATTGGTATTAAATGTGTCCCCAGCTTCTGTCCACCTTGGCCTATGGCCCCAGAATGAAAGGGAGCCAGCCCAGTGTCTCACCTCTACCCTGACGTCCGTGTCACCCTGCAGTAGATGCCAATCTGTGTTCTCCACAACCTTCAGCACCACGGGTTCTTGGGGTTGTACCTTCAAGTCTATGCCTGCCCAGACCTTGGGGATCCGGGATCCTAGGACAGAAGGTGAGATACGGTCAACTCTCATTGAACAAGACAGATCTCTCCTGGGGGCAGGGGGCAGTATGGGTCACACTTAGACCAATCTAGGGCTTGGCAACCAACATGGGAATCAGGTGGGAGCCCGTAATCAAACCATATTCTTGTCTATTTAGATATACTGTCTTTGGTACATTGAAGACATTTTTATGTTGTAAAACCTACTCTCTGAAATACATTACTGAATAGCATGTGCCATCTGATACCATTTAGGAAAGAAATATACATATTTAGAGAGAGCTTATTCTTATATTCTACAATAATCAGGTCTTGTACTAATTGCGTTAAAAAGTTAAAGTAACAATATTTGTGAAAAGCCAAATAAGTAAAGGTGTAATTAACACCCATCACTCCTCTCTGCTGCCCAGCTGCTGCCGATAGAAGCCTTAAGCACAGAGTCTCCAGGTAGCAATGTGGCAAGTCTTGATGTCCCAGGGTGAGTGGCCATAAGGAGAGGGTACCTCTGCCACCTCACTCTGCCTCCATTATAAGAGGGCCTGAGGTAACCATGCTCTCCTTCGACAGTGCCTGTGACTGAGGGATTCTCTCACCCCCATCTCAGAGGCTGGAGACAAAACAAGCACAAAGTAGGATTCCCGCCTGTAGTAGGTTGAATGGTGGTTCCCCCAACATATATGTCCATGTCTAATCTCCAGAACCCGTGAATGTGACCGTATTTGGAAAAAGGTCTTTGCAGAAGTAATCGAGTTAAGCATTTTCACATGAGACCATTTGGATTAACCTGGGTAGGTGCTAAATTCAATGACAAGTGTCTTTATAAAAGACAGAAGAGGAGCACATAGAGTGAAGGAAGAAAAGGCTGTGTAGGGGTGGCTGCATAGTGTAGTGGTTCGCACTTTACAGCAGAAGATCCTGGGTTAGTGCCCCAGGTGCAGCCCTGGGCCAAGCCCCCCACCCCCGGGGTCATGCAGGGACATTGTGAGAGAAGATGCTCCACCTTCAGAGATCCAGTTCTTAAAGGGAAAGTGGCAACATCCATAGGTCAGGAGTGGAAGTGAGGGAGTAATTAGAGGGGGAAAAAAAAAGGCTGTATGAAGACAGAGGCAGAGATTGGAATTATGCAGGCACAAACCAAGAAATACCTGGAGCCACCAGAGATTGGAAGAGGCAAGGATGGATTCTCCCGTGGGCTCTTCAGAGGGAACGTGGCCCTGCCAACACCTTGATTTTAGATTTCCAGCCTCCAGAGCTGTGAGACAATACATTTCTGTTGTTTTAAGTCACCCACTTTGTAATAATTATAGCAGCCACAGGAAATTAATAAGCTGTCTTTGAGGAGATTACAGTCCAGTTGGGTAAACAAGACCCAATGACATAAAGTGACATAGGAGAAAAGACCCAACAAGATAAAGCAGTATGCTGTATGTGTACAGGACAAAGGGGACATTCAGAGAATGGAAAAGCTCCCACAGACTACAGAAATAAGGAAAAACTTTCTGGAGAAGGGAGAAAAGATTTTTCAATTTTTTGTTTTGTTTTGTTTTTATTTGTTCGGTTGTGGCAAAAAATGTGCTGTTGTTGATGACTACAGAAAACATGAGGAGCCAAAGCAAGGAGTTGGGAGTTTGCAAGGCCTGTCTGGTGACACTGAGACCAACTGGCCTGAATAGACGTCAAAGGGTCCTAAATGCTGGGCCAGGGCATGTAGACACAACATGAGTGATGTTCAAATATTTAACAACTGGTGGTACACGAAGGGGACAGATACTGGCCATGGGAAGTGGTGCAGAGTCCTAGAAGTCCTGGTTGTACCAGATATTGACCTCCTAGACCCATGATCAAGGTCCAGGAGTGCTAAGGCGGAGGCCAAGGGCCTGGCTAGCAGAGGCACTCCTGAGCTCTGGGCAGCAGCTGTTTATCCATGTTTGGAATGGACCGAGGAGGCTGGTTAGTGGACCAGTGCAAGTGGGTCAGGGCAGACGCAACAGGAGTGATCCGAATTAAGGGACAGCTAAGGGAATAGAAAAAAGATGAGAGAAACAATGCTGGGCAGATGCTTCAGGCTTCTGTGCCTGATGTATCTTGAGAACTGGGGAGAAAGAGCCAGGGCACAGGCAGAAGGGGAACCAGTGGAAATGTGTGGATTTAGTCACAGAGAATTTAAATATGGGGTGGGGGGTGGCCATCCAGGAGAAATTCATAGTCGGAGCACCATGGAGGCCAGGGTTGGAGATAGATCTGGAGTCATAATTGTTAACAAAGCTGCCACTTCTGGATGTGTGCTTGGCACCACGCTAAGTGTTTTACCTGCATCATTTATATCGGGGTTTGGCAAATGGTGGCCCATAGCCAAATCCAGCTCACCATCTGGTAAATTTTTAAATGATTGAAAAAATTCAAAAGAATAATATTTGTGGCAAGAGAAAAGTATTTAAAATTCAAATTTGTGTCCAACAAATCTAGCCTACTCAGTTACATATTGTGGATAGCTGCTTTCACGTTACAACAGCAGAACTGAGTAGTTATGATAGAGACTGTAGGTCCCCAAAGCCTAAAATATTTATCATCTGAAACTTTACAGAAGGTTTGCTGACCTTCTGTAAACCACCCTGCCACAACTGCCCCTCTTTCCAGATGAGAAAATTGATACCACAGAGGTTAAATGACTTACCCAGGGCCACTCAGTTTCTACACTGCAGAACTGAGATTTGAACCCTGGTCTCTGTGACTCTACAGTTCATTCTCTCTCTAAAACACCATGCTGCAGATCACTCATCTTCTTAGAAGTGTAATTTTGACTGCTTTTATAATCTCGGGGGTTTTGTTTTTAGCTTAGATTATACATAGATATCAGGGGTCCCTAACCCCTAGTCATAGGATAAGTAACCAGTCTGTGGTCTGTTAGGAACCAGGCCACACAGCAGGCAAGCCAGTGAAGCTTCATTTATATTTGCTGCTGCTTCCCAGCATTAGCATCACTGCTTCGGTTCCACCTCAGGTCAGGCATTAGATTCTCATAGGAGCACCAGTCCTTGATGCCAAAAAGGCTGGGGACCACTGATGTACATGATATAAAATTCAAAAAGTACAAAAGGGTAATGAGAATCAAGTCCCTCTTTCTTTTAACCCCTAGGTTCGTCTTTCTAGAGGCATCAAGTCTTATGTGTGTAAATATCGAGATAGTATTGCATTCATAAGCATGCAAGTCTTTTCTCATAATATATCTTAGAAATAATTCCATAGCAATGCAGAGTCCCCCCCGCTTTTTGGTTGCATGGTACTTATTATATGAATATACCATAATTTACAACTTATTTAACCAGTCCACCAGACTCCTCTTTAGAGTCCTCCACCCTTCTTCCTCCCTCCTTGCTAAGAACTAAACCATACGTATGCCTCAAAGTTTACTATTATTTTTAAATACATGACAGTATACAATTTGTTTATTGTAAGATTTATTTATAGGATATATTGACAGACATCAAGATCTTCCCATTCTTTGTTATTATAAACAATGCTACAGAAAACAACTGGCTGGTAAATTGTTCTACACATGCCTAAGTATAGCTACAAAATGAATTCCTACAAGTGGAATTGTGCTGCGGTTATATACATTTACAGTTTTGATGAATATTGCCAAACTGCCCTCTACAGAGGCTCTATAGAGAGTATGTCCAATGTAAGAGTGAATTCAAAGGAAGAAGGGAAGGTAAATAGATAAGAACTAGAGGCTGAGTCACAGGGATTCCTCTTTGATGAGGCAGAGAAAGCAGAAACAATGTAGGACTCACACAAGGTGGTCACAGAGGGAGATGGGAAGACCAGGACACACAGTGACAGCAAGGGGATGGGCAGGGGGAGAGCTTCCACAGAGAAACATGTCAAATGCTGCAAATGCATACAAAAATGAGAAAATAAGATCTGAGTTTCAGGGACTGAGGGAAAATAAGACCAGGAGATCAGAAAATGAAAATGCTTGTCTGAAACCAACTGCTAGCTTGGCTGGAGATCAGAAGAGGGCCAACATAGGCCCGCCCTAAGGGGACCTCTAAGATACAAAGCAAAAAAGAGAGCTGGGATGGGCCTGTTCCTCCCTCCTTGCATTTTTCAGAAAGTAATCAGCTGTCTGAAAAGAGAAAGGAGACAGACTTCTTGGCAGTCTACCTAACAGACAGACAAGCTAGCCCCACCAGCCCCCAAGGTGGAAGTGGCAGTCAGAGTGACGTTTCAGATGTTGGGCCAAATCAACAATGTCCACCCCCACAGAGCTGGTCCTCTATAAGCTCCAGTGCCCAGGAGCAAGGAGCAGATGCCCTGCCCTATCACTCTCTTTTTCCCTCCCCCAAGAGAGCAAAGGGCCAGAGTGGTAATAAAGCCAGCCCCTCCCCCAGCTGCCAGGCCCCAGAACATCTCCAGGCAAACAGCACCTCCATCTTCTAAGCCACTCCTCCAACAGAAAGAGGGGGAGGGCAGGAGAAAAGGAAGGAGCTGGGTGCTCAGGAGGCCACAGGAATCTGGACTAGACTGGCCTGGCCAAAGGCAGGGAAAGGGGAACAAACCTATCGTGGGGAAGATTTCTCCACTTAATACAAGAAACAAAGGTTTAAAAGCCCTGAGCACCAGCCCACCTTGCTTATCCTGCTTTTACCCACCCCATACCTCTCTAGTTGGACTTAGATAAAATGGCCTGGAGCTCACATTCAGACCAAGTCCTACTCAGTTCCCTCAATGCCGAGGAAATCCCCACTCCACCCTGTCTTGTTTGGCCCCATTCAGTTCTGCTTACTGACCAGACCTCAAAGTTTCAAGTATTGGCCTAGGAGTGGGACTCCATGGGGCCTCTGTCAGAGCAGAAAGGGCACAGATAGCTCAGGTCAATTAGAGTCATCGCCACCTACACACTCTGCTACTTCCTTGCGGAACAGGCTCAGGCCTTGGCCCAGTGGGACTTGATGGCCCAGCCTGGCCAGGAGATGGTACCCATTCCTGGAATCTCCTCAGAGACCCCAGAGAGCTACTGGAAGGATAAGAAGAAGAGTAGGCCCTTAACCTGGGAGAGACACTGGCTCAGGAAAAGGCTGGAGAAGGAGGTCCCTTTTCTACTTTCCAGAATTGAAACTACACCCATCTCTGTTTATGTTACCCGTTGGGCTGGCTGTCTTGGGTCAGAGACAGGTTTCTTCCAGAAAATCAGAAAATGTTGTCTTGTGTGAAAAACAGCACAGGACTTTTAGAGGTCCGGCCTAGAGTTGAGTCCCAGGTCTACCATTTATGGTCAGTGTTATCCTGGACAAACTATTTAACATGGGAGTCAGTTTCCTAACCTGAAAAGTGGGATGACTACTAATAGCACAATTTTCAGAAGTGGTCACGAGGCCTCAGTGAAAGGTCGAGTGTCACAGCAATCAGTAAGCTATAAAGTGCTAAGAGGTTATCAGTTGTGACCCATCCCTGTTCTGGAGCCCCACCTGGCCAGAACAGCAGGTGGAGAGAATAGAGAACAAAGGTCTCTGGAGGGGCCCAGGAGTAAAGAGGAGGAGTCTAGGTCTTCACTTTGCTCTTTTCCCCGGAGGTAAACAAGGTGAAAAGACAACTTGGCTACCAGATTTAAGCAGGGAAAGAGAGCCCTGCCTGGCTCACATACACACACACCTGTCTGACATCTGACATTCCCCCCACCAGATATATATATACCAGTGGGCTGACTCACCCAGCAACCCTTCTTGCCCCCACCCCAGAGCCTCTGTCTACTGTGCCCACAACACGGCCCTGTCCCCTTTTGGGTCAACCTCAGACTGATCCTGTTCTTTAGCCTCTGGGATCTGGCAGTTTTCCCCAGATCACCAAAGGCCAAAAGATGGGGTGTGGGGGGCGTTGTTTAGAGAGAGACGCTAACCAGTCCCAAGTCCAGCAGTGGAGGGAGGTGGAGACTCAGCTTCACCAGGGTCATTTGACAGGGCCCCAAGGTTCCTCTGACCAAACTTGGCCCGGGGTGCCCACTAGTCACCAGGCATATCAGGGCCAGAAGTGAGGAATGCTGAGGAGCTACCCCCTCCATCCCATACACACATCCCAGAGCACCAGCTTACTCATCACCCTGAATTCAGGAGCAAGTCTGAGCTTTAAGATGTCACACCTCCCCACTCACCAAGCCTGTCCTTTACTATTTATACTACTTACTTCTAAGCAGGAGTAGGGGTAGAACGGGACTCTTCTCATTAACTCTCTTCTGATGCTTGCCTCTCCCAGGACTCCATAACCAGCCCCTTTCCTGAGTCTCCCCAAACCAATCCATCCCAGCACCTGCTCCTTACCTCCAAAGCCCTGGGTCCGCAGTTGGCGGTAGGAGCGGTACACCTCGTGCGCGAGGTAGTTGACGAAGCCCTCCTTGGGTGCGAACTTGCACACGAAGTTCTGCTCGTAAAGGCAGTTGACGAGGAAGCAGGCGGCGATAGCGTCCTCCCCTCCCTTGGGCTGCAGCTCCACCAGCGCCAGGTTGCAGTTCTCGGCGGTGCAACAGGCGCGCACGCAGTCCCAGCCGCGGCGCACGGGGGGGGATCCCAGGAAGGTGGCCCCGTTGCTGACGGAGGCTTCGAGGTTGAGCACGAAGGCGAACACCCCGGGGGTAAAGCGGTCCAGGCAGGAGGCTCCGTCCCGCGGTGCGGGGGGCGCGGGAGGCGGCCCCGCATGGGTGTCGGGGAGGCCGAGCGGCGGCCCCGCATGGGTGTCGGGGAGGCCGAGCGGCGGCCCCGCATGGGTGTCGGGGAGGCCGAGCGGCGGCCCCGCATGGGTGTCGGGGAGGCCGAGAGGCGGCCCCGCATGGGTGTCGGGGCGGCCGAGAGGCGGCCCCGCATCCGTGTCGGGGAGGCCGAGAGCGCAGAGGAGCCACAGGGCGACCGCCGGGATGCGGGTCTGGGAGACTCGGGCGCCAGCCATCGTCTTCCCAATGGCCGTCGCCTTCCTCCTCACTGGGGTCACCTTCACAGTGCGGGCTTCTGGGCTCCGAGGGTGCTAGAGACCTGAGAGATAGGAGGAGACGGAGGAGGAGACACACTGGATCAGCCGGGGAACTGGATCCGCTGGGGAGACTTCGGGGAGGCGGGCCGCCGGGTGAGAGTGCAGGGGAGGGCTGGGAGGTCCCGGGCGCCCCTGCGGGGTAGGGGGCCGGCGGTGGCCCGGCCGCCAGGCAGACGGACGAATGCAGGGCCGAAGAGGTCACGTACCCCGACACACTCGCGAGCGCAGAACAAAGGGCCCAACACGCTCCGAGCGCGCTCCGCTTCCGGGGCCCGGGTTACCTGCGCAGGTGAGCGGGGTGGGGCCCGGCCTGTGCAGGTTCCGGTCTCTGCTTCCTGCGCGGCTCGGGTCCGGCTTCCGCCTCGGTGCGGGGTGCGTTGGGCATCCGCCACCTCCTCCCCCCAGTTTCTGGTGAAACTGAGTCAGCGCGGCCGGGGCGGGGCGGACATTAACCCTAGCGCCGCCGGCCCCGCCCACGCCCGGGGCGCCTCGCCGGCCCCGCCCGCCCGCGGCCCCGCGATCCCTGACCCCTTCTCCCCGCCGCAGGCGAACCCCCTCCCCTGCCGCCGTCGCCCGCGAGGGGCTGAGAGGCCGGGACGGGGGTCCCGGACCCGGGCCGCGCCCCTGGACCCTGCTCCACGCGGAAACCGCCGAGCCCAGGCTCGCTGCGTCGGGGCGGGGGCTGCACCCGGATCCGCGGACGTCCAGACCCGCAGGGACTCTCCAGTGAAGTTGGGCAAGACGGAGTCGGGCGCTCGGTGGCGGCTGTCACCGGACCCCCTCTCGTGTCGGGGCCAGGCCTGAGGCACTCGTTAGGGGGTTAGGGGTGCAGAGATGAGGGAAAACCCGCTGCAAATCACCTCGCGTCCTTGTCAGCCGCAGGAAACCATTTCCATCTCGCGGCGGGAGGCTGTGCGGCTGCACCTTTGGTAACTGGAATCCGGGAATCTGCCCCTGTGTCACGGCCCTTGCCAGTCCTGGGAAGCCCGCCTTCCTGCAAGAGTGAGAAGCGGAGGCGATTTCTTGCTGCCAGACTTCCCTGCCTGCCGCCATGGTTCCCTTTTGCTTGAGGCCCTTCCTCATCTCATAATAACCTTGACTTCTGTTTACTTTCCCGCGTCTCCGTTGGAGCAGAAGCCCTGTTAACAACACTCAGGGGTCTGCTGCTCCCTCCCCTGGAGTGCAAGTTCCTTCTCTCCCACCAAGGCGGTGCTCCTGCTGTAGAGTTGGCCTCTCTCTTCCAGTGGAATGCCATCCTTGTCAACTATAGGTCCAGTTCACCGAGGTAGCTGAGTTTATGACAACAGAACGGTGGACTCCTTGAAGCCATACTGATTACTTTTCCTGAGTGAAGGACTCCTTAAAGACCATTCCTTACAGATTAAGGTTGGTCCTATTGATTCAGAACAGGGCAAATTTCCCCAAATCATGGTGGTGAGACCAAGCCCTACACCAGGAGAAGAAAAGGACCCTTTGGCAGAGAGGGTAGCAAGAATTCAACACACACGCCAAAGTTAGAGTCAAAGGAAAGTTTATTAAAAAAGGGATAATACTCCACAGACAGTGTTGTCTCCTCCCAGAGGCAGAGAGTGAGAGGGACCCTGAGTGTCCAGGGAATTCAGTTTATATAGCATTCTTTATTTTCCATTTCTTTTGATATGGACGTATAGTGAGAAAGGGGAAGGGAAAGTGTATATGTGTATATAGCGTGAAAGGCCTGCTGGCAGTTCCCCTTGTTTTTAGCTACATGAAAGGAACGACTTTATTTGTGTAGGGGGAAAATAGGTTGTTAGCAATCCCAGTAGAAATCTTCCTTTGTTCTGAAGGTGTCCTCTTGGCCTTGGCCTGGCTGCAGGGTTGATCAGCACGTTGCAGTTTCTGAATGTGGCTTGATTAACATTTTAATTCTCTTGCTTCATCCCTACATTATTATTAATTCTCTCCCCCAAAAGAGATTCCACACCTTTTCATGATGACTTAACACCCCTCCCCAAAATGGGAACATTATTCCTAATTTGTCATCTAAAATAGCTTTACCTATTAGATCTTTGTAGCCAACCCTTTGATCATTTTCCTGGCTGAACTGCAACATCTCCCAGCTGTCCACATTATGCATATTGAGGGTAAGAATCTTGGGTCAGTCTCTCTTTCTCTGAATTGTCTGATTTTTTCCACAGCCCCTGATGCAGTGGTGGACATAGGGCAATCAGTGATATAGTATGCTGGAAATGAAGCAAATGATTGTGTAGTTACTGGGCAGAAAGGGTTTTGTGTGTGATCTGCTTCTCCCAATACATGATACATGCAGAAATCCTAGCACAGGAGACAACTACCTTATGGTAATATCACATTACCACAAATTTGTTATTACATCCATTATAAACACCATTACAAAAACTTTTATCAAGCACTGACAATACTGAAACCCTGTTCCTCAGCACTTCCCATACATTGCCTCATATACTCAAAACAAACCAAGAAAGTATGTACTATTTTTATCCCCATTTTACAGATGATCAAACAGGCTCAGAGAGGTGAATTAACTTGTCAAGTCACGTGGCAATTAGGTGAAAGAATGGGGATTAGAATCTCAGCAGGCCAATTCCATTGCTTCAATGCGGTTTTCTGCGCTTGCATTCTGAGTTCAGATGAAAGTTCCATCCTCAACTCAGATTCAACTTGCCTGAAACAAAACCATTTTTTCACCATTAGTTAAGAGATTTACTGTGCGCCAAGCCTTGACATACATAATTACTAATGCTCATGACAACTCTGAGAATAGTGTTCACTTTGCAGAGTTTACAAACTCCATCAAGGTCACATATGAAGAGTGGGAGGCAAAGATGTATGGAGGCTGAGCTTGTGGACTTCATGCTCAGACTACTGGATTTAATTTTCTTTTCTGCTACTTACTATTGAGGTGGCTTTAGGCAAGTTAATTAGCCCCTCTCTACCTTAGTGCAAAGCAGGGCTTCATAGCGTTATGATAGTTAAATGAATTAAGACAGATAAAACATTTGATAATGTGAGTGCTTAATAAATGTTACTTGAAAAGAATAACAGAACCAGAATTTTCTTCCAAGTCTCTCTGACATGAAAAACTCACTTTCTTACTACCTCATGATGCTTCTTATATACTAAAAAGAAAAACTGTAAATAGGGTGACGGGACTAAAAGATAGTCTACCAATGTAATAAAAATGATGGCATTTAAATGATAGGAATATGTGATAACATTTTCTTTTTAGTTTTTTAATTGTTTTCCAAGTTCCCTTTAGTGAGCATGGAATACTTCCACAATGAAGAGAGAAATACATCGTAACAGTCTCCCACATTCATCATATTTAGCCCAAAATTGCTCCTCTCTCCACATCCTCTCCTGGTCTCACTGACCTAGGCACTTTGGAGTTATCTGTGACCACTGGTAGTGGGCTTTCCTTGCAAACATCTAGCCAGCCCCTGGGTCCTGACAGGTTAGAATCTATTAGTGAGTCTTGAAAACAAGCGACTTGCCATCAGCATTTGAAAATAAGTAAAATAAAATAAAATAAAATGAAGTAAAGTATAATAAAATAAATTAGGAATAGAGTTGAAAATATTAAAGGTGAGTTTTGCTTCATAAGAAATTTTTGTTTCATGTTTGTGTATGTGCGTGTTGTGATATTAAATGAATTCATTCTGAGTCATGGTCCAAATTTTGAATACTCTGCAGTGTTAAAAAAATGTACAAAACTACTTAATGACCCAAAAGGTATTCAACAAATATTGTTACAAAATAGCATGCATGTTATAAAATGATCTAAATTCATGAAAATCCCAAATGAGCAAATCTATATGAAAAATGAAAAAATAAGTACACCGAAGATTATTTATACTTTTTTGTCTATATTTTAGAGTTTTCTACACTGAGCGTGTCTTTTTTAAAATGTATTTCTTGAATAGTAACAATAGTGTTCAAAGTTTTCCTAATAATTATATATTACAGACAGCATTTTCTCGACTATGTTAAATATACATACATAGACAAATAACTAGAAAGAAACTTGTCAGAATGTTAGCAATGGTAGTTTCTGTGTAGTGGGATTATGGGCAGTTTTTGAAGTTTTAGAAAATGCGAAATATTTCTAAAATGAACGTTTTTCTTTTATAATAAAAATTTTTAGTAAGAGAAAGAAAAGAAGAGGCATTTAAGAACAGCCTACTTCTAATGGGGTCTGCCTGCTGCCTGTTTATCCCAGTACTAGATCTAGGCCAGGCCAAGAGAGTGGGGCAGACACTCTTACTTCTGGCCAAGCCTGCACCCTCTTTGTTTCCCTGCCTTCATGTGGCCCTGACATTCTGATGGTTTTTTCTTACCATCTTATCTTACATCTAGAATTCCCTTATATTTGACAGACTAACTGACGGATGGTGACTCCTATAGGCCAGTGAGATGTGTCAACGCTGAGAGGGAATGTAAACAAGGAGACTCACATTATAAATAACGGGCATAACTAATTTTTGTGCCATGTTTCACCAGGGCCAAGTTGGGTGCTCATGCGGAATCCCACCAACCTCCAGTTTTACAGATGAGGAAATGAGCTCAGAGAGGCTCCATGCATGAACTTGTCTGTGTCCCTCTGTAGGCATCCATGAAGTTTGCATGATGTATCCCCAATCCATCACCAAGTTTCGTTAAACATTACCCCCTAAATAGCTCTCCAATCTATCTAGTTCTTACTATCGACAACACTATCTCCCCACATCAATGGCTCCTAACTGGTCTCTCCAACTCTTCTGCATCCTCTGATCCTTTCTTTATCCAATGGCCAGAGTTATTTTTTGGAAATTTAATCTGAACATGTCAGCCTGCACAACCACCATTGCTTAAGGTTTTGTAGTGATTCTCAATGCTCTTAGGATAGAGACAAAACTTCTTAACATGGTTCACAGGGAACCCTATAGATACTTTTATCACTTCTGCCTCATGACCCCCCTCCTCTATCTAGTCTAGCCCCATGGACATTTCTTGTACTTAGTTTTTGTACTCACCGTCTCCCATCTGCCACAAGGCCTTTAAATATGCTCTGCTTTCTGCCAGGCCTGTTCCTGTTGGCCTCCATGTCTATTTAACTCCTATTCATCCTTCAGAATTCACTTCAAATGTTACCACTCTCTAGGTCACACCTTTATTAAAAATTTTTATAGCATCTCTTATCTTTTCTTCAGATCACTAAATATAGTTGCAGTTTTACATTTGTCCGATTGGGTAATTAATGTTTATTTTTATAGTAGATTGGTAAGTTCTGTGAAGGCAGGGACTGTGTCTCTTTTAGATCACCAATCCCTGTTACTGAGCATAATGATTGGCCTATTAGAGGAGCTCACAAAAGCTTTGTTAAATGAATGAACAAAACTCATTGACTCTTTTGATCTGGTTCCTTTTCTTGAAAAATCTCCTGAACCCTTCAGAAGACAGGAAACAGAAGAGAAAGGAAACTATCATCATAATGCCTGCCCATCACATTGTCAAAGTAACAGCAGAGTCTACAGGCTACATTTTAGAGGCTTCCCTTCCCCTGCTCATTTTCATCCTCTTCCAAAGACGGCCAGGAATGAAGCCACTGTGGAAGAGTTCCTAGGTCAGCCTTTGCCGGACAGATCCTCACTAGGAAGGCAGGGAGAATGGGAAGGTGAAGAAAGAAAGGGAATCAATATCTACTGAGAAAGGACTCTGTTTTGGACACCATGTTAAGTGTTTAAATACATCATCTCATTTAATCCTCCCCAAAACCCCATTTTGCAGATGAGGTTGTAGAACTTGAATGTCATAAAACCAATGTAGGGAAAAACCGAGTTTGAACTCAGAAATTGGTCTTCCTCCAGAGCCTGGCCTTTTCCAGGCTTACATTCTGGCCTCCAGCCCTCAAACACCTTCTCCACCCTGTTAACTGAGGGCTTAAAATTAGCCCTAAGGACTCATCTGTTGGCCTTTATCTGAAGGCAATAGGTATGATGGTTGCAGTGGATACATTGGAAACAAACCCAACATCATAAAGGCAATCACTACCAGACCTAAAAAGAAATATATAAACCAAAGTTGGAATGTGGAAAGTAAAGGAGATGGGGTCTGTAGTGCAAGTGAGTGAGTTACTTTCACATACATCAGATTGAGGAGATTAAGAGAGATCGTCTAAAATGGATACATTCATGATATTGCATAAAGGGATATTTGTAATCAGAGGAGAACTAAAAACAGGCTGTTGGTGGGGGTGGCCTCTGGGGAGTGGAGCTGAGTAAAGGAGAGAAACTTTCATTTTTCATTTGTTTATTCTTCAAAACTTACAGTGTTCTATTCTGTAAATTTTCTTAAAAGCTTAGAATTTTTTGTTACAAAAGACTAAACAAACAAAAATACTCTTTCTCTAGAATGCAAGCACGTCTATAAATAATCCTTGACACCTGGGCAAAATTTAGTCTGCAGGTTTCCTCTGTGTCAGAAAGGATCTGAGTTTGGGGAGGGTCATGCAATGATAAGCATGGCATCCTAAGCAATCACTTCTGGGGAAGAAGAATTGGAAACAAACTTGATAAATTTACTTTTGCAAGCACACAGGGCCTGGCTAATAGAGATCTTTTCCCTTACATATTCCTAAAGGCAGTTCACATTCAGACATACCCAGACACAAAAGAGTACTGACTCCCTGAGAGCCACAGATAATCACCCCTCTAACTATCCCTCCTAGACTATCTCCAGCAGTGCCACACTCTGAGCAGGAGTTCCTGCCTGCCAGGGACACTGCTCCTGCATAATCCATCTAACTGCAGTTTCTCAGGGCCCAAGTGGATTCCAGGGAGGTGGAAAGTTCTCAGGTGAGCATGAGTCAGGTCCTGTTACAGAGCTAGCCATAGAACACTAATTACAGCCCCACACCCCTCAGGACCAAGGGCCCCTTTCTCCTCCCAAGGCATGGCACCCTCTTGACCTTTGCTCATCTACATTTTATGTCACTTTGAGCCCCAGCAGCTGCAGAAAGGGAAGCTAGGGCACAGCTCAGCTTGGGAGTGCTGCTCACTGGCAGCAAGGAGCCAGGAGTCTGGTGTTCCCAGCAACAGACAAAGGCCTGTTGATCTTCGACCCCTACCCCTCCCAGAGCCTTGGCTCTCCCTTCTTGCCTCCTGCCTTCCCGCCCGCCTTACTTTCTTCTTTGCTGGCCTCTCCTTCTGTTCTGTCTTCTCACTTCCTAGCAACCTTGCTCTGACTGGCATTTTTTCCTAGCTCCTCGCCCAGGCCAATCTTTCCATGTTGTCTTCAAGCCCTGCTTCCTGCACATCTCCCAACCCAGACAGGGAGAACCCAAGTAAGAAGGTACAGTGGGCTTCTGAAAGAGGTAGGACGTCATCCACAGACTCGGAGTCAAAATCCCACCCTGACTCCTCCAAAGTGCCCAGGTCCCGGAGACCCAGCCGGCTGACAGTGAAGTATGACCGGGGACAGCTCCAGCGCTGGCTGGAGATGGAGCAGTGGGTGGATTCGAAGGTTCAAGAGCTCTTCCAGGTAAGTAGCACAGGGAAGGGTGGGAGAATATAGGGGCCTGGGGCTTGGCCAGGAGTCTGAGAGATAGCCTGCTGGGAGACCTCAAGAGGAGCTGAAGGGCTGATGTGAGATAACTGCTATGGAGAGAAAGTTTTTCCTAGCACGTGGAGCATGGGTTTGAAATCTGGCCTCTGGTCTGGGCTCTACCTGTAACTCTTCATAAGCTGGGGCAGATCTTTTAGCATCCCTTAGACTTAGTTTCCTAATCTATAAAACGAGCCTAAAAAATGCTTGTCATATCTCCTTTAGGACTTTTTTTTATGCCAGTTTTTTTTTTATACTATATAGACATAATTTTTTTTAACATTTTATTTTTTATTTCCCCTCTTCCCGCTCCCTAATGGTAACCACTAGTCCATTATCCATGTCCCTGAGTGTCTTTGTTTGTCCTGTTCATTTGTTGCTTTTAGGTTTATATTCTACATATGTGATATCATGTGATTTTCAACCTTTTCTGTCTGGCTTATTACGCTTACTATGATTATTTCAAGGTCCATCCATGTTGTTGCAAATGGCAGTATTTCATCTCTTTTTATGGCTGAGCGATTTAGGACTTTTTGATGCTCAAATGAGATAATAGGAGGACTATTCTTTATTTATGTCTTTATTTACTCTCATCCTCAACACAAACACATGTCTAGAGCTATGTTGTCTAATACTGTAGCTATCAGCCATGTGTATCTACTTAACTTTAAATTAATGAAAATCAAATAAAATTAAAAGTTCATTTTCTCAGTCACATAGCCACATTTCAAGTGCCCAATATCCCCATGTGGCCTGTGGCTACCACATTGTCAGCACAGACATAGAACATTCTCATTATTGCGTAGTGGATGGCACTGGACTAGAAAGAAAGAGTCAGAGTAACCAGCACTAAAACCAGCAGCTGACCTAGCCTTGGCCCTGGCTCTGACGGACTCCCTTCAACCCCACCCTGGGGAAAGGACGGGTCTTGGCCCCTTGTCACAGGAAGTGGCACTTTCTTATACAGATACTTCCAAATCAGGATCCTAGAGTCATAGCAACCTCTGCTTCAATGACTGCAATAACACTTTGAGCACTTAAGTATGTGCTAGGCACAGTGCCCAGCACTTGACATGCATTATTTCAATCGGCCTCTCCATGACTCCATTAGGTAGGTACTGTTTTACCATGGAGGAAATAGACTTAGAGATGTTGAGTAACTAGCCCAAGGTCACACAACTAGGAAGCTGTGGGACCCAGAGCTGCTGCTGGGGCTCTGCCTATAGAACTTGCATACTTATTTAAGCATCTAGTGGTTCTCCACACCTGAAGTACTTCAGAAAGAAACCGGGGCCCTAGCTGTACCTCAACTGAATTTAATTTAAATCTGCTAGGGTGGGGCCTAGGCACTGGTCTTTTTTATAGCTCCACAGTTGATTCTAACATATGGCTGGTGGAGAACCACTGCAGCAAACCAGAAATCAGGAGTCCTCCTCTTCCACATACCACGGTCCTTGTTTCGCCTCCTTTTTGACTCAGGTGTTTGTTTTCTTTTTCTTTTTGGAAGTAGCAATGGCCTGTGATTCTTTCAGTAAGGGGTTTACCAGCAGCCCTGTGGTTGGGGTTGGGGAAAAGTGATGCATGTGGCCCAAGTTTTCTTATGAGATTTACTGGGTCATGTGTCGGTTTGGTACAAGTGTAGACCATGTCCCCTAAAGCCTCCTGCGCCCAGTTGTGGGTGGTGGAAGATGCCCTGGATCTGGGAGCAGGAGAGGCAAACTTTCTTGGTCTGTGTCTGCTCTGACCTTGCAGAACACTTCCCCTGCCCTTCACTACTATCAGCACCCTTCCTCTTGGGATCAATTTCAATTTCAGATAGCTGTGCACTTGCATGAAAAATCTCATACCTCAGAGAAAATCCTTCTAGGCATCAGAGGAAGACATTAGCTGAAGTGTTCAAGATTAAGCTGTGCAATAATGAGCTCATAACATTGGAAAACAGGACATGTGGGAGGACTGCTTCCAGATAATGACTGAAATAAAATACCTGGCCTGCAGTTGCCATGGCAATTGTCCAAAGGTGCCAGGTGGCAGTTTCTCTCCAAATCCCTGCTTTTTTCAGCAGGAAGCAGCCAAGTGGCTGGGAAAGCCCCAGGTGGCTGACCACCTTGGGCAGAGATGGAGGCAACACAAACTCCAGGCTTACCCCACCCCAGTTATACCTTCACAGAGCCCCTCACCATGCACTCAAGCTCTCCCCAACATGTTTATCTTAAATGGCACCACTGAGAATGGTTCCAGGGATGCATCACGACTTGTTTTGTTCTTTTAATGGGACCCAACCTTTCTTGGTTGGAGGGTCTCACCTCTTCTCGCTGAATATACAGCCTGCTTTTGGGGTCTTCCGAGGAACCAAGTCTGGGTTCAACAAAACAAACAGATCTGGGGCCAAAGAGTTCCTGTTTTCCAGAGGTGGAATGTGGATTTGGTGTCTAAGCAGGGACTTAAACACTCATAAGTTTCTCCTATTTTAAAAAGACTCTTGTTCAACAGCATGCCTCCCTTTAGTTACCATCTTCTATTTCATGTCACCTTTACAACAGGATTCCTTAAAGGATTTGTCCACACTCACATCCTTTATTTACTTTTCCCCTGCCTGTCACCATTCAAAATCTGGTTTCTGTTCCCACCACTGTATTGAGAACTTTTGCCAAGGTCACCAATAACATGGGGCTATATCTAATGTACATATCACCTCAAATTTTGAAACACTCTTTTCCTATAGCTTCCATCTTTTCTGGGAGGCAGGTGGTATTTTGATGCAGCCCTTTTGATGTGCTGAGATTTTAAGAAACAATCTATTAACCTTCCAATTTTAAAAAAGTATTGTCAATGAATATGTACAACAAACATTGTTAGCTCATCTCTGAGCCTTACTCTATTGCTGGTCCCCTGAAACAGAAACCAGGAGTAGGGGGAACTGAGTAGGGAGTGTAGGTGAAAAAGGAATCAAATCAGGCAACATCTGGCAGGAAACCACCACATGTAATACAGAGTCGTGAGTGTACCACACTTGTTCATCTCAGCAGGAGATTTGATATATCCACTCATTTTCTGAAAATTCAAAAAAATACTTAATGGAAAGCATACTTAGATTATGATATAAGCCCATATTTCCAACTCCAGACTCCACTGGCAATCTGACTTTCAGTAATATACATATTTTATATTCAATACACATGTAGTTAACATCATAATTAGTAAAAAAAATGTGTTTTTTGGATGCACTACTACTTTTTTAGAGGCAGAATTCTAATCATTAAATATATCTTTAACAACCAAGATTACTCTACCTAGCAAAGTTGTTTAGAATCAAAGAATAGATAAAGAGCTTCCCAGACAAGAAAAAGCTAAAGGAGTTCATCGGCACCAAACCAGTATTATAAGAAATGGGAATGGTAGGGGAACTTCTTGGATGAGGAGGAGGAGGAAGAGGAGGAGAAAAGATAAAATATGTGAATATTGAAATGACATTAAATCCTTATCTATCAACAATTACTTTAAATATAAATGGATCAAGTGATCCAATCAAAAGATAAAGTAACTGAATGGACTGATATTTATGATATTTATGCTTCTGGTCATGATATGTAACTATAAAATTAGACAAAACTAATGAACAATACTTACTCAGCTTTCTAGTCTTAGAATACAAGTCACTTCCTCTAGGAAGCCATCCTAAAGAAAATAAGACCTTATGTATAATGCCTATAAGACACGCATTTCAGATCAAAAGACACATAGACTGAAAGTAAAGGGATGGGAAAAGACATTTCATGAAAATGGAAACAACACAAAAAGCTGGGGAAGCAATACATATACCAGAAAAAATAGACTTTGAAACAAAGGCTATAACAAGATACAAAGAAGGGCCCAGTAATCCCAGTTTAGGTAATTATCCAAAAGAAACCCAAAACACTACTTCGAGGGGACATGTAAATTCATGTGTTCATTGTAGCATATTTACAGTAGCCAAGATATGCAGGCAACTTGAGTGTCCATCCATGAATGAATGGATAAAGAAGAGGTGATACAAATATATAATAGAATATTACTCAGGCAAAAAAGAAAAGAAAAGAAAGAACGAAATCTTGCCATCTGCAATAACATGGATGGACCTATTGCACTGAATGGAGTAAGTCAAACTGAGAAAGACAAATGCCATATGATTTCACTGACATGTGAAATCTAAAGAGCAACATAAACAAGAGAGAAGCAAATTCATAGCTACAGAGAACATTTTGATGGATGCCAGATGGGAGAGTCATTGGTGGGGATAGGTGAAAAGGGGGAAGGGATTAAGAAGTACAAATTAGTTGTTACAAAATAGTCATAGGGATGTAAAGTATAGCTTAGGGAATATAGCCAATAATGTATAACAACTATGGTGTCAGATGGGTACTAGATTTATTGGGGTGGTCACTTTGTAAGTTATATGAATGTCTAATCACTATGTTGTACACCTGAAACTATTATAATGTAAGTTAACTGTAATTGAAAAATTAAAAATTAAGTTTTTAAAAAGAATATCTCTATTATTTGACCCCACTATAACCTTCTGGGATTCCAGTTATACATATGTCACATCCCATAGGTCACCAAAGCTCTGTTCGGCTCCCTTCTCCCCTCCCTTCCAGGTTTTTTTTTCTTTCTGTGCTCCATTTCAAGTAGTTTCTTTTGTTATATCTTAAGTTCAACTGACCCTTCTTTTTCCTGCAGTGTCAAATATGCTGTTAATTCTATCCAGTAATATTTCATTTAAAATACTGTATTTTTTATCTCTAGATTCTCCACTTGGGTTTATTCTCATATCTTCAATTTCTCTCATTTCTATGTTCATGTTTTCTTTGTCTAATTCTGTCATCTCTATCGTTTCTGGGTCTGCTTCTATTAAGTTTTCTCCTGGTTGTAGTTCACATTTCCTGTTTCTTAGCATAACTGGTGATTTTTGACTGGATACTAGATTATATTATGAGTTTTATCTTGTTGAGTAACTGGATTTTTTTTCTTCCTTTAATGCGTGTTGGGCTTTGTTCTAGTAGGTAGTTTAGTTACTTGTGGTTCAGTTTGATCCTTCAGAGGCTTGTCTTTAAACTCAGCATGAGTCTGAGTAGCCTTTAATCTAGAGCATAATTTACCCCCATAGTAAAGCATGGCTCTTTCAAAGTCTCTGTTGAATCCCTGCATGATCAGTAATAACTATCTGCTCTGGCTGGGTGGAATTTGATTTGTTTCCAGTCCTCTGTGAGGTCTGGGAACCGTTTATCTCTGTGGTTTCAGTGCCTCATAATATCTGGCCTTCTGAAGTTTTAACCTATGAATGTGCATCTTATGTTCAGCAAAGATCCAGGAGACCCCTTATGCAGATTTCTGGAGGTCTCTTTCTTTATAACTCTCTCCTCTCTAGAACTTTGTCCAGTAACTTCCAGTCACCTCAACCCTGAAATTTGATCTCTGTCATATCCATTTAGCAAGAGCACTGTGCTCTGCTTGGGCTCTCCCTCCTAGCCATCATCTGGAAATTGCCTCCAGAAAGAAATTCAGGTCAATTATAGAGTTTACATCTTTTATTTCCCTTTTCTCTCAGGTAGTCCTGAGCTACCTGTTTTCCAATGTCTGAAAATATTGTTCATATAGTTTTGTCTAATTTTATAGTTACTTATGTTGGGAGAATAAATCTAGACCCTATTACTCCATCTTGACCAGAAGCATAAATATCTGGCTAACTCTTGCTCAGCCTTCTTGTCTCAGGTTAGAAGTCATTTTCACCAGGAAGCCATCCTAAACCCCAGGCTTGGTTAGGTTTCCCTTCCATGTGCTCCCATGGATCTCACCAAAGTGCTTATCCTGTATCGCAACTGCCTTTTCACTTGTCTGTATCCCTCAGGACACTTAAGCATTTCAGGGGCAGGATCATATCTCTCTGTCTTGTTATTATGGCCCCAACACTCATCCCAATGTATGGGGCATAGCATTCTCTCAGTAAATATGCATTAAATGGGTAAATGCTGACTCACATGAGCTAGAAACCAAGGTAGCAAAGGAGAAAGTCCAGAGCTTGGGGTAAAAGAGGTACCTTAGAACCCTAGGACTATTTATTTTTAAAAACATATGGAGGGACAAAACTATTAATAGTAGTGATCCACTGGTAGTGAGAAGAGTGAGAAGGTAGATGAGGCTTTTTTCATTCTTTTTTTTTTAAATCAACTTTATAGAAGTATAACTGACAGAATAAAATTTGCCTACTTGAAGTCTATAGTTAAATGCACTTTGCCATATGTATCCACTACCCCAATTCAGATATTGGACATTTCTATCATCCAAAAAGTTTCTCCAATAACACTTACCTTTAAATAAATTATACAACTTAATTACTTAGTACATCGGTTTTTATTGTCTCCTCAGCTGTCCCTAACTCCTAGGCACTTTGAGGGCAGGATGTTTGTTTTGGTCACTGAAGTTTCCAAGTTTATAGTACTGGGTTACAGTAGCCATTTGACAAATATTGTTGAATAGATTCCAAAGGATTAAATAATCAAGTTGAAAAGGTGAAGCTAGTGAATCTCTAGAAAAATGTAAAGGCGAATATCAAATATTTATCCAAGTCACTATGGGAAGACCTTGCTAAGCATCAAAAAATAAATAAATAAAATAAGCAAAACCTAAGCTGGAAAAGACCATTAGATTCAACTAGACAAACACATATACCTATTTCCCCAACCCCTTTCCCAAAACAAATGACATTTTGATCATATGTGGAATGCAAAGGCCATTCTGAATTTTTAAAAAGAATTTTTAAATCAGTAAGAAAAACCTGAACAAACCAATAGAAAAATGAATAAGGAAGCAATTTTTGAAGTGTGTTCTGGTGACTCCAAAGGTTCCCAAAACCCTTTTAAGAAGTCCATGATTATTTCTATAATAATAGTAAGATGTTGTTTGCTGTTTTGACTATGTTGACATTTGCACTGGTGATGCAAAAGCAATAGTGGCCCTCAGCATGGATCAAGAAACCAACACCAACCTGTACTAGTAATCATGTTCTTCGCTACCATTCACTTTCACTTAAGAAAGTCCTTGACGAAACAGTAAGAGAACTATTAAGTTTATTAAATCTTGGTCCTTGAGTCACATTTTTTAAAAATAGACATAATTTTAGAGCAGTTTTAGATTCACAGTAGAATTGAGAAAAAACTACAGAGAGTTCCCATATTTCCTCTGTTGCCACACATGCATAGTCTCCCCTACTATCACCATTCCTCACTAGGGCAGAGAGTTTGTTACAGTTGGTGAACTTATGTCAACACATTATATAATCACCCAAAATCCATATTTTGTATTAGGATTCACTCTTGGTGTTATATATTCTACATTTTTTGACAAATGTATATTGACATGTATTCACTATTATAATATCATACTGAATATGTTTCACTCTCTAAAAGTCTATGCATCACCTATTCAATCCACCCTCTGCCCTAACCCCTCACAACTACTGATCTTCTGCTGTCTCCATAGTTTTGTTTTTTCCAGAATGTCATATAATTGGAATTATACAGTATGTAGACTTTTCAGATTGGCTTCTTTCCCTTAGTAATATGCATCGAAATTTCCTCCATGTCTTTTCATGGCTTGATAGCTCATTTTCTTTTAGGAATGAATAATATTCCATTTACCTAGTGAAGAACATCTTGTTTGCATCCAAGTTTTGGCAATTATAAATAAAGCTGCTATAGACATTTGTGTGGTTTTTGTGTGGACGTGTTTTCAACTCATTTGGGTAAATACCAAGGAACACAATTGCTGATAGTATAAGAGCGTGTTTTGTAAGAAAACTGCCAAACTGTCTTCTAAACTGACTATTCCACTTTGCATTCCCACAAAAAATGAATGAAAGTTCTGCGTCTTCCCCAGTATTTCGTGTTGTCAGTATTTTGGATTTTTTTTTTTTTTTTGCCATTTTACTAGGTGTGTAGTGATAGCTCTTTGTTGTTTTAGTTTGCAATTCCTTAAAGACATATGATGTTGAACATCTTCTCATATGCTATTTGCCATCTACATATCTTCTTTGGTGAGGCATCTGTTCAAATCTTTTGCCAATTTTTCAATTAGGGTTTTTTTTTTCTTATTGTTAAGTTTCAAGAGTTTTTTGTATATTTTGGATAACAGTCCTTCATCAGATATATCTTTTGCAAATATTTTCTCCTAGTCTGTGGCTTGTCTTCTTATTCTCTTGAGTTTTTCATTTTAATTTTATAAATTCTGTATTGTTTAAATTTTTCAATGACAATAACTTTTAAAGACAGCTTTATTGAGATACAATTCACATACCATACAATTCACCCACTTAAAGTATACAATTCAATGGTTTTTAGTATCTTCACAGAGTTATACAACCATTACTATCTAAATTTAGGCCATTTTATCACCCCTTAAAGAAACCCTGTACCCATTAGCAATCATACCTCATTCCCTACCATCACCACTCCCTAAGAAACCACTAATCTACTTTGTGACTCTGTAGATTTACCTATTATGGGCATTTCAAACAAATTAAATCAGGTAATATATGGCCTTTTACAACTGGTTTCTTTTACTAATAGTGTTTTTTAAAGTTCATCTGTGTTGTAGCATGAATCAGTGCTTTGTTCCTTTGTATTGCTGAATAATATTGTATGCCTACATTATATTTTATTTGTCCATTTATCAATTGATGGGCTTTTGAGTTGTTTTAACTTTTTGACTATTATGGATAATGCTGCTATGAACGTTCATGTGCAAATTTTTGTGTGGACATATGTTTTCATTTCTCTTGGGAACAGACTTAGGAGCAGAATTTCTGGGTCAGATAACCCTATATTTAACATTTTAAGAAACTGCTAAACTGTTTTCCAAAGCAGCTGTATCATTTTTTTTATCCCTGCCAATAATGTACATAAATTTTGAAATTGAGACACTCTTTTTAAAGAACTCTAGCACTGTCTGAGATAGAACTTAGGTATTCAGTAATTGTTATGGAAGAATGAATGAGTGATTTGAGTATGGTGGGAAGAGGGACTAAAAATGGTAAATAAAGTGGGACATGAATGAGCCCCTGATAGTAACTTTCAGTCCAGCACCAGCTGGCCAGGCCCCTCTGAACCCTATGTAATTCCTAAACAGGATCAACCAACTTTTGAGCCTGAGATTGATCTGGAGGCTCTCATGGAACTATCCACAGAGGAACAGAAGACTCACTTGGAGGTAGAATGGGGGACCTGGGCCCCAGGCCCATGGGTTGGGAGATGGAAGTTGGGCTTGGACCAAGGGGTACCCAGGCACCCAGACTCTGCTCCTTGGGTAGAGTGGGAGGAACCGGATTAGAGGAAAGAATTCCTGGGAGACTGAGTGGGAGCTTGTGGGAAAGCACTATGGCTTGGTGACCCACTGTCTGTTCTCTTCTACTCAGGATATTCTCCGAGACTGCCCCCAACCCACAGAGGTAAGGATGCTCTGCTGGTCTGGGGGTAAGGGGAGGTCCAGTGGGGAGGCAGCTAATGGAAGTTTGGTCTTGTGTCTTTCTCCCCTTCCCTGGCTCTGGGGAGATGGGGTCAGGGGGAGATTTTGGAGGACAGTGTAGTGAGTAGGCGTGACTTCATGCCTTATTCTCACGTGTTCCTCTCTCAGCCTTTTATCTCTGAGGTACTCAGTCAACTCAGGAAACTCCGGAGACTCAGTCGGCCTCAGAAATGAGCCTCGTGAGACTACCTTCATCGACCTCAGCACTGCCTTGAATCTCTGAATCCTGAGCTGAGAGGGAAATGGCTCTTTGGGACATAGACAAGGAACATGGACGATGAGGAGGGACATTTGGATGTCCTAGTGTATGTAGTTACAACCAGTTCCTGTCAGCTGGGCTTTCTGGGAGCCAGTCATGGCTATTGCCCAGTGCTGTCCTTGGCAGTCAAGTGGATAAAGTCTTTAGGAGCCCCAGTTGAATGGAATGTGGAGCATATCTGTGCTGTGGGATGGGGAAGGGAGAGGGTGAAGTGATATACCTGAAGCCAGCATCCTGAGTCACTACACTCTAACCACACACCTCATCCATCCATCCACCTGTCCATCCATCATTCTATCCAAACTGGCCTTGAGGATTTAAGATGAAAGTCACAGTTCTGCTTCAGAAATCACCATCTAGCCCAGAGGCTAAGACACAAAGCCTCCTGGTATTGCCAAGAACAGGAGCCCAAGTGGCAAAGACTAGTTTTGAATCCCAGAGGAGTGGTAACTGGAAAAGGCTAGCTGATTCTGGGGTACCAGGTAAGGCTAAATCTTCGTCCCTCCTTAAATAATGTGGGAGGCTTCACGCTGAGGACTCTTTCTTAAGTTGGCTCCGGCCAGAAGAGAAAAAGCATGGATTACGCAGAGGGGTATCAAATGTACATGCTGAAAGGCCAGGGGTCAAGTCAGGAGGGAACTGCTGGAACAGACACTGATTCAGAATGGAAGATTGGGACAAGAACCCTGGGAGATGGCGTCTTTGGAAGTATGACAGGTAGCAGTAGCAGGGTATGCAACCACTCTTCGTGCAAACAATGTCTGAGTACAAGAAAGGCTAAGAATCCAAGATGGTAGGACCTGCGGGGCTAAGCTGGGCATCCCAGAGCAGGACTCACAGTTCAGTTCAGTTGAACGAATATTCATGTCTACTGCCTATGAGGCCATCAGGATGGGTGCAACTGTTCCTGCCGGAAGAAGCTTGCAGGAGGGCTTAATCCTTTATCTCACTCCACAGGATTAGACTTATAGCCTACTCTGTTCTTGCCACCTCTCCAAGGGCCCAGGTTCAGGGCTTACAGGGTTCTAAGGATAAAAGATGCTGGGCCCAAGGAATCAACATACTTTATTTGACATAGTAAGTACTAGGGGAAAGCCCTGGGCTCTTGAGTAGGTTTCAAGGCTCATCTTTAGATTCAGTCTGGTTTATCTCCATCATGCCTTTCACTCCCAGTCCAGGCTTCACTGGTGGAAGGCTCCCAACTTCTGCCTTCCCTCTCACTCATCCAGTCATCATCTCCAGTAGAGAAGCTTTCCTCCATCCAGGAACACCGAGGCTCAGAAAAGGTGGCACTGATGAGCAGTCTAGCCTGCCATGCCCTCTCATCAGATGTCCTGAGCCTGTGCCCAAAGGTGGGCGCCTTAGCCTGTGCAGCTGCCTATAAGACCAGGGTTTCCTCAGTTCTCCTGGTCTGCAGCATGTGGGGGGCAGTAAGCAGATGTCCGGTGCTCTTTAAGTTCAAAGGCATCATGGCCTTCTCTGTGAAGCAATAAGATATAGGTCAGGGATCACAGGCAGCCCTTGAACTCTCTCAGTTCCACAGAACATTCTACCTGCACCCACCGGAAGCAGCGGACACAGTAAAGGTCTCCATCGCAGCCAGCGCAGCGCAGGGTGGCATCCTCATTGCAGATGCAGCACCAGGGGAGCTCCTCTTCCTTGACATCAGGCCTGGGCACCAGGGCCTGAGCCTTCAGGGATTAGAGAGAAATGGGGGAAGTAGGGTACTTGATGGGGGTATGGGTTGCAGGCTGCTATAGGAGCAGCAGTTGACCAAGAAGGGAAGGGGGCTGTGGTGTTACATCTGGGGGTCTGTGTCAGGTTTTTCTCACCTCAGGCTCTGTCCTGCAGCATTGGGCCTGGGGCTGAAGAGTTGGCTCTGCGGGGATGTTAAAGCCACTTGCCTCATCCAGGGCAGCTTCTTCAGTGAGCTGTGGACAGGGTGAAGAGGTATAGCACCCTGCTCACAGTCCAGGTCCTTTCCCCATGTGTTCCCAAAGGCTCTACAGCCTTAGCCTCTCAACCCATCTTCCTTTATCTGTTGCCTGTAGCTGCTGACACCCCCCATCTCAAGGGGTTACAGGGCAGGTCTGAGTCACAGGGACAATGGGGCTTCAGCTAGAACAGTAGCTGCAGAGTGACTGGTCATCCAGTCCCAGAGTGGAGACAGGGTGAATGGGGCCAGGTAGATGGTGAGACAGTGAGGTACGGACAGGACAAGGGGTGGTCAGGAGGGCAGGGCAGGCCCACCTGCTGCAGGATTCTCTGGATGGCTGTCTCCTCATCGTCATCACTGTCTGGGAGCTGACAATCCTGGAGGGTCACTTGGAAAGGGAGAGGTAGGAACAGGGAAGGAAGAGTGAGGTAGACGGTTCATTTGAGTGGCTGTACTCTTGCTCCCAGGGCCTGGTTTGGTTTCCAGTGGCACTTGTTCCAGAGTTGAGCAGCCTCTGCAGCCACTCTGCTCAGACTGGGCCCCTCCCTGCAGGGCTAGGGGGCAGGAACAGAAGGCTCTGTAACTGAAGAGACTGAGGGTCCCTTACCCCTCATGATTGCTGCCACTCATTCCTTATACACTGCTTTGTTCCAGTACCTTTCTTGTGGCTCTGGGCTGAGATCAACAGACCCCTGGGCACAGGAACCCCTGGCACCTGACTCGGCCTAGCAGGGAATGTAGACATTATGCGGAGCTTGGCATGGGGGTGGAGGTGAGGGGCCTGCTCAATGGACATGAGTGAGCAGCTGCTCCCAGCTTCTACCTCTGTCGGGGTCCTGTCCCCGCAGCACAGCCAAGCGCTTGGCGAGGGCCAGGATCTTCTCCTGCCTTGTGTTCTCCTCCTGTAGTTCGACGGCTGCCTCAGCCAGGAGCCTGCTTTTCTCTTCCTCCAGGGACAAGGTGGCCTGCCCCTTGGAATTTGTGTTGTGGCTCCCTGAGCCACCCTGGTTGAGGTCATTCTGGATAGAGATAGCTGAAAGGAGCAATGCAGTAAGGGAGGAAGAGACATTCCAAGATCTCTTATCAGAAGCCACTAAGTCCATTTCTTAACTTTTTAAAAAAACCACAGATCATCAGTTTTTGCTCAGCACTAGCTCCAGTGGTTTATATTACAAATGAGTATTTCTTCCATTTTTTCCAAATGTAAAAAACTAGTAATTTTAGATATGTTTTTTTCAACCACATCCATCCCCACCGACCTCATATTTTAACATGCTGCTCTTAGGGTGGGCATCCCACAGTATAAGAATCACTGCCCAAAAGGATCAGGATATGGCGAGACCATATCAGCTAGTGTCTCTGCCTTATAGGCTGGAACTAACATCTTCAGGGAGCAGCACAGAGAGAACATGATGAAAGCTGAGGCCTTATATGTTACTAGGCTGGAAGATTTTTGCCAATGTGGCTCTGATATGTCCCCTTTAGTGAAGTTTTGGAGTAAGTGGTTTGAAATCAGACAGCTTTAGGATCAAGTCCTAGCTCTGATACATAACTGTGACCTTGATCAAGCTCCTTAAGCTCACCAGGCCTCAGTTTACTTATAAAGTATAGATAATAGTATGTACCTCAAAGGATTACTGAGGCTATTGAGTGATATTGTGTCTCCAAAGGAGGGTTTCTCAATGTTCTGTTGACATTTTGAGGCAGGGTAATTCTTTGTTGTGGGGCTGTCCTGTATAGTATATGATGCTTAGCAGCATCACTAGCCTCTACTCACTAGATGCCAGTGGTACAAAGTTTCCAGACACTACCAAACAGGTCCTGGAGGGGAAATCATGCCTAGTTGAGAACCCTGAAGCCTTTGAACAGCAAAATCCAATAGAATTTTTTATGATGTCGGAAACATTCCATATCATGGTTTATAGTCGTGCTGTCCAAAATGTTAGCTATGAGCCACATATGGCTATTGAGCACTTGAAATGTTTCTGGTACCACTGAGGAACTGAATTTTAAATTTAATTTAAATTTAAATTTTAATTTAAATTTCATCATTGCAAAAAACATTCACTGAGCACTTACTATGAACCAGGCTGGGTTCTAGTTCATAGCCATCTGATTTATTCCTCATGACTTCCCCATAAGGTAGGTTTTACCACACATACCTCCATTTTACAGATGAAGAAAGATTTAGATCAAGTAACTTGCTCAGGGTCACACAGCTAGTAAGTGGTAGAACAGAGAATCACTGATTCTAAAGCCCATAAGCTGACCTACTAGGCTTATACTGGCTCCCTCTGGAGTAAATGCTCAAGAAATGGCAGCTCTTATAATGTTGATTGTTCTCTGATTTATATTCACCTCCCAGAGGGTGGGCAGCATAGCCTCTCCCACCTGGGAAAAAGGGGGACAGGTCCCTGGGGGCCCAAATGGGGAAGTTACCAGGGCCTCCTCGTTCCCAGCTTTCATCAATAGCCACCTCCGCTGTCAGCTGTGTCAGCAGATCCTGTGCCTGCTGGGCCTGGGTCCTGGTATCTGGTGGCTGATGCACCTGCTCAGAGGAGGGAACCTCAGTGGGGAGGGTAGGTAGGGAAGAATCCACACCATAATCTCCAGAACAGTCTAGGTCAGGGGTGGATACTGAGGAGTTCCCAAAGCTCTGGGAAAGGGGAACTAATTCAAACCCCACGTTCAAGTAATTTGTCAGTTCCCAATAGGATTAAGGGGCCACTCTTGCCTGCCCCACCCAATCCTGCTGCTTGTCCTGGCAGCAAGCCTGAGGATCAGAAGGTGGGCACTGGAGGCTTGCCAACATAAGCATACATGTATCTGGGTTTCTGCTTGTCATTATACTAGGACCCCCTTTCTTCTCAAGCCATAGCACTCACCAGCTTTGGGGTCTGAGAAGGTGGAGCTCTGCCCTGCAGTGCAGCAAGCCGTGCCTCCATGTCCTGGGTGGAAGGGATGGAACCCTGGGTTTCATCTCTTAGCGCAGCTAGCCTGGCTTCTATCTCTGCCTGTGAGGGCACTAACTCTGTAATTGGCATGGGGAAACCTTGTAAGATCCAGAGGAATCCCAGTCCCAGGAGCCCCAGATGGTGTCCTTTAGGCCACCCTCCCTGTTCCACTCACTGGGCTTATTCTCCTGGCGGAGCCGTGCTAGGCGCTCAGAAATGACTTGGTCCGGGTGGTTCAGTTCCTGGTTTTGTAGAGTACTGGGCTTCTGCTTGGCTTCCAAGGCAGCCATACGTCTGGCAAGATATGAGATAGAGGTTCTTAAAGAAGTCAGAAGGGAGGGACAAAGGCACCCACTCACTGTTTCCCATTCAAATCATTTCTAGGCATCTAGGGAGGCGTCCAATGGACAATCTTCTGTTGTCCTCACTCATGGCACCCTGTAGCTCACCTAGCTGCCCAGCTGGAGGGTTCAGCTGAAAGACTAAGGTCTACCAAGAACCTTTTTTGAGGGGAGAGCTGATGAGCTGTTTTCTGAGCCCAAGAGGGCAGTCAGGAGCCTGACAGGTAGATATTTTCCTGATCCTGTGTTCATGTGACCTAGAGGCTGGGAAGAAAGTCCTACCCTGGGGCTCCCTTTTCCTTTCCCCATCCCTACCTGTCTCAATCCCTTTAGCACTTACTTCTTATAGTTCTGAGGTGGTGACCACTTGGAAGCATTAGCAGGAGAAGATCCTCTACAGAGAAGAAATCTGGTGTCAGAAGTCCTGCTCTGCCAGTCAGTGCCCCAACCACAAAAACTTCCTGAGCTGAACTCCGGCCACAGAGCAAAGGCTGCGAGGACCAGCCAGCTACGTGCTGCCATTCTGGGCTGAATCCTCACCCATGTCAGTTTCTCACCTGGTCAGAACCTCATAGCACTGTTTGCAGACTTTCTGTTGGGTGTTCCTGGCCCGCGGCACTACTGCACTGAAGCCAAGGCAGCTGGAACAGAAGGCCCGACCACAATTCTTACAGCCATTCTACAAGAAAAAGGATCAGGGTTATCCATCTCTCACCTGCTCCTACAAATTCCTCCCTGGGACTCTCTGATCACACACAGAGAGAAGAAACTGAAGTTGTGACCAGCTGCTGGGAGGAGGATGAGGAGAGGGGCCCATAAGGCCTGGAGAGAGACGGGGGTGGAAAGTAAAGTGATTCCTCAGTCTCCAGTCTTTTATTAAAATCAAGTAAAGCTTCATGCAAAATTCCCATGCTTTCTATCCTGTTTTCAATTCCCTGACACTGGGGTGTAGATGACAAATAGAGAAAGCCCCCTCAGGTCTATGACAAAGGAAAATCAGAGAGGGTTTAGAGCCCATGCCTTCTATGCTCTAGCAGAGATGGGGGGAGACATGGTTCAGGATGGAATGATACCAACAATCTCCATTATTAAGCACTTACAGTGTGCCAGGCATTAAGCTCAGCATTTAACATTCATCACTTGATTAAATCTTTACAATTTCTATAAATTATCTTACTTAATTCTGATGACTACCATTATTATTCCTATTCAAGTTGGGGTCAGAGAGGTTACATGATGTGCCCAAACAAAGGTCTCCCTGTGAATTAAACAGCAGAGCTCAGATTTGAACCCTGACCACCCTGACTCCTAAATCTAGGTTTCTGAGTGCTATGTGGATCTGCCTCCCTACCTGCTCTTCATTCATCCTATCTGGTTCCTATCTCCCCGTCATAGCTGAGGCAGAGGAAGCCTGCAATTCACAGGGGAACTTGATGAGTCTGTGCTGAGGACCAGACTTTGCCATGGTGCCCTGTAGGCAGGAGGAAGGGCAGTAATTTAACTCAAGAAACCCGAGAAGGGCAGGCTGCGTGATGGTGGTTTCCTTACAGAGAGAGTAGCGGGGCATTGGTGAGATGGAGAATGGTTACAGGGTAGGTACTAAGACAGGGCCGCGGAGAAGCAGGGTTAAGGGAAGGAAACAGCCGGTCCGACACTTGGCATAAAGAAAAGTCTAGCTTTCCAGAAATGACAGGAGCGCGCTTTACAGTTAATAGGGGACTTTCACCTGCAGCACTTCGCTGGACCCACACACCAATCCCGCGAGCGAAGGAGTGCTAGCCCCATTTTACAGAAAGGGAAACCGAGGCTTAGAGACGTCATCAAAACCACACAGCTGGAAAGGGGTCGTAAAACCAAGTCTGTGGGCCGCGAGTCCCGTGTTTTCTTCCCTCCACTCCGCGTCCTCCCTGGCCCTCTAGCCCACAGGGAGAGAAGACTCGCCTCCTTCTTGAAGAGGGTGAACTTGACAGCGCAGCCATAGCACCTACTGTCCATCCTGGTTCTCGGCGTGGCGCGGAAAGGTCGGCAGAATTGAGAGCAGGCCCGCCAGGTCCAAGGTTTCCCGTACTTTCACCCAGTGCCGCGCCAGTCCCCCCACGCCCACTCGCGCAAGCCGGCCACCGCCTCCCGCTGGGGGATCGCGACCTGCCACCCCAGCCCCAGAGCACCAGCGGCGGGCGCGAAGGCTTCTGGGAGTCGTAGTTCATTCCCGACTTCCCGCTTCCCTCGGAGGCCGTCAAGCTTGACCCAGCACACGACATTTCCCAGGGGGCTAAGCGCCATTCAGCTCATTCGGGACCGCCGGAGTCCGGGAATCCCGCGCATGCTTAGACTCTTGGGAGTTGTAGTTCGATCCAGTCAGTGTTGAAACCATGGCGGTGACCAAGGAGCTCTTACAGATGGACCTGTATGCCCTGCTAGGTATTGAGGAGAAGGCGGCGGACAAAGAGGTGAGAGCGGTAGCGAGGAGGGCCGGTCCGAAAGGTCTGCCGGCCCTCCCTGTCTTAGGGCCCAGCCCACGGCTGGCGCCGGCTTTCCAGGTTCGCTCAGGCCCTGGGCGGGGAGCGAGGGGCGGCCTGACCGCCTCATAAGGTGGACTCCCAGACCATTCCAGGGTGGTCTGAAGGCCTCACGAGGAAGAGAGGGGTCACAGGAGAGGGGCTCCTCGCGTGGGTTACTCTGCTAGCCCTGTGGCTCTTGTCTAAGAGAGACAGACCGTGTAGGGTGAGTCCGGAGCGGGGAGAAGTTCCTCCTCCCTGCGCGTGCGCAGGGTCAGCCTCTAATTTCGTTTCTGTATTGGCTGTGGCTGGAGGTATTTCATTCAGTCTCTCTGGAAGGCTGATTTAATTCCACTTAGAGCCGAGGACGAAAGGAAGGGCCAGCTCTCAAGGCACCTCCACTCTCTTTTCACGCCCCTCCTTGTCATCGGGGCCTATGACTGCCGTCTCTGTTTTTTTTCCCACCACAGTCCATTGACTCTTTACAAGTAGCAGATGCTCAAGTGTTGTCCTCTCAACATGTGCTAGTGGGCCAATAGCAGGAGGATCAGAGGGTAAGGCAGAAGGCATGAAGATCCACAGGAAGGTGTTGATAAAAGTGCCAGGAAATGGGACACCCATCAAGCTATAATATTTCTCTTATCTTCCCCTGGATCATAGTTGGTAGTTATAGAAATGGAGGAAGGGGAGGCTGCTAATTCACCAGATGAAGATTAAATGCCTGTGAATGCCCCTGTACTTCCAGGCTATCCCTGCTCATGGCCTGAGTGAGCTTGTAAGAAGAGGAACTTCTAGGGCAGAAAAGCAAGGAGACCTATAGAGCCCCTGAGGAGAGATGCTGTCTACCAGCACAAAACTGTCCCCTGCAGCTACAGCTGAAGTCAGAAGTGGGTCATGGGGATGTGTTCAGAGCGTCAAAAATCTATACTACACTTGTTTCATAAGTCTTAAAATTTCAGTATTAATAATGCCTAATATCTATATAATGCTGACTGTGTGTTGGGCAAAATTCTAAGTGCTCTACATTTATAAACTGTTTAACTTGTACTTCATTAATAGTGAGAAATTACTTTGAACTTTCACACCAGATCTAGCCAGTGTGTTGCAACCCTGAAGTTGAGAACTTGTAAGGAAGACAGTTGAGAGGTGTTGATGTATGTCAATGTGCAGAATGGATGTGAGTAGGAAGTGGATGGAGGATCTGCCACTAGGGAGTCAGGTGGGTCTGTTGTCTAGGCAAGACAACAGACCAAGGTCTAAGCAGGCTAGTGTGATTGAGATCTAATTTTCACTCAAATGAGATAAGAGATGTGTGAGAACGCTCTTTATAAAGGGTAACAGGTGCTGCTCCTGCCTTTTATAGGGGAGGCACAACTGTAATACAAGGGAGAACATAGTAAGTTCCTTAAGAGGAATACAAATGCTGTGGATATTCAGAGGAGGCTGAGGTTTCTTCTAGTTTAGAAGAAGGGGTGGTGGAATTAGAGAAGGCATTTGAAGCCTTGAAGAACAGGCAGAGTTTGGATGTGTGGAGATATGGAGAAAGGGTATTCCAAGAAATGGGAGAATGTGTGTAGTCTAATTCGTCTGGAGCATAGGCCAAGAAGAAAGGGTAAAAGAAGATAATCTTTGAAAAGCAGATTGGGGTCTTTGGATATACTGGCTAGCTTTATGGTAATGGGTACTTTTTGTTAGAGAACCAGGGAGACCTAGGCCCTGGTGTCCCCTCTCTTTGGTTCAACGCCTGTCATATTCTGTAGGGACACCTGGAGGACCAACAGATATTTAAAGTATATTTTAAAAAAGTAAAAATAAAATATATACAAGGAAGGCCTCCTAAACTTTGGTTGTCTGGTCATATAATCTAGGAATTCCTAATTTGCGGTCCACAGAAAGGCTCCAAGGACTGAATAAACCCCTGAAATCATGTGTAATGTTTTTTATGTATTAATTTTTTGAGGAGAGGAGCTAATTCTTATCTAAAATAAGTTAAAGAAGCCCTGATCTAGGCCAACCTCTGTGTTACTGATGGTGCCACTGAATCTGAGAGGGTAGTTAGTGACAGAATTGGGACTAGAACACAGATTCTCTAATATTCAGCCTAGGTCAGGGTTCCTTCTGCCGTTTCACTCCGGCCCTTTCTAGCACCGTACAGCTCTGGTAGTGATGAATACCAACACCAAATGTAACTTCTGTTCAGACCATATCTGAATCCTTTCTGTATTAAAAATCTATATACCCATCTGCCTATTTGATCTCTCCATTTGGATGCTTTACAGGGGTCTAAATCTTACTGCATCCAAAATTGAACCCGCTCCTTCCTTGGAGTTCTCTGTCTCAGTAAATGGGACCACCATCCATCCACTTGAACTAGGAACCTATAGTCATTCTTGATAATTCCCCGTCCTCTCTATTCCTGCCATCTATCACCAGGTCTTAATGAGTCAACCTCCCAAATGATTCTCAAACTTATTCATTTATCACCATCTCCACCACCACTCTGCCTGAGCCCCCATCAACTTCCATCTGAACCATTAGAGTAGCCAGCCCCCAGCCAGCTTGTCTCCCGCTTTCAATCTAGCCTGTTCTAATCTGTTGTGCTCCTCCAACCTCTTCTCCTTACAGAAAATGAAATAATCTTGATATTCACTTAAAACTGTTGCTCTTTTAATAAAATATTCTATAGAATTTTTTCACTCCTTCGATACATGCTTTTTCTTATGCTAGAAATGTTCTTCCTCTGTTTCTGTTAGCCTGGGTTACTTTTATTTTTCCTTCAGAATTCAACTTTAATGATACTTCCTCAGAGAGGCCTTGCCTATTTTCTCTTTCATAGCAACCAGTTCTCTTTTCTAGCACTTACTTCAGTTCACAACTATATATTCATTTGTGTGATTATTTGTCTCATGCCTTACTCCCCTCTGTACTCGGCTCTGAGGAACGGATCTGTTCCATTAACTGCTGTAGTTGTCCCTTCCTTGGTGACTGGCAGAGAGTATTCTCTCAATAAATATTTGTTGAATAAAGTAGTAACCACAGAAACTACCGCAACAGCTTGACTTGAGAATCAGGATACCTGGGGGCAATCACTGCCTCTCTCAGGACCTGACTCCTCAAATATAAAGTGAGGAAGTTGAGCAAACTATGGATCATTGGTCCGTGACCTATTTCTTTAATGGCCCATGAGCCAAGAATGGTTTTTACATATTTTAATTATAAAAAACATGACAACAAAAAAGCAAACAACTCAATTTAAAAATAGGCAAACAACTTGAATAGACATTTCTCTAAAAAATATGTACAAAGACCAATGAATACATGAAAAGATGCTCATTCTCATGAGTCATTAGGTAAATGCAAATCAAAACTATAAGACACCACTTTATAGCCATTTGGATGGCTGTTGTAAAAACAAAAAACCAAAAGTAGCAAGTATTGGTGAGGATGTGGAGAAACTGGAACCGTTGGACATTACTGGTGGTACAGCTGCTGTGGAAAACAGTATGGCGATTCCTCAAAACATTAAACAGATTACTACATGACTCAATAATTTCACTTCTGAGTGTATAACTGAAGGAAGTGAAAACATGGATTTGAATAGATATTTGTATACCATGTTCATGATAGCATTATTCATAGTAGACAAAAGGTGGGAGCAGTCTAGGTGGCCATCAGTAGATGAATAGATAAACAGAATGTGGTAAATTATATTTGAGTATTGTTTGGCTTAAAAAGTGGAAATTCTGACATATACTACTAAGTGAAATAAGCCAGTCATAAAAGAGCTATTCTATGATTCCTCTTATATGACGTTTCCAGAGTAGTCAGATTTAGAGAGACAGAAAGTAAAATGGTGGTTGCCAGGGGCTGGAGTAGGAATGGGATGAAGGGTTAGTGTTTAATTGGTATAAAATTTCAGTTGGGGAACATGAAAAGATGTTTTGGAGACTGATGGTGGTGATGGTTGTATAATAATGTGAGTGTTCTTAATGCCACAGAACTGTAAACTTAAAAATGGTAACAGTAAATTTAATATATATTTTATGGTATATGTTACCACAGTTAACCAAATAAAAAAAAAAGAATATTTGATAAAAACCATATGTAGCCCCCTAAAATTTTTATTATCTGGCCCATTTTTTAAAAAAAAATCCTGTCCCTTCCCCTGCTTCTATCCCTGGTTGCTGTCTCTCCTTAAGTGGATCTCTGAAAGTGAAGCATCTCCTCCCACATGCTCACTGTGCAAACTGCGCACACTATACACATCCGGGGCCTGGCACACCTGGGGTATGGACTGTGGCTCCACTGGGGTTCAAATTCAGGACCTTCTGGGTGTAAAGCAGATGTGCTAACCACTACTCTATGGAACCATCCTATCTGGTCCTTTATGGGAAAATTTTGCCTGTTCCTGCTAGAGTTAGGGCCATGTCCAATTCCATTTTTCTGTACATGGAGCTAGCCCTTCTGCAAATGTTTTTCTCTCTTATAACCCAGGAGACCCAGAAGTGGATTAAATACCACCATTCATGGGAATTTACAGAGCAGTTCCTGAAGGTGGATATTTTTGTTCCTCATCCTGTCCTAGAGGAGACAGGAAGGGCAAGGTGCTTTTTTTTGTAGGAAAGCCTTGAGTTGAGGACTGACCTGGGTTTGGTGTGGAAGTGCCCCTGGGGAGAGGATCATGCCCTGGGAATCCAGTCCCCTGCTAAAACCTTAAGCAGTGAGTCCCAGATTCTTACGTGCTCAAGGTCCTGCGCGCGCGCGCACACACACACACACACACACACACAGCGAGCAGGGCAGGGTCCCAGGGCCTGCCAAAATGGAGAGTAGGTGGTCATGGATTAATGCCAATTTGAGAATTTGCAAATTCTCAAAAGATTATGAAGGAACCTCAGGAATTCCTGAGTGATTTTCAGTGGCCTTCTAACCCTTTTTTCTAGTCTGTTCTCACCCTTGAGCCTCTTTACACAGCACACCGAGTGAGTCTTTAGAATGTAAATCGGATTTTGTCACCTATGCTCCTAACATTCCAGTGACTTCTCCTTAGTCTTAGAATGAAACTCCGAAGATATTCCCTGACGCATGGGGCCTTCATCGTTTTTCCTGCACGTTTCCTACCATTCTTGTCTTGCTCACTGTTCTCTGCTACATCAGTCCTGTGAATTGTTTTAAAATTTTGGTAAAATGTAACCTAATATTTACCATTTTAACCCTTTTCGAGTGCACAGTTCAGTGGATTAAGTACATTCACATTGTTTTGAAATCATCACCGCCACCCATCTCCAGAATTTTTCCATCATCCCAAGCTGACATTCTATACCATTAATTATTAACTTCTGTTCCCTTCTCCCCTCAGACCCTGGTAACTACTATTCTATTTTTTTTTCCCTCTATGACCTTGATTAGTGTACTTTGTATAAATGAACATACAAATATCATATAATTGTCCTTTGTGACTGACTTATTTCACTTAAGGTAACATTTTTAAGATTCATCCATGTTGTAGCATTTATCAGAATTTCCTTTCTTTTTAAGGCTGAATGTTTTATTGTATGTATAAAACACATTTTGTTTACCCATTCACCTTTTGATGGACATTTAAGTGGTTTCCACCATTTGGCTATCGGGAATAATGCTGCTCTTGAACATGGTGTAAAAATACCTGTTCAGGTCCCACTTTCAGTTCTTTTGGGGCTATACCCAGAAGTGGATTGCTGAATTATATGGCAAGTAGGTTTAATGTTTTGAAGAACTGCCAAACTGCCTTTCACAGCAGCTGCACATTGCATATTACCACCAGCGGCACACAGGGTTCTAGTTTTTCCATGTCCTCTGCAACACTTGTTATTTTCCATTATTTTGGATAATAACCATCCTAAAGGATATGAAATGAGCCTCCAGAGATATTTTTTCAAACTCACCTAACACATTCCTGCTTCATGGCCTTTATACTTGCTAATTCTCTGCTTAGAACATCTTTCTCCGGGCAGTTGTATATCTCACTCCAACACCTTATTCAGGTTTCTGTTCAAATATCACTCGCATAGAGACTTTCCCTGACCAACTATTTATATTAGCTGTCCCCATCCCCACATCCTTACTGTGCTATATATACATTTTTAAGTAGTACATCTCACTAGTGTACATTATATTATATACTCATTTGCTTACTGTTGGTCTTCTCCATTAGAATGTAAAAAATCCAGGAAAGAAGAGACTTTCTTTTGTTTACTGTTTTGACTCTAGCACCTAGACTACTTCCTAGCCCTTGATAGGTGCTCAATAAATTCTTGTTGAATGATGAAATGAATATGAATTATTGTTTTCTTAGGTAGTAGTACTTTGCGACAGAGTGAAATTACTAGCCCCAAAGTAAATATATTTAAAAGCTTTTGCAAAATTGTCTTTCAGAAAGGTGGTACCGACTTGTACTCCCACTGAGTAGATTGGCAATTGCCGGTCTCTCTGCTGGCATTTCCTGCCCTGACTCTTGAAAGCAGCATGCTTTGTGCCCATTGCCTTGCCTAGAGCAGGCACCCACACAGTTTATTAAATCAAACTTTTAGTGTTCTCTGCTTCTTTTTAGTCCTTTCCCTTTCTCCGTGTGTTTTAGAGGAGAGTAGAAAGATTTTCCACAAACACCATTTGATTCCACAAACTTTTATTAAGTGCCTACTGTGTGCCCTTCCCGGAGCCTGGCCTGATGTTAAGGATACAGATGTGAAGAGAGCGATCCCTGTAGGGTCACCTCATCCTTTCTGTTTCTTAGCTTCCCTGTCTCTTGCTCCTGAGCCCATCATTTGAAATACAGAAGTTAAAGTTGATAACTCTAGAAGTTTTCTACTCAGGTGATGATTTCCTAAGCAGGAGAATTAGCAAGTGTAAAGGTCCTGAAGCAGGTATGTGTTAGGTGAGTTTGAAAATATATGGTAACTTGGTGTAAAAACTGTGTTTACAACTAATCTTAACAAGGACAAGAATTATTGTCTGTTACATCTACTGTGTGTAGAGAATGGATGGAAATCATAATACAGAGCATTGAGCAAGGTTGGGGAACTGCAAATGTGCCTGGGTACTAACCACCAGTGATAGTTAAAGTCTGGAGTCCCATGACTTACCTAGTTTGTGACCTTGAGCAAATATTTTACTGCTGAGTGCCTTGGCTTCCCTGTCTGCAAAATGGGAATGATGGCAGTTCCTCCTTGCCAGTGTAGTTGTGAGGCTTAGTCCAGGTAAAGCACTTAGCACAGGACCTGGTATAGAGCGTGTGCCCACTGCAAGTTAGCACTTGCTGTTTTCATTCTTGTTCCATCTTCCTTACACTGTAAGTGCCAAAGTCACATACACACCACACACAATTCATGACCGAGGTTGCCCTCCACCTCTTACCCCTCTCCTTCCAGTCCTGACAGACCAGTACTGATTCTCTCAACTATACCAGTGATTCTTGACTGAAGCAGTGGTCAGGATAGAAAGGAAGTGGAGAATTAGGTAGAACAGTGGGGAATCACCGTTCAGTTCAAATCTACAAGTGAATGGAGTATAGCACCATGGACAAGGTACCTGTGGGACTTTAGAGCTGAATAAGACATCACTTCTTCCTTAAGACTGCTCTCACAGTATAGTAAACAATGATTTCTGAGACAGAGTGCAAGTTTCACTGAAAGTATATGAGGAAGATGCTGTAGGAATAGAGAAGATGTAATTCACATACTTGGCAGGATCAGGGAAGACTTCCCTCAGGAGATGTTTTTGTGCAAGATCTTGAGAAAAGAATGCATTGCAGCAGGGTTAAAAGGGATCTTTGTGTTTATCTACTCTCTTCATTTTATACACAGGAGGATGGAGGTCCAGAGAGGTTATGGAACTTGCCAGAGATCACCCAGCTAATCAGCCTCAGGCCAGACTGGAGCCCCTGTTTAATATTCTTTCCACTCCTCTGCAGCTGACACATAAATTTCTCTCCTGTCTGTAGGAGCCTCGCCATTTCATTTGAAGGCTTTTGAAGACGTCACACTCTCTGTATCTTGATAGGTATTACTTGGTGAAGCCAGCTGCTTAAAGATGTATTTTCATCAACTTTTGTAGACTCAAATTTTAAGTGTACTCACCAGGAAAACTACCATGGAAATTTAATATTGATACTTTGTGGGGGTGATTTTATTATTGCTTTAAGGAAAAGACTATTTTACCTGCATGCTAGCTAATGCCTTTATTTAAGCTACATATTTCTGTTGTACCTTGGAATGTAAAGCTCAATATTATTTACAGATTTAGGAGTGAGTTTTTGAAGACAGGGAAGGGCTTGAAGGAATGGCATGAGCATGAAGTTATAGAAGTAAGAGTGCCCAGCATAACAAGTAATGGGGCATTGCCTTTGTTGAGGATGTAGGAGGAGATGAATCTAAAAAATGTGGTGTCTTTGGGCCTATAGGCCCTAGTGTGCTTGGACTTGATCCTGCGGATATCTAGGTGCCATTTCTGGATTTGAAGTATGCCTGACGTGGTCCACTATCTCTAACAGGAGCCTCTCCCAAAGCCTCTTAGCTATAGACCAGGTGCTGAATCCTTGAGGTTGGGCACTGAGCCTAGTTTTACTTGATGACAATCGTTTGTTCACCAAGGGTTGACTAGCACTGGGCGGTATCAGGAGCTAGACCTCCAAGTCTTGGTATCTCTGTAATGGTTAATTCACTCCTCGGTTTGGTTGTCAGGCTGAAGCTCTGGTTCTTTTGAGTTTCTCGTCTGCCTGTTAATCAAAAGGAATGATTTATTTGTGTCTGTAAACTGCAAACTATTCATTAGCATTCAGGATAATACCTCAAATGTATATGACACCAAAGTGCTTTCACATAAATTATCTCATTTGATGCGATCTTCAAAACAAGCCTGTGAGGTAGGCAAGGACCATTAGCTCCATTTTATAGATGAGAAGATGAAGACTGAAAGAGTTTAATTGATTTGCCCAGCATAAGGTGGCTAGTAAATGCAGAGCACCTGCCCAAACCTAAATTTTCTACTCTTTCAGAGCTTTTTCCATGACCCACACATCAGGAGTAGTTAGGGCAATCAAAGGCAGGTCTTTGGGCCCCAGGGTGCCTCATGTCTCTAGCTGTGACCCCGAGATTTGACTCTGAGTAAAGCTGCCCAGCCCAGGTGACCCTGTCAGGTATTAAGCCACTCTGGATAGTCTGAGGAAGTGTGTTAAAATTTGCCTTAAAACTGCAGCAGAGTTTCCATTTCAACTGAGGCAGTATTCAAAATGTCCTCCATTTGCATAGCTGTTCCTGAGTACCGTTATTTAGTTAATGTTATTTTTCTTTCAATCAGTTTACTTTTTAGTAATATAAATTTGTTTATAAAGGAAACCAGTGCATTAAGGGGAAAAAGAAATGAATGAGATGTAGGAAGTTCTGCACCTTAGGAGAGGGCAGAAGCTGGGCAGAGAGAACAGCTTTGTGGCTGGGGACCCAGGTCTCCAGGGGTTGAAGGCTACAGCAGGCAGTGGGGAGGGTGAGAGGCAGCCTGACCCAGGATATCTGACAAACCGAAAGGTGAGAATCTCTAACCTGAGAGAAGAAGGTGGGCAAGAATTTTGTAGTCTGAGCCTGATATAGGAGTGCTTAGGGTATGGGTGGGAGGGAGGAGGCAGGGCCTGAGACAAAGGGGCACCTGATGATGAGTAGGAGGAATGGGAGGAGGATGGCCATAGATTGGGCTCCAGGCGAGTAGCTGGCTTGGGGAAGTGGGCTGAGAAGGAGGGCAGGACAGGGGTTGAGGCCCAGGAGGGTGTTCTTGGAGGGCTAAAGGAAGGGAGGACCCAGAGGTGAGAACCCGAGGGATGGAAGGAGCTGAAGAGTGATTTCAGAAATGGGCTGAGGATCTAGATCTCAAAGGGCACATAGAGGAGACGTTTGGGGAGAAGTAGGTCCTGTGCGTGGTCCTTGTTGGTTCAAGCTACGTAGGTCACTGCCCTGAGTCTGGACCATGGACCATGGTTAGCAGCCTAAGAGAGATATTGGCATGAGGTCTGGGTTCCCTCAGGTTCATCTTGGTACCACCAGCAGGCCCACATTAGGAGAGTGTTGAGCTGAGGGTGTTGGTCTGTGGGGTGGATGGCACCGAGCCTTAGGAACTATCTATAGTTTCTAAGTTTCTACAGTGTAGCATGTAGGGGTTTCTCTGTAGTGCTGTCACAGTGTGGGCCACAGGCTGTAAGGAATGAAAGTGACCAATCTTTTAGGCAGAGAGGATTTCTAGATAAGTGCCCAGAGCTCTGTGGTTTATTTCCTGCCTGTGACATCAGGCACTCACTCACATAACCTCTAGTGTCTGGCTGGTGCAAGGAGAGAGAGATGTCTGCCTCCCCCAGGCTCTGGGAAAAATTACTGCCAGGTGGTGATTACTGACTGTTCCCATTCCTGGAACCTGGCCTTCCTAGCTGATTCACCAGGGTGTTTTGCTCAACAGTACCTGTTGTCACACACAGTGGCCTTTCTATGTGTCCTCTGTATCTGAGTCCCATCTGTGTGTCTGGCTTTTGAGAACTGGGCCTAATTACTTGTACCACTTACTTACCTGGCTCCAAGTTTTATCGTAAGGACAGCAGCCCTTAAAAAATAGTGCTCTGTTCTTTATAGGGCACTTTTCTTCTACGTTAATGATGGCTATTTTATATTTTTTGGACCCCTTAGTAGTGTCTTGAATATTTGAGGTGAGTCGGGAGTTTATTCCCCTCAAGAGGTTAGACTGGAGGCAGGTGGGTTGTCCAGGGTTGTGCTCTGAAGGCCCAATTTCAAAGCCCATTGGAGGTTGTGGGAGACTCAGCTCCCCGCCCCCTCCCCTGATCTAGGCTGCAAGTGGTGGAACCTGTTTTGAAGACTCAGGGAAGGGCTAGGTGGCTTTTAATTCACGGCTCATTCTTTCCCTCTGTGATGTGGGCTCTGGGGGTATAATGTTTAGTTCCCATTGTGGTTCTCCTGGCAGTCTGCTATAGTGATTTCTTCCCTTTTTCAGCTTAGTTTCTCAAGAAGAGGTGATGGCAGGTAGAAGGGGAAATTATGAAATAGTGGTGAGGTCACCAAGGTTAGGACAGAACCTGCTTCCTTAGTGGGCCTGAACTAATTGACATAGTTGAGGCTTTTTATAATTGTGTTTTGGTTAAGACCAAATGTTTGCCCCTTTCATTCAATAGGTATTTATTGTGTGCCTACTGAGTGCCAGGTGTTCAGTGCATTGTTCTGGGCCCTGGGGATAAGCAAAATTCTATGCCCCCTAAAGTGCATTCTCTTTATTTGTAAGAGGAACCCGCATAATTAGCTATATCTCTATGCTCTCATTTGAGGTATACTTCTAACCAGCTGATCTGCTTTGCCAGAACATACCAGAAAAGAAACTGCAGATTAGAAGCACTTGCAAAGAAGTGCTGGCATCTGGTACAGTCTAGTAAGGCTGACTAGGTAAGAGGTAGAAAAACTGTTTTTATGGAGTAGAATTTAAGGTCATCACCACCTAAGCATAGGAAAAGGCTGATTCCTTGCCCCCAGTAGCATCTGAACATGTTATACTGTTCAGTAGTTTATGTTCTGGATGATGATCCTTAGACATGGAGGACAGATTAAACTCACATAATGCCCTAGGATGGAGAAGGGAAGGGGGTAGGCAGTAACATTTTAGAAAGACATCAGGAGAAGGACCACACTTTTGCAAACTGGAATCTGAAGTCATTGTGGAGCTTCTGTTCGTTTGAGATCTTTACTGTTCTGAGGCTGGGTCTTGGAGACAGCCCGTCCTCTGAAAAACTAGTCTGGGACTCCGGCTTTGGTTGGGAGGCCTCTCAAATGTCACCTATAACTCCCCTTTGTTAGGTTCAGGAAATGCATATGAATGATTCCAAGTACCAGGGAGATCAGAGGACTTAGGGGAAACCTAGAGGTAAAGAAGGAAACTGCAAGTGTTAAGACAATGCAATAGCCTATGGCAACTTTGTATGGCTGCTTCACCTTTGCCTAAGGATACCGGCTCCTGCAGACTCAGTTTCCTAGAGAAGCTGCCAACCCCGATGCCTGAAATAAACAGTGCTATCTTATTCCCACATTATTCCACATATGGTCCCTCTGTTTCTTTGTTTTTCTGAAAGTTCCTCTTCCTTACCAACTGATAAGAGCTAATATCCAAAATACATAAAGAACTCATAGAACTCAATAGCAAAAAAACCCAATCTGATTAAAAAATTTCATAATTAGAAAAATATTGTTGTATATTTTTGGCTAGAATCCAGCCTCTTGTGCTGCTCATAAGGTAGGTTAATAAACAATACCAGAAGCTTTCAAAGGCCTGCTTTAGGAGAGTTGTGTTTACATGAGAAATTCTTCAGGCAGCAGTCACTCCAGGAGACTGGGCAAAGCTGGGAATCTGGTTTGTAACACAAAAGACCAAACTCCAGGCCCACTGGTTCAAAGTCAAACCTGGCCTTCTAGGCTAAAACCCAGGAATGGGCCCTGCCCAGAGCAGGCTTAGCAGCTAAAGATAACTAGTTAATCAGGACCAACACACTTGACCAACATTCTTAGGCCAGCTGGGTTTTGGTTCTTGGCCACTGTGGAAGATCTACCCATGCCCTCTACCCTTTGAATGAAAGTATTTCAGAGTCTCTGGGGGCTAACCAGTGAGTGAATTTTAGAACTGTCCCCTGGCAGTCTTAAAACCAGCCTTGTTCACCTCAAGAATTCAAATCAGGCTGACCTGGGCCCACTGTGGATCTGCGTCCATCCCTGGAGTTACTGCCAGGTTGGTTTGGCATCGTACTGGGAGTGGATAAGTGAAAAGTTTGGAACTTATATTGAGTACTTCGTTTTTGTCAACTACTTCACATGGATCATTTAATCCTCATAACACTCCTCACTTTGTCATTGAAGAACCTAAAGCTGAGTGAGATTCAGTAATTTGCCCAAGGTCATGCTAATTGTATGTGGAAGATTCAAAATTTGAAAAAACATCTGTTAGACTCCAGAGCTGCTTTTTTTTCAGTGACCTATGTTGCCTCCTAGCTTAGGACAGTAAAAATAAGCTAAACATTCATACATAATTGACATGTAACATTTATTAGTTTCAGGTATACAATCTAATGATTCCATACATGTACATACCTCAAAACAATCACCACAATAGGTGTAAACATCCATCACCAACATAGTTATAGAATTTTTTTTCTTGTGATGAGAACTTTTAAGATCTACTTTCTTAGCAACTTTCTAAAATACAGTACAGTATTATTTACTCTAGTCACCATACTGCACATTACTTATTTATTTTATAATTGGAAGTTTGTACCTTTTGACCCCTTTCATCTATTTTGTCCCCCCATTCCCACCTTCGGCTCTGGCAACCACAAGTCTGTTGTTTGTATCTGAGAGTTCAGATTTTTTGTTTGTTTGTTTGTTTTTAGACTTCACATATAAGTGAGATCATGTGTTATTTGTACTTTTCTATCAGACTTATTTCACTTAGCACAACATCCTCAAGGTTCATCTATGTTGTCACATATGGCAAGATTTTCTTCTTTTTTATGGCTCAGTAATATCTCACTGTGTCAATACACACACATTTTCTTTATCCATTCATCCATTATGAATACTTAGGTTATTTCCATGTCTTGGGGCTATTGTGAATAATATTGTAGTGAACGTGGGAGTGCATGTATTTTTGAAGTTAGTGTTTTCATTTCTTCCAGAAATGTACCCAGAAGTGGAATTGCTGGATCTTATAGTATTTCTATTTTTAATGTTTTGAGGAACCACCGTACTGTTTTCCATAGTGGCTCCACCAATTTACATTCCCACCAACAGTGCATGAGGGTTCCTTTTTCTCCACATTTTTGCCAACACTTTTTATTTCTTGTCTTTTTTATAATAGCTATTCCAACAGTTGTTTGGTTTTGATTGGCATTTCCATGATTAGTGATTTGAGCAACTTTTCATGTACCTGTGGCGCCTTCTCTTTGTCTTCTTTGGAAAAATGTCTCTTCAGAACTTCTGCCCATTTTTAAATCAGATTATTGTTTTTGCTATTGAGTTGTATGAGTTCTTTATTTTGGATATTAACCCTTATCAGATATATGATTTGCAAATATTTTCTCTCATTCTATAGGTTGACTTTTCCTTTTGTTGGTTTCCTTTGCTGTGCAGAACTTTTTTAGTTTGATGTAGTTCCACTTATTTATTTTTGCTTTTGTCCTTTGTTTTTGGTATCAAATTCAAACCATCATTGTCAAGACCAATGTCAAGGAGCTTACCACCTGTTTTCTTCTAGTTTTATGGTCTTACCTTCAAGTCTTTAACCCATTTTGAGTTGATTTTTGTATGTGATGTAAAACAATTTTAATTCTTCCAGTTTATGAGCATGGAGTATTTTTCCATTTATTTGTATCTTCTTCAATTCCTTTCATCAATATCTTATAGTTGTCAGTGTACAGGTCTTTTACTTCCTTGGTTAAATTTATTCCTACGTATTTTATTCTTTTTGATGCAGTTGTAAATGGGATTGTTTTATTTTTCTTTAAAAAAATTTTCTTTTAAATTCCGCCCCCCCACACACACACTTCCACCCCTGACCTAAGGATGTTGCTGTCTCCCCTTAAGAACTGGATCTCTGAAGACAGGGTGTCTCCTCCCATGCGTTCGGGGCGCACACCCAGGGCCTGGCACACCTTGGGCCTGGTGCACCCAGTGTATGGGCCGTGGCTCTGCTGGGGCTCGAACCCAGGACCTTCTGTGTGTAAAGTAGACGTGTTAACCACTCTCTTTGGACCTACCCCTGGGATTGTTTTTTTAATTTCTCTTTCCAGTAGTTTTTATTAGTATATAGAAATGCAACTGATTTTTGTATATTGATTTTGTACCTTCAACTTGACTTGAGTTCATTTTTTAGTTCTCATAGTGTTTTGGTGAAGTCTTTAGGGTTTTCTATATATAATATGTCATATGTAAATAGCGACACATTTACTTCTTTCTGACTTGGATGCCTTTTATCTCTTTTTTCTTATTTTTTTTTCTTTGCTTAATTGCTCTGGCTAGGACTTCTAATACTATGTTGAATGAAAGTGGTGAGAGTGAGGCATCCTTTTCTCGTTCATTGTCTTAGGAGAAAAATGAAGAGCTTGCCACACAGTAAGCATTATATAAGTGCTAGCTACAATTTTTGTTGTTGTTTTGGAATGTAAGTTATTTCTAAATTTTCTCTATTATAAATAGTGCTATAAATGAACATCAGTGTTTGTAAATATTGTATCAATTTCTAAATATTTTTTTAGGATAGACTTTTAGAAGAGACCTTGCAGGATCAAAGGGTCTGCGCTCTTCAGAGCCTCCTAATATGTACAGACAGCTTTCCAAAATTATCATGTCAATTTACCTGTTCCCTATAAAGCCACCAACATTGAATGTCATCTTTTTTTTTCTACTTGTCAATTGGTAAGTGGAAAATGACTTAATTTTTGTGTGAGGCTAAATATTTTGCATGTTATTAGCCTTTTTCTATGAATTGTCTCTTCATGTTCTTTTTATATTCTCTTTTTTTTGACATTCAATATTTTCTTTTTCTATTCCCTTGTAGTTTGTCTTTTTCTTATTTTTTTTTTCTGTATGAGTTATTTATATAGTAAGGATATGATGTTTGTCATATTTCAAAGATACTTTTCTTTGTTTCCATTTCCCCTTTTGTCTATGATTTTGACTTAACATAAATTTAAATTTTTTACCTTGCAAATCCATTCAATTTGTGTGTGTGCATATGTGTGTGTGTTTGTGATTTTTTTTCATTTTAATGCTTACAAATTTCTTTCCTATCCTAAAAGCAAATTAATGATCACATCATTTTATTTCTTTTAGGTTTTAAATTTTTTTTTATAATTAGCTTTTTACATATCTCAGATTATTTTAATATATGGTTAAGATGATGATCTAACTTTCTTTCATTTAGTGTAATAAATTATAATACCTTTTCTCATACCTTGAACTTTTATACTTAACTACAGTTTTTTTCTTGGCCAAGCTTATGTTCCATTAACCTTGTCTGATGCTTTTGTGCTTTATGATACACTTTCATAGTAGACAATGTTTAGAATTAAGCTTTTTGGGCTTGGTGACCCCATAGGCCACCTAAGTTATTCATTTTGGTTCATTATCTTGAACTCAGAAGGCTCTCCTCATCTGGCTCTGCTCATAAGTACATGGACCTTTTCTAATTGTTCTACTCTCTGTTTTATGAATCACACATTCCATATGAATCACATAAACTTTTGTATATTTTCAATATCATACCCAGGTAAACTTTATCATTCTTTAATTGTTGTTTTCTCCTCTTCTCATTTCAGTTTCTTTTCTTTGCCTATATGCTCTCATTTCCTAGCATTTCTTCATCCCAAGTCTGTGCATTGACAGCTGTTTCTCTGAATTAGTTTCTTTGGTTAAAGTTCTTAAATTAACCAAACTATCTTTTGACAAAAACATCATTTTTATTTTCATGTTTTACTGCAACCATTTCTCTCTTTTCATGTCCTTTTCTGTTCTCATATCATTTTCTCATTAAAGCAAAACTTTTAATATTTCTACTCTAAGCCAGGTCTTGAAGAGAAGTCAGGCTCTTTCATATCCTTTGACTTGAATGCCCTCTGGTTCTGCTTGGAGAACTACTCACATTTCAAAACCAGCTTGGATATTGCTTCCTCTGGGAAGCCTTCAGGACTAAATTTAGTCACTCCCTTCTCTGTGTTCCCATTCTATCTATCACTCTCATGGCATCTCATACACTGCAGTGTAATTAAGTGTTTTCCCCATCACCTTCCTTGCTAAGCAGTCTCCTTCCCTTTTGCTGTCAGGGAAATAGCTGATTTTCCTTCGTATCCCTAGCTCCAGCTGAGTCCCTGCATATCCTAGATGCTCCCTCAGCAGACCCAGGATTGAAGGAGATTCGGTGCTGTACTGAAGGGCTTTCAAAGAGTTATCTTCTTCCGCCATTAGATGTTCCTCCCTGGGAGTGAATGCCAGCCTGACCTTGACTTTCTGGCCTCACCTCTCTCCCTGCGACTATCTAGTCAGTACAGGAGATTGGCAGTTTTTTTCCTATTGGATTTTGAAACACAGAATGTTCAGCCATTTAAACTTTAAAATGTAGTTTGGAAGTTGAAGCCCAGGCCACGCCTTGAGGGAATTGGGGTCCAGGATTCATCAAGCCGATTGAGGCAATTGAGGCAGTTGTGTTTGGTTGTAAACACTGAGAATGTGGGAGGCTGGAAGGGTAGGGTAAGATGGGGGTCCATCCCGAGACAAGAAAATAACCTAGGTCTAGTTATACTAGTAGCTTCAACTACAATCTGATAAGACTGTTGTAGACATTTGTCAAAAGAATATATTTTAGAAAGAAAATTGGTAATGAAGCAAATTAATATATGTAGATTAATTTCCCATTATTATATAAATAATTTTTTCAGTTAAAACAATTTTGTTTCCCTATTTAGATAAAATAATTTTCTGATATAGAACATCCAAAATGAATTATGAAACACAAAACAATATTTAATATCATTCCTTTAGAATAAAATCCATGAAATATTCTCTCAAAAAAAAAAGGGAAAAAGGAAAAAAAGAAAATGAAGGCTGTACTACCCCATCCAGCCCACCTCATGTCCCCTTTATCTTGCTTTCTTACTGGTCCTTCTTGCCCTTCTCTCCCTTCTACTGTCCTTCTTAGATTTACAAAAAAAGGACCCATGACACTTTCAAAGAGCCCCATAATACAAAAGAAACCGTCTTCCACAAAATCCCCCGACATCAGTAGGGAGGGCATTCCTGCTAACCCTGAGGAAGTTTATTCTAACTGCAGTGATGTAAGATGAGGTGATAGAAAACCTCTTCTCCCTACCTCTTCCTCTCACCCATCTTGGAGAGGATGGGGATGGAACTGGAGAGAGAGATGGGAGAAAGTCAGAACAAAACCTAAAGTCTCCTATATTTGCGTTAGTTACTTATATCAGTTGGAATGATCAAAGAGGAAAGTTTAGAAGGAAACCTACCATCCAGTTAACATTGGAACCTTGGAGAGAGGACTGGGAAAATGGGGAAACAACATTAACTTTTTTGCTTTCTCTTTATATACTGTTTGTATTGTTTTACTTACTGAAACACACAAAGGACCCTAAAATACAAAGAATATATAATAAAGACTTGATTTCAAATAAAAAGGAGATGAAGCCTGGGGTACAATTGAGAAAGCAAAAGCAAGAAAGGGAGAAAAGACAAATGACAAGGGGACTAAAGAGTAGAGATGATATTTCAAATGTAAGACCATATGTAAAACTACCACTTCCCCTTCCCTTAGTATTAATTATTTCTTGGTAGTGAAAGCATCTAGATTTTGTCATTGTTGTTGTTTTTATTTTTTAATAGTGAGAACCTTGGTTGGGGTGGGAACCAGGTGAGAATAGCTGGGCATTTGAGAAGGTGAGAGGCCAGGAAGGCATGTCCACACCACTGTTGCTGCTAAAGACCTGCCCTGCCTGCTCAGCCTGGAGAGCAGGTGGGTGGGGTTACCGTGGCTGGTGGAGGTGTGGTGCTGAGCGTGGCCCAGCAGGTGGCAGCACAGCCCAAGGTCTAGGCGGCTGCGCACCTTCTTGGCGGTGGAGATTTGAGGGGAGTGAGGCACCTTGCACACCCTACCCTGGGCCCTTATTTAGCATACTTTGGTTTTATTGGTTCCCACTGAAAAGCCGAAGTTCTGCATCCAAAGGTTTCTCCTCCCAGGAGGTTTGAGCAGCTGGTAAGGTATGATGGTAGAAGAGAGGGCAAGTCCTCCAGAAGTAGAGGGCAGATTCTGGGATTTTGTGCCCTGCCTTCCCTAAAACAACTGAGTGGGTAATATATGAAAGAGAATCTTGGTAGCTTTTTATTTTTACTAACATAATAAGTACTACTTTTTTTCTTTTCAATTCAAAGATATGCAAAAACAAAAACTAATAATGGACCATAACCTCTCCACCAAGATGACCTCTTGACAATAAAGAATGATAGGAAAATAAGACTCATTTAAGGTTTGAAAATTTGAACTACAGAATGGTATAAAATGAGAAGTAGATGTTTTCCTCTCCTCTACTTTCAGCTTCTCTCCAAAGGAAACCACAGAATCTTTTTTTTTATTATTGTGATGAGAACTTGAAGACCTTTCTGGTCAGCACATACAACTTCTATCATCATAATTTTTGTAATGAGTGCCCTTCATGATGGAGATTTTGGTTGGTTCCAGTTGGGAGCCAATATAAATAGTGGTGCAGTAGGCATCCTTGTTCAAATTCCTAGGAGTGGGTCAAAGGGAAAGTATATTTTAAAATTTGGTGGTGAAATTTTCCTCCAGAAAGGTTGCCCCAGTTTACTTGCCCACTAAGAATATGTGACAGTGCCTGTTTTCATGTGGCTACTGTAGGGAACCTGCCCCTGCCAGGAGCCCTTTCACATCCATGGTGTTGAGAGAGTGCTCAATAGGAAGAAGGCGCAGTCTCTCTGCTGGGGGTGGCAGCAGGCTCCCTCTTTGGCCTTTGCTCCTGCACTGCAAATCTCACTGGTTGTGAGATGACTGTCTCAGTGTGCGAGTCAGCAACCTATCTTTTAGGAATGGAAAACATTTTCTGGATTTCCCTTGTCACTTTAGCAAAATTTTTCTGTCCATCTCAAGGTGAGAAAGTGAATGACAATGTCTTCTGACTCTTCTAGGTGAAGAAAGCATATAGGCAGAAGGCCCTCTCCTGCCACCCAGACAAAAATCCGGATAATCCCAGAGCAGGTGAGACTCTCCTAGGCACGTGGAGGAGGAGGCCAGCTAACCTGGGCATGGTGTTTTTTCCACCTCTGCTCCCATGAGAGTGCTGGCCCACACAGCCTGGCTTTGCATGTTAGGGACATCTCATCAGTTGCTGATGTGCTCACCCTTCCTTGATGATCTGTCATCTGATGATGTCAGCTTTTCTGACAGCCTATGGATTCTTTAAGGTGATCTTTGGAGGGAGCACACCATCACCGCATCTAACTTGATTTTTCTCTCTCTTTTTTTGATCCTTATGTTTAGCTGAACTCTTCCACCAGCTTTCTCAGGCCTTGGAGGTACTGACTGACTCTGCAGCCAGGGTAAGCATACTCTCCTCTATCGGAATTGTTTCCCACAGTTTTAGACCACTGTGGTGCTTCAACCTCAGTCCTCTATACTCTGCCAGGCAGCATAATAGCCCTTGCTGTCCCAGCCTGAAGACCCGGTCTGTGGGATGCCTCCTGATGGCTCTGGGGCTAGGTGTCAGGGCCAGGAAGGTGGCTGGGCCCTGTGCTTATTCTCTGGATGACTGTTCCTTGGTGTTCCTTTCTCCTGCCAGGCTGCGTATGACAAGGTCAGGAAAGCCAAGAAGCAAGCAGCAGAAAGGACCCAGAAACTTGATGAGAAAAGGAAGAAAGTGAAGCTTGGTAGGTGACATTGTGGTGCTAGGTAGCCTGTGGTTTCCCTGGGCCATTTCATGTAGCTCTCTCACCTCTCTTCTTAGAGCTTCAGTTTTAGCAACTCAGAGCCTCTTGGCTCTGACTCGAGCAGCCTGTCCTCAGGGGTGGCTCCTAAAGGACACTCTCAGGAATGATATCAATGATTAGATTTAGTATTAGCTAAACACTGTGACAAAGGTTTTATTTTTTCCTTTACTTATCACAGTGATCCAGGGAGGTGGGTGCTAAGCCCATTTTTTTTTTTTTTTTTTTTTTGGTAGACAAAGAAGCTAAGGCACCACAAGGATGAGAATGTGCTGGACCTGGGATTTAACCCGCATAGTATGAGTAGATCTGCATTCTTGTTCAGCATGCCATCTGGGTCTTTTTATTCGTCCCACCCTTATTTCTACACAGAGCTTTCACTCTGAGAGGTCCCCTCAAAAGGATCTAACAAGTGCCAGGCATTCTTTTTTTTCCAAAGTATATTTTGTATAATATAACATCTACCTAATTTTAAGTGTCCAATTCAATGATTTTTAGTAAATTTACTAATTGGTGCAACCATGACTGTAAATCAACTTTAGAACATTTTCATCACCCCAGTAATATTGGTCCAGACATCTTTCACTTAGTTTTCTCCCTTATTCTTGCCTGTTTGGTATCCATATATTTAGTATATAAGTATACTATCCTAGTACATCCATTTCTCTATCAAAAACAAACAAACAAAAATCCCCTAGAGATTTCAGGTAAATAAAGTGCATAGAAAAGAAAGCAGAGAGTCCAAAGCCTGAGAGAAGAATTTGTCACAGCAGCGTCCTGGCACAGAGCCACAAGCAAGCTTCTCCTGGAAGGTGGAAAGGGCTCCAGGACCTGGGGTGATGTCCTCACACACAATCTGCCATCTCTGTACCTGGGTCTGCAGGGAAGCCTGGTAAATGTTAGTTGGGTGGGAGGTGAAGGAGACAGTGGCAACCTGAGCTCAGTGGTGGGAAAAGCATCAAAGACAAGGTAAGGTCGCAGGTCAGGCTGTGGTGCCAAACCACAGGAACAGAGGCCAGCAGTTCCACCCACTGGCATCCCTGACACACGGCCCTGGGCTGCTGACATAAGCACCCACCCACACCCTGTTCACTGATCGGAGAACCAGCTTGGTCAGTGTGAGCTAACTTAACTCTTCCAGACCCTGGCCACATACCTAGAACCTATACTTCCTCCATGCTGTGACTTTTCTCAATGGAAATTAATTCAGGAGCACATGCACATGGAGGGAGGAGGCAGAGTCACTATATGGTTTCATCTGACTGGTGAAGCAGCCAGAACTGGGTGGGCTAAGGCCATATAGAAACTTCTCAGATCTGCCATTGGGTCATTCAACCCTTGTGCCTAGACCTGGAAGCCCGGGAGCAGCAGGCCCAGGCTCAGGGCAGTGAGGAAGAAGAAGAGAACCGGAGCTCAAGGACACTAGAACAGGAGGTGAGTGTCTAGGCACATGGGCCTGAGGCCATCTGCAGGAGGCAGAGGAGGGTGAACCTAAGCGACTAGTGGCTGGGGGGGGCATGACCATCCCACCTTCTTCTATGGGATCTGGGTAATCTGTCCCACCCACAGGTTGCTGAGCCCTAGCTTGCAGGTGGAACCTCCCAGGGACCTTTACAAGGTGAGCCAACCTGGAATTGGATCTGCACAGAATTGTCATCCCCAACCTCCGCTCTGCAGATCGAACGCCTGCGAGAAGAAGGTTCCCGGCAGCTGGAGGAACAGCAGAAGCTGATCCGGGAGCAGATACGCAAGGAACGGGAACAGAGGTTAAGAGGTAAAAGTCTATCACCCCTGCCCACCTCCCACTCTGAGGCAACTCCAGATGCCTAAAGTGGCCATACTGGCTGCTCGGTGGAGATACTGTGGAGGCTTTCACCTGCTGGAACCACAGGGCATGCCACTCAGACACGTGCCACCTGTCTCTTCTTCCTTCCAGTTCTCTGGGGCCTATTTGCTTTCTGTCTGCCTGGGCTCTTCTGGCCTGGTATGTCTTAGTTCCAAGCAGAGCTGCTGTATTTTGGGGCATGTCACTGTGGGGAAAGGCTCTGGGATACTTTGTTTTAGTAGACCTATATAGTCTATACTTCTACCTCCTATCCCCAGAAGGTGTTCACAGGTCTTCGTTGGCAGAGTGCTAACCATGGTCTTCAGGCAGCTGGGCAGACCACTCCTGGGGGTGCGGGTGAGATTGCCTGTGCCTTCCCCATCAAGCTTCTCAGCAGCAGGCAGATACTGTCCTTGGTCAAGAGTGACCTTCAGGCCCTGGGCTGTGTTTCCTTGGAAGATCTTTCCAGCTCACTTGTACTCTATCTTGCTAATATCCCCAAATTTTCTAGGAAAGGCAGAAAATCCTGAAGGCAAAGGAACCCCCAAGCTAAAGGTGAGCCTGCGGCATCCATGGATCACCTCACACTACCCCCTCAGCAAGAATAGATGCTTTCAAGAGTTGTGGTGGGGGACACTGAACATCTGGGAGCCAGCACTACTACCCATATCCTTCCATCCTCCCACTGCCCGGGGGTCAAGATGGCCTCTCAGAGCTGGAAGGCTGCTCTTAGCCCTGATGGTTGTGGGAAACACTGCCCAGAAGCCTTCTAGGAGAGCATCTTATGGGTCTAGAAACATGGCTACAGGTTAGCATGCTTGTCCCTGCTTGTCCATTTTTCAAGGGGAACACATTTTAGGGGGTACTTCCTAGATTACTATTGCTTTAAAGACTTCAAGTACGTCTTCTGAGACTATAAAGCTGAGGTGTGTGTTCATGCCCACTGTTACCTTTTCAGCTAAAATGGAAGTGCAAGAAGGAGGATGAGTCAAAAGGTGGCTACTCCAGAGATGTCCTTCTGCGGCTTTTTCAAAAGGTGTGCCCTGTTCACTTCCTTCTTTCCCATCACCTCTCTCCAGACCCCAGGATCTTCATGCCTTCCCTTCCCTTAACTCTTCTACCTGCCTTTTTATTTTTTCTGTCTTATACAACATAGGACAGTCTAGCTTCTCCCAGACCATGGCCGCCCTCTCACTTGTGTTGCTACGTGCCCCTCCAGCCTGTCTTTTCTTCACTGCTCAGGTCTGCCCTTGCCATCCTTAGAAACAGAGGGCTTAGCTGAGTGTGTGTGGGGAGAGAGGAGGTGGGTATCTGGCACAAAAGCTCCATCCTCTTCACCACCTTCAGTCATTGAGGTAGTTAATGCAACTCCCCCATTCTAAGTCTCTAGTCTTTTGACCAACTCTCTTTTGCTGTCCTTCTACATTCCTGGAAAAAAATCCTTTCCTTCTCACCTCTACTCTCCCCTCCCTGGTAATCTAGCAACAAGAAGTTATCCCCAGTGCGAACAGGCCCTGGTGGGCGTCAGGCTTGTCTCTGGCGTGAGCTGTCCCTTCTGTGTCCCCACAGTATGGAGAGGTGCTCAACCTGGTGCTTTCCAGTAAGAAGACAGGCACTGCTGTGGTGGAGTTTGCAACCATCAAGGCTGCGGTGAGTGCTGCGTGAGGCCTTGGAGAGGCCACTGCTGGCCCTGCTATTCAAGGGTAGGGACCCAGTTCTGTTGGCACCCTGAGCTTAGGTATCTACACTCCCAGGGGATCTCTCGGCCAGCTCAGAGCCAAGGTTCCTCAGAGGTCCCCCAACCCCCAGAAGCACAAGCACAGTGGATGAAGGGTTGGGTGGGAGAATGCTCTGGGATGAAGAAGAGCACAGACTAACTTGCATTCCCCTCTGCTCTCCGGTGGTAAATGATGCCTCCAGGTCGGATGCCACACACTGCCTTTCACCCCTTCTCCCACTCCCCAGTCAGGAGGCTTATTGTTTACTCCCAAACACACTGACTGACAAGAAGGGTCAAAGCTTCACCACATTGTGTGGGAAGGTTGCTCAGTTTTGCTTGGAGAACAAGAATATAGGTTCTGGTACTTTCTGTTGGAGTAGAGAGAGCCACTTTATAGCTGATTGTAGTGATGGGGCTAACTGGATGCTGTGTTGGGGCAGGAGCGGGCTGTCCAGAATGAAGTGGGCCTGGTCGATAACCCTCTTAAGATTTCCTGGTTGGAGGGACGGCCCCAGGGCCTGGAGGACCCAAGACACCCAGGACTGTCACAGGTAAGGAGCCAGGCCTCACTCTGCTGGGCCTGCTCACGGTTTGGGGGACCTTTTCCTCTTTGGGTTCTTCTTAGGGCCCTTTTCTTGAAAATTCAGGTCATCAGGAGTGGGATGAGTTTGGCAGGTCCACCAATCAGAGCAGGATAGTGATTCCATATTGGAGGACTGTGATTCCATGTTGACCCCTTTTCCTTCCTTGAGTGCCAGCAGGTCCCACCTCGCACCTAAGAATTCTTAGACCTTACTTTCTTCCGTGTCCCAGTCTCCTCTTGGAGATGTTCATCGCCCAAGGCATTTTCCAACCTTTCCTGGCAGTCTGCTTGGTTGTGGTGTGAAGTATTTGAGACTTACACAACTCAGTGCTGCAGGGAAGGGGCAAAGGACATAAGCAGCTGCTTCCTTCCCCAACTCGTTTTCCAAGTGTGTCTGTGGCTGCCCCAGACGACCTGCTGTCAAGAGGCAATATCTCTTCCTTAGAAATAACACTGGCTACCCTGCTGACATTAGGGCACTCTCTGCCCAGGTGCCTGACTCATGGCAAAGCACAGACTTCAGCTGACATGTGCCTAACACTAGCTCTTCGTCCTCACAGCTCCATTAAGGCTTTTGTTTGGCAACACACACACACACACACACGCACGCACACACGCACACACGCGCGCGCGCGCGCGCGTAATGGCCCTGGTCACACCTGCCCCCACTTTTAGACAGCTTAGGGGCCAAGAGCTCTCCCTTCTCTGAAATGGCCTGGGGTCTGTGTGGGAGCCTCATGCTGGCTGGTGTGTGCAGTCCCTTCTGTGGAGAAAATACCCCTCCATGAGTCAGCAAGGCCTTTGCTGTCATTGCCTTAGTCATACCACCCCTGCCATGAGAACAGGAAGCTCTCTGGGAGTGTGTTCTGGACCCTGGAAAGAGGAGGAAAAGGAATTGGTCTGAGCTCCTCTTGAGACCAACCCTTCTTTAGAGAGCTCATTTTCCTGCTGTTAAGTCCCAGCATTTCACAGCCCCAGATGACACTCCACAGGGCGTGTCATATGGAACTTTATTCATTATCTCCAGCATCCAGAGAGGATCACTTCCTCTGGGCGCATCCACACAGGAGGAAGGAAGGTGGAAGCCACCGGTTTGAGTTGTGGAAGCAGTGTGCATCAAAGCTTCTCTCTTCCCCTCCGCCACACTTGGAAAGTCCTGGAGTGTTAGAACCACATGGCCCAGCCATCCTGGGCTTTGGTTTCAAGTCTTTTGGCCAGGCCATAGGGTGGGGCAGTGGCACAGTGTGTATCCTCAGCCCCAGGTGGCAGGCCCCCATCAGCAAAGGATTTAGGCAAAACAGACTCCTCAGTCCTAGTGGAGGATTCTTAAGACCAGCTGTGCCTCTTCATGGTAACAGCTACAAGTTTCTTGTCCATCCCCTGGTCAGTTCTTCCTGTGTTCTCATGAGGGCAGGAAGGAGGGAAATCTGTCACTGTTTTTGCTGCATTTCCCTAGGACTCCCATCAGTAATTCTGGAAACTCCCCAAAAGCAACCCTTTTAAGCTGTGTCTGTGCCTTCAGTTGGCTTTCCCTGGAGCCACCTTCTGCAAGCACCATGGAGTGTTCTGGGCAGCTGTGTTGGCAGTTTGAGTCACTCATGCCCTCTTTCCTGTTAATGGTCTGAGTGGCCTTTTTCCTGAGCTCTAACCTGTATCTCTGCATGGCTCACCGTTCCTACTCTGCCAGCCCCTCCTTTCCGTTGCAAGCCCCTATGCTTCCCCCTTCCCACCATGCCACTGCTGACTCCAGGCCTTGGTCTAGGCCAGCACTATCCAATGGGACTTTCTCCAGTGAAGTTAATGTTTACCCTGCACCGTCCAATGTGGTAGCTGTTAGTCATGTCTGGCTGTCGAGCATTTGAAGTGAGGCTAGTGCAGCTGAGGAACTAAATTTTTATTTCACTTAGTTTCAGTTATTTAAATATAAACAGTTACATGTAGCTAGTGGCCACTATATTGGACAAGGTCAGGTCTGTCTCCTTCTCCCCGCAGGTTTCCCCACTTTCCTATTCAGCCTAAATTGGACCACTTTTGCCTAGACTTGTCCTATAACCTCTCTCTGTTGATAGTTGCTTCAGAGGGGGTTATAGCTTCAGAGGGCACCCGTCTGAACTGTCCAGTCTGGTTGTCCTCCGCTCCCTGACTTGCACCTTGTATTGCTGTACCCCTCTTCTGGATTCTCTCTGGTCCTTGGGTTACAGACATGACCTCCCTCTCCTAGCCTGGCCAGCTGCCTTCAGGGCTTCTGTTAGCAAGCGCCTCTCACAAATTCCTAGCTTGTCTCTGTGCCTCTTCACTTCCACTCTGGGGTGACCTGGAGGACTGTTGGGGACCCAGAGGGCAGGCAGGGCCCTGAATTCCTATCTCCACTTTTTTTTTTTACATTACTGTACCTTCCTTCCCTGGTCCCTAGGCTTCTAGCTCTTGCAGTTCACCCTACCTTTTCCCACCCTCACCCCATTCAGAAGCTGGGCTCACTGGGAAATTGCTCCCTCAGCATCTGTAGAACTTCCTCAAGAAGCGAAATCCCCAGGTCCACTTTGAAGGAGAAGAAGGGATCATTGAGGTCTGGAGCAGGTGTCCTCTGGAAGGGGGAGGTGTCCAAAAGGTCTTCCTCAGAGTATTCATGGAGGGTGCCCCCCAGGGAGATCGCTGAGGGCAGGGTAGCTGAGTAGGCAGCAGTGTAGGCAGGTGGGGGCTCCAGGATGTTGGGGCAGCTGGAGCTCTCTCGGTAGAGGCGTGGGGGTTTGGGTGGGGCCAGCAGGGTGGCCCGGGGCTGCTCGTCCCCCCACAGTGGCAGGCGCCGGCCATCTGGCCTCCCTCGCAGCTCCCGGACTACCTCTCGGTTGCTGTACTCCTCATGGTCGCCACCAGCTGTGCTGGCTTGGCTCAACACACTGCCCTGTCGCCGGAGTCTCCTCGGCCGCCCCAGGCTCAGCCGCTTGAAGAAGGAGGCATTGCGGAAGGAGCCTTTCCGCCAGGTTTCCATGGGACCCAGGGAGCTGGCAGACCAGCCCAGCACCTTACAAGCCCAGTTCAAGAGTGGCTAGGGACTGCTTGGTGGTCCCTGCTGGAGCAGTGAATGACAAGAACTGGGGAGACAATGCATGTGGGCTTCCAGCAGAGGCCTCCGGCTTTCTGCTCAGCACAGCTCAGGCCAGCATCTTGGATGGAAGAGGAGAGCAGAGTGGTGTGAGTTCCTGGCAACAGAAGTTTCCCAGAGGGACAGGAGTGGCCTGGTTACATGATAGGGCAGTGGAAAAAAACCCAAGAAGAAGTAGCACTTACTGGAGCTGGAGTGAGGGTGGCTCTGGGGGTGTCAGAGATGGATCTTCTCAGGTGGGCAGGGTGGGTGTGAGTGGTCCATATTCCTTCTCCAGTCCTGGCTCCTCACAGCCCCTAGTTCTTCCCTCCCTTGCCCCTGCACCTCTCTGCTGAGGCTCCCCAACTCTGATTAGTGCCTGGCTGGTTATGCTGGTGTGTGGTGTGGTGTTTTGTTGTTCTCAGCTGACTCAGTCAGGTGGGAAGCAGGTTTCATACTCTGAGGTAATTGCAGTATCCGCATGCAGGGATTGGGACAGCTGTGGCCAACACCCCAGGGCACTGGGGAGCTTAAGATTCCTCTGGGGGACTCATCTGGAGCAGCCCTGCTTTGTGCATCATCTTTGCTTCCTTTGTCCCCACTGCCCTGGGCCCTAGCAGGTGGTCCTTGCTTCCCAGTACCCAGTGTGTCTGGGAAGGAGGAGTTCAGGGAGGGTGGCAGTTAATTGAAAGGCAGGCTTGTGGAACAATTTGTTGGGAAAGGAAGAGACCTGTTGCTGGTATGGGTGACTCAGATCTAGGGCCTGGTGACAGGCCCTCATTAGCAGAGCCCACAGGTATGGGGGAGAGAAGGAGGCAGAGGGTGTGTTACAGGGAGCAGCTCCATGCCTATAAAGGGCTAACTCCACCCAGGGCTGGGCTCAGGGCATGCAAGGGTGACTTGAGTTTTCTCAGCAGAGCAGTATTATCTTGGGGAAGGAAGAATTGCCCTCCCCTTGGCCTGACACACCCAGTCTGGCCGTTCCATTTCCACATCCTTCCTCGATTCACTAGATGGCTTTGACAGGAGAGAACAGTTGAGTTCCAGGGTCCTGCTGCCTCCTACCCTGTGCTCCAATCCTTCCCCATAGGTTGCCTGGGCCTTACTTTATGTCCCTCATTTGTGGAGGGGCCTGGGCCACATGGAGCCCTGAATTGTCAGCAGTGCTCTGGGCCAATCCTAGGTGGGTGGGCTTGGCTGGGAGGGAAACTCTCCTGGGAGTTGCTGCAGCCAGAGAGAAAGGAGGAGTGGTGGGGCTGTCTGGAGGAGCAGGGGAATCCGGGCTGAATAATACTCCCTGGTTCTGTATACCCCTTACTCGAAACCAGTTGGCCAGGGCCTGGCATCTTAACCCCAGCCACTCCCTTCTTATTCCCCAGGTCACTGACCACCAAACTTTCTTCCTGACTTATTCCATGAGAGTGTACCAGCTTGGCATACCAGAGAACAGGGTTCCATAGATTTGGACGGGCTCGCTTTTGTGCCAAGTCAGGTGGACTTCACACTTCATACAGTCTCGCCTGTGCTGTGGGAAGAAGTGATTTAATTCCCATTGCAGACTTTATCAGGGCATGTGGTTGGCAGCTCAGGGTTCATGGCACTGTAGAACTGACTCCACCCCACAGCCTTAGCCCATTGAGGTGATTGTTTATTATTCTTTTGATTATTAAAATATAGTACTCTTTAATCCCCCATACTGTGCTGGCAAGATCATAAAAGAAAAAGCCACAGGCCCTGCCCTCAGGAGCCCTGGTGTGTACTTTTAGGAGGCAAGCTGGCCTCATGCTTGTTTCTCTCTCCTTCTAGGGTGGGGCTAATTGAGGCTGTGTCTAGGGTAGGGCTTCCTTCTGGGTCCTGGGCAGGAGCCAGACCACAGGGAACACGGGTAGCTGGGAGGGGGCAGTGCTCTTGCCTCTGCCTGCCAGATCAGAGTGGATTTCTATACCTCTGACAACTTCACTGGAGACCTGTGAAGAGCGGAAGCTGTGGGGTGGAGGAAAGGAGTGTCAAATAATGAAGGAAATGAAGATAGTCAAGGGCCTAGCTAGAGCATGAGGAAGTGATTCATCTGGGAAAGATTAACCAGAACTGACTGTAGATGTGAAGGGCCTGGGAAGGGGAGATGGGGATGATAACTGGTGGAGATGGGTTGAGAAGATGGCTTAGCAGCCAGAGGCCTATTTGCTCTGAAGGAATAAGATGAGTTGGGATTGCAGGTTGTCCAGGGGTCCTTTCTTTCCAGGGCATCCTCCCTCCCTGACTCTGGACTGTAGCTCCACCTAGTCCTTGTCCTTCTATTTTGGAGATTGTAGTGCTGTGTCTTGCTACCCTGACCCTTCCCTGTCTCACCTCTGTCCTCCAGGGCTCAGTATTGTCCGAGAGGGACTATGAAAGCCTCGTCATGATGCGCATGCGCCAAGCAGCTGAGCGGCAGCAACTGATCGCCCAGATGCAGCAGGAGGACAAGGTGGGGCAGCCCACGTAGCCTCCAGCCCTCCCACCCTCTTCTTAAATATCATCAATAAACTTTTTTTTTTTTTAAGAGTCTGCCTCTGTTGCATGCATAGGTGTAGGGTGCTGCCTGCCCAAGTATGGCCCTGATTTCTGGGCTCTCCCTCCCAGCAGTGGACATACCCCCAGAGAGGCACTTGGTGAGAGTCCCTGCAGAGAGGAGCAACCACTCATCACAGCCCTTTATTGATCTGGACTAGCTACATAGAACCCATCCACCCGTCCTTGGGCCATGCTCCTGGCCAGGGACAGCCTGGCTCTTGCCAGCCCCTCAGCCTCTGTATGAACATGGCCTCTTCCAGGGCCCCTGGCCAGGCCGGAAGGTGGAGGGGCTGCTGAGAGCACCACATCCCTGCCCCCTGCTGAGAGAGGTTTCAGAGAAGGCCATTTACTGCCCAGTGGTGCTGGGCCAAGGAAAAATGATGATTTGTGAAGAGAGGGAAAGGGTAGTGAGGGAGGCAAGGGCTTGGGATCAGAGCTTTTGGCACCACTCAAGGGGTGCCCTGTCTGCTGCTCAGTGTGAGGGTCACTCCTTGTGCAGGCACCACACCAGCGTCTGGCCCACCCCTGTCATGCTCAACACATGGAAGCCCCTTCGTTCCAGCTTGTCCAGGACTATGCGAGGAGGGTCATTGACGTAGTACTCATAACTGTAAACAGAAGGAGGAGAGGGGGCAGCATGAGGGGGTACACAGCACAAGCTCTTCATACAAAGCCAGTATCTGCTAAAGACCAGGCCTGGTCAGGAATACTCATAACTGACTAAAATTTGCTGGTGTCTTCCAAGTGCCAGGCTAAGTGCACATTCTCTGCCTCCTTCCTCTGCTAAGCACTGCATACATTATCTTATTCCTTTCAACAACCCGAGGAAGGCACCATTATTGTTCCCATTTTATAAATGAGAAAACTTAGAGAGTATAAGTAACTTTCCCAATGTCATAAGACAATAGAACTTGTATTAGTCTGATGAAGCCCCACATGCCCTGGGCTGTTCCACTCTTCAGAGCAGCCTGCTCTCCCCAGGATCCTTCCTCAGGCTTCTAACCCCTCCTGCTGCCCTGGCTATCCTACAGTCCTGGAGCAAAAGGTTGGCCCCTAATAGCACCTGGCTGAGTGCCACTCCCTAGCACAGAGAATGCTTGGTTTCCCTTCTTTCAGGGTGAATTGATTCTAAAGGGTCTTCAAATAGATAAAGGACTGAAGCCCCATTTTGGGTATCTCAAGACAAATGCTTCATGGCAAAGGGATGGAGTTGGCTTCCAACACTGACCCAAGTGGCTGGCACCAGCTCACCTCCCCTTTCCCCCTTTGAATTGGGGCTCATTCTGGGAAGCCTTCTCAGGAATTCTAGCCTGTGGAGCCAAGGTTCTCCCTGCCTACAGGGTAAGGAGAGGGGCATAAAAGGAAGCAGCACTCACTGTTTAGAGTAGGAGCTATGTAAAGGATGCCAGGAGAAGAGGCTGAGTACCCAGGCAGCTGGCTGAGCTGGAAGTAGGACCCAGGCTGCCTGCCCCCTATTTCTAGGGCTTAGCTTTGTTACTTAGCCAGCTCTTCAAAACAGAAACCTTTCCCTCTGTGCCTATCTTGATGGGCTCTAGTTGGAGATAAGAAAGCAGGGCAAGGAACAGCCCACTTACGCAAATCTTATCCCCGGGAATCTGGACTTTGTCCTGGGACTTTGTCCTGGGTCTTGACTTTGTCCTTGGGCTCCTTGGTGAAGGGAGGACCAATGGGAAAGCTTTCAGAGCAAGTTTGGGGGGGCTGTGAGACTGTGGATGGCAGCAACACTACAAGAGGACAGAACCCCAGGAGACAGGCTGAGGGGCTCTGTGACTACTGGGCAGTGGCATTGTCCCTGGGCTTGGTGATGTGTAAAGGGAACTGGGACAGGTCTAGGGGCAACTGAGCAGAGGATACTTAGTAATGCCACTACTTACAAGTTGTTTCCCAGGACACTTCTTTTTGAAGCCCCCAGATGCTGCATCAGCTCTGGATCCGAGTACTCGTCGCCCACCATTGTGGGGCCCACCTCCTGCAAGGTAAGCCACAGAGGCTGCTTGGCTGGCTGCCAGGTAGAGAGAGGTAGAAGGTCTCACCTTACCTTCCTCCCCTGTCTGCTGGTCCTGAGCCAGTTTCAGATAAAGGCTGGATGGGGTGGTAAGGGACTTTGAAGGCTGAGCACAAGTGGGGAGAGGGTGGAACTAGTCGATCTTACCAAGCAATGTCAGGCTTCCCTAGCCCCTCCAAGCTGGAGAATAGAGATGAAAAAACTTGTACGAGTACACAAAAACTTGTACAGAAATGTTTGTAGCAGCATTATTCATAATAACCAAAAAATGGAAACAACCTAAATGTTTTTCATGGATGAATGGATAAATAAAATGTAATATAGCCATATTTGCAAGAAAAAGGAATGTGTATTGATACATACTACAATGCAGATGAACCTTGAGATTATGTACGTGAAAGACACCAGACAAAATACCGCATATTACGACAAAGTAGATTAGTGGTTACCTGAGGCTGGGGGACTGGGGCACGGAGTGGGAGGTGGTGGCGGGAATGAGGAATGACTGCTAAGGTGATGGAAACATTTTAAAATTGATTATAGTGATAATTACACAACTCTGAATATGCTAAAAAACCATTGAATTGTACACTTAAAGTTGGTAAATTCTATGGTATGTGTATTGTATAGCAGTGAAGTTGCTATATTAAAAGAATCACCCGAAGGGCACTGAATTCCCACACCCCAGGCTTAGAGTGTTTTAGGAAGTCTCTGAAGGGGCCCAGGGGACTACATTTTAACAATGACTGGTTCTCAAACCACTGCCCTAGGGCACCAAGACCTCTCATCCTGTGGTGTGCCTGATGGATCCCTCAGGCCCTGGAGAGTGTGAAGGGGCAGAGGAGCATCCTGCTGCCCAGCTCGGGGACCTAATCATACCATTCTGAAGCTACAAGTGCATTCCTTCTTAGCCGAGGAAACTGCCTTTAGATAAAGGGGCGCGACTTGACTCCTAAATGGAGCCCTCCCCATCTCTAACCCCATGGACAGCAGTCTCTCCTTTCTTCACGAGGGGGGAGGTCTTTTCTTTCCTAAAGCCTCGGGGACAGCTGTTACTGGAAGTGCGGATGGGTGCAGCTAGTGGCTGTAGGTGGACCAGGCACTTGGCATAGATGTTTTAACTCTTAGGATGTCCTTTTCCTTTCCAAACCTCTTCTCCTCGGGTTATTTCACGGTTTCCCCCACTCTGCGGAGCAGCTCTGTGTAGGTCAGTGGGACTTGCACGTATGAGGCCAGGGCTTCCTGGGTCCCTGTCGGTAGGACGGGAGCCGCAAGCGCCGGGAGCTCGCTGGGTCGCGGGGACACGCACACCTGGGCTCCTTCACGGCGCGGGAGACGCCGGCGGGCCAGGGCTTCAGAGGAGTCGGATCACCCGCCTCCCTCCCCGCGGCCAGAGGGCGCGTGTCGCAGGCGGTTTCTGGGCTCAGCACCCGCAGGGATGCCAGCGAGGGAGACGCCAAGGTGCGGCCCTAGTCCCTGTGGTCCCGGGCCGGCCCTAAGTCCAGCTGGCGGCGGCGGTACTCACCATGCGGGTCTGGGTGCTGATGAGCACGTAGGGCATCGTGCGTGCGCTGCGGCCAGGCGGCCCCCCTGGGCTTTGGGCTCAGCGCGACCCCAGCCCCTCGGGCTCCGGGACTGCGACCCGCAGCCCTAAGTCCCGTTACTCGGGCTCTGGCTTGGGGCATCGCCAACCCCGGGGCGCCCAGCCCGTGACCACCGCCGGCCAATCAGGAGCGGGCGCCCGTGACGCGCGCAGGCACCGGAGATTCGGCGCCCGCCCCGCCCCCAGGGCAGCGCGCAGGGCCCTGCGGCGCGGCTCTCGGTTTGCGCGGCATCCACCCTCGTGGGGGATGTGTGTTTACGGGAACGCTCTGGCACCCGAGGCCTGCAGCTGGGAGCGGCCCCCGGGCTTGGCCGTGGCGCGAAGCGCGCGTCTTGGCCGTGCCCCTCTCACTGCAGCATCTCCAGTAACGGGTTCCAAAGCCCTGCTGGTCCCCGTCCCCCGTCCCCTTCCGGTGAAGCAGACCCCGCTGAAGCCTCCCAAAGTCCAGCCCACCGCTCTCAGGGATGCCACCCAAGCTTTTAGTGGATCCACACTTCCCACTCCCAAGTCGCATTCTCCAGAAACTCCTTCAGCAGGGGCAAGACAGGGCTAGGAGACTTGTGGCTACAGCTAAAATACCGTCTCCGGCGCGCGGTGCATTTCCTCCTCTCCGACTGTGATTCCTCGCATAGCGGCGAGACCCCGCATTTCTGGGGCACTGCATGGTAAAGCTGTAAGGGAACCAAGCGCTCGGCGGGACGCCAGGCCTGGGGGAAAGTGAGCCAACAGAATCTGGCTTTCAATTCAGAGAGCTTCCTGCGAAGCTGGAGACGTGGCCGCAGGCAGATCACAAGGCAACACCAAGGGCAAAACAAACAACCGTCCCCGCACCAGTCACCAATGAAGGGGCAGGCAGTGAGTTTGCTTTGGTTTGTTTAAGTGATTTTCCAAAAAAAAAAAAAAGTAAACATCAAGTATTGGCGAAGATATCTAACAACTGAAACACTACTGTTGGCATTGCAAATTGTTATGGTTGATGCGATTATCTTGCACCTTGGAAATAATTATCTGGTAAAGCTGCAGATGTGCATTCCCTAAGACCCAGCCAAACCTCTCTTACATAAACCTCAGGAAAACTCGCTGACATGCATCAGGATACATATACAAGAATATTCATAACAGCACTGTTTGTAATTAACAAAAAACTGGAAACAGTCCTATGTCCATTGAAAGTGGAGTAAGTTTTTGGTTGATTCTGTTAACGAAAGTTCTAGAAGAAGTTAAGAGTTTTATTTATATGTGATTTGCAAGTGAGAGAACGTAGACCTTGGTTTAAACCAGAGAGACATGCTCTGAGGTAAGAGGGGGAGAACAGGGTTTTTAAAAGGGTTAAGTTGCTAGCAGGTGATCATCAAAGAGACAGGTTGTTAGAGGAAGCAAGACCACAAGCTTACATCATTCTTTTTCTAATTGGTAGGGGCAACTGGACCCAGTGGTCAACAATTGGGACCTGTGATACAGAAAAATGGGTAACTGAGGATTAGCCATTTGTCAATGTCCTAGTTCTAGTCCAGGCTTATAGAGCAAAGTTTTTGGGTTACTTATCAACAGAAATCAAACAGCACAGACAGACTTCGTTCTTCAGTCAGTTTCCAAGTCCAAGAAGTAGAGTCATGCTCTGTAAGTAGCCTCAGAATTCAAACCGCAAAAATCTAAATGTTGGGCTACAGGTTATGAAATACAATTCTTATAAGTCCTGAATTCATACGATGGAAACTGTATAGCCATGAAAATGCTCAGTGAAAAAGCAAATCTTGGAATAAGATAGAACAATTCTATTTACATAAAGCTCACAAACTTATAAAACTAAATGTATTGTTTGGGGATTAAAACGTGTGGTCAAACTATAAAGAAATGTAAGGGAATGATAAATGTAAATTCAGGGAAGGGCTTCTCTTGGAGAAGAGGATGGGGACAGACGTCGAGGCATCTTAAAAGGCAAAAGTGATGTTCTTTTTCTTATACTAGGACATGGGTGCAAAGAGTTATAAATGTACTCAGTCTTTAGATATGTATTTTAAATACTTTTGTAGTCATTAAATAATTTACAGGAACAATTTAAAAAATAAGAACAACTTTTTAAAGGGTCAAGTCTTTAGAGGTTAGACTCAAAGGATAGGTAAGGCCACCATTCTAAGGATTTGACTATGTTACTTCTCTTGGAAGAGCCAGGTAGATGAAGGTGTCATGTTCTGGGCAGAGAGCAGAACAGGAATTTGGGGTCTGCTCTGCTTCTCTCTCTCAAACTGGGCTGTGGAGGGGTGGGGAGGAGACTGAAGGGCAGTGCATATCTCAGGCTGCCAGAGCTTTATTACATTTGCAAAACTGGTCTGCAGATGCAGCATGAGATAGAGAGCTTCATTCAGAATAACCCACCCCACTACTGATTGCCCCTGGCAGCCGCACACCCAGCAGATAGCATCTTTAATATCATGGGGAGGAAATGAATTCTCTTGCTTGGTCTGTCCATCTGGCCTTGCCTCTTGCCACAGTCGGTTTATCTGGTAGATCTTCCTCCCTTGTAAATAGAGAAGAAATTGTTCTTCCACAACTCAGCTTTTCATCATGAAAAGCATTGTCAAAGTGGCAGGGCCTGGATATTCATCATTCCTTCTTTACTTCCATTCAGTTTTTATGGATGGCTTCTACATTAGAGCTATGCTAGGCACAGGGGACATGGAGATGATCAGGCATGAACCCCATCCTAGAAGAGTGAACGATCCAGTGGAGGTAGACAGACTGGAAAGAAAATAGTCATTAAATCAAGTGTAATGGAGGTAACTGAGCTTCAGGAGCAAAGGAAGCTAAAAAGATTAATTCCATCAAAGTGGTGGTTTGGAAAGGTTTCCCAGAAGAAATGAATTTTTATTCCTTCCAAAATTAAGTTAATATTTTTTTATTACAAAAGAAACACATCCTTATTTCAGAAAAATGAGAAAAAATACAGAAAATGAATATTAAAAACACCTATGTTCAGTTGTTAACCTAAAAATAAAGGCCAAGTGAGGCAACAAACATTTGAAATCAAAAGAAAATTCTGGAAGCAGAAACCCAAATGAATGTTCTGATTAGGAGAAAAGGGCAAGGGATATTTATAAGAAAGGTGCATATAAGCTAACATAATGATGCTAAATCCTAAACAATGTTGTTAATTTTCAGTCCATAGTCATCAGTCCAATAGACAGAATATTTACTTATCTTTGCAAAAATGTTTTTTTGGGACACAGTTGCTTTAGGCCCAGTCCAAAGGTTAATTTACTCTGTTCAACATTCCAAAGGTTTGAAACATATGATATGCAAAACAATTCCTCTGGGATGGCAGCTCTTGCTCCATTTTAAAGTGGTTCCATTTATATTATTTTTTTACACTGCAACATTATTTACAATAGCCAAGACATGTAAGCAACCTAAGGGTCCACTGTCTTATGAATGGATAAAGATGGTACCCATATACAGTGGAGTACTACTCAGCCATAAAAAGATGAAATATTGCCATTTGTGACAACCTGGATGGATCTTGAGAGTATTATGCTGAGTGAAATCAGATGGAAAAGGATAAAAACCGTATGATTTCACTCATGTGGAATATAAAACAAAAAGTAACAAACAGAATAAAAACAAACTCATAGATTCAGAAAACAGAATGGTAATTACCAGAGTGGAAAGAGGGTGGGAGGAGGGCAAAGTAGATAAATAGGGTCAAATATATAGTAACAGAAGGAAACTAGACTTCAGGTGGGAGGACCGATGTCAAATTGTAATCTTGTACACCTGAATGTTATATAATGTTACTAACCAATGTTACCCCAATAAGTTTAATAAAAAATAAAAATTAGGAAAACACCCTTTTCTCACAACCAGAACAATTACAATTAATTCTCTAGTAAAGATTAATTTCAAGAGGTACTAATTGAAATGAATTCCTAAGAATTTTTAAGTAGGAGGTATTGGTGAAGTTCTCTTCCTTAAGCTGTGGGGTAGATACCTCATTATTTTTAAATTATTCTTTGCAACGTACATATACATAAAATGTAGTCATATGTGTAAGTTAATATATCTAATCAAAGATTTGTAGAGGACTGATCTAGATATTTTGGTTGTCATTAAACTTAATTTTAACTCTTAAGAAATGCTGACCATAAAATTGGAATCGTAGTCTATAAAATTGTTTTTAGTATCTAAATCTACAAGAAGTTGCATAAAATCATGAGTAAAATAGAATTTCATAAGAATCTGTGGGCCATGGGTGAGCCCAGAAAAACTGATGGACAAGATTAAGACGACAACCTGAAAATGGTATCTGAACCAAGGGAAGCAAACCCGAGATCAATGCAAGTTTTAAAAAATGTTATTATCAGATGTTATTATCAGATGTTAAAAAATGTTATTATCAGCGGGACAAATTTCATTTAATTCTAGAAATGGAAAACAGATTTAACCTTATCCGGTTAATGTAATAACGACCATGTAAGGTTTAAGGTTTGGGTTTTTTCTTTTTACTGGCTGGGATGTGCATCTACGAGTTTTTAAGTGTATGTGGTAAGAGCATTGAAGCCGGCCCTAGGGACCCAGGGACCCAGGGACCTCTTACGGCTAACGAAAAATGTGTCTGTTCAGATCTGCCAAAGGCACTAGCGTTTAGCAAGTGGTTTGGGTGAAAAAGCATAAACAAATTCAGCCGAAATCGAATGAAGCCTGAGTCAGGACAGTAAGGAAAGGTGGGAGAGGGTGGTGTTTCCAGGTGAAATGGGTCATTCTAGGCAGAAGCAGCAGCAGACGCGGAAGTAGGAAGACATTCTGGGACGCGCAGGTAACCTGGTGCAACCGGAGAGGAACGGAGGCTCAGGCTGCCAGCCGGTGGGATCCGCGGCCCCGGCAACCGCGCGGCAGGCCCGCCTCCCCCCTCCTTCCGGCCCTGCGCTCCTTTCCCGCCTCCGTGCTGGCCCCGCCCCTCCGCGGCGCCCGGCGCCCCGCCCGCAGCCTGTGGCGCAGCCTGGAGTCGTCATCGCACTGCGCCTCCCCCGCCGGGCGCGGGGCTGGTGGCCCTGTTTAGTGACGTCACGGCCTCTGACAGCGAGGGGCGGCGGTGGCTGCTGTCATGGTGGAGAGCAGCCGGGTGAGAGTCTGAGTTTGCCTCCCGCTAGGCCAGGGCCCCATCATAGGGCGCGGGGCGGCGGGTTTGTGGTCTGCAGCGTCGTGAGCTTGCGGGAGGCTTCGGAGACCCAGAAACTCGTCTGCCGGGTCAGGACTAGGGGGCGTGTTGGACGGGAGGCTGGTCTCCGCTGGGTGAACGCTGCGGTGCTGGGCCACTAGGACTGGCGGACACCTTAAGGTCCGGAGTGGGGTGAGGAGAGTCAGGAGCTCAGGGACTGGGCCAGGAGATATCTCTGGGGGCTCCGCATGGGGGTGGGTGGACCACGCTCACTGATCTCTCTCCCCACGCCCGCCTGCGCCCGGTGGCACACGCGGGCTGCAGGTACATCATGTCTAGAATGGGGGCCGTGGGCGGCTCCTGCTCAGGACTGGGACTGCTGCTGGGCACCGCCGCAGGCCTTGGATTCCTGTGTGCCCTTTACAGCCAGCGGTGGAAACGGACCCAGCGCCATGGTCACAGCCAGCTCCTGCCCAACTCCCTGGACTACACACAGACTTCAGAGCCCGGACGCCAGGGTAGGAACCGGCCCACTGAGGCCGCAGGCATGCTGACGGATGGGCCTGGGAGCCAGGCTGCCTTGCCTGTTGGACAGGACAACGGAGGGGGATGCCTGCGAATTTCACTTTTCTGGAAAGCTTATTGAAAAGGAAAGCAGTCTCCTTCTGTGCTCAGTCCCCTATAATCCCGAGAGTATATCGTGAAAAGGCTGTTTAGCTTTCACTTTTAGTTCTTGCCACAGTAGTGCTCTATGTGTATTAAAGGCACTTGCTTAGTGTTGGGTGGGGTGTTTAGTAAGTAGAGGAAGAGTCCAGAAGTAGGCAAAAGGAAACCTCAGTCTTGTAGGAATTAAGTCCTGAGGTTTACATATTAAATTGCACATTAGAATTTCAAGGGATCTTGGAGGCTATCTAGTCCAAGTGTTTCTATCCTCCTTATGATGAAATCAAGATTAAAAAAGATTGTGTAACTATTCCAAGGTTGTCACATCGCAAGTAAGTGGCAGATTGGGCCTGGTCACCTTGTCCTGTGGACTTGCCACAGCATGGGGCAGGGAGTGCACTTACTTCACTTACAGTGAAGCTGAATATAGTTGGAAGTCAGCCACAGCTGAAATGGGCAGTGCTTTTAGTTCTGCAAGACTTTCATATTAAATTAACTCATTTGAGTAGAGTATCTAGGGCTGGTTCAAACCTCATGTTTGTGTAACAGGAACATTCAGATCATCTCACCTCGTGTTAATTGGGAATAAGTGTTTTATCTGGTTACCAAGTACCAGGTGGTTTAGATAGTTCTAGAAGAGTTTTCAAAGAGTTATCACCTTAGATTGAAACTGTCAGCATTTTTTAACCTAGTAGTAACCTAGTGTTGTAAGTGTGCTTGTCTTTCCTTCCTTTTCCTTGTATTTTGTTTGTAATTTCTTAGCAGTGGTCTTTCTTTGGCTGAGGTTGGGAGAAATTACCTATGTTCCCAGCGGTCTGTCTTGCTCTACACACTTGAACATGGTTGAGTGTGTACTGTAATCTGGCCTAGATTGTTCTTAGATTTTCTTTAACAGATTTATGTTTGCTTGACTGTGGGTCCTGCCTTCCTGTTTTCACATTTTCCAGTATAATTGTCTTAGGTAGCTATTAGTTCACTAGCATTTACTGTGGGAATTTACCTAGATCTCAGTGCAGGGCTTGTTTTTCCAATGGGTTTGGATGGGCTTTTCCCAGTGTACTTTTCTCTCAGTAACTGTCCCTTTTCTTTTTGCCACTCTCTGATGATACTAAATGAAGTTCTTGAGAGGAGTTCAGAGTTTCCTTTGCTATTCCTTGTGAAATAAAATCAGAATTTGAGCTTAATTTTGGTTTGGCAGTGTAGTTGATATTAACTGGTATTACATTGGCACTGGTATTATATTTGGTATATAATACATAAATGTATATGCATTTGAACATTATATACAGGCATACCACGTTTTATCATGCCTTTATTGCACTCACAGATCTTGCAGTTTTTTTTTTTTCTTCAAATTGAAGGCAGGACCCTCCACCAGCAAAAGATTATGATTTACTTTACTGCAATACTTGACTCATTGCGGTGGTCTCAAACCAAATCCACATATCTCTGAGGTATACCTGTAACCAGGAAAAAGTTTTTCTTTAACAGGGCTGCTGTCCTGCCTTTGAAAAGGTACCTCACTTTTGCAAGAATTTTACATTATCTGCTGTGGTGTGCAGTACTGCCGAAGGCCCTGCTGGGGAAGGTTCTTAGAACAGAGGGCTCTTGTTTAGAGATTGGGACCTTGTTGTTTTTTCTGGATAGTTATTTGGGACTCATTACCAGGACTTAGCTGTGAACATATGCTTTCTGAGTCGTAAAGGTCTTTGTAAATTGAACTCCAAAGAGTAGCAAGTCTTTTTGAATTCTAGGTGCAACATCTTCTCCTCACTATGTTCCATGGGTGTCACTGTCTCTTGTTCTCCTTCCTTCAGTGAGGCCATTGCGGGCAGTCCCAGGTGAGGCTGGAGATGCTTCGGTGCTGCCCAGCCTTCCACGAGAAGGGCAGGAGGAGATACTGGACCGCCTGGACTTTGTGCTGACTGGTTTAGTGGCACTGCGGCGGGAGGTAGAGGAGCTGAGGAGCAGCCTGCAGGGACTTACTGGGCAGATTGTTAAGGAGATCCGGTGAGTAATGTGGCCTCCTCTCCTGCCTTGTCCCCTGCTCCCAGCTTTTGACTGCCCCTACAGCTTTTTCAGCTGTGTTCTGACCTTTGCTATCTGTCTCTAAGGAGGAATCCAGCTTTATAGCTTCTCAACTAATTGGCAAGGAAGCTGTAGGCTTGGTACCTTTATTTGCACAAATTCCTAGCTGCTTTGGGGCCCTCATGGTCTGTTGTAACAGCTGAAATGCTTTGTTCTATCTAACCTGGTCTGCCCATGCAGGGTGGATCCAGAAACCTGCCCTTGTTCTTCTGGGTGGAAAGACTCAGGATTTTCTCTGCTCTTGGCCCTTTAATGAGGAGCAGTAGTAAGACGCTCCCTCATGGTGAGGGGAAGGACAGGCTGGATGGGGCCTAATGCCACCTTCTGGAAAGATCAATGCCACCATGCTTTTCAGGTCCCACGTGGAAGAGAACCAGAGAGTGTCTCGGCGGCAAAGGTTCCCGTTTGCCCGGGAGAGGAGTGACTCCACTGGCTCCAGCTCCGTCTACTTCACGGCCACCTCGGGAGCCACATTCACAGATGTAGAGAGTGAAGGAGGGTGAGTTTTCTCTTCTGGAGGCAGCTGTGGCTCCAGCCAGGTTATGTTTTATAAAAAGTAATGTCTATCAGTGGAAAATTCACACCAAGCTGCTCTAAATAACTCTTGGAAAAAGGTAAGGGTATGAATAAATAAAATATCATACAGTCGAAATAAGAAAAGTCATCCATCTTATGTCATCCAGACGAACAGAAATTTTAACAGCGGCTATTGCTTGCATCTGTTTTTTTTTCTCTCACGTTTGTTTTTTACATAGCGTGTTTTTTATTTCTCTTTTCCTGTAACATTAGCTGGGCATTTACTTGTTATCACAGGACTTTATTTCCTTCACCGAGTGGCAGAGCCAGGTTACAGAGCTCTCTTAGCAGAGTGTGCACCCCTCTCCTTAAAAGTTCTCCTCTTCCCACAGGGCAGTCTTGCTCATGCTCCCTTGACAACTGTACAGGTGGGATGTGACTGTCCCGAGTAATTGGTGGCCCAGCAGATCTTAGCATAGGCTTTACTGTGAGACAAGGGCAGCAGGCAGGAATCTTGTGGACAGCGTCTAAACTTGGTCAGACTCAGGGCTTTTCATTTTAAACCACTAATGCCATTTTGAAATTTTGGTCCCAAGCATAGAGTCTAAATGAATATCTTTGTGGTGGTGCCTGATGCCGTCAGTAGCAGCATCTGCCCTTTGCTGCTGGCTCTAGTCATCCAGGTGGCCTACATGAGGTCTAAAGGCTGATCTCTCATTGGTGGCCTCTGTAGACCTTTATTCCTCCTTGAGAAAAAGATAGGCACAGAGAACAGCCAAGCCTTCTGTCAGGTCAGAATTGTCAATTTAGCTATAAACATGCAGAATGATTTTTGCAGCATTGTCTCTCTTTAGCTGAAACACCTTATAATGTTAACTTCCGGTTATTCTTCCTTTGTGACAGTCACTGCTTAGCACTTTAGAGGTATCTCCTCACTTAATCCTCACAGGATTCTGTGGAGTAGGTACTTCTTTTCTGCTTCTCAGAGCAGACTTGAGGCTTAGCGAGGTTCGTTGCCTTGCCTTGGATTGTACAACTGCCAAATGCAGGCTTAGCCGGGCTCATCTGCAGGAGTGTGAGGGTCTGCAGTCTGAGGTATGGCTTGGTCATCAGGGCACAGAAGGGCTTTCACAGGAAGACATGTCGCATGCAGCTCTTGGGAATTCTTTCCGTTGACTAAGAGCTGCCACAGCTCACTGCCCATAGCAATGTGTTCAGTATATCTTACTCATGAGATTTCAGCTTTGTTTTCTTGCTTGGGCCATGGTATTCTACCCCTCTCTCATTTGGTTTTCTAAGAAAATTAATAGTATTACTCTCTTTTTCCATGTCACTGCCATTGGACAACTGTGCTGGATTTTATTGCTGCTCAGGTGTCTCCTGAAACAAGTGAAGTCTCGGTAAAGAGCTTAGTCCCCCATCTGTGACTACTGATGCCTGAGTTATCTGACCTCTGTTATCTGTATTCTTGAGGGCTATCAGAAGTGGCCCTTTTCAATTTACCAAATAACTCTGGGCTGAGATATTCTTCCAGAGGACTGTTTTAGAGGGGGGGCAAAAATGAAATTAATATTTAACACATCTGGATTGAAAAGGGCAGAGTAGTTGATAGTGGGCCAAGGCTTAAGGAGCATCTCTATGCAACCCAAAGGAACAGGTCACTTGGGTGGGGAATTGACATTTGAACTTTGTAAGATGGTCCAACAGGAGAGGTCACAGCTCTGCCCTAGATCAGGATGTAAAACTCAAGACCCTAGATGATTTTAAAAAGTGATACAAATTTTTATGGGCAGTGAGAGCCAGAGTGTTTAACCAGGGAAGCTTGTGGGTGCTCACTGGGGCTCCCAAGGCCATAAGAGGCAGGACAGGCCTTCCAGCCATCTGTGATGGGAGGGAAGGAAGGGTGACTTTCCTAATTAAACTCCAGCAGGCTCAGCCCCATGACATTGTGTGGCATGTGGAAGCTAATGGGTTATGTGATGCAAGACTCTGGTTTAGCTGGGTGCCATCTAGGGCAGTGGCCAGAGTGAATAATTCTTTTTGCCATGGTCAGTGCCATGTAGGTTAAGGGAGAATTCTGAGAGACCACAAACTCTGGAATGACTTTGAACACGTGGGCATGAAGGAAGGAGCACCTCTTTGAGGGATGAAAGGATAAGAATTTTTGATGGGCTATTCTACTCCACTAAAAGCTGTATTCCCATTTTCTTAAAATAAAAATAAAAATAAAAAAAAGGTAACTTTGAGCTCCCAGGGGATCCCAGAGGCAGAATCACTGAGTGGGTCTGTGAGCTTGTTTCCTGAGCATTGTACCAGACACAGCTTTAGTCCCTTCCCTGTTAAAACTCAACTTGCTCTAAAACACCAGATCCTCCTGCAAGCCTTCCCAGGTGTCCTAGCCAGGAGAGGTTGCCTGCAACCTTCTTCTTGGGCAATTAAACAGAAGGGCCACCCCTCTCTCTCTGGTAGATTTCTCCAAGGGCTAGGTTGGTGATGTAAGAGGTGTGAGAACATGATGTGAATATAGGGATGGCAGCCTATGTGGCTCTTGAACCTGATCAATCTCTTAAGCCTCAGAAACCCATTGGAGCTGGTGTTGGTACTCAGCAAGTATTTGCCTGCCCACTGTGCCAGACAGTGGGGCTGTAGATTAGTGAGGCAGAGATCCTTGCAGTGGGGCTGAGGTGCAAAAATAGGCCTTCTCACCGTGCCGCCTTGCTAGAGCCTCCCTGCCACAGGGCTCTACCAGCTTTCACTCTGGGTGGCAGTAAGCCCCTTCCTGACTTCTTTTCCTTCACCTTTAGGACTCAAAGGGATCACAGCATTGCAGGAATTTCCTCCTGGCTCAGTTCCCTGGAGAGACTGTGCTGCTGTCTGTTCTCCAGCAGGGATAAGAGCAGGGGTCCCTCCCTGGGACATTCCTGATTTGAACTGATTGGCCAAGGCAACCTTCAAGCCAGTAGGGAATGGGGCCTTCCCTTCTTTCTAGCAATGGAAAGAGATGAGACTCAAGTTCTCCACACCAGATAACCTATTCACCCATTGAACTTTGGGCCTGGCTGGGCTGAGTAGGGGCAAGTTATTGTCCAGAGCTTAGGAACTGGTTGGGAGTTTCTTTAAACTGCCAGTGGTCTCACTTATCACCACCCAGGTTGGTTGTGAAGATGATGCCACTTTCCTTGTCCCTTAAATTTGTGAAGTTTTTACTGCAAATTGCTAGAGGGGAAATATACAAAACTTCTTAAAAAGCAAGGTGAAATTAAGGTTTTAAATACCTTACAAGTTCCTATAATAGATGTTAACTGGGGCCCCTTTGTTACATGATTCTGGAAGCTCCCTAATAAAGCAGAAGTCAGCATGGATTGGGCACCAGACATGGTTGCTCACTTGGTACCTTCTGGATGGAGCCTGCTTCCTTGTCATTTCTGGCTTTCTGGCCTACAACGTTCAGCCCGACTTTAGGTCATCTTGCATTTTGTTTGTAGGTATCTCCCTCATCTCTTTCAGTTGTTTTGTTTCAGCCACAGGGATCCTTCTCCTGTCTTTTATTCCAGGATGGAGGAAAGCTTAACCCTAAATGACCTTAAGATCTTCCCTGTGCTTCAGAACCTTCTGGCTTACAGAACCTGCTTTCCCTTCACTCAGTCTGGAGGGCTCTCTAGTGTCTGGTTCTCGCTCCTGGAAACCTTACCTTCTGCCCTGCTCAGTTTTTGCCTGATTGAATTGGCAGTTAGGAAAAACATCCCAATCAGCTGCTGGTGGAGGCTGAGATCTGAGAGAAAATTGGCTTCCTCTTTGGTGGGTACACCAAAGTTGGGGCTCCCTAGGAGACCCCTGGCTTATGCAGGCCCCAGAGATACCTTCCTAGGGATTCTGTTTGCATCTTTCTCCTCTCATACTTCAGCTACAAGTGCCCCGCCCTAGCAATTCCCAATATTCCCAACGGCTACTCCTCCTGTAGTTTAGGTTTGGTGGCTGACTTGGGAAGAGATCCCTGTTGAATTGAGAAAGAAAATGTGGATATTTGTGTCTGCCCATGGCTTCAGAGGCTAACATCCACCCATGTTGGTTCTGGCAGGTGTCTTTGGCTGATAAAGCAAAAATGATTGACAGACTCTAAGCCTGGTGAGCCATTTATCTCAGGAGATCAGCTCTACGTACATCAAGCTTTTTATCTTAAATGTTTCTACTTTATTTATAAGACTATATGCTCACTAAAGCAGTCATATGTAATATTAAGAGAAAGAAAAATAATTACTTTTAATCTTTCTATTCTGGGAGGTCAACTGGCAACATTTTGGTACACACCTTTCTAGGCTTTTTCTTTTTCTCTCTCTTTTCTGGCCTGCTTGGTGGTAGCTAAGCAGGGCATTCTCATATTGGCCTGTCACAGCGCCCCAGATTGGTCAGTCACCCTGTCCCTCCTGGATCGCTTTCCTAGCCCATAGTTCCCATAGAAATAGTTCTTACTTGGTGCTTTAGACAACAAGGCCTTGGAGAGTCCCTCTTTGTGGATGGGGGACAAACCCTAGGTCTCTAAGGCTGAACAATCCCCTCCCTTCACTCTATCATTTACATTTTTCTGCCACAGTTACACAACAGCCAATGCCGACTCTGACTATGAGCGGGACTCAGACAGGGAGAGTGAAGATGAGGAAGATGAAGTGAGCTGTGAGACTGTGAAGATGGGGAGAAAGGATTCTATGGACCTGGAGGTAGAGGTGGCTTCAGGCCCAGTACCCAGAGCCCTGGAGGCTGAAGGCTCCCCTGGCCTAGAGGATGTGCTGCCCCTCCTGCAGCAGGCGGACGAGCTGCACCAGGGCAGTGAGCAGAGCAAGCGGGAGGGCTTCCAGCTGCTGCTCAACAACAAGCTAGCGGTGAGGCTCCAGCTGCCTGTGTGTCCTCTCTCCTGACCTCTGCTGCCCCCCAGAGAATGAGGGCAAGCCACTGTGGTTACTGACCCTGCAAAGGTGACATGGGAAGGGAAATGAGGGTGAGATGGCTGGTTCTGTACCTACCCGCCAGGGTTGTACATCCTCTCCCAAGGTTTCCTCTGCCTCCTATAGAGTTCCACCTCCCACAGCAGAGGGAAATGTGGAAAGAACTGGCATGTCCTTTTCCTCTTTTCCCTTGAGGCAGAGACCAAAGTGCTTGCCCAACTTGAAGTCCCCAGCACCAGTGATAAATATGTAGGTTATTCAACCACAATTCCCTTCTCAGGTTCACTGCCAGAATTTATGCTCACCAAGGTATTAATGCCTCCAAAATTAGAATGTCCTCCCTTCTTGGGCATTTTCACTTTTTTTTTTTTTTTAACATTTTTGTCTTGTTACACCTTGGAGTTGACCCTTCCTTACAGTATAGACCAGAATGCCCTGACTCTGTAGGTAGTGCAATCTACAGGCTAATGTATGGCAGGTTAACTAATTGAACAAGGGAGGCTGTGTGGGGGTGGAGGACTGGGTATAAGGCTGGCCCAGTGTCTGTCAGCATTTCCAACACGTTAGCTTGGAAATTTAAACCAAAGCCTGCGGGGAGAAGGGGGGCCAGAGCCCCAGTTCTTTGTGGCTGAGGGTAAAGGAGCCTCATCACTCTTTTTCTACTATAGTATGGAAGTCGGCAGGACTTTCTCTGGCGCCTGGCCCGGGCCTACAGTGACATGTATGAGCTCACTGAGGAGGTGAGCGAGAAGAAGTCATATGCCCTAAATGGTAAGTGCTGACAGCTTCCTGGAGGGAAAGTGACTGTGGAGGTGGAGACAGCTCATTTGTTTGGGGCCAGAACCACCAGGATGCAGACTGGATCCCAGGGACCCCTGCTTCTTTGATGAAACATGGCCTCTGCTTCTCTGCACATTGTGGTAACACAGGTGCATGTTTTTAGGAGTATTTGTATCATATTAGCACAATTTTTTTGTTCTAACTCCCCAGAGAGTTGGCAAAACCTCCTTAATCTGAAGTTTTGTTGTTTTTGCTGTGGTTTGAGAATCTATTCTCAGTTATAGAGACTGTAGGGCTGGTGTCATAATACAAGTGGAGTATGAGTGAGCACCTGTAAGGGACAGTTTGGGAGAATACTGCTGCCTTAGAAGTCCTTGGGATCTACTTAGCATTTCTGTTGCTTAAGTCTGTGCCCTGGGGAATACAGTGTATCTGACTTATGCCAGGTTCAGGGCTTGTCCCTGTCCGGCATGAGGTCACTGAGAATCCTGGGACCTTAAAAAGTTACAGGTTTTGTGGGGAAGATGTCTTGATGTCTAGCCACACACCTCCCAAATCATGCACCATCAGTGAGTTTCCAGGTTCAGTTGTCTAAAGTGGATTCGTTTACTTTCTCACTTTTAAGTACAGACTTGCAAACATTATTGAATCTTTGATAATGCAGAATCCGACAGCACCTCCAGGTCACTGTTCTAAACAAGTGTAGAATTAGAAAGTCATATAGAAAAAACAGGCCAATTAAGTCGAATGTTTATTGATAAAGATCTTCAGAAAAATCCTGGAAATTTTAACAAAAGGTACTTAAAGCTTACTTACCATTTGCTTTTTAAAAATTTCTGCTTTCCCTCCTAAATTTCAGGTAAGGATTCTGATCAGCTTTGGGTCTGATTTTTGGTATATGCAGGAACCTTTCCTTTCTCTTTGATCATTGATCATTACTTATTAGTACTAGTAGCCAGTAAGAACCCTGAAGGTGGAAGAGCAGCCATAGCCAGTGATGGTCTGGTCTGGCTTCCCAAGCTTAGCACCCTGGACAAATCTGTTCTTGCTGGAGATCAAATGACTGTGGAGCGTACTGGAAGGCACTGCTCTGGGACACTAGCTTTTTAGGACCATCCTTGCTAAGTCTAAGGTTCTTCATTTTGTTCTATCTCTAGAAGGTAGACTACTAGGAGGCAGCCATTCTGTGAGATCTCAGGTGATATTTGTTCACCCCTATGTCTAGCCTAGCAGGAATTGGTTCTCATTCTTCCTGTTATTTTCCTAGTGATAGTGTTTTGAAAGGGGCAGAGAGAAATCCCCTAAAAGACAGTGTCCCTCACTGGTGGTGCCACATGGTCCTATTTGCAAAGGGGGATGTAAGGGTCTCATTGGCTATGTTAAAAATGTATTTGTTGCATATACATTATATCATAATTACTGAAACACTTCAGATTAGCCAGCCTACCACCTCAATACATTACTTTTGTGCCATTTTCTCCACTTTCCCTTCCAAACCCTCTCCATTTTAATCAAAGAAGTCCCATTTTTGCAGAGTGCTATTTTCTCCAGTGTGTAGGAGTGATGGCCCTCCTCTGTAGGGCTCTAGGCTCCTTGACATTCTGGGGGACCACTGTCAAGAGCATTCATGTATTTAGGCCTTGATTTCTTTTAGTCTTGGAGCCAGGAATACTTAGGTAAGACTAAATGAAAGTGATCTCTGGTCGTACCTCAGTCCATTTGGTTCTGATGAAGAGCCTAGAGCTGTGACTGTTTTTGGGTCATGAATTCTTTTTAAAATTTTATCAAAGCTGTAGACCCTCTCCTCAATAAAATGCATACGCACCTAAAATTTAATGTCACAGAGGGATTCACAGATACCCAGAAGCCTGTCCACTGACTCCAAATCAAAACTCCTCCACGGTCAAGTCTATTGGGGACAGTTTCAGATTGGCATTGGGTCCTTTTATAGTTGAAGTGCTATGAGCACATCAGGTGGGTGTTATCAAAACAAGGTGGCTGGGGCAGCTGATGAGAGGTAGGGAAGGCGAGGTGAAGCAAGTCATTCTGGAGAAGCTATCTACAGCTTTTTCATTCTGCTCAAGTTCACAGCTATTTCCAAACAAGTCCAGGTTGGGTAAGCCTTGGTGAGAGCTAGAGCAGTCATTCTTCCCGCAGCCCCTTTACAAGTGTGCTTGGGAGCGCCTGTCAACTCTGGATCAACTTTGTCCTACAGGAAAAGAAGAAGCAGAGGCTGCTCTGGAGAAGGGGGATGAGAGTGCTGAATGTCACCAATGGTAATTAACATCCTGCAGGGTCCTGGGGAGAGCCAGCATGGGTCAGAGTGGAGGGTGGACCCTTTCTTTTCTCTGTCCTGGCCTCAAAGTATTTGCCAGAGGAACCAGGAGAGGGAGCTCTGTCCTTTATTTCCATATGCCCCACCTGGCCCCTCAGCGGGGACCCAGAGAAGTTTTCTTTGGGAGGTACTTTGGGGGCGACGCAGGTGAGAGTACAAGCTATTTTTCTGTTGGGCTTGGAGAAACAAGCAGCTTTGTGAGTCACTCTAGTTACAAAACTTGTGGATTCTTGGCTCCTCAGGGAGGCTAGGACAATTTGCAGTTTCTCTCTCCAGCACAACTTCCTCTTCTTTCCCCTCGCTGCAATCCCTGGCTGGCGGTGGGCTTTGCCTCTTTGCTTGGCTTGCATGAGGAAAAGTGGATGTGAGTTCACCCCCCAGGAAGCTCAGTAGTCAGTTTATTAGCTCACAGAAACAGCCGTTTGTGGTCTCATGAGAGACAAAGTTCTACCAACTTGTGTGGATCAGGGCCAACTGGTTCCAGCACCTCAAAGTGTTCCTTTCCTAATTTCTGCCCTCAGATTGCGAGCTGAGAGGCTGTTTAATCTGTTGCTGAAACCATTTCTGCAAGGGCTCTTCTTAAAGGCCAGGGCATTGTTTCTTGGGTGTCACAGGTGCTGCTTCACTTGGGCACTCCTGGGCTGCCAAGGATGGAAACTGGCCTCATACTTTCTTAGCTCTTCTTGGGGAATAACTCTTTGGACTAAACATGGAAAAAAGCCTCTGAAAGAACCTGACAAAATGCCTCCCAGATATTTAATGCATTCATGTGAAAAAGCAACTTGGGCCTTTACATACTCATTTAATGTCAACTTTCTAGATACAAGGCTGGGGGATGGGGCAATGAGACCATTGTTTTTGAAGACATAAATTGGGAAGATGGCTGGTTTTGTTCCCCTGAGGAGGATATGACAGGGCTGAAATCAGAGGGCTTTCTTCCTCTCTTGGTTTCTCAGTTAACTTTAGAAAGTTCTAGAGTGTCTCATACCAATTTGTCTTTCCTATTAAAGTTTATGACACCTATGGCTGTACTCATTATGAGGGGAAATCTGTTGGAAATTTGGACTGAGACCCTCCCTAAATATTAAGTATAAGAGAGATTTACTGTGGAGGACCCAACTTTTTTGTACCCAGTATCTATACTTTGGAGAGCCTACCACTGTGTTTGCTAAAGACTATGAATTGGAATCACAGGTCTGTGAAAAGGGGAATTATATACAAATAGAAATATTTTCAGCTCAAGTTGAGGGTGCAAGGGTGAGAAGCAGTGCAATTAGGTCATAGGTGGGGAGCCCATTTCTTATCCCTGAGCTTGCTGCTGCTTTCCCCCTTAGGTATGCAGTGCTTTGTGGTCAGCTGGCTGAGCATGAGGGCATCCAGAGGCGCATCCAGAGTGGTTTTAGCTTCAAGGTGAGGAAAGGCTTCTCTTCTTTCCCTTATGCAGGTCTAGTACATATTCCCTTCCCCATCTTATGGGAACATCAAAGGGTGTTCCTGTAGCCTCTATGACTTGCCCCTCTTCCCTTAGCAACTCTGGTGTCTGATAGTTTATATTTACATTTTTCTCCTCAGGAGCATGTGGACAAAGCCCTTGCTCTCCAGCCAGAAAACCCCATGGCCCACTTTCTCCTTGGCAGGTGGTGCTACCAGGTGAGCTGAATTCCAAGACTTGAGATAAGGGCCCTAAGTGTCCTGAACTTAACTGCAGTGAAAACTTGGGAGCAGGGTCCTCAGCCTGGCTCAAGTGCCATTTCCTCTGAATGGTCATATTACTGGTGATTGGACCCAGCCCTGTTTGAAACTTTTTATTCACGCCTTGATCTTTTGGTGGTAGGTCGCTCACCTGAGCTGGCTAGAAAGAAAAACTGCTACAGCCTTGTCGGAAAGCCCCCTAAGTGCTACTGTACAAGATGCCCTTGAGAGCTTCTTAAAGGTATCAGGGAAGTGAGGGGTGGACAGCAGCCAAAAATGCCTAGTGACCTGTTTTTCTAAGGACATTATTGGGAGGGGTTTCTCATAGTGGGTAATCTTGTCTGCCTGTTCTATGGGAAAATCAGAACTTAGAAAAAATATAAATTCCCAGACCCACTAAATCAGTCTCCAGGTAGAGGACTGGAAATCTCTATATACTTCAGAGCCTGACTTGAATTTGGGAATACCTTACAGAAATGCCTTCCTCCCTTCTCCAGGCTGAAGAACTACAGCCAGGATTTTCCAAAGCAGGAAGGGTATACATTTCCAAGGTAAACTCACTTGCCTGTTTCAACATAGATGAAAAATATGTGTGATGATGATATTCTGGGAACTCCTTGAAAGTATACCTACTCATCCCTTTCTAGTCTCCTGGTGAGATTTTCCCCAGGTTTTCACTATTGTCTCTTCTCAGTGCTACCAAGAACTAGGAAGAAACTCTGAAGCGAGACGGTGGGTGAAGCTGGCACTGGAGCTGCCAGATGTCACTAATGAGGTAATATTTTTAAGAGCTTTGCTAACACTGGGTTCCATTCCTGAGACACCATATGACTTTTATAGGAAAAATCTTCTCTAGAGATCTGTTTCCCTCACTTTTACATGTAGGTGCTATAACAGAGCTCAGAAAGGAAGCAAAGGGCCCTTCTGATTGGGTTCTAGTGGTTTGGGAAATGTTGGCTTAAATTTTGAGTCCTAGTCTTATTTTCTTGTCTCTTTAGGATTCAGCTTTCCAGAAGGACCTGGAAGAATTGGAAGCAATTTTAGACTAATCACATTTCAATGACCTTCATGACTTGAGAAATACCACTACCTAAAAGAGACCAAAGTAGAGTCCTTGTACCCTAAGACCCAGGAAACCGAGTAAGATTATTTAAGGGAATGTACTGACTCTGACCAGTACGTGCTACCATTCCCCATTTCTTGCCTGTTGTCTACTGGTTAATTTATTCTAATTTTTAAATCTGAAATTGGGAAAGTACTTGAGGCCTGGGTTTCTATTGTTCTGTCCCTTAAGCGAATTCTTGAAAAATCAAACCTAATATGGCACCTGTCCTAGGGGTCGAGTGTGGAGAGCATTTAAGACTGACTTCCAATAGCTGCTAAGGTGAATGAACTTCAAAGGGAGATATGAACAAAACAGAACTTGTACTCTCTAATCTTTTTCACAGATTAATATTCAATACCAAAGTATATAGTCTTAGGATCACATCCTACCAGGGTAAAAGGGTCCAGGCAGTCCATGGATACTGCCTTCTTCTCACCTATCATGTGGATTCTAACTGTATGCCTCGGCTGAGGGGCTGGACCACTTGAATTCCAGAGTCTTGGCTGCTTTGGGAATGGCAGCAGGCTTATGAAACAAACTATGATCTGAGGAGTTGCCTGGAATATATTTTGGTACAAACTTAAAATAAACCAAATTTGACTAGAAATGATTATAGTCTTCTGTTATCAGCTCCTATTCTTGACACTTCCAAAATTGTTTCCTACTACAGAGGCTATTGCAGACAAGTAGAAAAAATGACACCAAATAGTTTATAATAAGCTCTTTGGGTAATGCTATTTCATGAAAATTTTAGTTACATGTAAAATATAGGCAGAGAGCTGGTTTTTAGCTTCATAAGACCTAGCCCAACTAAGCAGGTGTTCCCTGACTCTCATGTTCACTTAGAGCCAGCAGCACAAAGCCTAATACTATCTACAAGAAAAATTGAGACAAATTTCAAGAGCAAAAGCACTTAAATATTTTAAATACTACAAGACTAAGATGCTTTTATACAGGGACCATGCTTTTATTCCAGAATCTGCCACTGTGGCATTTATACCATCCCAGGTTTGTTTTGTGGTATAGAAATGAAAGAACAACCTGAGATATATTATACACCATTCTTTGAAGCTAGGGAACAGAATTTTTGAAACAAAGCTGAATCCTCTCATCTCCCTACATATAATAGGATCAACACAGGCAATCACAGAGATTTTCACTGCCTTTCCTCCCAATACTTGCTGAGAGGCCCTTGGAAATTCAAAGAGCTGGTTAAAACCCACCCTGAGTAGGAGTTTGGAGGGGAGGAGTATCTCAAATACCTGAAGTAGAATAATCCAGGCAAGTATCAGAAGAACTCTACAACATGAGACTTACAGAATAAAAATAAAGGCCACAGGAAAGCCACGGTATAGCTACCTTGTAATTCTGTATTAGGCTGAAGACAATGAGCTCAATCATCTGAATGTAGGACTTTAAAATTTTCAATTTAAAACAATAGAAACTGATTGGCCCTATCTTGAAATACTTTAGCTTGTATCAGAATAATTCCTATAAACAGCACATTCACCACAAATTACTCTATTAGCAGACCCCCACTGAATCTACTTAGAGCCTCTGAAATGCTTAAGATTCCAGAATTATCTTGAGTTGCTCTGAGCAGTAAAAACAAACAAAAGAACAAAACAAAAAAACCCCAAGTAGCTGGTGAAGGGCTGATGGCCCAACAGGTCTGCTAAGTACCCCTTAACTAAAACAAATTCTTACATAAGATAATCCAGGCAAAGAAACTTAAAAGCCTCTGACAGTTTTAACTGATAGAGCTGACAATTTTTTCAATATTATTTAGACAAAAGTCAGGTGTCCCCAGCTTTAGATCTCTTGGACATAAGATTCACAGCTGTTAGTCCCAAGTCAACCTCAAGGCACTATGTCAAAGGTATTCCATATACTGTGGCCCCTCCGAGCAAAGAATTCACAGAGAGATTAATACACTATAGAAGGAATAAACATTTCAGATCAGTTTATGACTACTGACCTGTCTCCTGTTTATACCATCAGAAAAGTTGATACAATAGCTGTATTTCCTGGAAGCTTTTTTCTAGCAATCCCAACAGGAAGAGGCCTGCAAAGAACCATAGGGAGCAGTCTTCTCCATTAGACTGCAGGACTTAGGTTTATCACAGGAAAAAGCCCAATGGTTCAGTCTTTGGCATCTCCGACTCCATCCGCATTGATGGCAAACATAGCTTCAGCTTCAGGAAGACAGGGAGAGTCGTAGATTTTGCAGATTCTGGTTTCCCCTCTTCCTTTCCTCAGGTACAGCCTGACCCAAAGACACAGATCAAAACACCAAAATTATAATTAAAAAGTTCTCATTCTATTTATGGTAGATCTAAAAAAAATTTGGATGCATATACTTCTTAGAAGGATTTTTCAGATTTTTCTCTATTCCTTAGGGTACTTCCAATCTGGAAGAATCCATTTCTGGCCTGCCCCACCCCCAGTGGATTTTCCATATTAAAACAATTATGTTCTTTTAATAATGAGGAAAAGGCATATCAATTCTTTATATTCAGTCCTCCATATCTGAAGGCTTTCCATTTCTTTATGAAAAGCAAACACTGATACTAATCAGAGCATGACAATTAGACTGAACAAGGACTCCTTCGTCTAATTACACAACAGTAGCTTAACAGAGTTTAAATGGAAATGTTATACTTTCATGTCTACTTCACGGTTAACATGACATTCTAAGATGAAGTCCTCTATCCTATCACTTTACCTGGTTGTTGAGGCATGAGCAATGATATTTCCTCCAATAGGTTTTTTAGGATCTGCAGCAAACATGGCTGCTCCATCCACTTGGGCTACCACCTGGTTGGTGATTACCACTGCCACACCAAACTGATGGAGAAAGGATAAATGTTATTTTTGTGGCCACAGATATCCCAAGGACCTTACTACTGCCATCCTTTCTCCCACAAACCAATGAATGACTAATGTCTCTATATCTAACTGATATCTTTATACCAGGCCCTAATGTCTTAGCCTCCCAGCAAGGCTCCTGGAATTCATGGCCCCTGGAAGTAGGCATTCTCTGTTCCTACCTGACAACTTACCTCATCAGCAAGTCGCAGAAGCATCCGCAGAAATCTAGCCAAGTGCATCTGCCTAGCTGAAAGTTCGCCTCGACCAGAATAGTCTGTTCTGTAGAGGGCGGTGGCACTGTCTACAATTAGCAGTGCATACCTACAAAGAACAAGGATTCTCTGAAGCCTATTTCTAGCTTATGTCAGATTCTGCTTCCTTCCTCACTATGCTAAAATTTCCTATTCATAGTTACACTTGTATGTAGATGTTTTATTAATATATTTCTACAGCATTCATGTCTAAGGTACCACATAACAAGATAAAATTTCCATCAAGTTCAGGTGGATGATGGCTTCATTTTTTAACAGTAACTTGACTTTTAACCACAAAAGCAAGAGTGTCAAAATAGGAACTAAAACTAATATCTCCCTATTTCTGATTCAAGCTAATATCAGTTTGGCTAAGCAGCTTAGATAAGATTCAGGGACAGGGCCCTGGGAGCAAATTTAGTGTCTTCTACTGAGCATCTACCTGGACTCTACCATCATGGCTGATGCTTGATAAAGTAGCTGGGTCTGGTGGTCTGTGTTGAATCCACGAGCATATGCAACATTATCTAGGACATCACTGCCAGAGAGGCCATATCTAGAAGAGAAGAGAACATTTATAGGTTGCATACAGAACTCAGGCAGATGAGAAATTCATCTCTAACAAATTACGTGGATGGGTAGGTAAGAGGTAATGTTGGGGCTAAAGAATATTAATTCCCCTTCCTATTAGGAAGTCCAGGCAAACTATATAAAGAGATGACAACAGCAGCTGCTTTGGAATAGATCTACCTAGCAGGACTTCAGGATAAATCAAGTCTATTCATTGAGGACTCCTGAATGAGAAATTTCCAAATATAAGGAAAACAATATTCTGGAAAAACCAAGGGCAACAAGATGAGACCAAAACAAAGATAATAAATCAAAGATCAATTAAACAAATTTATATAAACTTGTTATATAGGAATAAAACCTTCTAAGCAAGGACTTAAAGTGTAAGTTCAAGAGAAACAGGTATATTTCATTTCCTTTGCCTTTTTTTTTTTTTTAGGTGAGGCAACCTTTGGTTGACCTCACAGATTGTAAGGACCTTGTCAGTTTACAATCTCTTATTTTTTATTTTTCATGCCTACAGCACCTGGTCTTCCTAGGTCTCCCATCCAAGTACTAACCAGGCTCAACACTGCTTAGTTTCCGAGATCAGACGGGATCAGGCTTGTTCAGGGTGGCATGGCTGTAGACCATTTCCTTTTTCTTGCTAGTAACTAGTTAAAATAAAATATGTGACATGTATCTGGCATGGTTGAATGAATGCTACCTTACTTAATTTATTTTATACCTAAATAATGTTTTTTTTCTTTTGCATTAAAGGCAAATAAAATACCTCCTATACTTTCTCACCTTTGTACCTGCTACCTAAGTACATGAATGGTTTGAGTAAAACAGTTTTCATTCTCATCAAATTACTGTAATGGAGCCCCATTTCTTCAAAGATAGTTTGATCTATGCATATATTAAGACTCAACTAAATGCCTGCACTTTTATAAAAACTTCCCTCTACCTCTCAAATAGACGTGATTCTCCTTCTTCTGCACTTCCAGAAAATTGACTTAGGTCTTTTATAGTACTTGTAAGGAGCTACCCTGCTATTCTTTGATTAGACCACAATTCCTTGAGGGGAAAGACTAAGCCTCTCTACCTAGTACATTTTTTATACTTAGTAAATTCAGAATAAATGTTGACGAATAAAGCTTTTATCCATAATCCAAACAAAAAAGAGAACCATATACATCACTTTAACCCATATTTTTATATTGTCACCTAAAATTAGTCTAAAAGTATATAATATGTAATAGTTCAAAAGAATCTGTTTAAAAATTACAATGTGTTGTAATTCTTTGAGAAATGAAAGTTTATGATTCCATCAGTATTGAAAGAAGCAGTCTATTCTATGTGGAGACTGATCATTACAAAAACATGTAACACCTCAAACTTATTTTTCTGAAACTTAGCTTTACTAGTTTTCCTCTCATTTTTCTTTCCCAAAAGAATAGAAAAATAAAAGAATATTCTAGCACTTGAAATAATACTTCAGTAAGCTAAACCCTGATATCAGGAGATCCCACTCTACCCAACTGCATTTTCCACATCATACAATGGATTTTTCATATTAGGTATAAACAGTCCTGGCACTTTCCTGGACATTTCATCTGCTATTTGTTGCCATCAGCACAAATGAAAGTTTAGCCCTGACATTAAGTAGATTGATGATGATTAGTTAAGCCTGGGCATGAAGATAAGATGATGAAGGATAAAATTTTACCTTGGGATCCTGACTAAATAAAATAGGAATAAGGAGATAAAATTTTCCATATTTCAATCATGGCTTTAAGATTTTTTAAAAGATTCAAGGGGCCTAAGTACTGTACTACACAAGTCTTCTGGTCTTGCCTCAAGAAACATTGATATAATCTACTATCAGGGAGATTATCTTTTGCTATCAGAACATGGGTGGTTTACTAGAAAAATGAAGAGTTATCCTGGCTTTACGCTCAGCAGTGTTCACAAAGACTGTGGGGATCTCTGTGCTGCCATCCCTAGAGCAACATGGAATTTTTAATTCCCACAATTTGGAAAAGGTTGGTTGGAAATAAGCATCCTCTCTCATAGTGTTTCCAGAACTTCCTTAAAGATAACACCTGTAAAAAAAAATTCCTAGGCCTAACCCAGACTTAATGAATCACAATTTTCAAGGAAGAAGTATATTAATATGTTATATGTATATTTAACAAATACCTCAGGTGATTCTTCACATGTAAGTTTGAAAAACTCAGTTGTATTACCTCAAGGGGGTTCTGTAATTCTCTTTCATAGTACTAATAAGAACTTTCAAAACAGGTGGTGACACTATGTAGCTAGCAATTGTGGCCCTGGTTTTCAAACTTCAGCAAGCATTTGGATCACCTGGAAAGCCTGTTAACAAATTGCTGAATCCTATCCCAAAGTCTTTGTCTGATTCAGTAGATCTGGTGTGGAGTCAGAGAGTTTGCATTTCAAACAAGTTCCCAGGCGATGGTAATGCAGCTGTACTGAGGACCACATTCTGAGAACTGAGCTATAGTAACCTGAATGTGGGTTAATATTCTCCAACAGGGCATGGCAAAAATTAATCAGCGAGGTTTCTGTTGTGAAGGGAAAGTAGTCATTAACTTAAGAAGGCCTTATAACTTTCTCAGAACTATAAATTTAAATGCAATATACATAAACAGAAAATCAATTATGGTTAAAAATGATTAAAATGAATTAATGAAATTTTACATTTAAATATACTTTCCTTTTAGTTGACAAAATAGTCATAAACATAGTTCTACTTAATATTCATTAACTAATACTGAATGCCCTGTTTTAGGGCTTAAGGACAGTGAGTGATCAGAACAAAATCCTCATAGCCAGCATTTTACTATCTCATCTGTCCTGTCTGAACACCATTTATGTTACTGGGAAAAATCCCCCTTTTTTGGGCCATTTATATATTTATTTTGAAAGCTTCTTTGGAGTATAAACTATTCTTTTGCATTCAATATTATTGTATATTAGTTTCAGGTGTATAGCACACTGGTTAGACATTTATACAATTTATGAAGTTATTCCCAGATTAGTCTGTATCTACCTGGACAAAATCTTAGTGACTATACAAGAGAGAACTCTTCAACTACTAAAGTTTTTTAAGTGTACTTAAAAATTAAAAGTGTGATTTTTGTACAACACCATAAACTTTGGGAGGGAAGATACAATTTAATAGACATATCTTTAGAAATCTAAGATTAGGTTGCAAAAGAATAATTCTTTTTTCATGACAGGGATTCTGTAAGCAGAGGCAAAGAACTACAATTATTGTTCCAACCTAATTTTATACCTCAGTGGTTTACACTCCATGGCTTGGATTCCTCAAACTGTAAACTGCGAAAGAGAATTTGGTTACAATTATAAAACTAGAAAACTCCTCAACATAGCTAGGTAGGTTCTGACTTGAGCCTGACACTTCAGCATGCAATTAAATTCTATGTAATCACTAGGTTTCAGTAAAATGTGTAGGAGGGATCAAATGATCACATTTGACCCTAGACAAGGAAAAAGAAGCAAAAAATTTTTGACTTATTTGAAAGTTGTACTAGGGGGTGTAGAAACTTAAATTCTTTACCAGCTTTCTGCAGTGTAATTAATACATCATAGTATCAACCTGTTTTAAGTGTAAAATTCAATGACTTTTTAGTAAACTTGCAGAGTTGTACAACCATCATCACAATCCAATTTTAGAATGTCTCCATCACCCTAAAAAGATCTCTCAAGTCTATTTGTAGTTACTTCCATTCCTACTCCTAGCCCCAGGCAAACAATTAATCTACTGTCCCTAATTACTTTCCCCTTCTGGAAATTTCATATAAATGGAATATACTATGTGTCTAGCTTCTATCATTTAGTATGTTTTTGAGATTTATCCATGTTGTAATACATATTGACACTTCATTCCTTTTTATGGTCTAATAGTATTTTGCAGTATGGATAAATCAAATTTTGTTTATTCATTTACTAGTTGATGGACAATGGGTTGTTCCCAGTTTTTGGCGATTATAACAAAACTATAAACATACATGTAAAAGTCTCCATGTGGATGTTTTAACATCTCTTGGATACATAACCAAAGTAAAATTGATGGGTCTTATGATAAATTTATGTCTGACACATTCTTTTCCAGTGACATTTTACATTCTCACCAGCAATATATTAGGGATCCAGTTTCTCCACATCCTCCCCAACATCTGTTACTATCTCTTTTATTACAACCATCCTCATGGTGGTATCTACTGTGGTTTTAATTTGCATTTCCTCTTGATTAATGACAATAAACAACTTTTCAGTTGCTTACTGACCATTTGTATATCTTCTTTGGTGAAATATATCTTTACAAATCCTTTGCCCATTTTTTAATTGGGTTGTCATTTTACTGCCCAGTTGTAAGAATTTTTATATATTCTGGGTACTAGACCCTTGCCAGATCTTTCTGTTTTTTTTTTCTTCTAAAAGTGTTAATAATTTTAGCACTTACATGTAGGATTTTCATCTTTTAAAAAATTATAGTAAATATAAAGTTTACCATTTTAACCTTTTAAAAATATACAGTCCAGTGGAAATAAGTATATTCTTATTCTTGTGCAACCATCACCACCACAACTTTAATCATTCCAAACTGAAACTCTGTACCCATTAAACAATAACTCACTATTCTCTTCATCCCTAGCCCCTGGAAACCATCCTAATTTCTTTATGAATTTGACTACTCTAAGTACCTCACGTAAGAGGAATCATATAACATTTTTCCTTAGCATGTTTTCAAGGTTCATCCATGTGAGAATTTCCTTCATCTTGAGATTGACTATCCCATTGTATGTAAATCCGACATTTTGTTTCCAATCACCTATTGGATACTTGGATTTCCACATTTTGGCTACTGTTAATAGTGCTACTATGAACACTGATAGACAAGTATCTGTTCCAGTCTCTGCTTTCAATTCTTTTGTGTACATACCCAGAAGAGGAACTGGTGGATATTTTAATTCTGTTTAATTTTTTTGAGGAATCATCAGACTATTATCCATTTTTAGTTAATTTTTAGGTATGGCATAAGGGTCTAAATATATTTTTGCATGCAGATATCCAATTACATTAGCTGTTTATTGAAAAGACTATCATTTTCTCCATTAAATTGCCTTGGCACCTTTTTCAAAAATCAAATGACTATAAATGAGAGGGTTTATTTCTGTACTCTTGATTCTGTTCTATTGATCCATATATTTACCCTTCCTTATGCCAGTACCATACTGTTTTGATTACTGTTGCTTTACAGTAAATTTAAAAATTAGAAAGACTAAGACCCCTTCCCCTCCCCTGCCCAAGAATGTTTTGGCTATTCTGAGTCTTTGACATTCAAATTTTATAATCAGCTTGCCAATTTCTGCAAAAAAGCTTGCTGGAATTTCAACATGGATTGTGTTGAATCTATAGATCAATTTGAGGGAGAACTGTCATTTTAATAGACTGTGTTTTCCAATCTGTGAATAGAAATGTTTCTTTCTTTATACAGAGCTTTTTCAATTTCTCTCAGCAATGTTGAGTAGTTTTCAGTGTACAAGTCTTGCACTTATTAAATTACCAAGTATTATTTTCAATGCTGTGAATGTGATTGTTGCCTAATATTTGAATTGTTCATTGCTAGTATACAGAAATACTAACATTGTATGCTACCACCTTGCTGGACTAATTTAGTTCTAGTAGTATTTTTTGTGTGTATAGATTCTTTAGGATTTTCTATGTACAGGACCACGTCATTAGTGAATAAAGAGAGTTTTATGACTTCCATTCCAATCTGGATGCCTTTTATTTTCTTACCCGACTGCATTGGGTAATATCTTCGGTACAATGTGGAATGAGTGGTAAGAGTGGACACCCTTGCCTTGTTTCTGATCTTAAGGGGTAAGCATTCAGACTTTCAATATTAAGTATGATGCAAGCTGTAGGTTTTTGTAGATGCCCTTTATCAGTGCACTTGATAAATGTTCTAACCATTATTGGAAGTATAATATTGGTCCCCAACTATTATGGTTGAATTGTCTATTTCCCTATCTATGTCCATTTTTGTTTCACATATTTGGGGGCTCTGTTATTAGATGTGTATATGATTACAATAGTTATCCCTTCCTGATGAACTAATCTTTTAATTATAAAATATTCCTCTTTGTCTCTAGTAATACTTTTTTGGTGTGTCTTAAAGTCTACTTTGTCTGATATTAATGTAGCCACTTCAACTCTTATTGTTACTATTTCCATGCAAATCTTTTTCCATCCTTTTACTTGCCACCTATTTGTGTCAGCATATAGTTGGATCTTGTTTTTTTTTTAAACCCAGTCTGACAGCAACTCATGAATTTTTGGCTAAAGAAGAATGCTTTTCTTTAAGGAAGGTCATTCTTTTGAACCACACATACAATTTTGGAATAGGGAGCAATGAAACACTCTTCAGCTAGACTAACCCTGGCAATCATGACAGGGACAGGTGCAGGTATACTTCTCTCATCTAATCCAGTAACCTACCTCTCGGCCACTGCTAGCAGTCGTTCTGGCCTAAAGGTACCCTCGGTGTCAATGTACATGGCCTTTCCTTCACCTCCACCTCGGTCAATGGGAAGCTAGAGAGAGGAGAAAGAACTGTGGAAATTAACACTGTACTTCTGATATAACTAAAACCAACTTCTCCATGATGGGTTTTTAATTCCCTCCACCCCCAATAAGGCAAAGGGAAAAATCACTTTAAAGTGACAGAGGTGGGGAAGAAGGCATTCCCTTCTGAGAGAAATACAGCAAGCAGTAGATATGAGGCTCATACCATATGAGGGTAGAGTCTTACCAGAGTTGAACTGCTTAGAAATATAGTCCAAAGTAGGTGATAAAATTCTATTTCTGCATACCAACACATAACTCATTGATCCTCTCAAGAGTACAAACATTTGGAAGATCATTTACCTTAGCTTTACTAACATCCAATTAATTTTAGCATAACATTTCACTTTGTTGAGTCAAGTTCATTTCAAGAGGTTACTAAAGGAGCTTGGCAATGCCCCAGGGCATCCCTAGCAAGTTTAATGTATGAGTGAGAAAGAAGAAAAAAGCTATTTGCTCCAACAGTACATATAGATGCTAAAAAATGAACAAAAGGAGAAAAAAGAAAATAACAGAAAGAGAGAAAGAAAAGAAACACCATGAAAGCTGTCTCATGAGCTACACAAGGAAATCTGTGCTTTAAGTTACCCAATCCATGCCAGACAGCTTTGAGTTCTACAAATTTTAAGTGAATAATGCTAACGGGAAGTTTCCACCCTAGAAATCTACTCTGGAGCCATAATTCACCTTCAAATTCTGAGGAAAATCCGTTAGGATATTTTACACTAAGGGCCTGGCAGCAACAAATTTTCTTTTCCTATTTTTGAGAAGAAAACTTTATTTTCAAAAGTATAAAAGTATTACATTTGTATTAAATATTCAAACAACAAAGTAAAGTAAAAATTGAAAGCTCTCTTCATCTCTCCCATCTCCTGGAAATAATCTTCCAGGTCATTTTCTATGTATTGTCATACACTTTTTATTATATGTGGTTCTGTCTCTATATGTCCCTAAGAATATTGTTTCCTTCCCTGTAAAATGTAGATAAAACCCACCTTTTAGGATTGTTTTAAAGATGAAATAACTTATGTAAAGTGTTTAGCACAGTGATTAACATACAAAAAGAACTTTGAAGACTTATTATATTCTCTACCTCTAGAGCACTGATTTTAGCATACACTCAGTTACAAATGGCTTTGTTAACCCAGGACGAACAATGGTTATGTAATTACTTGGTAGGCTGGCAGATAAAAATTTTCAAATCATAGGAAGCCATGGAAGGAACAAAAGATGTAAGAAAAAATCTTGACAAGAGGAAAGGTTTGGAACCACTGGCCAAGAGGACAGGAAAAAGATACCTGTTTTAGGGGGAGGAAAAAACTTAATACTCAAGGGCCTAAGTCCCTAGGAATTAAGATGATGGGGTTCTCTCTTCTCTCACTTTCTGATACCTTTAGTGCTAACATGAGAGGTGTTTCTTCTCCAGCTAGGCAGACCTCCTTGGGAAAAAGGGAGGCCATAGGTGGCTAGACACAGGTAGTTAGACAGTAGAGGCATGGACAAGGTCTCAGTGTATTATGGGGCCAGTCTCAAGAAGGAAGACTACATTTCTGCACTCCAGCCCATTTTATCTCCTCTAATTTGCCCTTCCCTGTGCCACTGCAGTCATCTTGTGTTACTGGACTTGGACACCACCAAGTTAGCTATTTTAAATAACTGCTTAGTACCATAATTTAACTCTTCTTCCTATTTTATAGTGATGCAAGTTGTTTTGCACTTTCACAATTTTATAATGCCGTGGTGTAAAATTTTTGTACATTTATTCTTGACATATGCAAACATTTTGTAAGACATTTTCTGTCAAAGGGTGTGTGCATTTAAAATTGGCAATTATGTTCGACTGTCTTCTCAGAATTTTTAAATTATGTCATTACTTTGAATAATCATGACTTGTTCATTTTTATAACTTAACTGTGGCTCTCAATTTTACATAACTTCACTATTAGACAGAGATCTAATATATACTGTGCTTTACTTCATTAAATTGAGAAATCGTGAACAAATGAAAACAGATAATGTTTAGATTTAAACATTTAGATTTATACCTCTGGTGCCAGCTCTCAGGCTGGTGAAATGTAATCCTTTTTATTATTAATGAATTAGCATTTTTCTCTGAAACAGATATCAAAGATCTATAATTGTTCAATTATTTTTATAGAGGACATGTTTATTTGAGAATTTTGCTTCAGTTTACTATTGACAGGCATTATCTGACGCTTAATAAACATTTCCAGGATAGGTTTCTGTTTGTACAACTTAAGAACATCAGTGTGATCATCTGAGTTGCCTTGGTAACTACAGATATTGTGTACTGTACTCTAAATATTTATTCAAAATGAATCCCTGTCAAAACATGGGGAAAACATATTTAAAAAGGTCATGTCAAATGACCCATGTGAGGGTAATATTTTAAACAGTACTATTTCCCTTTAATGATTTTCTAATGATGCTCAGGCAATAAGCTATAGTTCCCACAGCTTACTACCACTCTTAGTCTTCTCAATGCTTCCCCTTTACTATTCTAAAAGCTCTCCAATTCCCCTTTCCTCCTTGGAATTAGTTATGATAGACTTAGGTCTACTTAATACCAGAATCCTAACTTGCCTGAGACCTATAATGACATTTTGGTCTGCAATGAAAAGATTGGTAGAGTAATTAAGGAAAGAACTGCAATTAAAATGACAAGTGAAAAAGGAAAAAAGGATGAGAAAAACAGGAGACTATCAAGTTGGGTCTCTTGTTAGATAAACTTTTATTCATAAAGAACCAGAATATTTTCTTGTCTCAAAAAATAGCATTCACCACTTCAAGACAGAAGCAGTGACTGATAAAAGACATCTGTAACATAAGAAAAATAAGGATTTCCTAGGGTGACTTGAGAAAACCAGCCTCATTACATTAGTCTCTGCAGATATATGTGTTTACTAAATGTGAACCCTAGGCAAGACACAAGACCCAGGGTCCTAACAAAACACACAAGACCCAGGGTCCTAACAAAACCCTTTTTTTATGCTACATACCATCCTTACCTATAACACTACAGTAACATAACAAACATTTTTTGATAAAGTGCTAGTTAAATACAGAACAAATTATAAAGGATAGTTCACAACTTGCTTTATAAGGGGAAAAAACAAAGAAAATTTATATTTGATGTCTGAATTTAGAAATAGATTCCAAGAACCATTATTTTGTTAAAGGAGTAAGACCTCACACTAGGATGGAAAGATACTAGGAAGCCTCCTCTATTATACTGATACATGGAGGCAGATTTCATTTCAATTGTTCTTGAACTGCTTCAAGAAGTTGTACCCATGGAAGAAGTGAGTATAATCTATATAGATTAAATGTCATTTTATTCAAAATACATAAAACTGAAATAAAGCCCTGAAAGATTGTAACAGAAGAGTTAGTCCATGGTAATGGATCAGGTTCCAGGGTACTTTGTGGGCCAGTCAGTAGTAGCATACCCTTAAAGCCAAGGAATATCTGGACTCCAAAGGGGAAAGAGAGCCCCAAAACATTGCTCAAAGTTGCAAAACAGTAAATAATTTATTCACTTTCTCTTCTCTATCCTTCTCCCTCTCTCTCTTATATCTTTCATTTTCAGAGATTCCAATGTTCTTTATATAGGAATTAGGTCTACATCTCTAAGTACTGCTGAAAATTTTACTTGGTTATCTTATCACCTCAAACCCACCATCTCTAAACTTGCACTCATCTTTCCATTAAAAAATGTCTCTCTCACCCAACCCCTTTTTAGAGTTTACCAAATTAATACACTGTTAGACTGAGGGGTATTTTTTATTGTCAATCATTAAGTGTGTTGCTCTTTACATCTTCTTCCTGCATCCTTTCAGTGTCACTATTTTCGTTTTCTAGTCCTGTTCAGCCAATGCTTATAATAACCATACATCAACTATCCTCAGCTCTTGCTTCTCCTTTCAATTCATTCAACAGATTGCTACCAGCATATATCTGAAAATTCTGTTTGTTACTCTTTAGTTGAAAATACTGATCTCCATTCTTCACAGAATCAAGTGTAAACGTCTTACACTATAGTCAAGAACTTCTAAAATATATTCCTGATGTGTCCTTCTAAGGTTTATCCCCTACAACTTTTCCAAATAAAACCTCTGGATGAGGTAAACAGGTTTATTTATTGTATTCTCAATACATTATACCTGTCTGCCCCCTACATTTCTGTCATACCACTCCCTACAGTTAAATGCTTTTTAATTTCTCTACCTGCTCAAATTTAGCATTCTTCAGGAATCTGGTCCAATCTCTTTTCTCCATAAAGTATGACATGATTACTCTAGGGTATAATCCCTCTCTCTTCCTTAAATAAACAGTTATGCTACTTCCTCTATAGCATTTATTTGATAACATATCAGGTATGCCTTAGGACATCTACTCTATCATTTCCATCCATTCAGTATTTACTGAGTGCTAAGTACTGACTTAGGCACTAGCAATACAGGAGAGAACAAGCCAGTGACAGGTTCCACTCCTATAAAGGTTTTAAGAGCATGGGCTCTGAAGTCTGGTTTGATTTTTGCATCTACTGGTACTTAAATACAATATGATCTTAGGCAATTATTTAATTCACTGTGTCTGTTTCCAAGACCATCAGTGAACTGGAACATAAGTAAAAGAAGAAGAAACTGAAGGGGTTCAGGGAAGGTTTTTTCTTGATGGAGATACTAGGCATGTTTGTATACCAATGAGGATAATCGTACACAAAGGCAAAATAGAAAACAGAAGAAATAGAGTCCTTGAGAAGGTGGCTGGAGACAGTAAACAGATCACACTAACAGAATGGGCCTTTGAGAGGAAAAAAGACATTTTTTTCTATTGCAATTCAAGATAAGAAAAGGTAGGTATAAATGTAGGTAGATTTATAAAGGTGATATGAAGAGCAGGTTAGGTCACTGGCTAAGAGTAAGGGTTGAAGAGGAGAATAAAAATTTGAGGAGAAATGATAAAGTATGAAACAGTTGTCTTACTGAGTGGGAAAAACTATGTCAAAATAGAGAAATTCAGTAGATCTGTCAAGCAGTTTGTTGAATTTAAAGTGAAGCCAGTCTTATGGTATGATTTTTCTCCAGTATGATCAGCTATTTGGCAGTAGGCATTGAGAAGACAGAGAAGGTTCATTTTATTTTATTTTATTTATCTTTTATTTTTTTACGCCTACAGCACTTGGTCTTCTAGATGGTCTCCCATCCAAGTACTAACCAGGCCCGACCCTGCTTAGCCTTCAAGATCAGATGGCATTGGGGTTGTTCAGGGTAGCATGGCTGTAGACAGATAAGGTTAATTTTAGACTGGCTTCTCTTCAGGAGAGGAATGTAAATCTGAGGGTATTTGTAAAGGAATGACTTTAAAGATGAATCATAAAATCTAGACTACTGAAGAGGGCAAGCCAAAGCCACGGGAAGTCTAGTAAATGGTAAGAAAATATTTAAAATCAATAAGCCGGCAGTTTCTACGATGTGGAGGAATTCTGCAGTAGGAGTCTACCTTTTGACTAGCCATAGGATTCTTAAGAGAAAGGACATTTTATGCCTATCAACACAGATGCTTGAAAACAGTGAAAATCAATTCAACCTTGCTGATTTGATTAGTTAGAGTCAACAAAAGCTCACCTGGCATGTAACAGCCAATGTATGACAGATCTGGGTCTTCCCAGTTCGGAATTCTCCAAACATCTCTGTGATGGATCCAGTCTCAATTCCTCCTAAAAGAGCAATAAGAAATACCTCTTAGCATAATACAAATAATTAGAAAAATAACTTGCAGCTCAGCAGAAAAATGTTTTTTTCAGAAAGGTACATTGGTATAGGAGAAAGAGCTAACACTCAAATTCAAGTGTGATTGCTGAACTCATGCTATTGCACACTCTAAAAAAAAAAGAGAACCTGAATGATTAAATATTTGGAGAAGCAACAAGAACAAAATCTAACTATGTAATAATTTAGGACAGGACAGCAACGCTTTCAAAAGTTCAAAAACATTACAGGTTTCCATAAGGTCCTGAAGATTAGTGTATGCTACACTGTTAAAATATTCAAACATGGAATGTTTTATCAATTATCAGATTTTCAACCTTATGTTAGGGTAGAAAGTTAAAATGATTTCTTTAGGCAAAGAGAACTTACACCTTGAATGCAACATTAAATGGAGATTATTTAATTGACAGATACCTTCAGTATTTTATATCAGGTCCCACACCACAGCAGTCTTATTTCTCTTATCTCTTAATCATATCTAACACATAAATTCTACCCAAATACTTTAGTTTTGTCCTATTATCTGGATGCTTTGCTAACTGCTTTTCACAACATAGGGTAAAGAATTACTACACCTTGAAGTAGTTTGTCAAGCTCTTTGGAGCCAGTTGTAATCTGTATGATCTCTGATCTCCTTTGGTGGAACTCAGTTGCAGTGGTGAAACCCATTGGAACTAATTTAGCGGCCTCAGTCTGAGAAAAACAAGAAATGTCAAATCAACATAATATGCTTTGCAAAACAAAAGTCAGGTTGATAGCGGGAAAAGACAACATCTAACAAATTTCCAGAGTGATTTCTCTTTAAGAAGTCATCAAAATTCTAGTAATTCTAGATCTAAGACTATATTAACTCTCTGGCAACTAAAGAATAAACTAATTTAGAGACTCCATAACGATTAATTTTTAAATTGCCAATTCAAGTAATATATTCATGTAGTTTATAGAAAACTTTTATAGATCCACATGTATGTATTTGGCCTGGTTCACGACAAATGTAACAGAGTACAAAGTCCAAAACATATTTAACCCAGCAATTGCACTTCTGGATATTTAACCAAAAACAAACAAACAAAAAACCCAAAACAATAATTCATAAAGATCTATGTACCCCAATATTCATGGCAGCACAATTTACAACAACCAAAATATGGAAGCAGCCTAAATGCCCATCAACAGATGATAGGAAAAAGAAATTATGGTTCATATATACAATGGAGTATTACTCAGTCATTAAAAAAAAAAATGAAATCCTACCATTAACAATGGCATGGATGGACTTAGAAGTTATTATGCTGAGTAAAATAAGAGAGAAAGATAAATACCATATGATTTCACCTATATGTGAAATCTAAGGAACAAAAAGAACAAACTAATCAAAAACAGACTCACAAATACAGTAGACAATTTGGTGATGGAGAGAGGAGAGACAGGGTTAGGAAACGAAGAGAATGGGGTGAAGGTTTAAAGAAGCACAAATAGTAATTGATAGATGGTCAAGGGGGTGGGGAGCGGAACAGGGAATACAGTTAGCATTAATATGTTGGCTAGGTGGAGTGACGGGGAGGGAGGGAGCAATTGGGGGGATTGTTTTATGAACTATATAGATGTCTAACCAATATACTGTATATTTGAAACTAATTAAAATAAATTAAAAAAATTTTTTAATCTTCATTCCCTGTCCCATCAACCACAGACTGTATCTCTTAACTTTCTACTTTGTTAAATGAGGACATATGTCCTTTGATCTCTCCACATCTACTTCCCCATCTCTGCCAGCTGTACCCATTCTTTTAAACTATTAAGGTTGAGACATTTATTTCCTACATTGTAGTTCTTGATAAGTCTTCAATGATAAGTCTTTCAGCTGATTCCAAAATTTAAAAATAAACACATTCATAAATATGTGGGAATTAAATAATACCCTCCAAAATATCCAATGAGCCAAAGAAGATGCCATACAGGAACTTAGAAAGTACTTTGAGGTAAATGAAAACGAAGATACAACATACCAAAACTTATAGGATGAAGCAAAAGCAGTGCTTAAAGGGAAATTTATAGCTGCAAACGCCTATATTAGAAAGATCTTAAGTCAATAAACTAACTTTGCACCTTAGACTACTGAAAAAAGAAGAGCAAACTAAACAAGCAGAAGAAAGAAAATAATTTAGAGTAAAAAATGAAAGAGAGAACAGAAATACAATAGGGAAAATCAGTGAAACCAGAAGTTGGTTCTTCAAAGAGATCAATACAATAATAGTAAAAAGAGATGAGAGAAGAAAATGGTGCAGAGGCTCTGTTTATCCCTGTGGTGACCAAATCAAAGTTGTGACAGAAACAGGGAGCTAATAGCAAGGAAAATCACCCTACAACTAGGGATAGAAATAAGAAATCACCCCATAATGGGAGGAGGTAGGATGGGGCAAGGATGTGAGGCTGCCCAGTACTAAGCTGCTGAGTGGGACAGAGTCATAGCAGTGGCAGACACCTCTTAAAGGGGCTACATCCATGAGCAAACTTTTGCAGTGGTGGACCTGCTTGCTCTGAGCACCAGTGCCAGGTTGGCTGCGCAGGGGGCACCAGGGACTGACAAGGAGACAATGAGTTGTCTGAGTGAGGGCTGGAGGCGAAACTGGCTTTGTACAGAAGTGCCATAGGTATCTACTGTTCCTCTGGTGAGCCCTCCCCGCTCCTAGTATGCACACTCAGTGCCACCATAGCTGAGAAGTCATTAAACTGGATAATAGAGGTCGCTCTGCCCAGGATTCCCTGAAATCCCGCCTCACCCAATTCACGGCTCCCCACAACCCATATCTAAATGTATCTTCAGTGAGTCAGGTGCCCCTTGCTGATCAGCACCTAGACTCAAACTTGTGGCCTCTGACCAGTCTCTTGAGGCAGCTATAAGCACAGCACCTGTGGATTGTTTGCTGAATCTTAACAGGTGGTCCTGGAGGGGCAAAGGCTGGGGCTAAATGTGGCCTGCAGCTGAACCCCTCTTAGGACTGTGCCACTGGACACCTACTTCACAAAGCCACACTAGTAAGGCCAGGTGACTTAGGAGCTTTGTTTAGTACACAGAAAGGCAGCCAAAATGAGAAGAAAAAGGAGAAACCATGAGAACAGAACAGAGATCCAGAAATAATGGAGTCAAGCAATCTAACACGTAGAATTCAAAACACTGCTTATAAAGATGCTCAATCAACTTACAGGAAGTGTAGATGAATTCAGTGAGAACTTTAACAAAGAGATAAAAAACATAAAAATGGAAATGGAAATTATAAAATAGAAACAGTCAGAAATAAAGAACACATTATCTGAGATGAAAAGTATATTAAATGAAATAAACAGAGTGAATAAAGAGGATTGAATGACTTATACAGAGGATGAGAAAGCCAAGGGCACTCCATGAGAATGGCAAAAAAAAAAAAAAAAGCCAAGAGTATAATAATAATTTAATAAGCCTATGGGACACTATTAAATGTAAAAATATCTTGTCATAGGGGTACCAGAAAAAAAACAAGAAGCTGAAAAGCTATCTGAAGAAATAATGATAGAAAATTTTCCTAAACTGGTGAAGGAAATAAACATAAAACCACAGGAAGCTCAGAGAGTCCCCCAAACCAAAGAGGCCCACACCAAGACACATTATAATTAAAATGCCAAAGGTCATATACCAAGAGAGACTTTTAAAAGCAGCTAGAAAAAAGTAGCTAGTTACTTCAAGGGAGCACCCATAAGGCTGGCAGCTGATTTCTCAAAAGAAATTATGAAGGACAGAAGGGCTTGACATGAAATATTCGATGTGATGAAAACCCAGGATCTACAACCAAGAATACTTTATCCAGCAAAGGTATCATTTAAAGTTGAAGGACAGATAAAGAGCTTCCCAGACAAAAATAAGCTAAGGGAATTTATCAACATCAAGTCAGTATTACAGGAAATGTTGGAAAGACTTCGTTAAGAAGAAAAAACATGAATCAAAAACAGGAATAAAGAATGGTAATAACTACATTCCTATCAACAAGCACCTCAAATGAAAAAGAATTAAGTGCTCCAACCAAAACATAGAGTGGTTGAATGGATAAGACCCCTATACATGACTACAAGAGACTCACCTCAGATTAAGACACACACAGACTAAAAGGGAATGGAAAAAGATATTGCCTTGATGGACTTAGAGGGTATTGCAGTGAATAAAATGGGTTGGACAGAGAAAGACAAATATCACATGATTTCATGTACACGTGGAATCTAAAGAACAAAATAACAACAAAAGAGGAAATAAACTCATAGATACAAAGAATATTCTGAGGGCTACTAGATGGGAGTAAGGTTTGGGGGGGACAAAAAAAAGGCAAAGGGATTAAGAGATACAAATGGAGAGTTGCAGAATAGACATGGAGAGGTAGAGTACAGCATGGGGAAAATGGAGTTGAACAATGTTGTAACAAATGTGTAAGGGGAGAAAGGAATACTAGATTTAATGGGATGATCACTTTGCGAGTTATGAGAATCTCTGATCACTAATCCATACAATTAAAACTGATATATTATTGTATGTTAACTGTAATTGAAAAAAATGAATTGTACAATGTGAATACAAGCAACTAATTGTCTATCATATTTCAATAAAGCCGGAAAAAAAAGATGACTAAAATCACCAAAATCATGAATGAAAGAGGGGATATTGCTAACAACTTCACAAAAATAAAACCATGCCAACAAATAACTTGGATGAAATATGCAAAGTTCTAGAAAGACCTGAACTATCAAAATTCACTCAAGTAGAAAAAGAATCCAAATCAAGATACTGAAAAATCAGTTGAATGTGAATCTAAATTCAGTAAAAGAAACTGCCTGACTCTGACTACAAAAAAAAAAAAAGAAAATCTGAATAAATCTATAGCAAGTAGAAATCAAACCTGTAATTTCAAAACTTTCCATAAAGAAAAAATCAATGAACAGCTGAATAGTCATTTAGTACTATTCTCTAAACTTCTCTATATATTCTTTATACTTCACTTGAAAATTTATATTATAGTTTTGTAAAATGGAATTCACTGCAATACCAGTGTGACAGAAATGCAATTTATTAAGGTTCCAATGTTAACAATCCTGTCTCTTGAAGGTTTTTACTGTTAAATTCAAATGAGTATAAAAATGTTATACTCCATCAGTTTCAAATTCATGCTTCACTTAACCTTGCTTTTATATCTAAGCCAAGTCTTTCTCTATGACTTTACGATTTCTCAAATTTCCCAACCCCTCAATTGTACTGTGTATTACGCTGAATCCTTATTTCTCCCTGAACATCTCCCTTCCTTCTCTAAACTGGACAGTCTGCTCTCTAGGCTAGCTATTGTCCTGGGTCTTCCTTCACTCAGTACTTGTGTTGGAGCCACTTTTACCTAAATTATTTTCCACCTTCATTTTGGTAAAGTATATACTCAAGTAACATCCTAAGAAAGAGTGGGTGAGAAAAATGTTCTGAGTTCTTATATTTCTGAAAATGTTTTATTCTGCCCTAATACTTAATAACATTGGTATAAATAGAATGTTAGATTTCCAATTATTTTCCCTCCAAACTTTGAAGGCATTGCTCTACTAACTTCTACCACCCAGACTTCTGATAGAAAATGTGGTATCCAATTGTTATTCCTTTACAGGCATTTTTCTCTCTGAAATCTTGCAAAATCTTCTTTATACTTGATACACTGAAATTTTACACTGGTGTGTCTGGGTATTGGCCTCTGACACTCTATGGGGTGTCTTTTGCCTCCTTTTAGCTCTGGGAAACTTTCTTGTATTATTTGAGAATTTCTTTCCCTCTTTTTTCTGTGATCTCTCATCCTATAACTTATCATTTTCAGAATAAATAAAGATTAATGAGAATTAGAAAATAAAAATACCAAAAAGAGGGGGAAAGGACCTATAAACCAATACTGAACTCTAGTCAATGTATGCTAAAATATTTAGGGGGTAATGTACTAATATCTGCAACTTTCTTTGAAAGGCATAAAAATATCCAAGATAAACTGATTGTTGGATAGAGAGGAATAGATAGGTGATAAAGCAAGTATATTAGAATGTTAACTGAAGAATCTAGGTGGTGGGTATATGAATCTTCATTGTGTAGTTCTTTTAGCTTTGCAGTAAGTTCAAACAATAACAAAATGTTGAGGGGAAAAAACTCATAGGAGATGCTTTACCTTCTTGTCACTTTAACCCCTGCATTTTCTTGTCTATGAGCTCTTAAAGGAACAGAATATAACCAAAGCGAAATTTGAAGTAAAAAAACACGCAACTGCCTAATCTGGCAGAACTTTACTTCTATTCTTATATTTAACAGAAAAAGCTTGCTTTCATCTGTACTAGGTAGTTTTAAATCTTTAGAAGTTTTTAATAACCAAGAACTATCAAACCCTTGGACACAAGACATAGAATTGCAAGCGAAAATATTACAAAAAATATCCATGCTGCCTGTCAGTGCAATCATAGTGCACTGAGAGGGCATAGCTCAACAAAAGCCAACTATAATTACCTTAAACTTTGAAAATATGGAAAAGGCCACAGGAGAACCTGGTACCTTCTGAATGAATTACCTCATTCACAGTATCCTTCTCTCTCAACTATTTGATTATATTCTGAAAATTAATTTTCTTTAGTTTCCTTTCTCCACTGTGACAATGGATATTCTTGCTAAAATCTCAATTACAGACTTTGAGGAGATGGGAGGAAATATGCACAGTACTGAATGTTCTATAACCTTTAAAAATAAATAACACAATCTTTACCCACTAAAAACTCGCAATATAAAATGTCTGAAATCAAAAAGGACAGAAAAATCAAGACATATGTCTATATCATTTTGCACACCTCATTTTACTTATTAGAGGTTTGTATTTATGTTTTCACAGAAGCAGAACACTGATTTCTAAAATTAAGTTCTGACAGGGCATAATCAAAGATCTTGTCAAGATTTGTTCAGTCACAAAAACTGATGTCCAGAAAGAAACAACAAATAGACTTTAGGGACATCTACTGGCTTATTAGGGACTCAGAACTCTTATTTCCAACTCAGTCATCATTTCAACAATCATTTATTTTTTTGAGTAATCCAATAAATGATAACTTCATACTTCCATGGATGGCAACATCTTTCCTCTAAGGGGTCAAATTAAGAATTACAATTCTTGAGCCCTGACTGAATTATTATTACAGTGGTACTAATTAAGTGGAGTAACAGCACTGCCCATGCTTAAAAATTCAAAGCTCTTAGTATAATACCCAATAAAATAGAATTTACTGGGTTGTATATATATTAATGTGTGAGATATTAAAAAAGTACACATATATCTCAGATGTTGTCCATTTGACTAAGTTGCATGGCAGAACTACAGGCACTGAAGCTATCCGATACAAAGGATGCATTCTTTTGGAAGATTCTTTAGCTTTCGGAGATTATTTTCAGAGAAAATTTCTGTGAAACTATAATAGTAATCAACATAAAATATGAAAATATCTACAGCCATGCCACCCTGAACAAGCCCGAGCCTGTCTGATATCGGAAGCTAAGTGGGGTCTGACCTGGTTAGTACTTGGATGGGAGACCACCTAGGAAGACCAGGTGCTGTAGGCAAGGAATTGTAAGCTTACAAGTCCTTGCAATCTGTGAGGTCAACCAAGGACTGACTTGACTAAAAATACACACACACACACACACACACACACACGAAAATATAATTTTATAAATAAATATTTGCTTTACACTATATAAAACTTCAAAGGTAAAGCTAATCAAACTCTATAACTATATAATACCAAAGGATAAGTGCTTAAAATAAAATGTAACCATGAGAAATTGTGAGTGCTAGAGAAATATATGAAGCATGAAAAATAGTAGCTGTTAAGATACTGGAGGGAGATGAAAAAACATCATAGTATAATAGGATGAAAATAACTGATTCTAGTCTTAGCTCTGCCATCATCTGCATGACCTTGGATAAATATCTAAACCACTGTGTCTAAATTTCCTCATGTGTAAATCAGATAATACTGGTCCTACTTATGTTTCTTAGTGTTGTCAATAAGGAGAAACGAAAATATTTATGGAACAGATGAAATTTAAAGTTAAAGTGCTATGTAAGGGATTAAGTTATTACCTCATTTCAGTTAAGCCAGTAAATTCACTTTCACTTCATTTATTAAGCCAAAAAAAAAACTAACCGCATGATTTGAAATCACATTCTCTTTATCATTAAAAAGGAACCTTGCCTGTGATTAGTTGACTAACACTGAGAGCCTAATTAATAACTTTAACATTCAAAACGGCTTTTCCACTTGACAATGAAACATGTTTATTCTAGAAAATGTAAAAACTTCAGAAAATTGAGGCAAAAATAAAAACTGTTCACATTCTTACCATTCAGAAACAACATTTTAGTGTATTTATCCCAAGTGTTGTACATTTATACATACACATATTTCTATATTATAATTATGTATGGTATCATATGGGTACTAGATTTATTGGGGTGATCACTCTGTAAAGAATATAAATGTCTAATCACGATGCTGTATACCTGAGACTAATATATTATATGTCAACTATAATTGAAAAGAAAGTATTATAAATACATACATTTAAAATCAAGCATGTGTGTATATATATATATATGTGTGTATATATACATGTATACATATGTCAATAAATATTCCTATGTCAGTATTCTTTAAAACTTTTTTGTGGCTGCAATACTAATGAGTATTTCTAAGGCATGAGATCATAATATCTGGAAAGATAAGGTACATACCACTCACAGCTGATGGGAGTGTAAACTGATAGTCAATTTGGCAGTATTTCTGTTATACACCACGATACTGCAATTCTCTAGAGAAAATCCCAATTTATGGAAGGCGATACATACAGAGATAATTAACTGGTAATGCAGTCACCCCTGGAAAGAGGAACATGATGACAAGAGGGATAGAAAGAGGAAGACAGCAACCTTTCTTTGTATAACCTTTTAAACTACTCCTGATGCCTCCCTAGTTCATATAAGCAGTACTTACCAGAATTTTATCAGCTTTGGCTTCACTAATCCCCTTAATATTTATGAGCTCCTTCTTTGGTGCATAGGCAACAGCCTCCACAGTATGAAATCCAGCTTCTTCCAATTTCTTCACATCATTGGCATTTATGCCACATTGCTGCAAATGAAGAAAATGATGAATAAATTTAAATTTTAGTTCTCTCATCTATCTAATATGGATATCTGCCCTACTGATTTCAGAGCTGTTTGGAAGAACTGTGATATTCTATCCCAAAGTTTTGAAAAGTGTGTGTTACATACAAGGTATTTATTAACAGATTATCAACCTTTCCATGATCAAAATCAGCATTTTTAAACTAGTACTATCCCATTTAAATTGAAATGGACTCACCATAAATTATTTTGGTATTAAACCAGTAACTCCCAAGCACTGGGGGAAAAACCTGTAACACTCAACTTTTTATGACTGGGACACTAAATAAACTTTGAGACCCTGGGTTCTAAAAGACCACTTTAAATCAGTATTTCCCAGTTTTCCACATCAAGCACACATAAAATTGGTATTTTTTACACTAAGCTGGGGTAAACAAATGAGGCTGCTCCAGAACTGAGGGGAGCACTATCTTAGCATATCAATACCCTTTGTGTAACACAGTGACTAGAAAGCTCTGCTCTTACAACCTACATGGAGATTACAGAAAGTTTTTGGCCAGAGACTTATATATCATTTATCAAAACAAACCACTGAAAGCCACCTGTTTCTCCCCATGTACAAAGTCAGCTTTGGTTTTATTAACCATCAAAACCATGACTTCTCTGACAGTATGAGTTGTGGGGGATGTGTCTGTATTTGGGGGTCAGGGAAGGTTTGAAAGATGGGAGAGAAGAATATCTGCCCACAGAAACTATGTCTACTATTAATATTTAAGCAATATGTATGAGTGGGTATAAGGATGCTCATGATACTGAAAGTTATGACTCTGAGTTTATCACAAACATGTTTAAGTAAACTTCTGGAATCCTGAAGCTTAGCTGGGGATAATAAGAATGTGTATAAAGAGGCAAAAGAAAGAAGGCTTTCTCTGCTTACCCTCCTACTTCATTTTGGCCTATGTCGGCTGCACTCACACTGAGGCCTCTGTACAATGGGCAGAAATAGTGCAAGGCTCCAGTTCTGGTGCTCGATGTACTTGTGCAGAGTCCTAAATTGGAGCTTGGCTGTTACACCTTAACAACTACAAACCCTTCTCCCTGGCCCCCATGACAGCTGTCTTGCTAATAACTTCAGCACAGATCTGGGTCTTCTATCTTCCCTGCAACGCTGGCCCAAGCTACTGTAATTCCCTGGACAGTAATTTCATACTTAGTACAAGAGCATCCTCCACCACTGGATCCTAGGGTTTCTTAGTTTCTGACAATCTAGCTCTAAGAAAAGTGGTAAAGTAGGAGGAACATTCTTGACAAAAGGAGATCTCTGCCCAGACATGTTTAGCAACTATCTTGTGCCTTTCCACAGAATCCTTGACAACCCTTTTAAAAACTCTAATTTGGGTCCTGACTACAGGTAGTAAACCAATGGTTTATGTTAATGTTGTGGTTTCTCCCAATAGGTAGAGAAATCTAGTCTGGCATTAAATTAGCAACTGAGCACATACCTCTAATCTTGAGATAGGTTGTGGTCCAAAGCTCTCTTCTTCCAGGGAAGTATCTGCATTTGCTTCAAGCTGCATCTGCATAGCCATTACTCAGTGCTCAATACTGAAAAATATAGATGGCCATCAGGAAGAACACTACAGAGAGTAGAGCTGTAAACTTAATTTTGCAATAAATCTCTGAAGAATTACTTGCTAGGCTTTTGGTCTAATCACTGACCCACCCATGGCAGGAAAAAGGACAAATATATCACGAACTTGCCCTTCTGCCTAGCTAGTTTTACCACGAAACCTTTAAGAATAGCCAGGGATACAGGGAGGCTTCTGGGGTGCTGACAGCACTCTATTTCCTGACCTGAGTGGTGATTACGCAGGTATATTCATTTTGTAATAATTCACGGAGCTGTGTACACTGTTGCCTGCTTTTCTACATGTATACTGCACTTCACTTTAGAGGTTTAAAACAACTGCTCCCTCCCTAGTCATCCCGTCAACCGTCTTGCGATTAGGGAATTAGAATATCTTTTTGTCAAGTGGACGCTGGCAGGTAGTCAGCAAAGCATGGCCGAGCGGAAGGAGGGCGGGCCGCAAACCCAGCTCTAACACAAAACAGCTTTAAGGTGAAGTCATCGCGCCTCTCAGGACCTCGGCTTCCCGGCCCAGCGCCAGTAAGGGCTGGAAACGAAGCCTCGGAAAGGCACCCCTCTGCGCCAACGGCGGGTCCGCTTCTGCCTGGGCCGCAGCGAGCTCCGACAGTCGGTTGGGCTCCGGCCGCCCTGCCTCCTCGGCGCGGACGGAGCGGGAGGCGGAAAGGGGCCGGCTCTGCGCCGGACACGCTCACCTGGGCCTGCGGCGCTCCCAGCGCGGACGGGCTGGGCCGCGGGGGCTCCGACCTCGCGCCTTTCCGCCCCACTCCCCTGGTGCGGCCTTCGGCACACAGCCCGGGCGAGCTCCGGCTCCCGACTGCGCGCCTCAGCGCTCAGCCTCCCGACGCGGCGCGCGCCCTGCCCGCCGCTTTCGGAAATCCCGCCAGAGCCCCGGAGGCCACGCCCGCGCCGACGTAACGCCTCCCTCCCTCCCGCCCTTCTCGGATTCGCCTTCCAGCCTGTCCCCGCGCTGCTCGCGGGCCGGAGAGCTAGGCCCAAGGAACTTGATGATCTTGCCTGGTATTAAGAACAACCCTCTTCCTTTTAACCCTAAGGACTTATTCTTCAAAATTGGAGAGTTGCCGCCTTCTCGTTACCCGATCGAGAACTACAACTCCCAAGAAGTAGTGGAGTCGGCCCGAGACTACATCTCCCAGGGTGCACCGCCCGCGGACGCCGCCGCCGTAGCTCCTCGGCTCCTCTTGGAATAGTCTGGTTCCAAAGAGCTATTTTTTTGGGGGAAAAAAAACAGTTTTGAATTCTGACTTCTTTCCAGATCTCCGTTCCAGGTTCTCAGGGCCCCAGCAGCATTTACTGTTCTTAAGGTCTATGAGATACCCTTCCCATTTTTTTCTGCTTAAAATAATTTGAGTAGTTTTCTGTTCCTTTCCCCTAAGACAAACCACTAAGAACTTTGAAATAAGACAAACTAGATTTCTCATTAACAGTTAAATTAGCAATTCATGAGAATATTTATATGTGTGTAATTGAAAAGTTTGGGATATATTCTTAATTACAACCTAAGTGACCTATCTGAAATCTCAAGGAAGCAGGCAACCTCTGATAAGACCAAAACTCACAATCAGCAGAAACCTAATCTTTTGTCTCGAGAAAAATATACATCAGCACAGTCAGCCTGAAGCATAGAAAGGGAAATCCCAAAAGGGAAACCCAGGGTCCAAGTGATCCATTTGAGTAGTGCAAGGATGATTCAACATTAGGAAGTATTTTTTTATAATTGACCATGTTAAAAGAATATGGTTAATTTCATTTTTAAAAATCAATAAAATTCAACATAAATTTCTGATTAAGGAGAAAAAAACGGTAAAAAGGAAAATATAGATATCTCAAATGAGGTGCCATCATTTGCTCACTGGTGAAGCTTAGAAACACTTCTATTAAAACCAAGGACAAAATTGTCTATTGTCATTGTTATTTACTATTGTTTAGAAAGTGCCACTGTCATAATAAAAGAATGAAATAATAAGAGATAATAAAAAATAATGAAAGATGCAAATTTTGGAAAAGATTTACAAATATGATTATATACCTGGATAGTTTAAGGGATAAAAAGACAGTGTAATTGCAAATGTAAAATCGTAGCTTTACCAAATGCTAACAATAACCAATTAGACAATGCAATAGAAAAAAGATACTATTCACAGTAGAACAAAAACCATAAATATCTAGGAATTAACTTTTAGAAATGTTCAGGACCTACATAGAGAAATATCTAAAACTATGTTCCCTGAGAAGGCTCAATATTATAAACTTGAAAATTCTCCAAAATCAGTGAGTTCCCAATAGAAATCCCAATGGGATTTGTGGCAGTCACTATTGATTGCCTACCCAACAGTCATTGCCCTTCTTTATAGCTAAGAAAACTTACTACGTGGGAGGATGCTCACTTATAAGCTTTTGAATGACTTTGTGTTCATCTGTATTCTTTTACGTATCACTTGAATTTTTAGTATTAATATATTTTGATTTTTGATAATTTTTAAACTAACAAAAATATAAAATATCTCAAAATAAACTTAACAAGAAAAATGCACAACCTATATGAAGGAAACTTTGAGATATTAAAGAAGGATACAAAAAGAAAAGCTTACTATCTATTTGTATTGGAAGGCTCAACATCTTAAAGATATCAGTTCTCCAATAGCTTTAGATTTAATATAACATGATCTCAGTAAAAAATGCCAACATTTTTTGAGAGCTGAATAAGCTAGTTCTCACCTTTATATGAAAAAAAAAAAAAAAAGAGCCAGAAAAATCCTGAAATAAAAGGGCCTCATCGACCAGACATTAAAAGATATTATGTAACTAAAATAATTAAAAAGCAGTTGTATGAAAAAGAAAGGTCAGTGGAACAGAATAGTTATCCTGGTGTCCTAGTTTCCTTTTGCTGCTGTAACAAATTACAACAAAAATGTTTATCTTACAGTTCTGGAGGTCAGAATTCTTAAATGAGTTTCACTGGGCTAAAATTAGAGTGTTGGCAGAATTGTTTTTCTTCTGGAGGTCCTAGGAGAAAATCTGTGTCTTTGCCTTCTCTGGTTTTTAGAGACATCTGAATTCTTTGGCTTGAGGCCTCTTCTTCTGTCTTCTAAGCCAACAATCACTTTGACGTCCACTTCCATCATCACATCTCCTCTGACTCTGACACCCTGCGCCTCACTCACCCTTGTGATTATAGTGGGTCTACCCAGCCAACCCAAGATAGTCTCCCCATGTCATAATCATTCAAAACATTTGCAAAATCCCGATCACCATGTAAGGGAAAAGGTAACATTCACAGGTTTCAGGAATTAGGATGTGTACATCTTTGGGAGGCTATTATGCTCAGATACATATATAAATACAAAGAGAAATTTAGTTTATTATAAAAGAGGCATTCCAGACCAGTGAGAAGAAATAGACTTTATTAAATGATGCTGGGATAACCACAGAGCCATCTGAAAAAATTAATTTGGACCTTATCTCATATTTTTTTAGAATACATTTCCAAGTGGATGAAATATATAAATGTAAAATATTACACTATAAAAGGTCTAAGAGGAATCATAGATCTTACAGTAGAGAAAATCTAAGTATGACACAAACCCCAAAGCTATAAAAGAAAAATAATACATTTGACTATACATCTTTGAAATTCTTAATGGCAAAACCCATCTTAAATAGTCAAATAAAAAAAAAAAACGGGGGGAAATTGAGCAACCTATATCACAAAGAGTTATTTCCTCTTATATTTAATGATGTCCTACAAGTCAGTGAGAAAGATAATTCAGAAAAATGGGCAAAGGTTATTAAAAGTACAGAGGAGGTGAAAATTGCTTAAAAGTATATTGAAAGACTCCCACTTCACACGTAATGAGATAAATGCAAATTAAAACCATAGTAAGATACCATCAAAAAGTTTGGAATATACTATATTAAGTTTGGGGAAGGAATCAGACATACATTGCTAGCAGGAGTGACATGCCTATTTTAGAGGGCAATTTGGTGATCTCTATTAATTAAAATTACAAATGCAACTAGCCTTTGATTCAACAATTCCATTTCTGGGAAACTATTCTGCAGATAAACTTATGCAAAACTTCGGCATTGCTTACAATAGCAAAAGGTGATAGATAACCTACATGTCTATTTGTAGATGTATGATACATACATACATCCAGTGAACTATTTAATTAAAAGAAAAAAAATATGTGTTGGAAGTTCTTTATGTACTGATCCGAACCTATCAAGATATGTAGGTAAGTGAAAAAGACAAAATGAAAGTGTATATTGATGTTTTATTTGTATAAAGAAAAGAATACACTCATACCTTCTTGAATACACATTTGCTTTTGTACCTAAGCTAGCTTTGGAAGGATGGATAAGAAACTAGTAACACTGGTTGTCTCCAATAAGGGAAAGCTGGGTGTCTGGGGCAGAATAAAAGCAAAAGTTTCTATATTCCTTTTAGTACTTTTAAAATTTTGGACCATATGAATTGTATTATCTACTCAAAAACTAAAAATAATACAGATTTAGATTTAATTAAAATAAAACAACAAAAACTTTTTATTTGGGAAAATTTGTAAATGATGGCGGATGACCAAGAGCAAGAATTTGGCATAGTCTAGGGCAGAAGAAACAAAATTTGGCATCAAAAACAGTTGCAGGAAGATATATTCCCCTATATAACAAAAGTGATTCATCAGGCTTCCCTAAAGCCTGGGTGAAATCTCTCAGAACTATACTATTTCTAGTTACTTGGCCACCAAGCAAAACTTTTTCACTTCCAAGTTTTTCATTTTGAAAAAATTCAAGTTACAGAAATGTTGAAAAAAATAGTGCAATTAAATACCTATTACCTAGATTCATCAATTGTTAACATTTTGCTGTTTGCTTTCTCTCATTTCTCTCTGTGTCTCTGACTCTCTCATACAAACATATAGTTTTAAAAAGCTATTTGAAATTAAATTGCACACATGCATTTCCTACTAAGGATATTCTCCTATATACTCATAATACCATTATCACACTCAAGGAATTTAACATTGTTAAAAGAATATTATCTAATATATAGTTTATATTCAAATTTCCAAGTATCCCAAAAATATCCTTCACAGGTTTTGTTTTTTTAAAACAGGATTCGATCAAGAATTAAGCATTACCTTTAAAAAGTCTCTTTAGTCTCCTTTAATCTAAAAGATTTCCCAGGTCTTTTTTGTGTTGTTTTGATTTCACGACATGGACATTTTTGAATAGTCCAAGCCAGTTTTCTAGAAAATGTCCCACAATATGGATTTGGTTACTTACTTCCTCACAATTAGATTTGGGTTAAACATTTAAAAAAATAAGAATACTATATAGGTGATATGTATCAAGCAATCTAATCTGTTCTTTACTAAGTTAACTTTCCTAATACTCTGATAAACTAGGAGTAGCAGCAGACATGCATTGTAAATGAACACCTTTCTACCAGTATATTTCCCCAAGTTCAGCTGAATATTTTTCCTACGATTCCTTAAGATTCAACCAGATGTGAATTTTGATTTTACATCTAATAATAAACTCAGTAAACATCCAGTTCTCCATGAAAACAGCCCAGTTGAACCTTGGGAAACATATCTCTGTATTTAAATTATACACATGTTTATATGAGATACTAGCTACTATTCATTGAGTACTTACTTTGTGTGACACTTTATATCCATAAACTCATTTAATCCTAACACTACGAGGAAGTACTACTATTGTATTCATAGGAACAGCTGAAAAACTTGATTGGACTCAATAAATAAACCATATAAACCAGATAACCTGGCACACTATCAGCTCAGACTCACAAATCATCTAGAAGCTGACAACTCTGGACACACTATCACTGGACACACTGACCAATCTGGACCCTCCAAACATCCCAGTGAATGACCCAACTAACTAACCTGGGATAGAAAGACATACTCTACATTCACCTTAACCATTTACAGAGGATGAGAATGGGAATTGTTAGAACCAGAGTCCCTGATAAGTAATCCTCTATTTATATAAAATACTGATGAGCATTTCCTTGGAAGTTCAACCAAATGTGGTTATCTTACAATCACTCTTCCTTCAATCATCTTCAGATGACATAAAACCACACTAGTTAATTATAAATGCTGATCCTGACCTTGACAAGTAAGCAGTGCCTGTTTCTGAGAATTTGTTTCTTAGTTTTCTTATTACATCCGTTTGACATAATTTTAAAATTTCCACAAGTGATGTTTAAAATGTGTTCGAAAAAAGGACACATACTAAACCTGACAAGCTCAGGGGAGGCCAGCATGACGGGCCCTAGAAAGTCAGAGATTGAAAGTTACCACATAGGATGGTCAGAACATAAAAATTTCGAACTAAAAGCAGGTCATGGCAGGTAGTCAAATCCTGGGCCTGTAGGGACAGGTCAGTCTTTACCTTAAGTAAGCCTGTTTATTGTATTTTTACATCTAAGATAATATACTGTTGGAATGTCAGAGTAAAACTTTTTCTAGACCCCTCAGGGCACAACCCACTGCACCAAGACACAGAACACAGACTCCCTTATGGTTATCTTGTACCCCACATACCATCTTTTGTGTCCAAAATGTTAACTCACCTATAACTACCAATGTAAAAGTATGTGTCCCTCTGTTTTACTTTTCATCTAATCCAAGATTTCCCTGCTTTGCATTCTCCAGCCCCCTTAATCTACCACCAATGGACCCTTCTTTATTTCTCCTTCTTTGATTCTAGTAAATACTATAAACTGCAAAACTGCCATTCTCTTGGAGCATTTTCTTAATTCGCTGAGATTTTGCTTTCCAGCAATTGTTATCAGGTTAGCTCAAATAAACTCATTAAAATTCTCTACAGGTTTGGATATTTCTTACATCGTCAGAAATTACACTTTTGAACTTAGCTGGCATGAAAGTGTTTAAAGAATCATATGTGCTTCTTAGTTTGACATAGGAACATATTTTAGACAGAATATGTGCTCTGTTTTAGAGCTGTACTGTCTATATATATATTTACCTGTGGACAACTACATGTTGCTCTCACAACATTGATTCCTGCAATAATTCCTTCCTGATAATAGGAATGCCAGTTGTGTTTACAAGAACCGATAAGAAGACTAAAATCATACAGCAAACAAAAATAAAGCATGTGATAAAACTTCAGTATCTATTCATGTTAAACCTTTTAAAAAATAGGAGTAAATAACAACTGGACAACAGGTATATCAACAGCAACAACATAAAAACTTTTTGTAAACATAACATTTAATGGTGAAACTTTAGAGCTATCCTTTGAGATGAGAATAAGACAAAGATGCCTGTCACCACCTCTAGTCAGCACTGTCTTGGAGGTTTAATCCAGCGCATTAAAGCAAGAAACAGAAACAAAGGGAATAACTATCATAAAGGCAGAAATAAAACTCAACTTTGCAAAGGGTATGATTCTGTAAATTAAAAAATTGAAAAGAAATTTCATAAACTATTAGAATTAATAAGAGTTTAGCAAGGTGGCTGTACACAAAATCAATATACAAAAATACACTGCATTTTATATACTAGGAAAATAATGACATTTAAAAAATGATCCATTTTACAACAAAATCAAAAAGTAACAATAAAGAATAAATCTAACAAACTATATATACAATCACAATTGGGAAACATAAAATTTTATTGAAAGCCTTTAAAGAAGACTAATCATAGTTATGGATTGGAGGTTCAGAATTGTATATATGCCAGTTTCCCTCAAATTGATCTATAGATTCAATGATATCACAATAAAAATCCCAACAAGTTTCCTTTTCCTGTTTGCATCTTCACTATCTGATCTTAAATGTCATGTGGAAATGCAAAAGGTTAAGACTAGCCAAGGCAATCTTAAAAAATAAAATGACAGAACTTTTTTCTCCAGATATCAAAACTTAGTCTCCCTACTTGCTCTTTCCTCTGGCTCTCCACCTACCCATTACATTAATGCTAACTGCATTCCCTATACCGTGCTCCCCATGCCAGTGACCATCTATCAACTACTAAGTTGTACTTCTTTAACTCTTTACCCCATTCTTCCAGCCCCCCAACCCTCCCTCCCTTCTGGCCATCACTTCTATATTTGTGATTCTGTTTTTGATTAGTTTGTCCTTTTTGTTTCTCAGATTCCACATATAAGTGAAATCATATGGTATTTATCTTTCTCCGTCTTATTTCACTCAGCATAATAACCTCTAGGTTCATCTATGTCATTGCAAATCAAAACTTCTCTTAAAGGTATAATGATTTAGACAGTGTTTTATTGGCTCAGCTACAGACAAGTAGTTTAATGGAAAAAAATAGAGAATTCAGAAACAGACCCATGCATATATGGATTCTTGATTTATGACAGAGGTTATCACAGATAATTTATCACTAGAAAAAGGATGACCTTTTTAATAAATGATGCTTGGACAATCGGGTATCCATTCAAAGAAAAAAGTGAACTGCTATCTGATATACATAAAAACCAATTTTAGGTATATTGAAAATCTGAATGTGAATGAGAAAATTATAGTTTTAGAAGATAGGATAAAGAATTTGGTTGTAGGAAACATTGATACGCTTTTGAAAACAATTTAGCATTATCTACTGAAGTTTAAGATTTACATATCCTTTGATTTAGCAATTTCTTTCTTTAGTATATGCTCTATATTCTAGGGCCTAGAGAATCATTTGCATCAGAAACTAGAATGTCTATTGCTGAATTGTGCATTTATGAATGATTAAAATAATATTGTTATGCATATTTTACCACATTAAAAATATCGCACAACAAAACGTTAATCTTTTTAAAGCAATTCAGTAAAAGGATAGGCTTTTCGAAAATGGTGCTAAAGCTATTAGGTCTAGTGAAAAAATGAAGCTCAACCTAAACCTCAAACCTTTTACAAAAATTATTTCAAAATGGATCATAGATTTAAATGTAAAGAATAAAACTATAGAACTTTTAGAAGAAACATAGAATATCCTCAGGAACTAGGACTAAGTGATGAGTTCTTAGACATGCCACCAAAAACACAATCCATAAAAGAAAAACTGTTAAGTTGGACTTCATCAAAATTTGAAGTTTGTTCTGCAAAGGCTATCAAGAGGATGAAACAACATGCTATAGGCTGGGAATAAACATTTGCAAACCACATATCTACCAAAAGACTTGTATGTTTAAAGAACTTACAAAAAACAGTAAAAAAAAAAAAATCCAATTAGAAAATAGGCAAAAGACATGAACAGACATTTCACCAAAGATATACAGATGTTAAATAAGCATACAAAAAGATGTTACCATTGGGAAATATAAGTTGAAACCCTAATACTATCATTATATGCTTATCAGAATGGTGAAAATAAAAAACGGTGCCAATCTAAATGCTGACGAGGATGCAGAGAAACTGGATCTCTCATGTATTGCTGGTGTGAATATAAAATGATGAGGCCACCCTGAAAAGTAGTATGGCAGTTTCTTGTAAAAACTAAATATACACTTGTCCTATGATCCAGCAAGCACTTTCTTGGGTACTTAATGACACAGGAATGTATGTTCATAAGAGACTTATATATAAATATTCATAGCCACTTTATTTGTAATAACTCAAAACTGAAAACAGCCCAATGCCCTTCAGTGGGTCAATGGTTAAACACACAATGGTACATCCATACAGTGGGAATAATCCTCCATAATAAAAAGGAAGAAACTACTTACACATATGATGACTTGGATAAATGTCAAGGTCATTATGCCAAATGAAAAAAAAAAGCCAATATCAAAAAATTACATACCTTAAATTCCATTTATATAACATACTAAAACTGATAAAATTAGAGATGAAAAACTGGCTAGTGGTTGACAGAGGATAAGGATGAAGGTATGAGTGTAACTATAAAGTGATAACAAAAGGGAATCATAACTCTCTCGTGATGGAGTTCTGTATCTTGATTGTGGTGGTAGTTACACAAATCTACCCATGGGGTAAAACTGCATAAATCTATACACGTACATGTAAATGAGTTACATGTAAAAACTAGTGCAACTAAATAAGGTCTGTAATTACCTCAATATAAGTGGAATCATACTTTTGTCCTTTTGTGACTAGCTTATTCCACTAAGCATAATATTTTTTAGGTTTATATTTAGCATGTATCAAAATTTAATCATTTTCATGGCTGAATAGTACCATCATATGCATAAACCACATTTTGTTTATTCTTATGTTGATAGACACCTGATTTGTTTCTACATTTTGGCTATTGTGAATAATGCTGCTATGAACCTTGATGCACATTTATCTTTTCAAGTCCCTGTTTTCGATTCTTTTGGATATCTACCTAGGAGTAGAATTGCTGGGTCATAAGTTCTATATTCAACATTTTGAGAAACTAAAACTGTTTTCCAATAGTGGCTACATCATTTTACATTCCCACCAGCAATACACAAGACTCCAAATTTTCCATATCCTCTCCAGTGCTTATTTTCCTTTTTTTTTTAATTATACCCAACCTAGCATATTTAAGGTGGTATCTCCTTGTGGTTTAAACTTGACTAATAATATCAAAACTCTTTTTCATGTATTTACTTGTTGGCCATTTGTATATTTTCTTTGTAGAGATGTCTATTCAAGTCCTTTGTCCATTTTAAAAATTGGGTTGTTTGTCTATTTGTTGTAAGAATTCTTTATATATTCTGGATACTAGACTCTACCAGATATATAATTTGCAAATATTTTCTCCCATTCTTTAGTTTTTTTCACCTTCTTAATAATATCCTTTGATGTACATAAGTTTCTAATTTTGAAGAAGTCTAGTTTTTGTTCCTTCTCTTTCATTATCTCTATAATTCCATTGCCATACATGTCATGATGACATGAGGATTTAGCCCTATGTTTTCTGCTGAACATTTAATAGTTTCAGCTCTTATGTTTAGGTCTTTGATCAACTTTCAGTTAATTTTTGAATATGGTATAAGGATCTAAATTTATTCTCTTATATGTAGATATCTAATTTTCCCAGCACCATTTGTTGAAAAGTGGGTTTTTGTTTTGAGGTGATGAGGCTGTTCTAAAATTGATTGTAGTAATGCATGCACATATTTGTGAATATACTAAAAACTATTCAATTGTGCACTTTAAATGGTGAATCATGATTATGTGAAATATAGTTCAATAAAACTGTTTTTTAAAAATATGAAAAAACCAAAAACACAGATGGCTAGTTCCCACTCCTGGAGTTTCTGATTCAGCAGATTTGGGAGAGGCTGATGCTACTAGTCTACAAACTATACTTTGAGAACCACTCCATTAGCTTGTAGAAATGAGTTTTTTGAGAAACTTCAAAACACTTTTCTTTTATTGTCCTTGAGAGACAGGGTAATTGTGGTTTATGTCTGGTTCTTACACTCAGGTCCTGGAATATTTTAATCTTTTTTGGTTTTCAAATAAGTGGGTGTTCTTAGAGAGAGTTTTCTTTGGCATATCTTCAAAGGTCTATTGGATACATGGTAAAAACACTCTTCGCTTCAGAAATAGACACTGCTTTAAAAATATTTCATATAATAAACTTATTTTAATAGTGCGAAAAATAATCTGCTTCCAGTCAGTGAAGGAAAACTTCCTAAAAATTTAATAAAAATAGCCAATACTTGGAACAAAATCAAATAACTAAGTAAATATCACAATTCTGTATTCCAAATCCAAGAAAGCAGAGACCATCATTACAAGCCAAATCATTCTTGGAACTGGTCATTCTAGGTTACCAAAATCCACAAAACAAAACTTCTGCTTTTTAGGCTTACAGAAAATAAATAAAACAACTCTAGTAAAAAAAGTAATTTAAGTTCAATGGGAAATAGACCATATTGGTGACTTTAAAAGTTTTTCAAGGAGTTCGTGAAAATAGAAAACATCTACATCTTAATTTTTATGGCAAATGAGTTTCATGTTGACTTTTGAAGCTTAAAAGACCATGTAATCTCTTGACTAATAACTCAGAAGTCAAAGCAAACCAAGAAGAAAGATAACATTCATGAGACCCATAGGACTTTAACCTGATCTTAAAGTACAAAGCAAAATTTTAAGGTGAATTAGTTTTAAAATGCAAATGTATTTCAGTTTAGAATAAATATAAAGTAAACAAAAATGATCATGATTAGGATTTTACTAAAGTTTGGATGAAATTTTTTTCATATTTATCTCACAGATAATATTAATTATTTAATATCAATGGATATGTTTATTTTCGTATATGAGAAGGTATGGCTCAGAAACCCATACTTATACTAAGACCATTTCTATTTCCAGAATTTGACAAAGCTCATATTTTGGGTATGATATTGTTTGAAGTATATTTATTTAATAAAAGGAGTTGAGAATAATGCTGTTAAGGTGATGGAAACTGCCTGGGCAGAAGGTTACCTCTCTATACATACATCTCTGTGTACTTATATATACATCTCCTTAATACATCACAAATACAAAATCAATATATTTATATTAAATCAATATATGTACTGGGCCAAAATGAACAAACTTTCCCTACAAAATTATACTTATTAAGAAAACACTAATAGATACATAATAAAAGGAGGCAAGGCCCCCAAGAAAAGAAGGCAGCCAATCCGATAGTTGAGTGCTATTACTTTCTCTTAATAACATTTCTGGAATGGGGAAAAAAGAGGATGAGTAGTTTGCTGACAGACATGTCTGTATTCCAGAAATATCTGCTAGGCAGAATCCGGGCAACCTGAATATCATAACTCTATGTATGGGGAAATGGCTTATGTTTTTGTCAGTGGTGGTACCACCTCTCATACTTGAGTTACTCCTTAGGGCTTGTACTAAAGCAGAGAGCACCACTTTAGTTAAGAGAAAATTTCCCTCAGTGTTCTACTAAACTTTTAGGAGAAAGATGAGCAAGTTGATAGCAGGCTATTTGAGGCCTTTCATTATTCCTGACTGTAGAGATTAAAAAACTAACCCTACAAATTAACTATAACATCATAAGAAGGTATTTTACTAGGCTTCTTTCTAGGAACTAAAGACAAAGATTAAATAGCAGTGGAGACTCTGACATAACATCATTATTATGTGTACTGTGCTTGGTTTTACAGCTGTGGTCCATGAGTCCACTGGTTGAAATGGCAGCCCTGAAGCAGATCTTGATAAATTTGCTTGACTACATTTTTTAGGTAGTTGTCCTCCAGTGGCACTTTAGATAGAAGGGCAGCAATTTCATCGTGGCTGAAAAGAACAAAAGATTATTTTTCCTGGAAACTCACACTTATCTGTATTTAACTGGAATTCATGTTTTTGTATAAAGTCTCTGAGTCACTCAGGGAGCACACATGAGCATTTCTAGAAATTAAATTAGTCTATCCCGTTTGAATTGATATTCTGAAAACAAGGCCTAAGAACCAATTCTGTATGTGATTGTAAGGTATCTTGACCTGTTTTCTCTGGCTATAAACATATGAACTGTTGGTGTTTGTTGTTGGATTTGAGATGGGCACATTCTAAACTCTGCTATCTTACAATCTGTTAGTAGTCTAAAAAGTCACAAAATATATAGTAGGAATGAAATATTTTTAGGTCTGGTTCCACAGACTAATTGACAAAAGCATTATGACCGCACAGTTTTTAAACTATTATTGTTTTCAAGGCCATAAAAGTTGTTCATATATGATCTGGGCTAAACTTATACAGGAGTTTTTCCTTCTTGATTCTTGTTTTAGTTAAGAGTGTTCAAAAAGTGGTGCAAGTATAAAAGAACAGACCAATGGTCTCCAGTATCCCCTGGAGATAGTAATGAAGGTCACTGACTTTAAAAGAACAAATTCTTCAAAATGAAGTCAGAAACAAATAACATTTGGCTTTCACTATTGTCCATTCGTTTGCTGACCACTTTAAAAGATCTTTCTTCCTTTCTTCCTTCCCCCCTTCTCCCTCCTTCCTTTCTTTTCTCCTCCTCTCCCCTCCCTTCCCCTCTCCCTTTCCTCTCTCCCTCCCTCCCTTCTTTCTTTCTTTTTTGGCAAGGCAACATTTGATTGACTTCACAGATTGCAAAGAACTTGTCAGCTTACAATCTCTTATTTTTTAAAATTTTTACACCTACAGCACCTGGTCTTCCTAGGTGGTCTCCCATCCAAGTACTAACCAGGCCTGACCCTGCTTAGCTTCTGAGATCAGAAGGGATTGGGCTTGTTCAGGGTAGCATGGCCATAGACTGGTATCTTTCAAATGACATAACAAAAGTAAAAAAGTTGTTAGAAGCCCTATCCTGTGGGCCCTTCACTCACCCAATGTTTCCAAGGTGGTTTTGAATTGAGAAAGGTAATGGAACAGATGGATAATGGACTGAGAGAGACAAAGTTATCTCAAACTTTGCAAATGCTGCAGAGCTGGAGAATAAAAGCCTCAATCTGTAAAAAAACAAGATCCTCGATTAAAAATATAAAACAAAAATAGAATGAAACACAAATGTATTTCCTTTTACACTGGCATGTAAAATTTAGGTATACATTATTTCTTGTCCTTATCAAATGGACAGAGGGTAAAACGTCTGGAACAAAATATTATTATGTTTGTTTTTTTGTAACCAGTCATAAAACCCATAAATAAAATAAATTATTTTAATACATTTTCAACTGATTACTTACTGTTATGTTCGAACCGTGTCTCTTCAAAATTCTCCTGTGGAAGCCCTAATCCCGAGGACCTCAGAATGTGGCCTTATTTGGAAATAGGGTCCTTGCAGATTTAGTTAGTTACAACAAGTTCCTACGGGAATATGGTGGGGCCCTAATCCAAAATGATTGGTGTCCTTATAAAATGGGGACATTTGGACACAAACATACAAACAGAAAAAACATCATATGAAGATAAAAACAGATATTGAGGTTATATGTTTACAAGCCAAGGAATGCCAAAGATTGCCAGCAAATGACCAGAAGTTAGGAAAGAGGCATGCAACAGATTCTCTTTCACAGCCACCAGCTCTACTGATACTTTGCTCTCAGACTTCTAGCCTCCAGAACTGTGAGACATTAATTTGTTGTTTAAGCCACCCATTTTGTAGTACACTCTGTTATGGCAGCCCTAGGGAACTAATATACTTACTCAGTATTATTCACATCTATGTTCATTAGGTTATAATTTGGTCCCCATCTATTTAAAAACTCAATCTCCTCTCCAAGGAGTCTGCAATGGCTTATTACCAGTGAGATTTCTTGAAGCATCTGGGAAAAATAAAAGAATAAGAAATTGTAAAAACATTTCAGTGTTTAGTGCCTCTTTTATAAAGAGCCCTCCAAAGTTAAACAATTTAACATATTTATCATTTTAGGATTCACTATTATACATATAAGATTTCAGTTCTGCCCTTTGAGATAGATAGCATAATTTTCCTTTATATACTTCAATCAGAATTTACCTTGGGTACCTGGTGCTGTGTTGTGCATTTCTTCTTCCAGGACTCCTGCTCCTTAATGTACTGGAAAATAAGCTTATGAACTAAAAGGGAGGAAGGAGGAGCTTTATCCTCTGAGGAAGAGAAAAAAAAAACAAGAGCACGGTTTTACTTATTATTCAAATGTGTGTGTGTGTGTGTGTATGTGTGTGTGTGTACACACACACTAGAAATACTACATAACTAGAAATACCTCCAAACTGTCTACTGCCATGCCACACTAAATGTGCCTGAACTCGCCTGATCTCAGAAGCTAAGCGGGGTTGGGCCTAGTTAGTACTTGGATGGGAGACCACCTAGGAAGACCAGGTGCTATACGCATTGGGAAAAAAAAAGAAATACCTCCAAACCACTAGGTGTCTAAATAGCCTCTCCATTTTATTTTCAAACACATAAATCAACATATATGGTGAACGTAAGACATTTTTATGAAAACTCAAGGCTTTATCACATACAGAACAGAACTTGATTAACAGTATGGGTTTAACCAGAATTTAAATCCTGGCTTTCCCTATTACCTGAGTGATCCTAAGCACCATACTTAATATTTTTGAGTTGTAGGTTCCTAATTTGTAAAATGGGGAATAGTACCTACCTCATAGTGTTGATGTTAAATAATACACATGCCTGATACAGAATAAGTACTCATATTTTTTAAATTATGGAAACAGCTATTATTATTAATAATTTCTCAAAATCTAATAATAATAATAAATCATTTCTTTTAAAACCAATATTTGGAACATTATCTAAATAGTTTTATGTTTAATACGCATTTGCAAGGACAAATTATTATTATCATCGTTTATATTTAATTTAGTATGTGAAAGTTCTCAAAAAAAAAAATTTAGTGGCTTAAATGTTTTGAACTTACCATCTAACAGAGATTGAAATTTCAGGTCAACAATCTTCCTATAAGGCTTGTTCAGAAAAGGGAGACCAACTAGGAAGAACCAGAATAAGAACAGTATTTACTTTTATTATCTGATTTTAAGCCACATACAACTCAGTATCTTAGAGTTCTGTTCTTTCTGGGTAATGGGGTTTTTTCATAGGTAGCTGAAGGTTCACCTTTGAAACATTTTATTCTATGTAGTAAAGGCCTTTGAAGGAAATTTAAAGAGTAAGTACATTTACAGTTAAGGGTCCTTTAACCCTTAACTTCTGTGCAAAGATAATATTAATTTCAGGAACCATATAAAGAAAAGGTTATGACCTCCCTCACTTATTCTCTTGGATGAATACAGTAAAAATGACTTATGTTTTTAGCATTACATTAATGAGTTTAAGGTAGCCAGGATAGCTCCTTGTTCCTCCAGACTCTAGCATTATGTCCTGTCCTCAAATTCTGATTCTTTTCACTTTTCAACAGTGATACAAACAGACATGATCCATATACACTCCCAAGAAGCTTATAGCTCAGAGGAACACAGAAATAATTGCACTAATGAATATACCAAGAACTACAAACTGTGATGAACACTATTAAGGAAAACTGCAGGAAGCAATGAAAACATACAACAGGATGGCAAGTAGCAGAGGGAATAGGTAAAATTAGAGTCAGGGAAAACTTTCCTGAGAAAGTGATAAGTGAGCTGGGCTGTTAAGGAAATCAGTAGAAATTTATTTAGTGAAGACACAGTGCTATGATCTGAATATTTGTGTCTCCTCCAAATTCATATGTTGAAATACGAATGTTCAATGTGATGGTATTACAAAGTGGGATCTTTGGGAGGTGCTCAGGTCATGATGGTAATAGACTTCTTATAAACGAGACTCCAGCGGGCAAGCCTGGCCTTCTGTCACATGAGGATATAATGAGAAGCCTGCAACCCAAAAGAGGGCCTTCACCTAACCATGCTGGCTTCCTGATCTCAAACTTCAATCTCCAGAACTGTGACAAATAAATTTCTGTTGCTACAGGCTACCAGTTTACGGCATTTTTATTATAGTCTGAATGGACCAAGACAGGGAACGAGTTTCCTGGTGTAAGAAACATCAGTATGGATGGTTGTGAGGTAAGACGGAATATGACTGAGAATGAAAGACCATGATTTTTAAGAAAATAAAAGAAAGCTACTGTGGCTGACATGCAGAGAACAGTATAAGATGAGGCAGGAAAAGAGGGAAAATGCAATCGCACAGGGCTTTAAAGGGTATATTAAATATTTTGATCATTAGTCTAATAGCAGTAGTAGGGGCATGATCAGATTTTCAACAATCATTATAGCTACAGGAAGGAGAATGAATTGGAGAGGAAAAAGAGAAGATCCAGAAAGCCTAGTTGGAATGTTATTGTAGTCATTTAGGTTACAGATGACTATTGATTTCAGAAGAGGACAAGAAAAGTGGATGAACATTAAAATCAGTAAGTCTTGTTGATGATTTCGATATGCCTGGTAAGGGAGAAAGAGTTTTACAGTGATTCCTAACTTTTAATTTTGGACCTGGATGGAAGTTGATAGTATTCATTGAGAATGGAAACTTTTAAGGAGAATCATGTTTGGAGGCTGGGCGATTGTAAAGATCCTAGGTTCCAATTTGGCCACATTTACCCATAGTTGGCTATAATGAAGCTAACTGTTTCAAAGAAAAGACTTAAAGATACTGAGAGGAGACTCCAACAAAATAGCTAGGATTCTCTCCAGTTACCATATAGTGGTATCTACTGACTTTGATAAAGCCCACCACCAATACACGCAAAACTTCCAATGAATGTTTTAGGTTAACTGAAGTACAAAAAAGCAGTCAAGAGTTACCAGCCATTAGAGTAAATCCTCTGTCACAAACAACAGATAGAAAAAAGGCAGTCAGAGTATATAGATGTGAACAGCACGTTGATCCACTATTTGGACAGGCAAAATTTCTATTGTCTAATGTAATTTAATAAAGGCCAACTTTCAACTAACTGAATTTTTTACTCTATCTAGTAAAATAAAAATAAAATTCTATTCCCACTAATTAGTGATTGCCTGTTCTAAGATTTTCAGTAGTGCTTTCATTATGTCACGTTATTATTGTATTAAAATAAAGAGTTTAGTTTAGCCATATATTTTTCTATAGAAGAATTATCTTACTTTTGCTACTTACCCATTGGTTCGCCAAAGGTGATAGTGAGTTCTATTGTGTCATAAAGAAAGGTGAATACAGCTTGATCATCACTCCATTCAATGACATCCCACTCAGACAAGCTAGAGAGAGATAAACAAGAACCCCCCCCCAAAAAAACACTTTTTTGAGATAAGAGGAGAGAGTTAACTTTGGATACCACCCAAAACAGTACCAGCAGTGGCTGCTAAGAGTTTTTTTTACTGGATTGGGAGACAACATTTTAATTCAAATGTTGTGAATGTACAAACTTACATTTTTGAAAGAAAAAAAGAATTTACTCAACCTTGAGTTGTACACAGAGAAAAACCAAGTCTAGGCAATATAAATTGTTAAATACTTTAAAATTATAATTCCATAGCTTTCCCACCTTGTATACTTTCAACTTAGTGTTAAGGACATTGACTCTTTCCTGCTAAAAACAGTGATACATACTATAGACATGTGTTAACTGCTCTAGTAGGTTTAGATAACCACAGAGGTACAGGATGAAACACAGACTAATAACACCTGCTTTTCCTTACCTTGACTTATCCAGTAGCTCTTCAGTTCTATTTGTTTGTTTTTGCACAAAATCTATTTGAGCGAGGATTTGTTCTTTCTGTACCTTTAGTTCAAAGAGATTTCTGCAAATCAAACGAGGTATTCACAGAAAGATAAGTCTGTTGTTAGAGAATTCAGACTCTATTAAAATAGAAGATTTATGACAAGAAGTCACATGCTAGACAGCACATCAATAAAGTGAATGGCATCCATTTTTGCATTTCAGTTTTTTAATTATTTTTTTATGAGCATTAATCTAGAAGTGCAGTCAATTAGGAATGGCCTAAATCAACGGCTCTCAAATTAGGATCCATAAAGATATGCTTGGGGGTTCATATGTTCTCTAAGATTTTTATTAAAATTTACATTTTCATTTTGATGATAAAAATATAAGCATAATGCAGATCATGAGAATACTCACCTTAAAAGTGAGACATGCCATAATTTTGGTATCTGCCTCTGGTTTTAATTTATTAGATCTAAATAAAACTATGCTTTGTTAGTCATTTTGCTAACATCAATTTAATTTCAGCCGAACACTGTCACCTGCCAAATTAATGTTGTCAATTGAAATTTTACTGGCTTTGTCATTATTATTTCTTTTAGTCTTATCAAGTTAACGAAGACTCCGTGAGTATACCCCATTTTATACTTACTTATTCTTACTAAGGTATAACATAAAAGTACAATATAGTACAATATAAGAATAGTTTAGTGCTAGGTTTATTTTCTTTAAAAGGATCCTGATGTTATTCAAGCTTGAGAAATACTACCTTGAGTTAATGCCCTGAAAACAACAGTGCATAGAAAATACTGTCAACTAAAATGGCCTCCAGGGTCAAGGTCGAAGTAGAGTAGAAGTCCTGAGTCAGCCTTAGTCAATACCCATGTCCCCAATCTTGTCAGTTCCTAAAGGTAGGAAGTCATTTAGCCGAGTGAAGTTTAGCATATTTTCTAATACTCAAAACGAAGGCTGACCTTTGAAGCTCTTCTTCTTCAATTTTCAGCTGTTCTAGTTCTTTGGGGAAAAAAAAAATCAATCAGAATGGACATACAGAAACGTTGCTATAAAAATCATCTATTTTATTGAAAATTCTCTTACTTAATCTTACCTAAATAAACAAATTCAGAAGATTTTTTTTCTATTTATCTCCTTAATTAATTCGATTACCTTTCTCTGCAGCTCTCGTTTCAGAATCCCATTCTTCCACAGAACTGTCTTTCTCTTTATTCTCCAAATTCTTAGTTTCTAGGTAGAACATGTGCATTAGAATAGCTCAGTCAAAAATAATTAAATCATTGGAGATGAAAAGAATAGATGGTCCCAAAATGAATTGTTAAGAATATTTCACACTCATCTTTCCCCCACCCTTCCTTGCCAATAAGCACTGAGCTAATTATAATTTAATACAAAAACCTGCTTCTAGAGGTTGGCAACTGAACTTTGAGCCATATGATAATGATCCCTAATAGCCTCTCAGGAGCCGCTTTGAGTTGGAAATGGTTTATATAAATTTACATATATCAAAGTTATTATTAGGCAACCCCGTGGACTAAGAAGGAACAGATACACATATATATTAATGCATGCACACACATTTAAAATCTTTTATTTATTTTTGAAACCTTGGAGTCGTCCTTAAAATTCCACCCTCTCCCCATATCCAATCCAAGTTTAGATTTTTAGTTCAAAAATATGTTTTGAATCTACCTTTTTTCTTCACTACCACCAGCCTCCCTTAATATAAGGTATTGCCCTTTCTTAACCACAGCAGTCCAATAATTACTGAACTTTTTACACTTACTCTTGATCCATTCAAATCCAATCTCTACATTGCAGCCAGTGCTTAAGAACCTTCAAATGGCTGTTCAGTTATAAGAAAAAGTAAACAATACTTAAGAGGCTGTCTTTGGCCTAGCCACTAGACCTCTCCAGCTACAGCTCAGACAATACTCCCTTTTGCTCTGTTCTAGCCACATTGATCTTCTTTCAGACCCTTCTACTTGGTACGTGCTTTCCCACAGAATGGCTTCTGCATATGTTTAGCTATCTTGAATAGTCTGCTTTCCCTTCCCTTCTCACTTTAACTCCTACTCATTCTTCGGATCTTAGTCGAACTATTGCTTCCTCAGAGGGAAGCCTTTCCTACTCAGGTAGGTCAGAATTGTTTCAGGACCTTAGAGCACCATGTAACCTCTCTTCCATAGCACTTACTATATAACATTATTTAATTCTCATATTCTCTGCTAAACTAAAAGCTCCATAGGGCATATAGTTTTTGTTTTTAATCACCACAGTATTCTTGGCACAGAGCTCTGTACATTGCACTCAGTAAGTATTTATTTGCTCAAGGAATAATAAACAAGAAACAGGGAGTCATTTAATAGTGATACTTAGAGAACACAGTGTGGTTGTTGGTATTTTAAAGATGAGAAAGAGGTGAATTTATCTAGCAGAAAAGGCAGAGAGGTTGAATATAGAAGAGATAAGGGAAAATCAGTGATATACAATTCCCGAGCAGAGAAGAGGAGATGAAATTCAAAGTTTAGGTAGAAAAATTAGTCTTAGGGAAAAGAAAGAAATGATGAAAGAATGGATATGTAGTTATATAAATGTTTGGTTTGTTTGGTAGCAGGAAGCTTAAAAGTTCAGGCCTAATGGCTTCTATTTTTTTCCCCATGAAGTAGAAAGATAATAAACAAATGGGTGGGGCGATCTAAGACTATGGAATTCATATACTCATTATCCAGTCAATGCAGAAAACATGTGCTAGACACTTATTCTGTGGAAGGCATAGTGTGGAAGGCATAGTGTGGAAGGCTAAGAATTCTGAAGGACATAGAGAAAAATAAAAGCCAATCTTTGCTTCCACAGAGCTCAACATTTACTTAGGAAAATAAACTATACAAAAGTAACTCTAATTATAAGTAGATGTGATAGGTACTATAAGAAGTACTAATAAAATAGCCATGAGAGCTCAAGAGAGATAGAGTCTGTTTTGGAAGTAGAATGTTATTAGCAAAGAAAAAGTGGCAGGACTGCATAGAAATGACAAGATTTGGTTGTAATTTAGAATGTGTAAGGGTGTAAAATAGTAAATCATGTAAGAAAGATCTGAAAATGATTGTAGAGAATGTTACATGTCATGTTTGGGAGCTTGGACTTCATTTTGTAATAAATGGAAAGACAGAAAAGTTTTTCAGGGGAGTAACATAATAAATACTGTCCTTCACAATTATTAATCTGATGGCAATGTGCAGATTGGACTGGAAGAATGAATATAGAATGAAGAATATAGAAAAATGTCAAGTTAGAAGAGTTGAAATGGCACATTTTAGAATTAATACTTGCCTGAATGGGAATGGGAAAGAATACAAGAGATGCTGAAGAAGCAGATATGACAGAACTTTCTAAGAGACTCAAAGACAATGAAAATTTTGAACAATACGTAGGAATGGACATGTCATTAATAGAGATAAGAAACATCATAGGAAGAACAAGTTTTCATATTTTATTTTGGAAATAGGAGAAGACAATAAATTCCATGTTTGCAGAGAGGTTCAGTAGAGAGAGAGAAATGTTAAGTCCGAAACTCAAGATAAAGAGGCTAAAGATGCCCTCACCCAAAATGAGTATAAGCTATTTAAGGGCAAAATCTGTGTCTTACATATATTTTTTCTTATGTTAAGCACAGTATCTGGCATGCAGTAGGTGCTCAACAAATGCATGATGAATGTAAGTGAATTTGGGAATCATTCATTTAAACACACTTGTTAAGGCAGATGAAACCATTAGGGGAGAGGATACAGAAATGAGTAGATGATAAAATCTAAATCTCTACACAGGGGGTTAGTTAGAGAAAGGCCAACAGAAGAATTAAAAGAAACAACCAGGAGAAAAAAATTGGATCAAGGTAGTGCAATAATCATAGAGATCCAGGGAGATTCAAAGTTTCTTTCAGCATTGTCGAATGCTGAAAGATGTCAAGATGGCTAAGAAATGAGAACTACCAAATTTGATGGTTATGTGGAAAGCAGATTCAGGATAACAATACTAAACAAGTTGAGATTATGCCAGGTCAAACTGAAATGCTAATTTTCAAATGGAGATAAGTTCATCTATAAAAAGAATATGGTATAGGTTATGAAAAGCTTTCCAAAGAGACTTATTATCTTGGGCATCTCTTATTGATTGTGTTATGGAGGAGGACTGGTAAAGAAGCTTTAATTTACTCTAATTTAATGTCTCAAGTTGCTAATATAAAGCTTCAGCATAGTGATACAAGCAATCTGTACTGTAGGGAAGAATTCAGATGAAATTAAATTTTCTTTTGGAAAGTATTCAAAATACTTTACCTAGTTCCATATCAGTGAGACAGTTAGCAATCTTCTTAAGTATGTTGTCCATCTCATCTATCCTTATCTGAAGTTTCTCCCTCTCATTCTAAACACACAATATTATAGACTGTCAAGTTAAAGTTCTGAACAAAACATTATAACATTATAAATGTTTCAAATACTGATGTAACTGCTATGTTTAAATCATGAAAGGCAGATCTTAAAATGAAGGTTGACTTAAAAATTTTTTAAAGCATAAATAACAGATTAATATATAAACTCATTTTTATACTTTCATTTATTCCAACATTTCCATGTTATAGAAGATACTAATATATATTATTTTTTAAAAAGAGTTCTTTAAAAAATGTTGTATGGTCAAATGAATATGGGAAACACTGGTCAAACAGATTTTCAACATTTTTTTCTTTTTTAGACTTTTTAAAAATGAAGATTTCTAACTTTAGACATTGCTATGCTATGATACTTCTCCAAAAGAGGGATATTGTATGTAACACATCCCAGATTTATTTGCTAATAGAAAATTTTTAAATATAGAACCTTTCTTAAAAGAAAATCATTTAGGAAAATGCTACTTTAAACTAATACACAAACATACACAGCTAGGTATGGACTATGAGGAAGATAATAGTATAGTATATTCCTTAGCAATGGAAGATGAGAATCCCATATTGTTTTATTTCAATATATATAACATATAACAAATCTGAGATGAGAAATAGGCCCATATTAGTAAATATATTCTAGAATTACTCAAGATGCCAGGATTTGCCACTTTTGATAAATTGAACCTCATCTCTCATGAATAATTTGAAGTTTTTGCCCAAATCTTATTCACATGTCTAAGAAATATTCTTCATATTCCATAACCACTATAAAGCAATTTTAATAAATCTTTCTTTCTGTGCTATTAACTGTCTCAAATTACCTGAGCTGACTGGACCAGCTTGCTGTAGAGAGCCACTTTTCCTTGGTGAGTAAAGACTTTAGTCATCTTGGTAAAATGTGATTTTATTTTGTTCAGGTAAATTCCAAAGGCCTTCAGCTGTCAGGAAAAGTCAAAGGCTATATTAACACTAAAACGAATGAGGCAAATGGCCTGAGAAGGTTGATTCAGATGATATGTGCTAAGCTACATCCTTTCTAGACTCTTGATTCATAAGGGAGGACACCTCATTTGCAAATTTAATCCCACTTAATAGTTTAAGAACAGAACCAAAGATTTTAATTTTCATTCTTGCTTTTAATTCACTTACACATATTACAAATTAGAAAATGATATGCTTAGTTAATAAAATCCTTGTAATATATCAGAGCACATATAAAATGAGTTATTTATTATTTAATCAATTATATCTTTTCTTGATCTTAATCTAAGTGAAAGGCAAATAAGGAGGGAACGCTAAATTTGAACTGTATTTCATATATTAAATTGATCATTTCAGGTTTGAAAAGGTTACAGCCTAACAATTACTCATGTATAATTAAATAAGACCTTGGTAACATATTATACCTGAGAAGTAAGTTAAAGAACTAATCACTAATCACCAAGTAACAGTTACCTATTTCACAATAAAAAAATTTTCAAAATGTCTATACTGATTCCCATTTAGAAAATGAAACAAAATACCTCCTCATCAGAGCAGTGTCTCATTTTTTCCCATAGGTTCCTATTTACATCAGTCAAAAGTTTATCTTGGTTCAGTGCAGAAAGCTTTAATCTAAGATATAGAAAAGTTAATTAGCATAGGGTTCAGTAATCACCTTGAATGAACCGACTCAGATCTATAGGCATACTTAATTTAATTCTTCCTAGTTCTTTTCTTCATAAGAGGGAATTCACTCAAGAATAGTGACTAGCATTATTTCATCACTTGTAAAACAGTTCAAGAATGTTATGAATCAAAAAACCTTCCCTTACAAATAGAATTCTCATTTCAATGTATCGAATTGCTTCAACATGTTGAAATAAAGCTTAAAATACTTAAATAAGGTTACACAGCTAGTGCTGTTGCCAGGATTAACCTGTTTGACTATAAAGCCGAAACTCCTATTAACATGCTGTATCACAATGCCGGTTAATGCCATCAATTTTTTTCTATGCCAGTGTTATTCTAATCAAACCTTACTATACAGATTATTAACCCATCCAACAAACACAAAAATAATAAAAACTTCCATACTCTTCAATCTTTTGGCGAAGAGCCCCAATATCTTCTCTGTAAATCTGTATCTTGGGTCGGTAAACATATTGACTTAACATCAGGTCTTCTGGAGTAGGTTGTGTGTTTATAGCAAACTGAAAAAAAAAAATCCCTCAAAATTGGTATTTCGAGGACAAACCATGTTCTAGAACTGTTTCAAGTTTTAGACTGCCTGTTTTTAAAAGTTGTACAAAGAAAAATTTGAATACTCAAAATATGAATACCTAGTAAAGCAACAAGTTGGGATCCAAATTCAAGTCTGACATCAAAGTCCATTTCTCTATATGCTTAGGGGAACCGTAGATGTTTCACTTACATGAGATTAAAAGAGATTTGAAAATGGCTATGCATTATTTTAAGTAAATCGATACCTAAAAATTCATTAGCTTTACCATTTATCTGCATTAATTCTGTCCTCCTGCCTTTTTATGGATGTTATTTTGTTTCAATTTCTTAAAGTGAGTATTAATTCCTTTGTTTTTAGACTCTTTTCTATAACAATATGTGAGGTTTTTATTTCCTGCTGAATATAATTTTTCTGTATGTCCCATAGATTTGCTATTAACTGTTCTCCTTTATTTTGCTTTTTAAATAATTTTTATTTATTTTCTGTTATAAGAGTTATCTAGAAGTATGTTTCTTAATTTCCTAGAAGCTAAGAATGTTTTAGTTCTTTCATTATTTCTAATTTTATTGTATTAAGATCATATGATGTGGTTCATAAAGTCTCCATATTTTTTAATTTGTTAATGTTTTCTTTGTGGCCAAGGGCATAACATTAATTTTTGTAACTGTTCAACATATTTAAGAGAAAAAATATATTCCTCTGAAAGTGTTGTAATTTTTCTATTTATCTTTTAAATTGAGTTTATTGACTATATTATTCCAATAGTCTATGATCTTATATATTTTTGATTTCAAAAAATATTTATTAAAAACTGCTATACTTGAATTTTTATAATAGTAGGTAAGAGCATATGTTTAGGAAAAAGCATCAAAAATAAAGTAGATGCAAAGGAATAAGAAAAAAATTAAAATTCACCTCATCCAAATCCATGATATAAAAAAAAAATCCATTTTATGCAAAGTACAAATGTACATATTAGGAAAACTTTCTATAAAGAAATTTGCTTCCTTAATTCTTTTTTGTTTCTGAATAAATGTTTGCCCTATACAGTTTAGTAAGTAAGCGCAATATATTTTAACTGAGGCAACTATTTTGCCAAGAAATTGTACTTACTTTGGCTGAGAGAGTACTCTGTCGGGGTTTCTGTATCAAAATATGGACCTGAAGAAGTATAAAGAACTCCTTTACTGTTATTCTTCCATCTTTGAGTTTCTGAGGAAAGAAAAGTCTGCATGACCATTTAAGGTGAACTCATTTTAATTATAACCACTTTGTTTGTTTCTAAATAGCTTAAAGTACTTTGCACATATTTGTGGAAATATTATCCAGATATTTGTATGCTATACATGAGTAGATTTTATCTAATATTTATTTCCTAAGGTTATTAAGTAACAGTAAAATTGGGGGGGGGGAAACAAAACATAGGTCTTCTAATCATGATTTCTACTCCATATAATTAACTGCCATGTCAGGTCCTTAACAAAGAACTTTGTATATTTAAAGTATTCTGTATATTTAAAGTATTCTGTATATTTAAAGTATTTCATAATTTTTAAAAAAGAAAAAACAAAACAAGGAAATAGTGCATTAGAAATGGGAAATACCTCCTTCAAGCTCTCTTCACAAATACCGTCTGTGAAAAACTGTGATTCCATTTGACTACTGCGGTGTGCTAGAAATAAGGCAAATTCAGGTGATTAACATGTTATACTATAAATTTTAGTGTGGTTCATGCTCCTAAAGCTACCCATTAGGATCTTTTTGGGAAGACAGTCATTTACAGGGCAAAGTATGTTATAGTTTTAAGTTTTAAGGTTCCATTCAGTGTTTCTCTACTGATTATAAGCTCTTAAGGAAATCACTCTACCCCCTTGTATATTGCTTCTCATTTTATTAAAATAACTATGAATTAAAAATAAACTAAATAATATTTTACTTATCAACTATTTATAATTCCCCCAAAGCTTCTACAAATTTCAAACATCTCCTGAACTGAATAGATTTATTATTAGTCAAGTAAACAGATGACTTCTATTAATTAGCTTTCATGAAGATCTTACTGCTGAAGTCCAGAGAGGTCCCATCAGCCTTGATAGAATCCAGAGAACTGCTGCAACTAGATGGGGTCCTGCTTGGGCTTTTTATCAATACACTGTTAGCATTTTTATATATATCCCCTTCAGCATGGTGATCAAAAATCTGAAATTACCAATTAAGGAACATCATCAGGATAAAGTGTGACACTGTGCACTTATAATGACTAGATGTTTGTTGAATACCAATAGAAATACTACTAACATAAAATTTATCTATAATCCATATGAAATATCTTAGCAAAGAATTAGAATAAGTAACAGGCAACTGAGTTAAAAGTAATTTTATCTAAAAATATATAGAAATAACTGCATTATACTTTTTAAACTACATATACCCTACCTAATGATTTTCATATGCAAAACCACAATGTCAAATCACTAGAGGTGACAGATACAGAATTACACAATTTCAACATTTTTTGTACTACTATTTCATTTTCTGTGTGACTATTTGCCACTTCAAATTGTTTTTAAGTCAAACTGTGAATTAATTCCTTAAGTCTACATAGAAATATTTCTTCAGCCCCATCATTGGGAATAATGAATTCCTGCTTATGCAAGATTAAACTTAAAATTCAAGAATACTCATGAGTTTTTTAAAAATCAAGAACATTTCTTAGTTCAAGAAAGAGCTCACCTCTTGATCTTGTGCAGTATCACTAAACCTAATCTCACTTTTTCTGATTTTTCTCTCATTCTGAATATCATCGTCTTCTTGTACCCAGGTTCTTTTCTGGCTACTGCAGGTTTCTTCCATTTTATTTTCAGATGGTGAAATCTCTTTTTGGTGTGGCTTGATCAAAGCCTTCTCCTCAGTTTCTATGCTAATAGAGTCTGAGGAATTAATCTCACCAGGACACACAGGAAGATTTTCCTCATTTATATATTGAGATGGACTTATGTTCAGTTCAGCTGCAACAAATCCAATGCCAGAATCCTTACTGGAGACCAATGGCTGAGTTTCCAAGTGATTTAAATCAGTTGTGTCTGACGGAATCTGCTCCAGGTCTTCAATACCAGTGACACTACAATTTCTCTTGTTTGGCAATCTGGGCAAAAATATTCCTAAAGAACATCTCCTCACTTTATCTGTCACTAGTGGTACAGAGTTGATTTCAGCTCCATTATGAGAAATTTTTTCTTCATCTCTATCATCTTTAACATTGCTGGACACTCTGTTAATTTTATGTATTTCCGTAGCTTGCACTATACTCCTATCATTGTCTGACTTATTTACTAATTCAAGTAATGGTTCTGGAGAAGGTGGTAAATGAACAGTTTGGAATTCTAAAAATTTTTCAATTTTCCCATTCATATTATTCAGATTTGATTTGACACTACTAAAACTTGCAGCATTAGATGCAATTACAGAATGTGATGCTTCTCTAGGATTGGCATGAGTTTGAATAACTTGCTTAGTCGAGTCTGAGTTACTATGGAAATCTATAGCCATTTTACATTTAGCTGTTTGAATATTTTTCCTCAGTTCTTTTTCACAGGCTACGGTAAACTGTTTCTCATTGAGTGTTTTGGACTTGTTTTCACATGTGGGTACAGAGGTACTTCCTATAACAATATTTAAATTATTTCCTCTAACTTTAGATAACATTGTTTCGTCTTTATTAACAATATTATGTCCTTGTTGAGGTAATAGAGGTCGCTGGGCTGAGAAACGAAGCTGAGAAGCAACACAATCAGCAAAGGTCTGCTTTAAACTATGTTCTGCATTATCATCAAAGGCCTCCATTTGACCCTCAGTAAGCTTAAAAGATACTTGTTTTACATCAAGTTTAGTTGTGTCCCCGAGATCTTGACCATGTACTAAAGTTTGACTAGCTAACAGATTTGGGGACTCCTTAATCAGATTTTGATCCTTGAGCACTGTTTTAATACAGTCTAACTGTCCTGTGGTATTGGTTTGAATAAACTTTTTCTTCTCTAACAGAAAACTAGGGGCAGAGGATGGTAATCCTTCAGATTTCAAGTAACATTCACTGGCTAAATCATTTGCATAATCAAGGTCATTTTGCACTGGACAATTATTGGCTTTCTCATCTTCATCACATAAGGACATGGCCTTTCCATCTAAATTATCAAAATAGGAAATAACATTTAGTAAATTATCACTGGATCCACAAACCACAGTTGCATGACTGTTGGTAAAATCCATATTTCTATCTGTGCTATTTAAGTGGCGGTGTTCAAGTTTGACTTTTTCCAATGTACAGGCCTGGTCTACAACTTTCTCCATGATCTTTGCATCCAAAGCCGTGCTTTGGAATTTGATTTCTATTTCACCTTGACCCTTAGACAATGTATTAGTAGAATACGGTATCACATGATACTTTTGCTCAGTGTGAGGAGTAACTTTGTTTTCTACAATTTGCGGGTTTTTTTCAGTGTTTTCTTGAACAGAGCTGCCATCCTTAGTAAAAGAAATACCCAAGGTTTCTCCTCTTGCTATTCTAAATTTAGGGCACTCTTGAAGTATCTTCTCCACAGCTTGACAATCAATGAAAACAGAATGGGACTTGGTGACTTCCAGGTCACTGTGATTACCTACAAACATTACAGTATTGTCCCTAGATCTAGTGGTTATTTTATCTGGTGAGACAGTTTTACATTCTAAGGCAGTTGTGTGACTTCTAGTGATCTCCATGTCATCCTGTCCACATGTATACAAAACAGTTTCAGAATTTCCTAACAAAGGCATCAAATAGGAGTCCTCTCTATCTTCCAGTGTATTTTTGTTACTTATTTCCACTGTACAACTCTGGATGATATCCGTATCATTTTGATCGTTACTTGAAAATGCAATAGGCTTGTCATTTTTGAGTCTAAGGCTTTTTCTTCTTTGACTTTTGCCTGACAGAGGTTCATTCAGAAATCTAGGCGTTTGTACATCTTTGTGATTTTTCCAAATGGTTGACTTAGACACTTCCATGTTATCATCAGCTATAAACGCTACAGCTTTCCCTATAGGACCACTATTAGAACATTCCCTCAGTATTGTTAGCTGGCAGACTTCTGCTGAATGGTCACTTTCACCTCTCTCCGGAAGAAACACACTGTCCTCAGCAGAAGTCACTTTTAATTTTCCTAGGCTTTTCCTTTCGGATAATTTAAAGTCAGGTGTGTCTGGAAGCACAGTTCTTTCCTTTGCTTGGTAGTCAATGAAAACAGTGTGGGACTTTGTCATTTCAAGTTCATCATGATTATCCGTAAACATTACAGTTTTGTCCAGAGGCCTAGTAGTTATTTTATCTGGTGAGACAGTTTCACATTCTATGGCAGTTGTGTGGCTTCTAGTGACATCCATGTCATCCTGCCCACATGAATACGAAACAGTTTTAGAAGTTCCTGCCAAAGGTACCAAATGGGAATCATGTTCATCTAATGAAGGTCTGTGATTTATTTCCACTGTGTAACTCTTGGTGATATCCATATCATTCTCACCATCTTCTAAAAAAATAATACTCCTATCAAGTTTTAGTCTGCCAACACTTTTCCTTCCATAGATTTTGACATCTTGCTTTTCATTAAGGAATCCGGGTTTCTGTATACATCTGTCCTCCAACACATCCATATCATTAGAAATAAATACTCCAGTTTTTTCTATAGGAGTCTTATTACATTTTTCAACTTTTATAGCTACTTGTCTATTTACTGTTAGTTGGCTGTTATTATTTTCTAAATTAGTCTTACCAAGTTCTTGTAGTTCAGAAGGACCAAATCCAATGACAATAGTGTGACTCTTAGTTAGATCCATATTTTGTTCCTCTTCAGAACAAACAATTATTTTGTCATGAGAATAGTCCATGGTGGGATTGCCTAAGCCTTTCCTCAGTGGCTCAGGCAGTTTAGAATTCTGGCTTGGTATAGATTTTACTGTATGACTGTTAATAGCAGTATTATGATTTTCCATGGCAGACTGTCCTTCTAATGAATATAGTTTTGTGGTAGGAAACAAAGACTGCTCACACGAAACTGCATTTCTACCACTTCCCAGTGCTACTTGTTTATTAAGATCTCTACCAGAATCTACTATATTACAGCTTGTTGCTTTGTCCGGGTTAATGTCGGCTGACTGAGGAGAATCTTTATCAAGATAGGGTGAAATCTTCAAAACTTGATCTTTTTCTTTGTCACAGGTGTCAGTTAGAATGTTTTTAGACAATATGTCTGGTTGTTGGGATGGTTCAATATGACTTTTGGTCATTTTTTCCCATTCATCTAAAGGACTTTTGCTGTCAGGGTGAGATTTACCAGTATTCCCAGATGCTAGATTATAAAATGCAAGAGGAGCTTGATGTCTTAAGTTAGTTTTGTGACTTTTTGTCAAATTCTTACCTTCACCTGTGAAGGTTACTGTGTTTTTATCAGTCAATGAAACAGATAAAGGATTTACCAGGCCTTGTTGTAATCTTTCCTTCGATGTATGAGGAACTGAGCTACAATTTATATTCAATTTCTCATCCTTTGACATGGCTATGTGATTTGAGAGCATTTCTTTTTCAGATGTTTCAGGTATGGCTATTTGTACATTTGTCTGATCTTGTTCAAAAATTTGATTATCTATTGCAACCGTGTGACTCTTGGTAATGTCCATACTATCCTCCCCTGAATAAATAGTTTTCTCTATGAGAAGAGAGGTGGCATCTGGATTGGGATACATTTTGGAATAAATACTCTCATGCTTCAGCAAATTTTTTTCCTCTCTCATACTTAAAAGACACTTAGTAAGTTCCATGGCATCATTACAACTAGAATAGGAAAATGTATTATAATCTTGAATAACTGAATTGGAACATATAGATTCTGGGATCACGGCCAATGTTCTGACATCTTGCTTAGGAGTCTGTGTGACTGTGTGAGTTTCTGTCCCTGTAATACTTCTGGTAATATGTATTTCACCTTTAGGATTTAGGGAAGTATCTTGAAGAGCAGCATTCGGTTTATTCTTAAAGACTGTTTTCAATTCTGGAGCTTTAGTTCCATAACCTGTTGGAACATCCACCATAACAGTCTCAGTTTGATTTTCTATTTCAGATAAATTACCTGATGAGGGTAAATTTTGTATAGTGTGGTTCACTGTCAAATCCATCAAGTCGCTGCCATAAACTGTAATATTATCACTTTTAAATTCCCTTAAGTTGGCCTCACTGGACGTGGGAACCAAACTCTGAACATTGGCTGTATGACACTGCATGAAATTCATCCTATCATCATCTTGTTCTCTAAAGAGTCTAGTCATAATACTGTTATTTTCATCTACATTAAGAGATAGATGCATTTGATGTACAGAAGAGGCCCTATTTGACTCTGTAGAATGAATAGATATCTCAGAATTTTCTTTATCAGGTCCTGTAGAGGAAGTATTAGACTTTCCTGTTTTCAATCTTTTTATGAAGTCATTAAAATTTATTTTCTTTCCTGAAGAAGTGTTTTGATCCATGGAAAAATTTAATTCTTTTTTCATTCTTGAATTCTCTGTGTGGAGCTTCAAGTTAGCCAGAAACGATGTGGTATCTATTTTGGAGAACTTTTCACTTTTGGTATAATCGACAAGGCCTTTGGTAATTGTCACAGTGTGACTTGTTGTCAGGTCCATCTGGTTTTCATCTGAAAAGATGACTGTCTGGTCATTTGCATATTTCTTTTCACGGTTGTATTCTGTAATTGAAATCTATAATGAAAGCAAAGTATTCAAAAATCAAATAAATACAAACTTTTAAAAAGGTATTTTACAACATGGAATATATATATAGTACTTTTACTATATAAGTAATCATTAATGATGGTTTCATGATAAATTGCTTTGTTTGAAAATGGTGTGGTGTGTTGTATGCAATTTGTTATTAAATTTTTTTTCTAATATCTTTAAAATACTTTTAGTATTTTGGTACAAATTAAAAGTTCAAGGTTAATTATATCCCATTAGAATGACTAAAAAATAAAAAGGACTGATATTAACAAATGCAACTATAATAAATATTCTAATTACTGTATTAGGTCATTCACATCCTAAATAAAAAAGACTTAGACAGGAATACATGCATGATGGCCAATTTATAGCACCCTCTGTATTCCTGGGAGTTGGGTTCTCACTGAATTTCAATTCAGTGGTTTATTTGTAAGGACATAGTCAAACTCCTTGTTTCTTAAAGTATGGTCTAAGGACCATACAATGCACTAGGATCACCCCAAAGATTGTATAGAATCTCAGGGGCCACATCAGATCTAATAAATAAGAATCTATATTCTAACAAAATCCTGAAATAATGCATATGTCCATTAAAGCTTTAGAAGTCCTAATATAACTAACATATTTCCCTGTTATTTAAACTGACAGTGATTAAACTATCTTTGGTTAAGTCAAAGGGTAGAAAGTATATCCAGTCTATGGGTCCATTTTGGTAAGTAATCCCTAAATCATGCCATTACTATTAAATTTTGAGTTTTTAAAAAGTTTTAACTGCCAAGGGAGATGAAAATATGAAGCCACTTGCATAAGCTCATACCTCTCTCTGTTGCATTTGGGTCTGAATGGGAGCACAAAGCAATGGGTTCATCCCTATTGAGAAAAAAGAAAAAAACTACAGTTAATGACAAAAATATATATCATTAAGAGCCTGATTCTCCTTTTCTTAGGTTCTTCATCTGTTATGAGTACAGTAGAAATAGCCCCCTTATCAGTGGTTTTGCTTTATGCAGTCTCACCCGTGCTCAAACATGATCCAAAAATATTAAATGGAGAATTCTAGATATAAATTAAAGTTTTAAATTGTATACTATTCTGAGTAGTATGATGAAATCTTGAGCCATTCTGCTCCATCCTGTCTAAGACACGAATCATCCCTTTGTCCAGTATGTTCACGCTGTATACACTACCTGCCTGTTTGTCATTTAGTAACCATCTTGGTTATCAGATCTATTGTCATGGTATTGTGTGCTTATGTTTGAGTAAGCCTATTTTACTTAGTTATGGCCCCAAAGCACAAGAGTAGTAACGCTGGCAATTTAAATATACTTCCTTTAAGTGAAAAGGTAAAAGTTCTCCACTTAATAAGAAAAAAAATTATATGCCAAGGTTGCTAAAATCAATGGTAAGAACAAATATTTTATTTGTGAAATTGCCTAATATATAAATTAAACTTTAGCATAGATGTGCATGTATAGGAAAAAAAAAACATAACATTTACAGCATTTTGTATTATCTGTGGCTTTAGACATCCACTGGGGGTCCTGGAACATATTCCCCATAGATAAAGGAAGACCACTGTATTTATTTAAGTTTTATTAGTTACTAAGCCCTTTATAAGGACTTAGGTGTTAAATTTTATTTTATATTTTTAATACATTTAGTTATTTAAATTAGTTTCAAGTATACAGTACATTGATTAGACATCTATATAATTCATAAAACGGTCCCCCAATTGCTCTCTCCCTCCTCTGGCCTTCCACTTAGCCAACATATTAATGCTAACTGCATTCCCTGTGCTGTGCTCTCCATCCTCATGCCCAACTATCAACTACTGGTTTGTACTTCTTTAATCCTTCACCCCATTATCCCAGCCTCCCAACCCTCCTCCCCTCTGTCACAATATATTTGTGAGTCTGTTTTTGATTAGTTTGTTCATTTTGTTCCTTAGATTCCACATGTAAGTGAAATCATATGGTATATATCTTTCTCTGTCAGACTTATTTCACTCAGCATAATAACCTCTAGGTCCATCCATATCATTGCAAATAGTTATTGACTGTTAATTGTCCCATTTTAGAGACAGAGAGAACAGTGATCACTGTATTTTCTATGTGACTGAAATATTTTTAGAATGTGGACAGATTTTAAAGGTGGAAAGTTTGGACTACTTGTTTTCTTCCTTTACTCCTCTATTTTTATTTCCTGGATAGTAGAGGTTACACGGTAAAGAGTATCAAATGATGAGAATAAAATGCTAGGGCAAGATTTTGAAGCTTCTTTTATTTTATGTTAAGTACTCTGGACAGTCCCATGATGAAATGTGCATTTCAAAAAAAATAATTCCAGAAAAGAAGAAAGTAAATTCAAGAGAAGAAGAACCAATAAGGAAGCCAGTGTTAATAGTTCGGATACAATATGATGAGTTTATGTTAGGGCAAGAGACAATGAAAATGGAAATAAGGGACTGAAGACATTTTAAAAAACATAAAGGTTTAGGTAACAAACTGGACTTCAGCAATAAGGAAAAAATTAAAGATTCTACAATAAAAATGAAAATACATTTAAAAGTACTAAAATTTAAAAGCAAATCTTTAAAAATTTTAAAGAGTTTATGGCAATGTTGACTGAGCAAAGTAACTATAGGCTGTTTATTGGAAGCCTCATTTATTTATCATGTTTCCACTCATTTATTCAACAAATATTGATTCAGAACCTATTATGTGCCCCAAAACTTACCTATCTACTAAAGCACAAAGAACAAGAAACAATTTCTAGACTCCAAGAGTTCCCAGTTTAACAAAAGAGCCAGCATTAAGTGTCTAATATACAGTGTGATAAATTCTACAATAGACTGAGAAATAAAAGGGGTGTTGTGAGATCACAAGACAGAGTGACTAACTTCTTGGTTTTGTCAGAGGTTTCATTTTAACTAGTACTAATAAATGTATGGTGCCAGTCTCTGAACCACTTGTTACCAATTCATGATGGAATAAGGAGCTTGCAGCCAATGTAAATCATGTAAATATTCCCTTCATCAAAAAGCTTTGCTAAGAAAAAAGTGTCAGCTAAACTAAACAGTAGCTTACTGCCATAGCTGATTTACATTCTAGGGCAAATTCCTCTTCTAACAGTTTGCAGACTGGTTTCTTTGCATAGCTGAAGTTAAGGGAAGTTAAGTGAAAAATGATAAGACTTCTAGGCAAATTGGATTTAGAGGAATACTTTAGGTAGAGGAAATAGCATTTACCAATGGATACAGGCAGTAAAAGAGCTCACAAAGGGGACTGCAAATAGTTCTTCATGGGTTAGAGAACAGGATGCCTATAAAGGGAAGGGAATAAGGTTGAAGAAGAAGACAAACCAAATCATAAAGGGCTTTCTAAGTCTATGCTAAGGAGTATGGATTTAATCTCGTAAGCAAAAAAAAAAAAAAAATGCCACTGAACAGTTTTAAGCTGGGAACGTAATATGATCAGATCTAGAAATATTGAATAGATTAAAGGATAAGAAACTAAATACAATAGCCCGAGAAAGAAATATAAAAAATGAATTAATTCCTAACTTGAGCGAATGAATGAGTGAGTGGGAGTCTAAGAGAGAAAACGAGAAACAGTATGTTTGTGAAAAATAAATTTGTGGAATTTTAAATTGAAGACTTTGTGTAAAGAACAGAGCTCTCTTCACATTTTCTTTTTTGTGATTCATTTAGATATGACTTATCAAGGAATCTGGATGAAGAGAAAGTTTATAATTAAACAAGTATTCTGATCATACTCACCAGTAATCTCACAGTAATTATCTTCTGGATTCTTATTCCTAAAATTTAAAAAGTGTTTTAAAAACTCTATTCCCCAAATAATTACCAAGAATCACAACAATTTGAAGAGTATGGGTGATGAAAGATTTTCATAGTGTGAGTGGCAGAAAATTACAAAGACATATTTTAAAAAGACTTATCTAATACAGAAAGAAAAAATTACAAGGCAATTAAAGAACCCTTTTCAGATTGATCTTAATAGTTTGCAAATTTTTAAAATACTACAAAAACATGCTTAATACATGCTGCATACTTTTTTCAAATAAAGAATGACCAATAGAGCAATTCATTTTTCTATAAATTTAGGCTTAAAAATAAGTAAAAAATAAAAGGAAACAACTCAAAGGTTCATTAACAGGGAGCTGACTAAATGTTACCATAGATATACAGCTGATTATGAGTAGATCTGCATGTAACAACATGGATAGTGCTACAAGACATATTATTAAGTGATCCCATTTTTGTCTTGTTTAATAAAAAGGCTAAAGAGAAACATAAACTTGGATATAATTTCTGCAAGGATACCCAAAATAATCAACAGCGGTTATCTGTGAGGACCCTCAGTAATATGACTTATGAGATTTTTCTGTATTTGTATATAAAGAATTTTTTCCAGCTCAACAGCAGTAAATTACACAAAAAAATTTGTACTTTATTTAACCAGTCCCTTACTGATGGACTTAAAGAATCTCTTCACATCTTGTTATTACAATGCATGCTATAATGAATGACCTTATATATTCATTACTCCAAACATTTACAAGTATATTGGTGAGATAAATTCCTAGACATGAAATTGCTGAGTCAAAGGACATGCGCATTTAAAACTTTGCATATTGCCAATTGCCTTCTACCATTTATGCTCACTAGCAACGAGTATCTTTTTACCTATATTTTTAACTGATTACATGAAAAATTATATCTCAATAGTTTAGATTTGTATTTCTCTTGAGAAGATAGTATATTTCATTTGTTCAAAAGATACTGGTATTTATTTTTCTATGCATTAATATTGCAAAAACTAATTTGATGAAAAAATCTGAAAACTTGGTATTTATTGTTTTATGCTTGCTGATGTATTTCAGGATTTATATATGAAAGTGTATTTCATTACTCCATTAAAATATAAGCACATATATATCAGATATAGCAATATATTAAATTCTACAAAGAATTTGTTTTCTGAATTAATACTAAGTATTCCACAAAATGGACACAAAGTAAAAAACAAAAAGAATATTGATTTTAAAAGCACTTCATTTAATAGGAATAAACAACTTTTAAAATATAATCTGAATCACATTTTCTGTACTTACTGTATAAAGAGAACATTTTCCCTTGCATCTGTTTCTAAAAAATGAAGTAAAATTTGTTCAAGGATACATGGATAAAACATTAGAAAAATTACATAAGGACATTAACTACAATAAAAAAAATTTACTAACTACCCATCTTTCTGCCCCCCCATGGCTCAAGTTACGCTTTTCATGCAATAAGATGGGACAATAAGTTTTATCAACTATCTGGTTTGATAGCCACTGTAAAGTTTTATAGAAAACAGATTTATCAGGTACTGCATTATAATATATTTACCTGCAATTTCTGATTCTCTCATTATTTTCATATGAGATTCTGTCTGGAATACCCTATAAGAGAAAATAAGGAATAATGAAAATCTGTACCTTTAAATCAGAACACTATGGTATTAATTTATACTGTTTTGAGATAGGAAAATATACCACTTTGATTTCAGCTTCCTCTTTAGTGCATCACGTACTACTGATATTTCAAATGCCAAAATCACATTAAAATCTACTGTGGTTTTTTAATGAGCTGACCAAATAATTATTTTATTCCTCTCAATAACCCAAAGTATTAGTTTTATTCAACATGTGTTAGGCACACACTATAAACTTGGTGCTATATACCAGAGTCTGACACATGATCCTTCACCTCGAAGTGCTTTCACTATAAGTAAAAAGCTAGAATAGTGAGTATAAATATTACTTCACTAACTTTTGTTATTAACAGTTCAGATAAGGTGGCATGAACTCTAGAGGAAGGGATATCTTTTCACTGAGGTGATTAAACTTCATGGAGAAGCAGCATTTAATATCCGCCTTGAAGAATTTGACCAGTTCACTTTCATTTTGCTAAAATTATTATTCATTATATAGAAGTTCTTAATTGAAAAGAATTTTATTTCAATTACAAAAAGCAGTGAACATTTGCATGCATATTGTATGCCAAGCACTATGTTCTTTACATGTATTTTTAATGATTATAATAATTCCTATGTTATCTTACAGATGTAGATACTGAGATTCATAAAGGGTTAAGTAATTACCAAGGTCCTATAACTGTTAAGTGGCAGAACCAAAATGCAGACCCAAATATGTCTGGTTTTAAAACCTGAGCTTTAACTACAAAGTCATACTCAAAACAACTTTTCTTCAAATCTTACAACAGAATAATAGAAGCCTCTTTATTCAATATGAGCAGGGTCAGTAACTGGTTAATTAATCAAAAACTATGTTTTAAAATAAAAAATGCTAACTGATCCATAAATACTTTAACCATTTTAAAAAATAAATTTAAATTCTCAAATCTCCTGATATCAATCTGAGGCCTTTACTCTTGAGTGTGGATCTACTGGCACAACTTCAGTGTTTATAAAATTTTCGAAGTAACTTTAAAGTGGTATTAACAAAGAATCCTTCTAAATTTTTATGATCGACTTCTCTAACTTTTATGTTGTCCCACTCATAACAAATTTGAAAGCATTTTTTAAAATAAATTCACCTTTATCAACTTTTTCCTAGCCATTCAATATGTTTTTCATAGAAATAACTTTTTCTTTGAGCTCCTAGCCATTCAATATGTTTTTCATATAAATAACTTTTTCTTTGAGCTCATTATCATTGGGTTATGTAATATTAAATTATTTAATTACTTCAACTATATAAATAAGACAAAAACTCCTTGGTAGGCCAACCAATCAACTCTTAGGATCTGAAGTTTATGGACCTGACAGTATTCAGTGTACTGTAGCTATTACTATGTTTTACAAGCGGAATGGAGAATATAGGTTAATTCTAATAACTCAGGTGGGAATTTTAAGAGAGCTTTTACTATACCTATTTTTTATATTTTACTGTATTTGCTTCAATATTGAGAATCCTGTGATTTTTTTTTTTAAATTAAATTTATTAGGGTGACATTAGTTAATAAGACTACATAAGTTTCAAGTGTATAATATCTTTAATAGTTAAAAAACTAAAGCTTATACAAACCCACTTGAAAATAGTTGAGACAGGTGAACTTCCTATATTAAAATGATCATTTCAACATGATTATTGAGATGACAGTTTTTTTGAAAAGTAATTTTATCATCACTCATACATGGTCGAACAATACACAAAGGTATACCAGGCAAATGACAAAAAATATAGCACAGACAGAAATCTTAATATTGGTCTAGATAAAATTTGGGTCAAAAAGCAATAAACAAAACAAAGATAAATATTTCATAATGCTAGAAAGTGCAATTCCAAATAAAAATATAACAATGATATACCAATAAATGTAGAATCAACATTCATAAAGGAAAACTACTAAAAATACAGAGATATAATGTGAGATGCCTTATCAATAAGAGACTAATTCACGTCTCATAATTCATGATAGATTAAAATGACTAAAACTATGTAAGATTATAGAAGACTCAAATAACATAAAGTATAAGGTGGATATAACTGATATATATCAAACTCTACACTCTAAAATACAAAATATATCTTCAAGTACCTATGGATCATTCACAAAAGTTGATTATATACAAGATTACAAAAACAATTTCAATAGAAATCAAAATAATACAAGATTAATATTCTCTGACTACAATGTAACTAAAAATTAATAACAAAATGCCCTTACCACTTAGATATTTTAAAAATCTCTTATCAAACAACTCTTGAATCAAGGAAGAAATACAAATATACTGCTGAACATCAAGAAAATAATTATGAAAACACCACATATAAGAATTACCTTAAATTTAAAAATTAACTTAGGGAGAAATGACATCTTTATGATGTTGAATCTTTTTATTTAAGAACTTGTCTTCATTTGTACAATTAATCTTCAGTAATGTTTTATTTTTTATATGCTTTTATTATATTTACAGTGACAAAATATAACAATTAAAAAAGACATTTATCTCTATCTCATTATTTATATACAGGAAATATATTGATTTCCATGTTAATTTTTATCCTGATACTTAGTGTCTGTAGAGGTATTTTAATTGATATTCTTGGATTTTCCTAATATATAATCTGTAAAATGTAATAGATTTATTCAATTTTTATAACTCTAATTTCTTTCTCTAGTTTATTTTTGTTGGTTAGCACCTCCAATACAATGTTAATAACAGTGGTTAAGACAGTTCTGTTCCTTACTTTGGAGAGAATGCTTCTAATGTTTCTCTTTTAAGCATAATCCTGAATAACAACCTTTTAAATAACCATTCTCTAATGCTTATCTAGATTGAAACACAGGTTATCAGAGTCAGAACCAACATATTTGGTTTGACATACAAAAAACCATTACCGTAATTTTTAAATTATTTCTCATTTCAACTTACTTTATAGTATCTGCAAAGCTGACTCGACGAGAGCTTTTCTTATTTCTCAACACATTGGGCTCCTAAAGGCAAAAAATATATGGTGTGATTCTTGATGAAACCACTATGAATTAGTTTCCAGAACACTGCAGACAGACCAAGTCTTATTCTGAATGAATTTGATACTATTATTTATTTTATTATTAGATTCTCCATAATAATCCCATTGTAGAAGCACTTAACAAACATGAATATAATTTTCAGTGTGAGTGATAATAACCATACTGATATAAACAACATATATTTAAGGAAGGTGATTGCTGCTGCTTATCTTTTCTCCCTTTTAAGTGAATGGCTATTTTGCTATCAAGAAGACTGGGAACAAAGCAAGTGATATGTTGCCTGTCATTCTAACCTTACTATACTATTTTTAGGATTTAAAAAAAAAATTTAAATGTAGTAAAATATACATAAAATTTATCTTAACCATTTAAAAAATTTATTTTTATTTCATTTTGGTAAGACTCTCTTTACAATCTCTTAACAGATTTTTAAAGGTATAATACAATATTATTAACTACAGGCACAGTGTTGTACAGACCTCTAGCACATATTTATCTTGAATAACTGAAACTTTATACCCACTGATTAGCAACTTCCATTTCCCCCTCCTTACTGCCCCTGGCAACCACTATTCTCCTGCTCTCTGCTTCTATGAGTCTTACTATTTCAGATACCTCATATAAGTTAAATTATGCAGTATTTGTCCTTCTGTGACTGGCTTATTTCACTTAGCATAATATACTCAAAAATCTTCACATTTTTAAATGTACAGTTCATTAGTGTTAAGTATTTACATTGTTATGCAACCAAACTCTAAAACTCTTTTCAACTTGTAAAACTGAAACTATATTCATTAAACAACTTTTTCTCTAACCTTACTGTAACCACTATTCTATTTTCTGTTTCTATAAATTTGACTACTTTATGTACCTCATAAGTGGGATCATAAAGTTATTGTCTTTTTGTGCCTGGCTTATTTCACTTAGCATAATAGCCTCAAGATTCAACTATGCTTTGATACAACCAGAATTTCCTTCATTTTTTTTAAGGCTGAATAATATTCCACTGATACCACATTTTGTTTATCCACTCATTGGTTAATGGGCACTGGGTTGCTTCCACCCTTTGACTATTGTGAATAATGTTGCTATGAAGAGCAGTATATATCTTGTATATCCAAGATCCTATTTTCAATTATTTTGGACATATACCCAGAAGTGGACTGCTGAATCATATAGTAATTCTATTTTAATTTTTTGAGGAACCACCATACTGTCTTCCATAATGGCCGCATCATTTTACATTCCTACAACAGTGCACAAAGGTTCCAATTATTCCACAGCCCAGCCAACACATTCTTTTTTGTTTTTTGATAGTAGTCATTCTAATGGGAATGAAGTGACACTTCATCGTGGTTTTGATTTGCATTTCCCTAATGATTATTGATGTTGAACATCTTTCATTATACTACTTTTATTTTGCCTCAGATTCCTTAACAAGAATAAACATTGATACACACACATATACCAAATGCAAAACACAAGACAGAGAAACAAACAAAATCCAGAGAATTTTACTGTGTTAATTCTGAATGCCTAAATGTAAATCTTATTATAACGAAGAATCAGGAATGTTCATCTTCTCTGTTAAGACCTTAGTAGATGCTATAGGTGGCTTTTAGCTTAATATGACAATAATACAGACATAATTAATAATGGGACTAAAATAGAATAATATATTTCTTTTTTTCCCAACTGTAATACAGTGTCTTTTTATTATAGAAATGCTTTCCTTACAGAAGTCTTCCAAGATCTAAAATGAATATTTAGCATGAAGGATAAAAAAGCACGTGTGACAAGAACCTTTCACCTAAGTCAGTCCCCTCAGAACTGATCTTCAAAATACAAACTCTAACCTCTTTAATATTCTTGGAAGACATGATCCAGGCAATGTGGCCTTACGCAGACTAGGTGTGCATTCATTCCTCCAAAGGTACTTATAGCCACTTCTCTCTTGACCTCCTACGTATGGTCTGACTAGTTCTGTCAGAAGAGACAGGAAGGGAAATTGCAAGACTATTTCAAGTCTTCATTGGCTGGGGCTTTCTACTGCTCTTCAATAGTATTCTCTGATCCCAATATTTGTATATTTGTTACTAAAAAAAGAAAAACATGTTTATATAGCATGTGGAAAAGAGCACTGAGATAGAAATTAGGAGATTAGAGCTCTGATTTAAAGTTTGACACTAACTAGCTTTGTGGTTTTAGACAAAACATTTAATCTCTTTGGACATCATAGTTCTCATCTATAAAATGAAAAAACTAGATTCAAAATTACTGGGGAAGTCCTGTTGGTTTAAAAGTTCTATGAGTCTATGGATCTTTCATTTAATCATTCAAAGTTCAATAATTTCTCTCTCTCTCTCTCTCTTTCTCTCTCTCTCTCTCTCTCACACACACACACACACACACACACACACACACCAGATCTTGTGCCAAATGATGGGAAAACAGTAGCAAAGAAAATATAGTCCCCACACTACTGAGGATTAATGCTGAGACAGCCATTAAACAAAAAATCCACTAATATAAAACTTAAAAGTATGAGTAATATGAAGGAAAACTACATAAAACACAAATTTAGCTTGAGAATCAGGAAAGATTTCTTTGAGAAAATACATTTAAGTTGAAACCTGAAGGATTAGTCAGCCCGAAGAAAGGCAGAGGGAAAGCATTCTAGGCAGAATGTGTGCAGAGACCCTAATACAGGAAAAGACTTGATGTACTTGAGAAATAGAATGAGAACTCAGAATTACATGGTCTCCAAAACTATATACATTGTATCAATCAACAAAATGTACTAAAAGCCAACTATGTACTGGACACAATAAATTAAAAAAAAAAAACAAACGCATGATAAAGTTCTTTCCCTCATGGAGCTCTCGATTTAAAAACAGACATTAGTAATCAATTACTGTAGGTATTAAGGAATGATTTTCTAAGATTAGTGATTTCAAAGCTGAGTCTTGAAAAACAAACAGGAATTTCCCAATAAAGAGGGTTACAGATTTATGATAAAGCAAGTATGATAAAATACTAATAGTAGAATCTAGGTGATGACTGACTATACGCACATTTACTGTAAAATTCTTTCTACTTTTCTGTATGTTTGAAAATTTTTCTAAATAAAATATTGGAAGAAAAAAGAATGAACGACTAACCATCTAGGCAGATGGAATATCATATGTAAATACTTGCAGGCTTACAGGTCGTGTCTCGTTTATGGAATAGTAAGCAGTTCTAAATAGTAAGACACATGTGTAAGAGTGGCAAGAAAGAAGGCTGGAAAGTAAGTAGGGGTTAAAAATTATGAGTGCCAGCTTACTCCAGTGTTTGAATTTTAACCTGTGGTCCATGGGATGCTTACCTGTATATATTCAACTGAGAATCATTTATGATGTTCTCTCTTCATATAGCTAATAAAGTTCCTGACTATTAAAAATATCACTGAAAATAGTAATCTATAAAGTATTGCACTAGGAACTTACCTGAACTATTTCATTACCACCTCTGACATCCTGAAGCGGACTTCTTGGGGGTTTCAAAATCTACAAGAGAATTATTCAAGAAAATCTATTAACAATCAGTTCATTTAACAATCAGTTCATTTCAAGTCATACTATGAGTAGAAGGTAGAGATGCTAAAATTCCTGTAAAAATCTCTAAAATTCTTCAAATTCATTCTGTTCAGTGCTATACTTTGTGGCTCATTTAAATATTTGGCATCTATTCCCTTCTCCCTCCCTGCCTACCTTTCCCAATTATTTTCCCAACTCTCATCCCATGTGGTCTGGGTGAAGTTCCAACCCAACCTATGTGTACAGCATGTAGCCCTGGTCTAGAATAATCTGCACATGATATTCTCTCAGCAATAGTGATTGGTTCAGGAATGAGAGCTTGATCCACAGCAAGATAACTAAGCCAATACGATTCAATCCTGAGTCGTTTGTATTTTTTATCTTCAGGAAATAGATATTATTTTTTTTACGTAGGACTTGAACCTGAATGTGGGGAGCTAGATATACTATAATAAGCATAATGAATAATGAAGATTACCCAGAGTAGAAAAATTGAAAGAAAATCGTAGTACTGATGATATTGTTGGAACCCCAGGTCAGTAAGTTGTGCCTTAATGTCATTCCTATCTTTGGTTTTTTCAGCTTCATAATCTGATAAATTTTGTGCTTAAATCAGTTTAAGTTAGATTTTTTGTGTCTTGCTTTGCACATCAGTTTAAATGTATTTTAAACCCTTTATTAAAGTATAATTTACAATAGCATGCAATTAATAAAATTACCATGAAATTAATAAAATGTGAATTTTAGTATATTTATAAAACTATAAAACTAGATAAGGTTAAATATTTTATTCTTTATCCAGAGAGCAATAGGAGCCAGTGGAGGTGGGATAGTGATGCCACAGTAAAAATTACTATGGAATATAGTCATCATTCAAACAAAGTTAAAAAAATAAGTGTTTCTTACTGAGGAATGTCGTCTTCTAACAGGCCTCTCTATATTGTCACTAAAAGAGAGGGAAAAAATTTACATACATACTGATAAAAGCCTGAATTTTCAAAAGCCATAGTCACATCAACTCTTACATGCTTTTAAATTAGTTATAACTCAATACTCAGCATTGTTTTCACTTAGCAAAATTCATAACACTTTATATTCAATATTTAGGAAATCAGTGTTTTAAAACACATTATATACTACAAGACTATCCTAAAACACAATCAGTACAACATAATTTACCATATTTATGGAGGTACAATTACAAGATAATGGGCTATAAATCAAGAGATTCTAGCTCTGGTTTTACTACTACGTGATTTTTACATTGAGTTTTAAAAATTCAAATTCCTATGGAGGTTAAACACATAATTTAGTAAGTATAAGAAAAATAGGTGGGATGGACACTATAATGGAGAGTTCTTGCCTGGTTTAAAGGTCACAGTCATCACTACATTATGATTAGCTGTTGCCAAGCAAGAATATAAGCCCGGTGTTGCCACGGCTGATTTTTCAAGAGAAGCTGAAAAATCTACTTGTTATATGAAATCTTGAAATTTTGACATTTAGCAACTAATTCAAAAATTTGAAAACATTGTTTGGGAAAAAAAATTACATCTCTGGTTGTAAACAGATGCCAACTTTAGACAAATCATTTTGTTTCCTTGGGCTTCAATTTTCTCATTCTTAAATAAAAAGAAATGGGAGGTGGTCTCTAAAGCCTCTCTCAGTTTTGACTCTAAATATGTTTATATAAAGATATGGCAAGGAGGGCTATGACTTTGTAATATTTACTTCTTTTCCCTGGAGGAGAATACAAACAGATTTCAGAAGTTATCAACAGGTTTTACTAACTGAAAAAGTATCTGTTTCTGATAGAGTTTAACATTTTAGCTGCATTGCATGAACTTACTTTTCATTAGTCTCTGAAGACATCCCATCCATTTTTGAAGAAAACCTTTCTGTAACAAACACACAATATTAGAAAAGGTGAGAAAAAAGAAGTATAATCTATGAAGAGATTAAGAGCAGAGTTGTGACTTTAGTTTTACGTTCTGGGGAAAGACCAAAAAGAAAACGTACCCTATAAGAGCTACAAGAAATGAAAAAAATTTATTTATTTATTTACTCATTTATTTTTTAGGCGAGGTAACCCTTAGTTGACCTCACAGATTGCAAGGACCTTGTCAGTTTACAATCCCTTATATATTTTTTATGCCTACAGTACCTGGTCTTCCTAGGTGGTCTCCCATCCAAGTACTAACCAGGCCTGACCCTGCTTAGCTTTTGAGATCAGACAGGATGAGGATTGTTCATGGTTACATGGCCAAGTTGTGAGAAATTTTAAGGAGTTTAGACTATGGCTTTTGGACTATAGCCATGCTGCCTGTAAGTGTCGACATAGTCTGATCTCTTGAAACTAAGTAGGGTTGGGCCTGGTTAGTACTTGGATGGGAGACCACCTAGGAATACCAGGCAGTTAAAAACTACAAATTTTGTTAAAATGGGCCCTTCAAAGTGTTTTTGGAGTTTTTTGGTTTTTACATTTTGAATGGGTTGTAGAAAACAAAACAAAAAACAAAAAAGAATGTGTGACCAAAACCATGGCAGTGACCATGTAGCCTTCAAAGCCTGAAATATTTACTTTCTGCCTCTTTGTCAACTCCTCCATTTATACTACCAATAACTAGAGTTAATATATTCCATAGTGTACACTGATATAGGATCTAGACCTGTGCTGTTCAAACAGCAGCTATTTAAATTTAATTAAAATAAAATAATTTTAAAATTCAGTTCTTCAATCACAATAGCCATATTTCAGATGCTCAATAGTTACATGTGACTAATGGGTACCCAGTTGGACAGTCCAGATGTAAAACATTACAATTATTACTGATAGGACATCTGTCATAAATATCTAGTATATCTTCTAGTCTTTTATTTAGCATCAAACAAATTTATTTCCACTTAATAACAACTCTTTAAGTATTGTTAATACTAACACATCAAACATTGTTACTCAGTTTTTATCTACCTGTCATCTTGTAAACATTTCCAGCCACCCATATAGCCATGAAGAATTATACTGCTTTGAACCCAACCTTTAATTAGCCAAATCGGTACATTAAACTTATCTCCATAAATCATTCTCAAGTTACACCTCAAATCTCACTTTATCTATGAAGCTTCTTTCAGTCTCCATTATTAAAGGAATCAAATAAGCTCTCCCTTCTGTATGTTCCTATGCCACTTTAGAATGTCCTATAATCCTTTACACTGTCTTGTATTACAGTTATCTGTGTATATCATTTCCCCTTCTGGACAGTAAACTATTAGTTTAGGGACTCTGAATCATCTACTCCCAGCCCTAGCACAAGACAAGAAGGAACTCAATAAGTATCTAAGGAATTTGACTGATCCAATTCAACTGAAGTGAAAACTTCGATCTTAATATCTAGAATAATCTAGAGTAATTTCTGCTTTAGTCTCTGTCATATCTCTATAAACTTATCTTTACAATTCCAATCAGTAATTTCTTAAGAATGTTTTTCTTAAACTCTAGTATGGAGACAAACAGCAAGAAAGGGGGCTTTAACTATGAAGCTAATAACGGACAGAGGAAGCTTTTCAAAAATTCGTTTGTGGCGTACTAATAATACTGGCTTACTTACTAACGCATTATGTATATCAGCAGGGAATGGGAAACCTTTTTACTGCGCGCTAGCGCTCCAACCAGACACTGTAAATAAACCACGGTAAACCGAGAGTTTAAAATCCCTTATTGCTGTCACTTCATTTACAGCAAGAAAAGACCGAGTCAGAAATACAAACAGCCGAGTTTCCTAGGGAAGAGAGCCGGGGTGGCGAAAAAGAGCCCGGGAGCCTGGACAGAAGAGGACTAGGGGGACGCCGCGGGCTCGGACGCGGAGGGAGCCACAGCCGAGCCGAGCCGAGCCGAGCCGAGCCGAGCCGCCCAGGTGTGGATGGGGAGTGCTAGGGAGGCGGAAAGCGGCTCAACGTGCAGGCCCAGACTAGGAAAGAAAAGAGCCCTCCATCAGGGGAGAAGCGTCTACTCTGGCCCAAAGCCCTCGGTGTCCGCCTGGCATCTGGAGCGTCCCCCATCTCCCACCGCTGGACGTTCAGAGTGCTTAGATGAAACCTAAGGTCCCCGCACGAGCCCAGACGCAAGAGTCACTCCCTTTACCTGCTGCAGCCTCCTGCTTAAAAACTTCTCCTTACACCTGCCTGGGGCCCGCGGGGTTGGCCTGGGGTCCGCGGGGTTCGGAGAGGGAGTCGCCGTCGCCTCGGGACGTCACCTAACAGCGCCCAGACAGCTTCCGTGCGCTATTCAAATCTAACCGCCTAAGCGCCGCGCATGCGCAAAGACAGTCTGTGCGTCGACTCCGCCCCTTAGACGCCGGAGCCGCGCTAGTCCTAAAACTCCTGCAGTGGAACTTCCTTCCCAGCCTGTATGCCAACATTATTTCCTTCAGGGCTTCTCATTTTCTGTTGAATTTTCTCTTGTTTCTCGCGTTGCTTCCCATCTTCAGGGAGCGGCCATCTTCTTTCGATCAGTCGCTTTAAAAACGATCGGCTCTTTGTTTCCGTACAAAATGGCGGCCTCCATCATACTGCGTCACAGCCCCTTAGTATTACTCCGTATAGCTACCAGAAAGGAGGAGGCTTCTGGGACGAGGTGGCCGAGTGGTTAAGGCGATGGACTGCTAATCCATTGTGCTCTGCACGCGTGGGTTCGAATCCCATCCTCGTCGGAAATGAACTTTTTTCTTCCTCAAAGGAATGTAAATTTAATTGCAAAGTGGAAATAGTTTATTCCTGTCAGGATTTAGTAGTCGATTGACCATAGCTACATCGATCTCAAATTCGAAATATTTAAAAGACAGCTTTTGGAACATTCTGACCTTACAAAGAAAAGGGCATCTGCTGGGAATCAGAAAATACCTGTGCTGGATTTAACTTCTTTTTATACGAAAAAACAACAATCTATAGAATTGTACGATTATTACTATTCCCATATCTTTTAATGCTGATCTGCTCCATATTAATTAACTAGATCCTGATCAAGAAGCTTCAATTATTGTGGACTCTTAAGCCAGAGTTTTTAATACTACGAAAATCAGATTTCAATTTAAAAGCCACCTCGAGACACTGTTCATTTCAGGATTCTCTTCCAGTCCCCAGTAGGTTGCAGGTGCTCAAGAAAAATATACACGGGGAAACTAAAAAGATGTTGACAATATGTGTAACCTTGGTAGTACATATCTAGTAGTAGCCAGAGACTTAAGACCTGAAACATGGCTACCTTCCCAGAAGAAAAGAAAGTGTTAAAACCTCTCTCAGGTTTAGGCAGTGAGGGAGGCACAGGAAGCAATAAAGTAGAGCGATTCCTCTCTCGAAAGGTCATCAGGCAGATTCATTTCAATTCACATTCAACAGCCTTTGCTCATCCAGTATCTATCCACAGGCACCGTAATGGATTACATCACTTCAACTCACTATAACCCTGTGATCATGATAGACATTTTTATTTCTCCATTTTGCAGATGAGAACAATGAAAGATAAATCTGCTCAAAGTTAGACAAGACAGCTTATATCATTGCAGAAAGGGCAGTGTAACCCACATGTGTCGAACTTTGACGTCTCTTCACCACCATTCTATACTGTGCTGGAGATTATTAGTGGACAAGGGCTCATCAGTCCCTTGTGATGATAATGGTTTACACATTCTCTGAGCACTAGCATGGTACCCCAGAACCTGGCGCCTGGCAGGTCCTTCAGCTAAGTTTGTGGCGCTGAGGGTGAAAGGCGGTAGTCCTTGCTGAACTGGCTCCACTGACTTGTCCCTCTTAAATCCAAATCCCTTGGGAATATTGATACCTCCTTAGGCTGAGCACTTCAGCACCTGCCTTCAGCCTTGCTTTCCAGTCCATTTGTCACCCTGCAGTTGGAAGAGTTCTTCTCGGAATTCCACACACTCTCAAAGGACCATGGATAGAATTCAATTGATTAGTTGGTTGAGGAGAAAAATTGAACCTTTATTTTTACTAATCTCTAACTGAAAGCATTTCTTTTAATAAAGATAAGCAAAAGAATACAGTAATATTAACCTTACTTGTGATTTTATCACCAATAGAAATTACGGATATTTTTATATCATTTTCTTCTTTTTTGCATTATGCTCATCACTACTTCAAAATAATGGTAGTTATTAGAACTACCATTAGATCTTTTAATGTTATGCATTCATAAAGAAGGACATAAAGATTTAAAAAATATTTTGATAACTATACTCTAACATAATTGGTTGCCTTTGTAATCCAACAAATTTAATTTTATGCATTTTAAAACAATATTCTAAGAAGAGACCCATAGGCCTTGCCAGACTGCCAAAAGGGTCTATGTCACAAAAAAGGTTAAGATCCTCTGAGGGACCTTTCTAAAGCACCTTCAAGACACTGATCTTAAGCTTTCCCTGAACTAGGCCTTGCTCTCACTCCCACAAGACCTTTGCAGATACTGTCCTTACTCCTCTCCTTGGAACAGGCACCCACTCCCCCAAACCTCCTTCCCATTCACCCCTGCCTAGCTGGTCCTAGTCCTTCTTCAGATCTCAGTTTAGACATCATCCCATCAACAGGCCTTGCCTAGCCCTGAATCCTGAAGCTTAGATTTCCTTCAGTTAGTCCCTGTGCTCTCTCTTGTTTCAGGGGCTTTGCACCCCTCATAGATGTTCCTGTAGCTTCCTGGGTTTTTCCCAGAACTTGCCAGACTGTATTTAAATTGCCCATTAGTGCTGCAACCTCTCTGGACACTAGTAAGTCTGCATCATTTTTCTGAGTTTTGCATGCTTCTTGCAGTGATGACTTCCTATGGAAAATTGATAAGGTCTATCAATGTGTCTAGTCTCTACAAATAAAAAGTAAATGGATTCTCTTTTCAATGAAAAATCTTCAGCTATAGAAGTTCTGAAAATACAAAGCACTGGACGTATCTAGAGAAAAAATAAGAAAATTTGAGTAGAAGCTCACTATTCTATGCCTCAGTTCTGTACCTGTTTTCATGCTTAGTTCATTTATGGTTTCTTTCCTATGAAATTTCAGTAAGACTTGGTAAGAGTATATTTTTTGCATTTCTATGATCTCTTGATCTGTAAGAACTGATTTTACCCTTTTCCAAGAGAATCAAAAAGAATCAACAACACACCAGATTATTTAAAAGCCCAGGAAAAAGAAAATACTCAGATCAGTAATAGAAAATAAATTTATAAAGCACTAAAAGAGTTAGAGGTGCCATCTACTGGAGCAGCAGCAACTGCACGATGGACAGGACAGTTCTACAGAATGGCTGCTTCATTTGGAAAGATCCTCATTACTCTCTCAAATTTGTCAACAAACCACAGCTCAAGGAAACCATTCTCCATCAACACCAGGTTCTTCTTCATAAGTCCTATTCTTTAGGACTCTTCTTCACTTCTTCAACTTCTAGAAGGCCATGGGAGAAAGAACCATTACATAGTGAAGTGCATTACCAAGATATTCTCGCTCTTTTACCACTTCAGTGCCAGGGAATGGTTCTTCATTCTTCAAGTACAGCCTGAGGAAGAACCATTTTGCCTGGAGAATGAGGTGCTCTGGGAAGAACTGTCCAATATTTAGCTGGCGATTGTTTGCATCCAGGCAGACCCTTAAGTGTCAGCAGCCTTTATATGATATAGCTCTGAAGGAAACTTTGAAATCAATAATATTTTTTTGGGGGGGAGGGGGTTGCAGTTCATTTCTTAACTTTTGCAAACAAAACAAAACAAAAAACAAAACAGACTTGCAAGATTTGCAAATATTGTTTTTGAGAAGAGGAAATGACAAAAGTAACTTCTGCTTCTCACCATTAGGAAGTATGGTCCCACTGAAGAATTTTCTCTGTGAAGACAATCATGACAAGGCCTTGACATGTTCAAGAATTCAAGACAGGCATTCTTCTCTGAGTCTGCAAGAAACATATCCTTTGGCTCAAATCATTTCCTGAGCTACATGCTATCATGTGAAAACATCTACCTTGCTATAACAGCTTCCAGTGAGGTAAAAATGAAATGAAGTTTTTCATATTGAAGATCAACAGAGCAAAAACTGAAATATGTTTGATAGTAACCTTGCTTAGGAAAGACAAAGCGAATAAATGCCAACGACTGTGGGAAATGGTAACATTTGTTATATTCCATGTTTTGAATCTTCTGTTGAGAAAGCTATGGATAGTTAGCAAGCAATGACGATTACACCATTCCTTCTCATCATATTTAGGAGGAGCAATGCCCTACATTTCAAATTTCAAAATATTTTTTTCCTTTGAAATTTCCAGAATGAAGTAAAATGGGGTTGGTCCCAAATCTATGGAATAGGTGAAGTTAAGAGATGAAGGCAAGACCTGAGGTGGTTTCATGACTGGTGGTTTCATGGGTAGAAACAGAAACAATAATTCTTTTGATTATGATACCTATAGAGTAGTACATTTTTCATATTTCTCTTTGGGCTAAATAAAAAGGTCATTGACTCTGAGCACTTTTCCCCCGCTGGCTTTCACAAAAATTTTGAATCACGAATATTGTTATTTGAACATATTGATTTATATTTATCAATTCTAGATCAAATTCCTTTAGTAAATGCTTAGGTGATACTGATGGACAAATGAAGGTTGCATGAACTATGACAACATATGGAGTGACAAAAACAGACCATTGAAAGCAAGTCATCTCAATGATCAACTTTCTGTTGATAGCAAATATAGCTATGTAATTAAAATTCTGATTTTTAAAGTCTTGAATGACAGAAATTTGGCATCTAAAAATATATATACACACACCTATATACATATATATTTAGCTTTTAAAATATTGAAATACCTCCTTGACAGTGGTTTCTGTGTACTCACTGAAAGGATCACTTCCAATCAACTCTCCTTTCAATGATTGTCAGTAATCACTTTTTGGTACAACCTAGCAAGTAACAGAGGCAGTCTTTATTTTAGCTCATGATGCATAACTTAAAAAAAAATTTTTTTTTTAGCTCAAACAACAGAAATGGTCCCATAATTCTGGCGACTGGAAGTCCTAGATCAAGGTGTCAAGGGGACTGGTTCCATTTGAGGGCTGTGAGGGTGAACCTGTTTCATACCTCTTCCCTAGCTTCTGGTGGTTGGTTTGCTGGCAATCTTTGTCATTCCTTGTATTGTAAAATTCTTAATCCCTACATTTGCCTCAATTCTGATTTCGGATGATTTAGCATTTAGGGTAAGATATGTTATTCTTTAAAAATTCTTGATCTACCTTAACTTCATTTAGAATTTTGAAAATTTTATAAGAAAAAAGAAATGGAAAAATTGCATCGTTTACTATTTACTTAAATTACTATTTTCAAGAATCTTGTGTATAGATGCTATGGTAATGTGTTACAAAATGCAAGACACAGACCTGTGTATCCGAGAGCATGCCATATGTACAATACCAAATCCATAAGTTGCTTTGTTTGTTTGTTTGTTTATTTATTTATGGCTATAAGCTGATTTTAAACCTTAGTTCTTTTATGATAAAGAAGCAGTATTTGAATCTAAGAAATATTAAAGTGGTCAGCCACATTTGCAAATTATTACATATTGCTTATCATTATAGTCTCCAAAATACCAAACATGTGTTTGCTTTCCATCCCTGTGAAAATGACCCATGATTGAGGCACTTGGAATGGTACTCAACTCAGCTGCATGAAGGTCAAATAGACCTAAGGAATAGTGTGCGGTAGGTGACTAAAAGAAGAGAGTTATATATCCAAAGGTTAAAAAAAAAGATTTACAACATTTTTTATTAAAATTTTTTTATCTTGAAAGATACTGCACAATGATATAATACACATATATGTAATATATTATATATATAGTTTAAAAGAACAGTGATAAATCCAATGCCACGTATATGTACCAGCTTAAGAACAGAGCATTATCAGTGCCTTTGAAGCTTCCTATGTGCCCCTTCCTATTCCAACCAGAGATAATCACTTTACTGAATTTTGTTAATCATCTTCTTGCCTTTCTTAGCAAATATGTGTGTATATATCACTAAAATTTTTTTCTTTCTGAACTTTATATAAATGGAATCATATTATATTTATTCATCCATGCTTTCATTCAACACATTTTATCCAGGTAGTTCATTCATTTTCACTGCTGCTTAGTATACAATTATCTGAAAATAAAATTAAGTATCTATTCTTTTATGGATGGTCATCACCAGTTTTTTTCTATTATAAGAATGCTGCTGCAAATGTTCTTATGCCTGTCTCCTCGGGTACATGTACAAGTGTTTCTCTAAGTATAGAGCTAGAAGTGGAATCATTTGTTATGTACATGTTCAATTTACTAGGCAGTTCTTAACTGTTCTGTTGTAGTTAATGACTGATAAAATGTTGCAGTTTTAAAAACATGAACGAGCTTCAAATGTAAGGAAAATAATTGAGTACACAGAGGGTTTAGAGGGCAAGAAGTAAAATTATCTCTTTGCACATAACATGAAACACACACACATGCACACACACAGACACAGAGACACACTTTATGAATCTACACATACAAAAAAACTATTAAACTAATAAATTCAGCAAAGTTGCAGGATACAAAATCAATCCCAAAATCAGCTATATTTCTATACATTAGCAATAGATAATCCAAACATGAAATTAAAAAAACCTGTCAGTTTAAAATAACATCAAAAAAAACCAAACAAACACATAAGGGTAAATCTTTATGACCTTGGGTTTGCCAAAGGATTCTCAGATATAATACCAAAGGCACAATCAATAAAGAAAAAATAAAGTGGACTGCATAGAAATTAAAATTGGTCCAAAGCACAGGCAACAAAAGCATAGACAAGTAGAACTACATCGAACTAAAAAGCTTCTGCACAGCAAACAACAGTGAAAGGCAACCTATGAAATGGAATATCTGCAAGTCATATGTCTGATAAAGGGTTAATATTAAAAAATATAAGGAATTCCAACTCTAGTGTAAAAAACACCCCAAACAACCCAATGGGTAAAAGATACAAATAGATGTCTCACTAAAGATATACAAATGACTAGGTTAGGAGAGCTTCTAGGTTGAAGAAGACATCCACGTGTCCAAGAGGGGGCACACTCTGAGCTCTACGGTATCAGAAGCACCTGTACTCAGGATCCCTCCCTCAGGATATCTCATCTGGCAATTCCTTTGTATTCTTTAAAATCCTTTATAATAAGCCAGTAATTTAGCAAGCAAATTATTTTCCTGAGTTCTGTGAGCCATTCTAGCAAATGTTGAATCTAAGGAGGTTGTGGGAAACTCCAATGTACAGTTGGCCAGAAGCACAGGTGACAACCTGGACTTGAGATTGGCACATGAGGTGAGGGCAGCCTTGAGAAACTGACCCCTTAATTTGTGGAATCTGATGCTGTCTTCAGGTAGATAGTGTCAGAATTGAGTTAAACTATAGGACACCTACCTGGCCTCAGAGAATTGCTTGGTGTGGGGAAACCTCCACACATTTAAAGTATAGAGTATTTTGTAAGCACAGAGTAAAGGAAAACAAGTTTTTCTCTTCAGGTATCTAATAAAGTCAAACACAAAGAAGCAGAGAGCAAAATGGTGACATTGGGTTGGGAGCAGGAGTAAATGGGAATTGTTATTCAACAGGTATAAGGTTTCAGTTATGCAAGATGATTAAGTTCTAGAGCTCTGCTGCACAACATTGTGGGTACAGTTAATAATACTGTATGTACACTAAAACTTTTGTGAATGACAGCACACTATCAATAAAATATACAGACAACTTACAAAATGGAAGAAAATATTTGCAAATCATATATCTGATTGGTCTCATATCCAAAATAAAAAACTTATAACTCAAAAAGACAAACAACCTAATTGAAAAATGGGCAAAAATCTCAAATAGACATTTCTCCAAAGAAGATATATAGACAACAAGCACATGCAAAGATGATAAATATTATTAGTCAATAGAGAAATGCAAATGAAAACCACAAGATAACATTTTACTTCCACTAGACTAACTATAATCAAAACAGAAAATAAGTATTGGTGAGGATGTGGAAAAATTGAAAACCTAGTGTGTTGGTGGTGGGAATATAAAATAGCTCAGTCGCTGTGGAAAAGTTTGATGACTCCTCAAAAAATTAAACATAGAATTACCATATGACTCACCAATTCCACTCCTTGGTGCATACTCTATAAAGAACTGAAAAAAATATTCAAACAAAGATTTGTATACAAATGTACACAGCAGGTGGAAACAACCCAAATGTCCATTAACTGACGAATAGATATACAAATGTACAATACCCATAAAATATTATTCGGCTATAAAAAAGAAATGAGAACTGATGCATACCATAAATTGGATGAACCTTGAAAACATTATGCTAAACAAAAGAAGACAGTGGCAAAATGTCACTTAAATGAAAGGTCCAGAATAGGTGAATCCATTGAGACAGAAAATAAATTTATGGTGACGTGAGCTAGGAGGAAGAAGAAATGGAGAGTAACTGTTTAACAGGTATGGGTTTCCTTTTGAGTGATGAAGGTATTTGAAATTAGAAAAGAAGTAATGGTTGCACAACACTGTGAATGTGCTAAATGTTACTAAATTGTAAACCTTAATTTGGTTATCATATGATGTGAATTTATCTCAATAAAAGGAGTAGCAGCAATAAGAAAACCAGACATTCCAGATATAAAAAAAAGGGATATATTTATGAACCAAAAAGTCCCCAAACTCTAGCTTGAAGGAGATGTCACTCTTATAGAAATCCTAAGAACCAGACCATAAGGTCAGTTCCTTCCCCATAGCCTCTTCCAACCAAAGAAGCAATCTTTCTATTGGCCACAGCTTTCAGTCCTCCTGCCAGTCATCCTGTGCCCAGGTAGGCATGGGTGAAAAGTACTCAAAGTCTGGCCCTTTATAGCGCAGGGCATGCAGAAACATCACAAGTTCCTGGGGCAAGGGGTCCTGTCGCACCAGACGGCACTCGGCACAGAGGGGATCAATCTCTTGATTCATAATATCTGTTTCAGCTGCTGGTGCCAAGGCCACTGTGTTCAGATCTTGAGATGCTGTCTCAACTACTCCATCCACCTTGTGGGCAGATGTAGCCAAGTCTTCTAGGCAGTCCTTGCCCAGTTCTGAAGAGGAAACTGTAGAGTTTGTGAGTCCTCGAGATAGGTCTCCTTCACAGAGATCTAGCACATCCAGGCTCTGTTTAGCTTGATGCTCTGCCACAAGGTCCCGTAGCAGTTCCTCATCTGTCTTGGGAATGTGGCCACCCCGGCCCCGTGAGGGGCCCCAGGCCACTGAGTTATAGATGGGATCATTGAGGATGGGGTGGCCCAGGAACTGGAGGTGAACTCGGATCTGGTGGGTGCGACCTGTGAGTGGCCGGCATCTCACCACACTGGAGTGGCCGTTGTAACTCAGTCTTTGAAACACTGTCTCACAGGGCTTGCCCCGAGTGTCTACACGGCACACCCCGACCTTGTAAGATACTACCAAGATGGGTTCCTTGCAGGTCACTTCTTCGGTAGGGAACTCCCCCTCCACCCGGCATACGTACTCCTTCTCTAGCTACAAAGGAAAGAAGAGGAAGAAATTCAGCACTAATTCATGAAGCCCAAGCCCTCTGCAAGTGATGAGAATGCATCAGTGACAGACAGAAGAGTATTCGAACCCCAGCTCCACCATTTGCCAGTTTCATGATGCTGGGCACATTACTTAGCCTCTTTAAATCCTATTAACTTATCTAGAAAATGTGAGATTAGGAAAGAATTTATCTCACAGGGCTGTTGAATTTATTTAGGCTTTAATGTACTTGGTATTTAGCCTGGTATATAGTAAGAACTCAGTAAATATATCACAATGAAATTGAGAATTACAAGTCTCAAGACCACGACCACTACCATTTAACTCTTCTACCCAAGACTCTTTGAATTTCATCCATAAACTTTCTACCAAGTATGTTCTCCCCACAATCTTAAGAACTTCACTCAGCCTGTCAGTAGTTAAAAAACTTTAAGAGCATATTATAAAGAGGCAAAGTATGCCATCTCTAAAAATCTCTCAAAACGTAATAACCTGTCTTCAGCACATTAGGTGCTGACCTCTCTTAAGGTAGAAAGCTTGGCCAGATAAACATGAAGGCCCACTTCACACATAACTTGGTGATGTCCTTTTGACACATAGCATTTGAGAGCCCAGGAAGTCACCTGCATGAGACAAAAACAAGACCCACCTGCCGGTCCCGAACCTGTTCATGAATTCTCTCTGAGACGGATGCTGTCTTGGCAAACATGAGGACGCCTGATGTAAGGCGGTCAAGCCGATGCAATGGGTGTAGCTCCTTGAGTTGGTGCTCCTTGCCCAGGATGAAGATGACCGTGTTATGTCGGAAGCGGCCACACGGGTGGACAGGAATGGAAGAAGGCTTGTCTACAACCACTACATCTTCATTCTCAGCCAGCAGACGGATAGGCTCTGCTGTAACTGGTGGCTCATGCCTGTGTACTGTGTTCCGCAAGAAGTCATTGTCCTGCCAATGATACAGGCAATCAGTCATCCCAAGGGCCAACAACCTGTAATCAGTCAACTTCACACACAGCTTCCCCTATTATTTGACATGAGAACAATGGTCACAGTATTTCCTTACAACAGAAAAAGCGGTATGCATAGTATATTCTCATTCTGTAAGTATACAGACACCAGGCAGTAGGAGGCATTGAAAAAAATATATACAAAATGTTAATGGTGATATCTCTGGGTGATGAGATTATAAATGCTTTTTTATTTTGCTTATTTGTATTTTCTCTACAATGTTATATTTAAAAAGTAAATTTTCTAAAATGGTTGGAGAAAAGTTTCTTAAATCATCACTTTTCATGACTTCAAACAAATGACATCACATTGTAAGTCCAGAAATTTGAGTTCTAAAACTGGATTTCCCACAGGCTCACTGCAAACCACTTGACGTCTCAGGGCCTCAGTTTCCTCATCTGTAAAGTGTAAAGATTAGACCAGACCTGTTTTTCAAAATTGGGATGAGAGAGGGGATTCAAACCATCCATTCCCCAAATGCTGAAATCACTTTGTCTTCCCTCACAACCTAGTGAGCCAGTATTACTGACAGGGGTGTCTGGTACCTCTTAGCTGTGAAGAAATTTTATAGAAAGATCAAAGCACTGGGCTAGACAACTCTGGTCTTCATCCCTGACAGATCACAATTCTATCAATCAGAGTCTAAGATTAATAATTTAACTAGTCATAAGAACACAGGCTTTGGAGATGATGCTGTTGCCTTCTGTAAAGTTTATCTTAGTTTCCTCACAGGCAAAATGAGGTGGCAATAACTATCCCACGAGTCTGTCGTTAAATGTTAAAGTACTTAAAATGCTTAATATGTGGCCAGCACATACTAAGGAGACATAAATAATGGCATCTATTATACTATTTGTACACGATGAAAGGTAAAAAGTGATCAATGATCAATTCTTGACACAAGACAGTGTATAAAATAAGCCATAAGAATTCCAATTTCTGTCCCTGGGAAACAAGGAAGCCGCTTGGAAGGAGGGGTGAGTTTTGAAGCACTGAAGCTACTTGCAGAAACCAGGTGGGAGAAGAGAGCTAAAAAATTGTTCCAAGTGAAAGCGAGAAAGCTCCTGAATTACCCCGATTTTACTCCAGTGTCTATGCCCTACCAGCTCTGAAAGAAAAAAGAAAAAACAAAAAAACCGTGCCCCCTTTCCTAGACCCTGTCGCCAGTCCCATCAGGAGTCCACCTTGAGCACAATGCTGAGGTCCTGTACCGGCTCCTCGTTGAGTTGGAGGCGCCCCGCGCGGACCGCGGCCTCGTAGTAGGCCAGGGGCTGGGCTCGGAACTCCGTGCTGAAGACGTGCAGCAAGCTGCGGCCCACCCAGCGGCCTTTGCAGTAGGTCCGAAAGTCGAAGTAATAGGGCCGCACTTTGCGCAGGCCTCCCTCGAAGTAGTAGCTGGTCTCTGCAAAGTGCTCATCCCCGAAGCTCACCCCCGCCCGCCGCTTCTTCGGCGGTGGCACCACGCGCTCCCTGGTTGTGCCCCGCCGCTTTTTCCGTTTGGCCGGGCTCGGCGTTGCAGCCGTGGCCAGCTCGTCGCTGCTCGTGGCCTGCCCTCCGTCCCGAGGGGCCAGCTCCTCTCCCTGGCCCGCCGGCCTGGGGCACCCTGGGGGCCGCTCACCCTTCGCATCGCTACCCGCGTCTCCGTTTTGCTGAGCCGCAGCCCTCACCCCGCGTCCTGCCTCAGCCCCAGTCGAGAGCGTTTCCTCCATTGGGCCCCTACGGCCACCCCAAGTCCTGGCAAAGCTGAGGGACCGGAGGTTGAAGCACCCGCGCACGAAAACCGGGAGCAGCCAGCGGCCGGCTAGCCGCATAACCGCGCGGCCATCGCTCCCGGGTCGCGATCTGACGACGTCACCGGACACCAGCCAATCGGTGAGGCCCGGTGCTGAGGCGGGGACTGTGAAGCGAGTGGGAGTGAGGCAATGAGGAAGTGAGTTGAATGGCGTGTTGAGAGGCCGTGAGGAAGACTCACCAAAAGCGGTGATTTCTTATAGATATGCTGAAACTTCCTTGCTCTGGAAAAACTCTTGCAAGGAACTTTATTAAAAAAAAAAACCCACTCAAAATTTAAAGTAAACATTTTATTTAAAGCAGAACAAAACAGACTGCTAAAGTCTGAATTTGCTAAGAATTCTTAAGCAATGTTTCATACTTTAAAAGGATGAATATTACACTATGTGACTTATATCTCAATAAGGCTGTTATATGAGTATTTTAAAATACACACACCCCAGAAGCAATGTTTTTTGCACCTGCCTTTCCCCCTAACAGCATAAGAAGGATTAGAGACCTCTCACTGCTTCCCATATGCTCCTGGCCTAAGATTAAAACTGCAAGTGGATCAGAAGATACATTTATCAGAGCTCTTAAACGCAAAATACTGAAACCAACTCTGGTTAACTTCATCAGAGAGGGAATAAATAAAAGAACATTAGTACCTCATCGAGTTCACAAGAGATTTGGAGAACAGACTCAGAAAAAGCTGCAAATCAGAAGAAGCCAAAGCCTCTGAGAACCAGCACATGACACAAAGATGAGTTGTATGGTATGTGAAGTATATTTTAATAAAGTTGTTATTTAAAAAAAAAATGGTTTTCAGAATGTGTCTGAAGCACAGAGAAGGAGAGAGATACCAAAGAGATCTAGAGAGGGAGTCCTTGTGGGGTTGTATGAGGCCTTGCTACTCGAAATGTAGTCTGGATTAGCAACATGAGCAACACCTGGCGACTTGTTGGAACTACTGAATCTTGTTTCTCCTTCCTTCTCAACCCCCTCAATGAGAATTTGCATTTTAACAATATCTTCAGATGATTTGTCTGCATATTAGTTTGAGAAGTATTGGCATAGACCACAGAGAGCAAACATTTGGATATTCAGCATCTTTCCAACACTATTCTTTTGTGTGAGGTATTTCCCATATAATAAGTACTTCCTTCAAGAGGAAGAAGCTAGCCTTCCCACCCTCTCTTGTGGCTTGGACATTGGTATTTCACCTGGGCTCCTCTGATCAGGCAGAGCCTTTGGTACAGTGGTACACAGCAGAGGAAGTAGGCATCCATGTCTGACAAAATAGCATTGGAGGCATAGATTTGGGAGGCTAACAGTGGAGAAGGTTCTTGCATCCAGTGCCCAATCAGAAATGCCAGCTACAGTGTCTATGTATTCCCTGAGCAGTTCCTCAGTGAGGTTTAGACACTGTTCTTGGCTCTACAGATTCCCCATCCTGACTCTCTGGCCCATCTTGAGACTCTCTGTACTACTTCATATTCTTTAATCCTGAGTTGTACAATAGGGTAGCCATTAGCTACATGTGGCTATTTAAATTTAAATTAATTAAAATGACATAAAATTTTAAATTTTAGTTCTTCAGTTGCACAAGTTGCATTTCAAGTGCTCAATAGCCACATAAAAGTAGTAGCTACCTTATTGGATGACTCAGATACAGAACATTTCTATCATTACAGAAAGTTCTATTGGACAGAGCAGCTTTAATCAATTCCTCTTACTGCTTAAACTGGCAAGAATGAGTTCTATTATTTGAACTAAGAACTCAAACTAACTTACTATGATAGGAATTTAAGTATTTTAAGAGTAATGCGTGGGAAGGGACAGCAAAAAATGACAAGTACAAATGGATAGTTGCAGAATAGACATGGAAATGTAGAGTGCAGCATGGGGAAGACGGTTAATAATGTTATGATAAATATGTAAGGGGGAAGATGGGTAATAGATTTAGTGGGGTAATCGTTTTGTGAGTTATGTAGATCTCTGATCACTATGCTGTATAAATGAAATGTATGTCAATTGAAAAAAACTGAATTGTACAATGTAAATATGAGCAAGTGTCTATTATATTTCAATAAAACTGGAGAAAAAAAGAGTAGTGGGAAATCATCAACGAGTTCTTAGGGTATGATTTGATCTTCATTCCCAAAGAATCACCCTGGTTGCAATACAGAGGGAGTGTAGAGGCAATCACAAGGGTTAGCTCAGTGTCATTCTTGACCATGAGGGCTCTAATTCAAACATTCACACACTAAGTAAATTTTGAACATTTGCCAGGCATTGTTTGACTCTGGAGATACAAAGTTAAGATATATTTATCAAGAAAGACATGGTTCCTGATCTCAGTGAAGGAGAGGTTGGTCTAGGATACAAATAAAAAACATATTCATGCTAATCACACTGCTGTTAAAGCGGAGTCCAAAATAGAGAGATGCTGACTGCCTTCATGTGGATTCCCACTGTGAGCAGTCATTGGAGAAGAGGACACCATCTTAGCTTATGGTTTCAGCTGTAAAAGTCCAGTATCTGGTTTGGATTTTTCAACACACACTAATTAAATTCAGAGGGCATGGGTGGATCACTAGGGTGCCAATTTGTTACTTTACAACTGTAACTTTAAGTTATAAAATGTATTCCATTTCATACTAGCAATTATTTGTGCCTAATGGTATCATCCAGGTATCAAGATATTTAACAGATATTTTTAAAGTACCCTCATCTTGTTAACAAGATATTTGAAATCAACAGTTTTTTTTGGTGAGCAAGAGAAAAGGGCATAAGTGAGTCAAGAAGCCATGGAGTGGCTTGATGAAGCACCCATAAACCTACTACGACAGTGCCTCTTTCTGTGAATCAGATGCTGCCAGATTCATGTTGTAGGTCAGGTAGTAGCTGAAGGTCTCAGAGGATCCCTCATGGTGAGACTTGCCATTTATTCCCTGTGAATAAGTACCGTCAAAATCTTGTTTATTGTTTCCTCCTTTGTTTTCTAATCTTCTTGCTTTTCACTTCCTTCTGCTTGCATATTCTAAGAATGGTTATCAATGTGAGCAACAGAGTACCTTGTAGCTCCCTTCCACATGGTGGTAGTTACTGCCTCCAAAACCACAATGATTGGCTTTGGACACATCTTTATCATTAGCCAAGTTACTTCCACTGATGGTTGGCTGATGTCTTTTGCCAACTGTTTTTTTAGGAGAGAGTACTCTGCCCTGGGAATTGGAGCTGTAGGGGTAAGGAAGGGTTACATCTCAGTGAACTGATAGCCCCTAAAGGATATCAAAGTCGTCTCCTTGAAAAAAAGTGTTTCTGACACACACCATCCATGACCACCTTCTCCTTTATGTACTCTGGCCACACTTCGTCATCTCCTTTATAACTATTTGCTGTTATTCGTAAACTTGTCTGCCCCATGGCACACCCTCCTACACTGAGCTGTAAAGACCTCTGGGACCCATACCAAGTTTGTCTGTCCTGAATTCCCACTTAATACAATGACTAGAACACAGCAGGAACTCGGCCTTTATTGGTGAATGGGACGTTGGTCTCCAGTGACAATAAGAAGTCGCCTCCTTCTCCATCCACCGAACTGCCCAAAGGGCTGAAGTTTTCGAAGACCAACACATGCCCAGAGAATTACTGAGAAGAACCAAGGAAAGTCAAAGGCCTTCAAAACCGGGCTGCCCACTCCGAGCAGGTAATGTGTACTGAGCACGGTCCGCGCGGCTAGAACACACAGCTGTCAGGGGAATCACCCTGGCTCTAGGGAAAAAAATTGGAACCCAGGCCACGTGACTCCACCGTTTCCAGGCAACGACAGGCCCGCCCACCGCTCCGCATTTCCTCACCCCGCCGGGCGCCACTCAACCTATCGACGCGCAGAGCACCTCCAGGTCGGGCGGTGGTTGGACAGCTCCCAGGATCAGTCACTCGGAGACTCCGCCCCCTGCTCCTTCCGGGCGGCCAGAGAGAGACTGGAACCGAGCGTGTGCAAGCTGCCGGGCCAGCTGTTGCGGTAGGTGAGAAGCGGAGAGGAGGGGAGCCCAGCGTCTTGCGTCCCCGGCTCCCTCCGGCCCCTGTCGAGCACCCCAGAGCGGCCTCGGAGCTTGAGTCGTCCCCTCCCAGCCAGTCCCTGAAGCCGGAGTGATTGAGGCCCAGGGTTCCCTGCGCTGTTCTGGACCTCCGAGGGAGGAAGGGGCAGCCGGGGCTCCGGGATGAGCAAAGTCTTGCTTTAGGCGCGTTCAGACGATTTCTGGACGGAGGTGGGTGTTCATCGTGGCGCCTGGCATTAGTTCATCCTTGGACGCCGGGCCGTGTCTGTCCGTTGTACTTCCGGGACCTTTCCCTAGCGGGGCTCTCTTGGAATTGGTTGTTCAGACCTTTCCGCAGGCAGACTTTCTAATCTCAGAGGCCCCTCCGAGAGACTGTGTCAACCCACACTATAAGACGAGATAGTTTTGAAAGCCCTCTGGCCCTGTGGGTAGCCTTTGCCACCTACTTCTCTGCTCGGGCTACTTTCAGAATATTCCCAAACAGGCAGAGAGGATTGGGTAAAAACATGGATTTTGGAGGGGCACAGATATGGTTTCCAGTCAGAGATTCACCACATATCAGTAATGTGCCATTGACAAGTTACCCTTCTGATCCTCCGATTCTTCATCTATAAAATGATGAAAATGTCTATCTTTCAGTGTTTATTAAGATATGAACACGAGACATATAGCCCAGCTTCTATATAGAATGCTCACCTGGGTTTTTGTATATGACAGTGCTCTCTGAGGGACAGTTTTCACCAAGTAGCACTTTTATTATTCTTGTGTGTTTGGAGCTTTGCGAGACCTTTAGTCTGTCCTATTGAAAACAATTTAATTGGCTGAGGATAGAGTGGTTGAGTTTGTTAGATTTTTGCAGAAAAGGATGATTGTCTTCACTGGAAGTGTGGTAGAAATTCGTGTGCGTGCATGTGTGTGTGTGTGTGTGTGTGTGAGAGAGAGAGAGAGAGAGAGAGAGAAATTTAAAACATACATATCATAAAACTTACCATTTAAATTTTTTCGTGACATTCACATTGCTATGCAATCATCACTACCATCCATTTCTAGAACTTCCCAAACTGACTGGACCCATTAAACAATAGCTCACAATAGCTCTCATGCCCCACTCACCAAAATCTCTGGCAACCAAGATCCTATTTTCTCTCTCTCTATGAATTTGACCATACTAAGTACCTCACATAAGTGGAATCATTCATATTTGTCCTTTTGTGTCTGGCTTGTAGACATTCCATTTTTAAAGACGAACTTCATTATGAAAACAACTTGAGTGCCGAGCAAGAAGAGGAACCTAATTACCTTTTTGTCATCTTTTTATCTGTAACACAGAAACCTAATAGAAGACATTTTAAGTTTGTTAAGGGAAACTTCTTAAAAGACTATTACCTTCCTTCATTGAGTAAACAAATATCCGAGTAGTGCATCTTTACACTATATTTTTAAAGCCAGTTCTTGCTCACTTGAACTTCTCTTTTTCAGCTCAAATCCCAAATGAAAATGTTTGAGAGCATTGATTCTACAGCCACAAAATCTGGCCTGGATCTTTGGGCTGAAATCTGTTCCTGTTTGCCAAATCCTGACCAAGAGGATGGTGCCAACAATGCCTTTTCAGACTCATTTATGGATTCTTATCCTCCAGGCACAGGCCAAAGGGAGGCCCCAGACTTTGCTGCTCAGGCAGCCCTAAAGCCTTGGGCTCCCTTACAGGATTCAGAAGTGTATTTAGCATCTCTAGGTAAGTTTGGTGGCTTTGAACATTTTTTTTAAATCAGAAGCTGGTGGTTTTAAGGAAGCTTGAAGTTATTTTACATCAAACCTGGTTTTGTATTCTTAGTTTTTTCTTTTGTCTTCACAACATATATCTGTCAGGTGTAATTTAGGGGATGTTTCAGGTTGGTTGTTGGGAAGGACCCCCTTTTACTTATATATCCCTAAAAACAGTCATTTTCACCTCCTGCCTGTTTCATCTAAATTCCGTTTTATTTCTTAACATTCTGTAGACCCTCTTGCCTACTGTTGGTGGATCATATATTCAAATAACTCAAAAGTATCAAGCCTTATGCCATCCTGAAAGAAAAGGTCATGGCCCCAGAGCTAAATGTGGATTTCTGATGCTACAAATTGAAAACTATTATACTAGATTGTTGGAATGGGAGCACATCGGCATAAACTTTGTTCTGTCTCCTTAGCCATTTTGTTTTTTTAATATTTTCTGAACACATCTTTACTGTCTCATCCTGTGGCCTTAAGTGTAAGTATTTAGAGAGACTCCAGACACAGGAAAGAGATTCAGATTGTCCCATGCTAGGAGAAAGAGCAATATCTGTGTAGGGCAGTGACTGCAGTTTTTAAAACTGTGATATCATTTTATTATTAAACATTCATGAGATCCATCTATGTGTCATACCAAACCTGGGAATAATTGTTTGAGGAAGGAAAGTCAATTCAGGAAGAAGCAGCTTTTGAGGAAGGATAGAAAAAAGAGTCAGAGTTTACATGATTGCTAAGAAATATCTTGGAAAAACAAAAGGAATTTTGTTAATGATGTACTGGAAGAAAAATATATGAAAAAAACATAGGTGGAATGATGGATAACAAGAAAGATGAGACTGTAATGTCAGATTTGTTGAGAAGCCACCAAAGAGAGGATAGTAATATTTGCAGTCATGGCTGAGGAGGTTGACAACTGTGCTTTGTGGTAGTCAGAACATCTGTTTAATAATGATGAGGAAAAGAAGCAACACTCTGAGAAAGCTAAAGAATTAGAGTTTTTGACTTGTTAGTGCTCTGTGCCCAGCGGTTATAAGAAGCTTTCATGGATTCAGTGATGATTTTGATTGGTTCAGAAAGTTAAAATTCTCTTGGTCTTTTCTAAAATCATTTAAGAAGATTAAAATTTCTGTCTCTGAGAAAAATTAGAGCCATTTCTGGTGCCTGTGGCAGAGCCTGGGAGACAATGGCAGGCAGGTTTGGAGTATGCAATACTTGTTTCTTCCAACTTAGATCACACTTGTTCAGGGACTTAGCACACTCGGAAAAAGGAAGAGTTTTTTTTAGCCCAAAAGAGTACCTTCCACCTTGACAACCAAGGTCAGACAATAAAAAGATTGTTTTTATTGCCGAATAAACCTATATCAAAGAGAATTCACCAAGATCAACAATTAAAAACATAGCCATTTCAGCATGAAATATACATAATCCTTTCACATCCTCAAGGAGAAAAAATTTCTTAAATACTTAACCTTTATCAACTGTAGCTGTTTTACATGGGTGAGCATTGGTAGTAACTTGCAACAACAAAGGGTATTTACTGTTCTGATCAGCTTAGAAATGAAAACAGGATTGCAAATCACAAAGTTCTAGGCTTGATGTCTACCTCTCTCCAAGAAAATTGTCATTTACCCATTTATTATAGTTGAAGGCAAGACTAAATTAAGGCAGAATTAAGATATCCTTTCTTGTATTCTTCAAAAGGGGATATTTGTTCAACAGTTATACTTAAAATGCAAATAAGAGTAATTAAACATCTATCATCAGGAAGCCATATGGACCACTCTCAAAAGGATTATAAGATGTTTGTTTTTATCAGGCTCCAACATCTAGGCCAGGAGTTGAGCAACTTTAAAAAATGTTGGGAGATTCCTTCTCTTTAATCAAGAATTTAATCATAGAAATCTTAAAGGTCTCTTATTACTGAGTTCTCATCAAGTCAATTTTAGTGTCTAATGAACTGTTCTATCTCTCATAATTTTCTCTAATTCTTTCTTATGAGGTTTGGAAACCACTTCATGTCACTGTAACAACAACAAAAAAACGTTTTGAGGGAGTTTTAAAAAGACAGTAGTATACACATGTCAAGCCAGGGAAAGCAAGCATTCCTTAGAGAGATACCTGCTGGGCTTCTGTGATTTCAAAGAAAACATGCTATTTATTTATTTATGAGAACGTATGGCTTTTCCCTTTTCTGGGTTAAAGATTTATTTGATCCAATGTAGAGTGAAGAAATTGTGAAGGAAAAAGAAAAATGTACATTTCCCTTTATCTTTTTTAAACAATGAGCTCTTTTAGGGAGTGTGGATATACTCACCAGTGAATTTTTAAGTTGGCATTTTGTATTTTAGATTTAATTTCATACTTACTTCCCTTGTTATACTCTTTAGAGAAGAAACTGAGAAGAATCAAAGGTTTAAATCAGGAATTAACCTCTAAGGACATGCTTCGAACCCTGGCCCAAGCCAAGAAGGAATGCTGGGATCGATTCCTCCAGGAGAAGCTAGCGTCAGAGTTCTTTGTGGATGGACTTGATTCTGATGAGAGGTAATTGTTTTTCTAAAGAATTCAGGGAAAGTTACATCTGAGTTGAAATATCATTTGATATCAATATCAGCTTTTCTGAGGTAAAATCATCCTTTGTAAATTTCCTCTATTTGTTCTCAGTCCAGAAGCAGATTTCTGAGAACAGGTATTTTTTTGCCAAAGGTGAGCACTCCAGCTACATCTTGGATATAGTTGAGGATAAACCACTGTCTTCATTTTTAAGTACATGATGCACTTGAGAAAGTAGTCATCAACAACTGGAGCTATGTCTTCCTGCTTCTGACTCTCCATTGCCTTATGGAGTTTTCTGTCATTTTGTTACCCCTCAAATTTGTGTAGACTAAATAAATGAATTTATTAACCATCTGTTGTATGAAGGCACTGTGCTTGGATATGTGAGGAAGTTTTAGATCCTTTTCTTGGTCCCCAGATCTAGTTAGAGAAAGATGACAAATACGTATATAAGGACATACCTGACAATACCAAACAGCATAAGAGAAGAGCCAGATGGGTGGAAGTTGACAGAAAATGCTTTGAGTGTTGAGGGGCCATTGAGCTCCCTATGGGCTCTGGTGGTGTGCCAGGGAGGGAGGCAGGACTTAAACAGAACCTGTGGGCCAGATGTAGAAAGGAGAGAGGGCATTCTGCCACAAAGAGCAGGATAATGCTTGACACTGGGAAAACAGCTCTGGTACTTATTGGTTGTAGGTTTTTGGGTAAGTAACCTGTGTGTGCCTCAGTTTCTTTCTCTGTAAAGTGGGAGTAGTGGCTCTTACCTCACAAGGTTGTTATAGGGTAAAGAATTACTATGGATAAAGTGCTAAGAATAGTCCCTGGCACATATTAAGTACTATATAAGTGGTCGCTATTATTAATATTATTCTTCCTAGCAGAATTTTAAAGTTTTGTAAGAAATTATTTGTAGATCAGTGAAGGGAGTGGAAACCTGAATTTTAACAAAAGGTCTTAGGGAGATATGACTTAACGTAAGTTTGCAACATATTACCATTGATTTTGAGAGTCTCATAGTGTCAGATGAAGGTGCTTCTGCTGAAATCATGGACAGTATGATGTTTTACTTTTTAACTTGCAAAGTACTTTCACTTACAATATCTAAAATACTAAATCAGTATTCCCCAAGATCCTTCAGAAATCTGTGGCATCTAAGGTCAGGCCAGCTACCCTCTCAGGACTCAGAAAATAGTATAAATTTTGTTCTTCCTGTATCTAAAGGCTCAAGGACAAAACACTTGAAGATGTACAAATTACTGACCCACTATATTCTCTACATCATATTCTCTCTACCCTTGAATATTTCTCTCCTCTCTGAGAAGACAAAACTTTCTCCTGCCTAGGAATTCTTTTTCTCTGAAATCAGATCAGCACCAAGCCTCCAGTTAACATTTCTTTATATTTATCCATACCTAAAATAATGTGGTTTTCCTTTCTCTATAGAAATAATCGAAACAATTATATGAAAAGTATGACAGGTGAAGATTAAATGCCCCTGTAGCACCTGAGTCCCCTGAGCTGAGGGTACTTGTTCCCCTAAGCATCTGTGGGAATGCTTCTTTGGATCATGGATCAAAACAAGCACCAGGAAACAGTAGATATGCATTGTTTTCAAACCTCAAAGTTTATATTTTAAACAGGCCATTCTATAGTGGAATTGTGTGGTTCTTCACATATGTGAAGACCTTCCTCATGGTCTGCTTTTGGCAAGGGAGTATTGAGCTGAGAAATCCAACTGAGGACACCATGATTCCCCCATACACTGACAGGTGTCAAAAATTGCTGGTTATGGCTTTATTTCTTGGCTTAAGACTTTGTGCTACTGTAGAGCACAGAATGAAGTTTTCATTATTTCTAGTCATTTATATTTTACCCTGGATGTCTAATAGCTTTAGAGTGAGGATCCAGTGTACTTAAAGAAGTGAGGAGGGAATACTTCCCCTCCTCTCAGATCCAAACAAAAAAGGGCCCTCTGGCATAGTAGTGTTTCCTTTGTGGGGAATTACTAATTGCTCAGATGTTTCCATCTTGAGGGCTTGCTATGAGATGAACTAAATAAACAAAAGCCCACAAACAAAAAAATTGGGCTCCCTGCAACTAAGCAATTATAATTAAATCTCAGTCTGCTTCAGGTATGAGATTTCAAGATGCTCAGGTTTCTGCCATGCTAATAATTTGGTATTTATTTGAATGTTTCCTCTCCTTGACAATTTCTCTCTTCTTTAGTTTTAAGGAAAAAAAGGCAGAACTGAGGCATAAGCTTTTCAGCTATTCTCATCAATCCTTCAGAGACTCTACATTTGAAGGGGGCCTGATACTGCTTATAGCCAAAGTGCCCACTAGGTGGTAAATTATGCCTGGGGGCTGCCAGGATGCACAGCTGTTAGAGGAGTAAAGCCATTCTCTCCATGTTAGTGAAAAACAATTGTAGGAAGAAATTGGTGGTGGGTGGGGAGGCATATTGAGTAACTGGGATAATCTTGGAAGTCTGATGCAGCCACCCTTTTCTCTTGCTCTTTCCTAGCACCTTGGAACATTTCAAGAGGTGGCTCCAGCCAGATAAAGTAGCTATCAGTACAGAGGAAGTCCAGTATCTGATTCCTCCAGAGTCACAGGTTGAGAAGTCAGTGTCTGGGGACGAGCCAGCAGTAGCGGAACAATAAATTACACACATACACACACACACTCTGAGCAGCTGTTTCGGGTCCAGAGGGAACGAAGGAACTGTGGAGAGCTCGGCAGTGGCAGCAAGGAGACATCTAGAGAGGGAAAAGCTCAACCTTCCGCTCCATAAAGCAAACAGCTGCAGGCCCCTGAGGACTTTTTGGGGCTGGCATGTGTGACTCTCTTGGATAAAAGGACAGACCCAGTGCATGCTGGATCAAAATACTGCTTTCCTGTATGTCTCACAGTTTGCCTGAGCTCTGCTGCTGCAGGTGAGAAGTCTGCTAAGAATCCAGCAAAGGACCCAAGTGTAAATATTTTTGGAGAAGCTAATGTTCTTGTGTATAATGTATAAGTTAAGTGAGCCATATTTTTTTCTTGCCTTTTCTGGATGTTCCTGCCTGTGTTCCAAGCATTCTCTTGGTAAATTGTCAGGGGTGAGTGAGACCAAGGAGAGTGAATCCTGCCTTCTTGAATCCAAGCCCCACTTGGGGCTTTTCTAACAGTGCATAATAAACATAGGAACTTAAAGAAAAGAGCTTGGATGTTTCTTTCCTCCGATTTGTTCCTTGTGAGGAAAATGAACAAAAGAAGTGTGAAAAAGTGGGTGTTTCTGTGTGTATATTTTTTCTTCCCTGCGTGGTTTCTCTCCTAACTTCTTCCTGCACTTAAAAAGAGCTAAGTTCCAAATTAGACTTGCAAATATAGTTTTGGTATTTGACACCACTGCTGAATAGTTCCCTGCTTGCTCCTTGTAGCACTCTCTAGTCTGAGCCTGTGCTTTCCTCCTTGTTTATGGTGTTCTTCAGTTTATGTTGTCTGTATAAGACTTTTCTCATCAGAACAACTGTGTGTGGCACTATTGACCTGATTCCTCCCAGAGAGATGCTCCCAGGCAGTGGGGATGGTAAAAACAAATATATGCCAATATAGGGAAGCTGGTAACTTGCCAGCCTCCTGTTTTTTAACATGTGCTCTGGGGGTACTATTCTGTGGTTGCAGCTCCATCGATATTCTTCCTGAGTAATAGATTCCAAGTCTCTAATGATGAGCAGGGTGGCTATAAAATATTTCAGAGAACATTTGCTCATTTTGAAATCAAGTATTTGCTTTGTATGAAAGGATGGGAACCAAGGAGGTGATTCCATATCCTTGCTTATTTAGATGAATATTTCTGTTGTAATTTCCAGATATATTTTCTTTTTTCCCCCCACTGACTAATGGTGTTAGCTTTATTCTTACTTCTTTTTATTAGTAGGATACCTTTGACATAGAGAGTGGGCCTCTGTGTTCCCCCAGACACTTTGAGGAAGCCAGACACTGACAGTAATCTGGTCCTGGCCCCAGCTTGTAAGCTGCCATCTCTGCTTGGGGTTCAGGTGCCAGACTGCACTCTTCCTACAGGGCCTTCTGATGGCCTTTGGCTGGATGGATAGGTTTAAAAAGAAAAGACTAAGATGTTTCTTTTCTAGGCATGATACAAATGATTCTTCCTCCATAACAATTTAAGAAATGAAAGCAATAAGGTCTCAAAACACTCACCCAAAGAGCAGCTGATCATAACACGGTTAAGGAATGTTTCAGTATCAGAAAGTAATGTTTCTGTAATTCAAGTAAGAATCTAGCTTTGCCTTTTCTCAACTTTGCATCTTCTACTTAAGAAACAAATTTTAGTATGAGAAGGTACGGAACTGAGTTAGAGAAACCAAAAAGGAATTGTACAACTGAAAGGCTTTAGCCCCACGTGAAAACCTGGATGAGGTATGAAGGGAAGGCACCAGATCTCCGGCTACCTTCTCACTTAACTCTTTCAAATAGAGACAGTTTTCCCAAGAAGAGAGTCTAATAAATGGTAACTATCGTTTCTTAATTAGTTTAGAGGTGACATTTTAAGTGATGGCACTAAAAAAAGGTGAAACTCCATTTACCAAAAACAAATTTGATTTTAGTTTCTATAGCTAACTTATTAATATAGATTTACCTTAGGCTATTCAAGTTACACTAAATTTGAAACCAAGAGTCTTGGGTGCTATCTTTATCTGACTTGTGGCTTACTGTGTGATCATAAATAAGTCAAATGACCTCTTTGTGTTCCAGTTCCCTTTCAGAAATTGGACCAACCTTAGGAAAAATAGTATTGGCCAAAAATACTGATCTGTTTCCTTTGACCCTGGAAACTCCCAAGGAACTCTAGTTAGGACTTCCTCAAATCAGCAGGATTTATGAGTTGGGAGAGCCTTTCTTAGCACCCTTAACTTTCTTCCTCATGTTCTCAGTGAAACAGACAAAGTCATAACAAATGGAGCAATATTTAGTGCTGAACCTTAGAACCAGGGAAGGGTAACTATCAACAGGGGCAAAGCAATAATGACCTGGTATACCCAGAGACAGCTGGGTTGGAACCAGGGTGATAAGCTAAGTGACTGCCACTGTTCTCCTTGAGCACATGAACTCATCACTCAGGGCTTGGCAAATTAGTGCTGGAATGACACAGGCTTGTGTCCAGAACCTGCCCTAGAAATAGGCTCTGGATATATAGGCACAGCAAATAAACAAACACACCACCAGCTGTTCCTGAGGTGTGTCCCTCCCAGACAGGCCTGCCCACAAGGCCTATTGCTGGGAGAGGGAAGACACTCGGGAGCCACTCCCTTGCCTTGCCTTGGAGTGAGTCCCCAAGGCTGGGAACAGCTCCAGTCACATGAAACAGTCAATACTTTCCTGGAAATTCCAAACTATCCAACTAGCTTTGGTTCTACTTCAGCTATGAGTTAAGACAGAACAGGGCTATAGCAATCTTAGGTTTCTGGGAGGGCTGTTTACTTGAACCCAGAAGTGGGTTTTTTAAGACACAGATTCCTTAATCTAACCAATATTTATTTGTTGAGCCCCTGACACACTTCAGGCACTGTGTATGGTGGTGAATGAAAAACAAAACCACATCCTCCCGCATGGAATGATGAAGGGAGAGAAATGGCCCAGCTAAGTAGTATTATAATCACAGTGTTGGAGAGCCTAGATGTAAGCACAGAGTGTTTTTAAAACATATGGGAAGGAGGTAGGAGAGCCTAGGCCAATCAGAGTGTGAGGCAGGAGAGAAGTTGTGTTAGGGAAGCTGAGTCCAGAAAAATGAATAGCAGAATAGGGGCTAGAGTATGGAGGCAGAGGAAAGTCCTAGAAATGGAAAACAGAATGTACAAAAGCCTATAGGCAAAAGAAAGTTTGGAGGCTGGAGCAGAAAGGACAAAGGAGGAAGCATCAAAAGGTAGGGTTAGAAATTAAACAAGGTGTGAAGGGCTATATAAGCCATGTTAAGGAATTTAGAATTTATTGTGGGGACAACAGAGAACTAAATGGGTCCTTTCAAGAGGGTCAGTAACAGGGTCTGATTTGCATATAGAAAGATGGTTATGGCTGCCATGGTCTTGACATGATTAAATTGATTACAGGAGCACAAATTCACACTTAGCAACGTTATGTCTACATGGAATAATGCAATTAGAGGGGTCATGGTTATCTTTTGTTTTTATTTTTTAGATGGATCTCTTTGAAGTTAATTTTTCACTATTACAGAATAGAATCATGTATGGCAGGTTGTATTTCCCAAAGATGGCCTCATTAATATATCACATTCCACACTTTCAATTCACAGTGTCATGTGGACACTCCATTGAGATGTTGGGTCAATATTCCCTCTCCTAGAACTTGGGTAGACCTATGTAACTGCCTTGCTAAAAGAGCACAACACAAATAATATGACTGCCAAGCCTAGGTCATAAAAACATTCCATCTAGGTACATGCTTGCTCTCTCACTCTCTCTCTCAACAGGCTCTTTGGTAGTTCTGAACCAACAGGTTAAGAAGTTTGGCTACCTTGAAGCCACCAAACTAGAGAGGCCACATAGAGACAGAGGTGCTCCCAGGAGTTTTAGTCCCTAGCTATTTGGATCTGCCTACACAGACATCAGATATATATATGATTCAGATGATTTCAGGACCTAGTCTTTTTTTTTTTTTAACACCTACAGCACCTGGTCTTCCTAGGTGGTCTCCCATCCAAGCACTAACCAGGCACGACCCTGCTTAGCTTCTGAGATCAGACAAGACCTGGCACATTCAGAGTGGCATAGTGGTAGACATCTAGTCTTAAAGCTGCCCCAGCTGTCTCCGCAAAACCCTGTAGATTCATGAACAAAATGAATGTCATGGTTTAAGCCACTAAGTCTTGGGTTGGTTTGATACTCAGCAATAGGTAACTTGCACATAATGATCTAGGTTTCAGATTTTATGTAGCTAATTTCAAGTATTTGCATCTGTCTTTGTTTCTGGTAGTGACAGAATTTTGGATGCACTATGGAGAGGAGCAAAATTGGATGCAGGGGACAAGCTGTGAGGTGGTCACAGTTGTCTGAGAGATGATAGTAACTTGAGAACTTCTATTTATGCTTAGAATGTAGAATGCTGCAAGAAAATGTCACTCCCATTCCAAACAAAGAGAAATAACCAGATAATTTATAAAATAATAGCTTTTCCTGAGCCCTCAGAAAACTGAGGCCACAAGGCAATCAAGTAAAGCCTGTTCAAGAAGAGGAACACATGAACTGTTTCAACTTTAGTAGAGCATGTGAGAAAGAGGTGGCTGTCATACAAACAGGAAGAATCAACAAAAATTTTAACAAAAATTTGAAAGCTACACATGGGCCAGCACACACAGGGGCATTTGTACTCACAGGCAAGCTTTTTTTCCCACAGACTTCCCCCTGGTTCATGAGAAAAAGGAAGAGCAGGGCAGGAATTGGCTGAGAATTTTCTTCCTCGGTGGTGCAAGCATGCAGGAGTTGATTAAAGCAGCTGCTGGGAGAATGAGAAAAGCCTCAGCTGCTTCCACAATCCCGCTCTTCTATAAGCAAAAGCCTTAACCACTGGGGAAGGGGCAAATTCTTGCTTCAGGGAAGGAATAAAAACAAAACTCATCTGCTTCCGGGGAAGGGGAAAAAAACTTCTTGCCCTTCTTGAACACAGGCAAAGATCTGTTGCTTTGCGGGGAAGAGTAGAAGTGATAATCCTCTACCCTGAGGGGAGACACAGGAAACTGTCTTGGGCTGAAGACTCAAACACAGGCCTACGGAGTTTGGGGAGACGGCAGGAAACTCTGGCCACCCAAAACCAACCACCCAGATAAGGCAAAGTCCGGCGGTCATGGGGAGTAGGGTCAGAAAGACTGAAAAAGTCCCTCTCCTGAGGCTAAAACTGAAGTTGAACCAAGATAACAGAGATATCCTCTACCCTCCCCTGCCCTGCCTGCCCTGCCCCTTCATGAGCCTAGCACGAAGTAGCAAGCAATAGCAGCCTGACCAGGGATGGTGAAAAAGGCTGAGAGCGGAGCAGGAGCACAGAGAAACCTTCTGACGCCCCAGCCCCACTCTGAGCAGCCCCCCACGGCTGGAGGAACTCGAAGCCTGTGCTGCGTTGGGGTAATGGTAGCAGCAGCAAAGCCCATGCCCTGACTGAGTCCTAATTAGGCTTTCGCAGCCCCTGCCGCCCGCCCCCAGACCGCAGGCTGGTAGAAGAGGCCTGCCCCCTCTCAGGCGCAGGTGCTACGTTACCTCAGTCTCTGGCGTTCTCCACGGTGGGCATTCAATGAAACTTTATCACTGAATTTGGAACGACTGGAAAGGGACTTTTAAAACAGTAATGACTACTACGTTAGAGGGTCTCGTGGAAGAGGGTGGGCGACTCGCAGAAGCAGACGGGGACTTTCAGCAGAGATGTGGAAGCTATGAGAAAGTCAAATGGAAAGGCTAGAGATAAAAAAATAAAACATGATATCGGAGACGGATTCCTTCAACAGGCTTTTCATAGCTAGACACAGCTAAAGAAAACCAATGAATTTGAGAAAGCGCAATGGAAACCATCCAAAGTGAAACAGAAAGAGGAAAAAGAGTGGGGGGACGGGAGGAAGCCAAAACCAAGCTCCCCAAAGCGGTGGGGCATTATCAAGCAATCTAATAGAAGTAGAATTTGAGTCTCAGAAGGTGAAGAGAGAGGGGACGGGGCAGGAGAACTATTTGAAGAGGTGGTGATTCCATGAATGTGGCCCTGAGGTTAGGGAGAGTGGATATTCAGAGGGAAGGACCCCTGGAACCTGGGAACTGAGGGGGATGACGTGTGAGAGAGTAGGAAGAGTGAAGCATGGCGGAAGGCAGTGGAGAATGGATAGCAAGTGATAGTGCCAGGATCGAGAACCCGCGACAGCCCTCTCCGGATCCTTCGCTCTTTGCTGCTGCGCAATGCTGGCACCTACAGGCCAGGCTGGAGTGACGTGGGCCTCCGCGGCCCGCACGCCCCACCCTCCTGTTCCAGGTTCCCGCACTGTCACTGCGCTGTACCCCACCCCTGACTGGAGTCAGTGTGTGGCTAACGGGGATTATCTTCCAGTCACCCCCATCTCCAAAGTGCTACCTCTCACAGGTTGTTCTGACGATTTTCTCTTCCCCAAAAGACAGACTGCTCTCCCTTCACACTGACCTAATACACTTTTAAAAAATTGGTTCTCCTTCTGATGAGTAGGGAGGGAGGAGCCAGAGGCAGAGGGGGGTGAGGATTGTGTCTATGTGTGTGCATGCATGAGAGCACAGGAAAGAAGAGGGGTTACTGAGAGTTTATGATCATTTTAAAGAATAGAAACAGTTTTGGTTTTGCAATCTTAGGTCCTTTTTTGATGAGATTATCTACTGGTAGCTCAGCAGAATGCCAACGAGCAGTGTGGTCTTTGGCAGGCGGTTTAATCAAGTCACAAAATCCAGGAGACAGACCGGAGGGTGTCGGCTGGGTAAAAGTACAGTTGAGTAGATTCACAGTTGTCTGAACACCTATCTCAAAAGTATATTCATTGATCGATAAACTGATGTGATACTGATTTTTTTAAAACTCTGTCCAGGTCACATTTTAATCAATGATTTAGATGAGTACATAGAAGGCATCCTTATCAAAAGTGAGAGGGATAGGTAATTGATTGAATAACAATGATAATTCTAAATCTTTCTGTAGACTGGAAGGATAGGACAAAATAGGAAACCTAGTAGGTATGAAAGTGAAGCCCTTCATTTAGGATAAAAAAATTAACTGCAAAATTAGAAGACAAAGAAGTATGTATTACTTAGTTGGTTCTAGTGACAGAAGCCAAACTCAATCTAGATTAAGCCATAAAAGGGCATTGATTAGGAAAGACAGAAGTAAAGCTGGCCTCAAGATCAGCTGGATCCAAGGACTCAAAGATATCTTTACTCTCCTCTTTCCTTCTCTCTTAACTTTTCTCTGTGTGTTGGTGTAACACAGAGAGTTCTGGGAGTTCTGCACATTATCCCAGTTTAGCAAATTCAGGAGTAGACCTCTCCCTTGCGGGTTCATTTAATAAGTCCCAGGGAAGAACTCGGATTGATTGGCCTAGCCTGGATCACATGCTCATCATTGAACCAACTATTGTGACTAGAGAAAGGAAACTTTTATTGGCTAGGCCTAGTCATGGGTCCAAACCTATGGCTAGCAGTACAGGGTGCTGTGGGTGGCAATCCTACCAGAACCATTCAGGAATAGAAAGTGGAGGAGAGTTTCTGTTACCTGAAGAAAAGCAAAAAGGACACTGAGAAGACAAAACAGATGTTTGGTGTCTTCATAGTTCAGTTAAGTCAGCAGTGTTGTATACCTGGCAAAAAGTTAAAATTCTAGGAATCAATGTAGAAATGTACTTAGGGCCATAGGAGTATAAAAGCACATTCTGCACTGGCCATAGTATTTTGAAGCATCACCTGGGTACCACATTGAAAGAGGAATATTTACAAACTCACAGTGCTCCATGGAGGAGGGGTCCAAGGTATGGAAGCTCAGCAGAGAAAGTCATTTGAAGAAAGGTCAAGACAATAAGATTTTCTGACCTGGAAAATAAAAGGTGTGATAGACACGGTTGGCCTTAAAATACTTGGAGGAGTCAAGCATAAAAATGAGACATGGAAGTACAAAGGACAAACTAGCACCAGCAGGAGAAAGTTTCAGAGAGATCAATCACCATTCTATATAAGGAGAACTTTCTAATAGCTGTCCAAGAATAGAGAGGGATACCCTATTAAAGGAAGTGAGTTCCCTGTTGCTGGAGGTGTTTAAACAGGTGTCAGAGAGCTTGTAAAGGGGATTTCTGCATTACAGAGAAAGTTGGATCAGGTGACCCTAACTAAGGTCCTTTGCAGTTTTGAAAGTCTATGGTTGTCCACTGGAGACCTACAGGGGTTTTATGCTAATAAGTCGGCCCTGGCCTTCCCAACAGTTGGGAGACAGAACTAGTGAGCTCTTTCTCCTCCATCAATGATAGTGACCCCTTCCAACAAACACTTGGTCACCTACCAATAAATACTCAGAGGCAAAATCCTCCAGCATTTCTTATCTTAGCCCAGCCCTGTGAGACAGATAGCCCTTGTGCTATATTATATCCTCTGAACACATAGCTGGAGACAAGGGCTTGGCTGTAGGCAGTTTATTTTAGGGAGTGAGCAGGAGTGAGGGGACAAGGAGAATGAAACGGGGAAGGGTGCACTGATGATAAGTCTCAGTTATCCTGGGATCACGCTGATGAATCTTAAGATCACAGCTCAGAAATTCCCCCCTGAGCAATGGGGGAATCTGGGGCATAACTCCACTGGTACCCATCCCTCATTGGTTGAGTCTTGCCCTTTCGGGAGTATTAAGCTCCAGCTACTTCTATGCTGCCCTGTAGGGGCTGAGAAAGGCCTCAGGCAGAAGAGGAGAGAGGTGGGAAGCTGTGAGCATGCACCAGAACTGCCTACTGCAGCTGCAGATGGACACGGACGTGAACTGAATGGATGTGGGGCATCAATAACATCAGCCATAGTCCCTTTTCTGCCCAGTCCAGGACACATCTTCCAGCGGTGTGGGACCTTTGTTTTCCACATTCTAGCCTCTGTGGGCCCAGTTTGTTCAGCAGGTTTGTTAGTTCAGCATAGCCTTGTCTGAATGTTCACCCATAGTTCTCTTGGGCTCAAATCTCCCTTCTGGGCTCCCTCACTGGGCTCCCTCACTGGGCTCTCTGGGTAGAGGGTACTAGGGCAGTGGGCTCTCTAGGTTGCCACCTGTTCTATTCTATACCCACAGATGGTGACATTAGGGACACTGGCTCCATTATCCCCTCCACACTGTGGTCAAGGTCAGGACAGGCGGAATGCCAGATAGGCTCCAGAGTTTCCTCTGCCGATGGCCTTATTATTTCTGAGGAAGCAAAGGCTAAAAATGACCAAGAACTCAAAGATCCTGAGAGATCTCATTCAAAGCCTCAGAGATACTTTGGAGATAGGCAATCATTGAACTGATGTTGGAGGCAAGGTTCTTGGCCAGACCTGGAGGACTAGTCCAGGCTGGCCCACCATTCCTGTTACTTCTCTGACCCGTCTTGGTCAGAGCTCTGAACTCATCTCTCTTCCTCCCTCTGCTCCTGTCACCCTCTCACCCCTACACTCCCGTCTGGTACTCACTGTCTTTCCTGCCCTTCTCTTCTTTCTTCTTTCACGTTATTTACCTTCCAGGACCTTATCACCTCTGATGTTCACATTCATTACTTCCTAATTTTGCTTCATTTCCTGCTTTGTATTATAATGCTCATTTTGCCTCCTAGGAGAGGTGAGGATGAGAACAGGTATTGGCGATGAGTTTGGGGTGAAACGGAGGGGTGTGTGTGTGTGTGTTAGGGTGGGGCTTAATTTTACCTTTATTAGTTTAGAGTGAGGTCCTCCTAGGGTGGTGAAAGTTACCCAGCCAGAGGAAGAGCCTGGATGAGACCTCAGAAAGGATGAGACAAAGAAAAGCCATTGGATCCAAGCCCTGCTCAGAACAAGGTAATGCACTGGGATGAAAGCAAGGGCAGTGGCAGAGTTGACTTCTACTTCTCTCCCATCTTCCTCTTCTCTTCCTCTCTCAGGGCCGTCTCCATTATATTTTTAGTCTAGGGTTCTCTCTCCCTGTGTTTTCAGGGTCCCCTGTGCCGTTCATGCCTATCTATGTCTCTTTATCTTATTTCTATCTCTGACTCCGTTGTGCGTTATTTGTCTCTCAGGCCTGTGTCACCGAGGCTCTGTCATCATCTCACTTTCTTGCACCTTCGTATCCTCTGTGCCCCTGAATATGCTTGTTTCTCTTTGTCTCAGTCTGTGTGTGTGCCTCTGTCTGTCTGTTTGTATTCCCAGAAGCCCTATAACTCCAGAATGCCTGGCAGGAGTGGCTTTTCTGAGATTGGAGCCTGGGACAGCCACCCAACGTGCTGAGTAGAAGTGGCTAAGGACATTTCCAGCCCAGCAGTCGTCATGGTAACAGCCAGGGCGGGCCAGGCGGGGGACGAGCAGAACCACGTGGGATTGACCTTTCTGTGGGTGTCAGGTTTGAGTGGGAGCTGGGGAAAAACAGCAACAACTGCTTCCCTCTGGCCCAGTGCTCGGGCTTCCAGGCTAGGCTGAAAGGAGAGAGGGAGAGATTTAGAACAAGGACAGCTGGCAACAGAGGGTTAGCCATTTAGAGAAATCAGGGGAGAGAGGGACAAGAGCACAGGCACACCCGCATGCACGCTCACACGCTCTCAGGGTTGTCACCAAGACTTCCATTGTGAACTGACCTGTGGAGGGCACCAGACATCATTCCTGGAGGCTCGGCTTGTACTCCGCCAGCCGGCAGATCTAGGTGGGTGGTTACTAAAGGTCAGTTCCCCACGCTCAGAGCTCCCTCCCCTCCAGACTTTTTCAGAGCAAATGTCACTTTTTCCATATTGCAAAAACCTTTATTGCTCTAAGGAAAATGTGCTAAAAAAGAAAGCCAAATGATTCTTTCAAAATTAGAAATATTATAAATGCAAAAGTCCAAAGAAAGACACTGAAAATAAAAGACATTCTAATCCTCCTTTTGCTTCCCCAGCTCTGAAGTTCCTTCTACGATTGCTCTCATGCCAGCCGATCAGGGGGCAGAGATGAGGCTGGACCCTAGTGTCCACTTCTCTGACAAGGACACAAGAAAGGAAGCCAGATGGGTTGTTGCTCTTGTGTGAAGGGGGCTTGGATTCACAGCACCTCCTTTCAGCCCATACACAACCACTACACTCCTCCTCTATCTCCTATTTGAGCAGACACATTATAGGCATCAGGAAGAGGTGCCCACAGCTGCCTTGTTAACCCTGTGACTGCTTGAGGCATTGTCGAGGGGTACAGGGCCGCCTCAGGTCACCTCCACAGAGAACGCAGCTCACCTGTGGATCTCATTTTTAGACTTTCAGGTCATGGTCACACAAAAGATCTCAAGCTCTCTAAGATACACAACTATGGAAGACAAGACTACAAACTCAGAATGAAAAATAAGGTCTTGTCATTTACTGAAAATTCACATTTAGGAAAGATATGAAGGGGGTACTCACCAGACAAGGGGGTGGGTGACAGACAACACACCAGCACTCCAGGCTTGCTTTTACACAGCAGCACAACCCAAAATCTCCTCAGAGAACTGCTGTTGTACTCAGGTAGAGGAAGGGGAGGTCTTGTGATACTCAGCAGACCCTGTGGTCATAAGTTAGCACACTTCCAAAAAAACTATTTGAAATGAGTTCTGATTACATACATTTGAAAGTGGTCACAGTGTACTGAAAATCCAGTGTTTCTGAGACGAACCTTTCTTTCTCTGACTTTATGCGGGTTTACGTGTTGTGGGCCTTTGGCAGTTGATTGACATCACCTCCTAGTTCTGCCCCTAGAGCACCACCACTGAACTCTCCTGTTCCTCCCTGGGAACAGAGTAAATTCTGGAAAACTTCAAGTACCTGTGCTTCCAGAGCACTGGGCAGAGGACATAAGAGCCCCACACACGAGGCCCAGGCTCCACCCTAGGACACATGCATTGCACCATTCCTCTCCTCTATTTGTGGTTGTTTCCCTGCATGAAACTCAGCCCAGGGGTAAGTCCTTCCTTTTTCATTCTGTCTGAGCCCCTTCCCTTCAGTTCCCCCTTCCCTCTGTTAACCCCTCAACTCATTCCCGATCCCACCCTCTCTAGCTCTGCACAGGGATTGGGACAGCTCCCTAGAGATGCCCATAAAGTCTTGGAGCATCTGCCCGGCACCTGAAGTGGTATAAACTGGGGAATGTGGGTCAGCTTGGCAATTGTTCCCGTCAGTCCTGTGACCCCTGATGGCTTCCCTAGAATCCGTCCCTTGTCTCTCCACCGATGATCTGGGCCAGGCCAGCTGCAGCAACTGAATGCTCACTGGGCTAGGACAGATCACCTGCTTTTTCATGCCCCATGCCTTTGCTTACTCTGTTCTCTTTGCCAAAAATGTCTTTTGTGGTGAATCCACATTCTATTTCAAAGTTCAACTTGAAAGCCACTGTACAGGTAAAACTGTCCGCAATCTACCCTAGGCTGCCCACGGAACTTTTTTCTATCACTATCACAGTAGTCATGTTCCTGTTTTCACATCTGCCCTCCCCACACTAGAGGGTGTACCCTCTGGAAAGGACTGGGTTATATTAACGGTGGCTCTCCAGTACTCAGCTGAGTGTCGCTCACTGAGTATTTGTAATTACTGCTGGCCCTCACCCAGAGCAGACTCTTGGACTGGGGCATGAGCCAGAGAAGGTCCCAGACTCCTTTGAGACAATGGCATACCTGCATGCCAATGAATAGGAGGTGGTATGCGTCATGCTTCTACTTTGTTGTCAGACCACAGTCCCATCCTGCTGCAGGTCCTGTAGTGCCTGTAGTGGACTCCTCACCACTGTGAAAACCACAGCTTGGTCCACTGACACCCCATGGGCTGGAGAGTGACACCTGGCTGGCATCTGGATGCTTCCTCTCCAGCCCTGGACAGCTGTCTCCTATAGTTGTTCCGCATCCTATGGCTTTACTGACTCCTCCTTCTGCACTAAAGAGAGCCCTAGAGAGCAGTTTCAGAGTGGGAAGACAGGGCTGGGGCATCCTTCCTGTCTTCCTCTTTTTCCCTCCTCCGGGCTGGCTGCAGCTGTGCTGTGTCATGTGGAACTGAGCACAGTCTTAATTACCGCTCAGCCCTGCTCATTAGTGCCTCTGGAAGCCAGAGAAGCCCCGAGTTAGAAGTCTCCATCGCCGTAGGGGTCAGGGCTCCAGATTTCCTGGGTGATTGATAGTCCCACTTCTCGTGCACTGGGTCTGTGTGACTTGGGGTCCCTTTTGGGTCTCTAGAGGGTGATGCCCCTCCGTGGGATGGGGGAAGGGCTAGAGCGGGAGGGAGGAGAGGAAAGGCAAAGCCTCCTGGAGGACTCTCACTCTTGTGCGCAGAGCAGCGCAGGAATAGCATATGGTGGGACGTGTGAAACTCCACTGCAAGCAGAGAAAGGTGATTAAATAACCCAAATACACTCAAATCCAGGACACAGATGACTTACTTATCTGCCTTCGAAGGGTCTTAAGCGAGGAGCTTGGTGCATTGTTCAGCCACTCTTTTTTTTTACTTTTGTAGTAGAAATGGAATAAAGAACTGCAAAGTGCCTGAATGCTGAACAAAAGGAAGCTGGGTGAAGGAGGAAAAAAGGGGCAGCCCCCGGAAATTATAAACCCTTAAGTCTAGCTCCAATATCTGGGAAATCTCCTTCACAAATATCAACTTGTAAACACTCTAGAAGATCAAATGAGATAATACACATGAAAGCACTTTTTGAACTGTAAAGGGCTTTAGAAATATAACATATTATTATAAATATTTCTGCTCAGTGCTGACTATACAACAGATGCTATGGGGAGGCTGGAGATTTATGATAATGGCTCATCTCCCACAAGGTACTCACACAATTTGGACTGTTTCATTTAATTAGTCATTGCCTCTCATATATAGACTACTGCAGAAGTCTTCTAAACGGCCTCCCACCTCCACCTTCTCCATCATTCCATTCATCTTTTACGCCACTGCTGGCATAATTCTCCCAATGCAGAGATGTGATCAAATACTTGCAATGTTCCTCTTGCTGACTGCATAGAGCCTGGAGACCTTGGCTTAGCAGTCAAGATCCTGGTCCTACGTGACTTTCTCAGCATGATTTCCCTCCTCCCATCCTGGCAGATGTAGTCTCAGGAAGATCAAGTTACTTTTCCAAGACCACGCAGATACCAAGTGGCAGATCCTGAAACGAAGCCCTCAAACCCTGGACACCTGACGCCAAAACCAATCTTTTTCTAGTCCATCATTTTTTCACTTTGATGAATACAGCTGCAGTATCTTTCCACATAGAGCTTTTTACTTCTTGGGGAAAATTTCCTCAGGATAAATTCCTAGGAGTGAGATTACCAGGTCAAAAAACATTAATATGTTTCACGTGGCTTGAATTGACATACACTTTGCAAAGGATCTGAGCCGATTTATATTTTAGCCAGTAATACAAACATATACAAGTTTCACCAGGCCCTCTTCTCCACTGCAGGTAACTTTTGAATAAATTGCTAATTGAAAAAAAATTTTTTCTTTGTTTTAGTTTGAATTTCTTTTGACTATTGAGGTGGAATATTTTCTATGTGTCAGTTTATGATTTGTATTTTGCCTTGTGTGAATTATATGTTCGTATCTGTGCTTCATGTGATTATTAAAGTCTTCATGTTTCAGAAGTTCCAATGTACAAAAAATAAAAAGCGATCTTGAATGGCCGATACAGTAGTCTCATTGATATCGGAGCAGAAATCTCTGATAAAGGCATGCAAATATGCTGTATATTTAATAAATCTTTAAAACAAACTGAGGTCAACTAACTTAAAATACTAGTCTAAAATATTTAAAGGGAGAACTTAGGAGACAGCGTTTCCTGTACTCGGACTGTACTTTTCCTCACCCTGTTGATGTGTCATAACACTAACATTCACTATTTAATTTCTGAATCATTTTGGTGACTACATAATTGTCCTAAAACAGCACTGCTTTATTTTTTTATGTTGTGTTAAAAAATGTTTTTTGAATGAGTTAAGCATACGCATGGAACAAAGGTCAAAAGATATAAAAGTGTGTATACTGAAAACAATACCTCCCACTTTCCTCTGTCTTCTAATTACCGTTTCCCTCCTGGGAGACAGACGTTATTACCAATTCCTTGTGTATCCTCCCAGGGATATTTTAGGCATATATGAGTCTCTACAAGTATATTTTTAATAGAAGTGAGAGCATACAATATGTGCTGATCTGTACTTTGCTGTTTTGGAGAACATTCCATATCAGCTTAAATAAAATGTTAGAAAGCTTAAATACATTTTTAAAACTAGTATCCAGTGAGTGTGCTCTACTCTAAGAAAATTCAATAAATAAAAATCGGCATATGTAAAGCAAATTTTCAGGAAGGTTTACTTCACAAACTGAGACTATTTGTATAGAAATCCTCTAACTAGTAAGCCAACTTCTCATTTTTCAGTTACAATGCATTTCATCGAATTTATGTTTATGTATTTATGACAGGAACATTCTATAAGAAGCAAAGGACATTTAAGTTGGAAATTATTTATTAAGCCAATTGATTGTTAAAGGGTCTACTTTGGTCAAAATGGCATATCCTGACCTGTTCAGAAAGCATGGCTGTGAGTTTGAAAAAGCTGATCTTATGTAATTCTTGTATTTTTTAAGAGCCACAGGGGTGGTTCCATAGAGTAGTGGTTAGCACATCTGCTTTACATGCAGAAGGACTTGGGTTTGCCTCCCATTAGAGCCACCATACCCCGGTGCGCCAGGCCCTGGGTGCACGCTGCAAGTGCGTGGGAGGGGAAACAGCAACATCCCTAGTCAGGGTTAGAAGTGGAGGGGCACGGGGACTTAACAAACAAACAAACAAACAAATGAGTAAAAGCCACAGATGTAATAATTCTGCCTGTCCAATTTGCAACTTGTTTAACAAATATCAGTTGCATGGAGTATAAAGGAAAAGACTTTCAGTGTAAGTTGACATGAGATACCCAGTCCAGGGTCATCTGGACTACTTGGTACTTGGTAGGGGCCAGCCTACCAAGGTCCAATATCCTAACCCAGTATTATACTAGGCTTTTATCCTGGATCACACCAGAGGGGTGGGGAATACCCTACAAATATCCTCATCTTCTTTCAAACACTGACCCCGGGGCCTGCGTGTGTGGGTTTATTCAGAACTGTCTTGTGCTTCCACCTATGGCATATTTAGGGGGTGTAAGTCTCCGGTTACTGCCTGCTGTGTAAACCGGCTTGCTTTCTTTGCTCCAGAATGGCTTTGGGCAGAAAACTGGCATTATTTGTAGAATGAGTCATTGTTCACCCTATCTGTGTTTGATATAATCTTTCAAACTTTGATCTTATCTCTCTTTGGAATTTATCTTTCCAAACTTAGGGTCTCAGCTCTTCTATGTTTGTTTTACTTTGAATTTCTGTTGAGGTGAAATACTTTCTAATTGCATAGTTAGAATATATCATAAAAATCATGTTGTTTGCTCATTTGTTTATTCATGTGGTATTCACTTCTCCCAGTCTTTGCTCAGATATTACCTCCTCAATGAGGCTTACCCTGATTACTCTATTTAAAATTGAAATA